>JARQOC010000010.1:117692676-118292676 GCA_033576535.1 Allobates femoralis
TGGGATCAGAACATCAACAGTAACCATAGAGATTGTGCCTCTGTGTCACACAGAAGATAAGAAGTGTACTGTCTGCTGTATAATGTTCATTCAAGCTGTTTAGTGATGTCTGCCTTAGTTTTTCTGACGTCTCTGTCATCCTTATCTGTGGATCCTATGGACCAGGTGAGGAGTGGGACCGGAGCCGTCTAAAGGTACCAAAAGTAAGATCGTCAGCACCCACACATCAGGGACTCTCAGTTTAATGTAGCATGTCGGGGTGGACCAATCACAGCACTAGCCTATGGCAATCACCTCCCAAGCAAACCCCTGCATCGCTTCACATTTTCCAGCCCAAGGAGATGCAGAAATGGCGCAGACGTTTCGGCACCAAAAATGAAACATGCACATTCCCTAGGGCTGTGTTATATGGTGCAGTTTTGTCACACATCTACATCCCTATCCTATCCAGCATTGTCAATGAGAATTCTGAAGTGCTGTGCATACGTTCCTTATTTTTTCCTTGCAGATTTGGTGCAGAAATAAATCGGCAGAATGTCAGCTCTTGGTGTATTTTTAGCAGCTTATTTCTCCCAAATGTGTACCAAAATGCAACAAAATCAGATTGAAAAAAATGTATTTTTGGTGCATTTTTCTGCCAGGAGATGCAGATTTGATGCAGAAAATTTCTGCAACCAAATACTCAACATGTGTACATACCATAAGAGGTATGGTCTATGGTTTTGTGCAGAGTTTTTTTGCTATTGACATTCTTAATAGGTTGTATCTTGAAAATTTTGCACACCCGGTCATGGTATGGTCATGTCTTTCCTTCCCTTTACATTTGGCTTCACATATCCTGAGATAAGTGTACTGCACTTATCAACTTTGGACAGAATCACGATTTTCTGATACTCAGTCAGGAAATGCTTATACTCTTTGTGTCTCTATATGGTCACCTAGTGGTTGTGAATGGAATTGCAGCTGGTGGAAAGTTTTGCTAGCATGTTGCAATACTGTTTTAAACTTGTATCATGAGAAATGAGAGTTTTCATGGAAAGATTCTGTTTAAAGGGGACCACTAATTTCTTTATTACTATCCGAATGTTTGAATGATTGGATCCATGTCAGTATTCTGTGGCCCCTGGGAACGACACATGAGCCACCTACTACCTGGAGGAATCCCGGCGCTTCTTATGTTTTTAGCATCTTCTCCTTCGCTCTTCTTCACCCCCTTCTTTTCTCTCATTTTCTCACCCTTCTTTATTCCTCTCCTTTTAATCCTTCCTTTCCTTCTTCTCTCCCTTTCTCCCCTTCTCTCCCTCCTTCCTTTCCTTCTTCTCTCCCTTTTCCTTCCCTTCTTCTCTCCCTCTTCTTTTCCTTCTTTCCTCCCTCTTTCCTCCCTTCTTCTCTCCCTTTCTTTCCTTCTTCTCTCCCTCCTTCCTTCCTCTTCTTCTCCCCATCCTCTTCCTTTCTCATCCTTCCTTCCTTCCTTCTTTTTTTTCTCTCCTTCCTTCCCTTCTCCTCCCTCCTTTCTTCTTCTCCTTCTTCTTCTCCCTCCTTCCTTACTCTCCTTTTCCTCTCTTCCTCCTACTTTCCTCTACTTCTTCCTCCTTCCTCTCTTCTCTTTCCTCCTTCCTTCTCTCCTTCTCCTTCCTTCCCCTTCTTCCCTCTTCTCTCCCTCTTCTTGCTCTTCTTCTCACCATCCTTCCTTCCCTTCTTTTTTTCCCTCCCTCCTTCCTCTCCTTCTCTACATCCTTCCTTCCCTTCAGTCCTTCCTCCTTCCTTCCCTTTTCTGCCTCATTCCTTTTCTCCCTCCCCCCTTCCTTCTCTCCATCCTTTACCTCCCATCAGGCAATGTTTGCTCGGTGCAGTCATATCTCATAACTTCCAGGGTTGTATGTTACATCTGCGCATTATTTCATTAAAATGGAAACATGCATCAGCTCTGGGCTCACATGTCAGAATCTGTTGGCCATCAGTGCACACGGCACCGGGCGCTCCCCCTGGATAACTTAGAATAATGAGGACTTCAAGGTAGAAAATATTCAATGTAAGCCCAAAATCTCTCCGTGACAAGATGTCACAGAGCATCAAGGAACCTGGTGGACAGGTCCTGGAGAGGAAGACGTGTACAGCCAGCCATAGTATGGTTAAACTTGGTACGCAAAAGTCTTAGAAACTAGAAGGATGAAACTCATGGAGGCTACACGAGCGACCATGTCACCCTGCCGTACAGGAATTGACTTTACAGTCTCTTTGGGGCAGAAGCTGAAGTTCTCCAGCTGTTCCAACACTACAACCACCGGCCTGTCCTGACCGCCACCGGCAGGTCACTACACAACAAGTGTACAGTTATAGGTTGGGAATTGCTGGCTGAATACTTGGCCAGGAAGGTGACTCTAAGTACAAAATTGTGGTAGCTGATGGTGGACATGTCTCACGCATGTCTACTCTGCCCAAAAGTTATTTTTTTTAATTTCTAGTGGTCATTTACTGTGCATGAAAAACATAAAGCCATAAACAACTATTATATTGTGTTCAGATTTAATCCACTGACCTTTTGCTGTGTGATCAGTTTCCTTCCCCGCTGAGCTACAGCATGGTCAATCCCTGTCCATCTACTGATTGTCTTTTACCTTTTCCTCTATCCTTTTGTTTTGCTTTCTTTTTTTGCGATCAGCAGTTAATTTAGTCTGCCCTATCACATTTCGGCTGTGGCTATTTACACCCTCCTATGCTGACCTTTTCTGCTGGCCATATTCTCATGTGGATCCTGCTGAACTGACAATCAGGGACTTCCTTTGAGGTTCAGCTCAAGTTGGGGTCACAAGCAGTGCACCAAAATGTTCTGCACTAAACGACCTCAAGCTTCAAAAGTTTCCCTCATCTCTTTTAAGGAGTCCCAGCCCCACTGCTAATGATTTTTGCCTGTCAGACAGCTTGATATTTGCTCTTTGCTGTCTAACTTACATCTTACCTACTCCTTTCTTGGGTTGGTTGTTAGGTTGTAGGAAGCTATTCTAACTTTCAGATGCTACTTCACCTTTTTCTACTTCTGCATGTGTTTAATGTTTCTACATCTTGGGTCTTTGCCTATCATGGCATGATTTCCCTATTCTGGGTTATAGTGTACATCAATCTCCCTATGGTTCCTAAGTAGGTACAAGGAACAACTCGACGGCCTTTCAGGCAGCCAGGTCCTAATTGTGGTTTCCTATTTTTGCAGCTAGGATATTCCAGTCTGTGCAGGTGCCACCAGGGACTGTGCAGCTAGGAATACTAGTCTGTACAGGAACCAGTTTGTGCAGGTGCAGTTGTAAGGAGATAGGCTTTATTTACACTTTCACCTATGTTGGAATTCTCATGGGCATAATTGATTTACACTGCAGCTACCTCAATGCAGTATCTACAGAGAGATCATTTTCTAGTATCTATATACTATGTATATGTATAGAGTATATGTATGTAGCCCTAAAGTGATATGACAAATTTGTAAATGTAAGAATTGTTATAAGTCATGATGGGAGGTCTTCTCCAAATCAGGTCCTATGACTTCCCCCATTGGGTCAAGCAGCTTGGCTAGTGATGAACAAGAAAGGCAAGAGAAGACAGAAGGAGCAGGGGAATCTTGTTTGCTCTTCTCTTTTTATATCTTTTCTCAATCATGAATTGTGTAACAATGGGAATCATGGGATCTCTAGAGATCTGATCCTCACGTGTGTGACGTTTCCTACATAATCACATTTCTTTTAGTTGAAATTTGCTCCACTTATCAGCCCGGGTTGTTCTGGATGGAAACATATGAATTTCTCCAAACCCCATTCAGATTTTTGGGACAATCAGTGATACATCTGCCCCTTGTGATGATATAGGTCCACAGCAGGGTGCACAATAATGCAGAAAAATAAGTCTTGGCAGTCAGCCAGCCGGAGCCGCACCAACAAGCCATTGCTTCATCCTGGTTGTATAATGAAGGCTGTCCAGAGATATTCTGCAAACGTGATGACACGGGATGCTAATCCTGCCGGGAAGCGCGCCACATCTCTCCACCGGATCTCAAGAAATACCTGCAATCACATTCTAGATGGATATTTTCCTTCTCAAACTGACGGATTAAAAATGTGGAAATTAGACCCCTTCTTAGAAGTCACCTATGGCTGCCACATACAGGAGCATCTCAATGAATCAGAAGATCATCAAAAAGTGAATTTATTTCAGTAATTCAATACATAAAGTGACACACATATATTATATAGTCATTACACACAGAGGGATCTATTACATGTGTTTATTTCTGTTAATGTTGATGATTTTGGAAACTCAAAGGTCATTATCTCAGGAAATTAAAGTAGGGAGGATGAAGGGTCTGAGAGATAAAATATGACCTAAATAGGTATCAAAGGCTTCACCTTGTGTGGTTGTGAGAGCCACAACCACTATAAAAGCAGATCACGGCTGCTGCAGTCCGCAGCGTGGTGCATATAGAGGAGGAAGGAAAAAGGGTTAAAAACCACGCTGCCGTATTCTACCAGACATCAAAGGGTGAATATAATATTGACTAGATGGCGGCCCGATTCTAAAGAATCGGGTAGTCTAGCATCGATATATAGTCTATTTACTAATAGTTAGGGGAGTGCGGTGAAATGAATTGTGTGTATACGGTGGCTCAGTGTTTAGCAGTGAGTGCGGTGGCTCAGTGGTTAGCAGTGAGTGCGGTGGCTCAGTGGTTAGCAGTGAGTGCGGTGCCTCAATGGTTAGCAGTGAGTGCGGTGCCTCAGTGGTTAGCAGTGAGTGCGGTGGCTCAGTGGTTAGCAGTGAGTGCGGTGCCTCAGTGGTTAGCAGTGAGTGCGGTGCCTCAGTGGTTAGCAGTGAGTGCGGTGCCTCAGTGGTTAGCAGTGAGTGCGGTGCCTCAGTGGTTAGCAGTGAGTGCGGTGGCTCAGTGGTTAGCAGTGAGTGTGGTGAGATTGGTCAGCACAGTGGCGTGGGCAGTGGTCAGCGCAGCACCGTGGGCAGAGTGGTCAGCACACACATACATACATACACACACACACTCCGCTATAGTTAGCACTGACCCTGCGTCTTCCCCACCGCTTGGATCCTGAGTCGACATGTCGCCGCCCGCGGACGACTGGATCCAATATGGCGTCCGGGAAGTTTGGCGAGACTTCTTGGACGCTATATTGGATCCAGTAGTAGGGGGGTGGCGACATGTAGACTGAGGATCCAGGCGGCTGATGCAGGGCCGGTGCTAACTATAGCGGAGTGTGTGTGTGTGCGTGTGTGTATGTGTGCGGACAAAGTGAGGGAAGTGCGGACAAAGTGAGGGAAGTGACTACATACACACATATATACACATACTGTACATTGCATATGGAGGGGTGAGGAGAGCGGAGGCTGGAGGGGTGAGGAGGGTTGAGGAGAGCGGAAGCTGGAGGGGTGAGGAGGGCAGAGGACAGGGGAGTCTGGAGGGCAGAGGGCAGGGGAGGCTTAAGGGGAGAGCGGAGGCTGGAGGGGAGAGCGGAGGCTGGAGGGGGAGGCTGGCTGGAGGGCAGAGGCCAGGGGAGGCTGGCTGGAGGGCATAGGCCAGGGGAGGCTGGCTGGAGGGCAGAGGCCAGGTGAGGCTGGCTGGAGGGCAGAGGCCAGGTGAGGCTGGCTAGAGGGCAGAGGTAAGGGGAGGCTGGCTGGAGGGCAGAGGCCAGGGGAGGGTGGTTGGAGGGCAGAGGCCAGGGGAGGCTGGCTGGAGGGCAGAGGCCAGGGGAGGGTGGTTGGAGGGCAGAGGCCAGGGGAGGCTGGCTGGAGGGCAGAGGCCAAGGGAGGCTGGTTGGAGGGCAGAGGCCAGGGGAGGCTGTCTGGAGGGCAGAGGCCAGGGGAGGCTGGCTGGAGGGGAGAGCGGAGGCTGGAGGGGGAGGCTGGCTGGAGAGCAGAGGCCAGGGGAGGCTGGCTGGAGGGCAGAGGCCAGGGGAGGCTGGCTGGAGGGCAGAGACCAGGGGAGGCTGGCTGGAGGGCAAAGGCCAGGGGAGGCTGACTGGAGGGCAGAGGCCAGGGGAGGGTGGCTGGAAGGCAGAGGCCAGGGGAGTCTGGCTGGAGGGCAGAGGCCAGGGGAGTCTGGCTGGAGGGCAGAGGCCATGGGAGGGTGGCTATAGGGCAGAGGCCAGGGGAGGCTGGCTGGAGGGGAGAACGGAGGCTGGAGGGGAGAGTGGAGGCTGGAGGGGGAGGCTGGCTGGAGAGCAGAGGCCAGGGGAGGCTGGATGGAGGGCAGAGGCCAGGGGAGGCTGGCTGGAGGGCAGAGGCCAGGGGAGGCTGGCTTGAGGGCAGAGACCAGGGGAGGCTGGCTGGAGGGCAAAGGCCAGGGGAGGCTGACTGGAGGGCAGAGGCCAGGGGAGGGTGGCTGGAAGGCAGAGGCCAGGGGAGTCTGGCTGGAGGGCAGAGGCCAGGGGAGTCTGGCTGGAGGGCAGAGGCCATGGGAGGGTGGCTATAGGGCAGAGGCCAGGGGAGGCTGGCTGGAGGGCAGAGGCCAGGGGAGGCTGGCTGGAGGGCAGAGGCCAGGGGAGGCTGGCTGGAGGGCAGAGGCCAGGGAGCTGTGGAGGGCAGAGGCCAGGAGGCGGAGAGGCCAGGGGAGCTGGCTGGAGGGCAGAGGCCAGGGGACGCTGGAGGGCAGAGGCCAGGGGAGCTGGCTGGAGGGCAGAGGCCAGGGGAGGCTGGCTGGAGGCAGAGGCCAGGAGGGGAGGCTGGCATGGGAGGCTGGCTGAGCAGAGGCCAGGGGAGGTGGCTGGAGGGCAGAGGCCAGGGGAGGCTGGCTGAGGCAGAGGCCAGGGAGGTGGCTGGAGGGCAGAGGCCAGGGGAGCTGGCTGGCTGGAGGGCAGAGGCCAGGGAGGCTGGCTGGAGGGGGCAGGGCTGAGGGAGAGGTAGGCGTGGAGGCAGAGGCCAGGGGAGGCTGGCTGGAGGGCAGAGGCCAGGGGAGGCTGGCTGGAGGCAGAGGCCAGGAGGCTGGCTGGAGGGAGCAGGAGTGTGAGGCAGAGCCAGGGGAGGCTGGCTGGAGGGCAGAGGCCAGGGGAGGTGGCTGTGAGGGCAGAGGCCAGGGAGGCTGGCTGGAGGGCAGAGGCCAGGGGAGGCTGGCTGGAGGGCAGAGGCCAGGGGAGGTGGCTGGAGGGCAGAGGCCAGGGGAGGCTGGCTGGAGGGCAGAGGCCAGGGGAGGCTGGCTGGAGGGCAGAGGCCAGGGGAGGCTGGCTGGAGGCAGAGGCCAGGGAGGCTGGCTGGAGGGAGGGGCAGAGGCCAGGGAGGCTGCTGGAGGCAGAGGCCAGGGGAGGGTGGTGAGGCAGAGGCCAGGGGAGGCTGCTGGAGGGCAGAGGCCAGGGGAGGTGGCTGGAAGGCAGAGGCCAGGGGAGGTCTGGCTGGAGGGCAGAGGCCAGGGAGTCTGGCTGGAGGGCAGAGGCCAGGGAGGGTGGCTTAGGGCAGAGGCCAGGGAGGCTGGCTGGAGGGCAGAGGCCAGGAGGGTGGTTGGGCAGAGGCCAGGGGAGGCTGGCTGGAGGGAGAACGGAGGCTGGAGGGGAGGTGGAGGCTGGAGGGGGAGCTGCTGGAGGGCAGAGGCCAGGGGAGGCTGGATGGAGGGCAGAGAGGCAGGGGAGGCTGGCTGGAGGGCAGAGGCCAGGGGAGGCTGGCTGAGGGCAGAGCCAGGGAGGCTGGCTGGAGGGCAAGGCCAGGGAGGTGACTGGAGGGCAGAGGCCAGGGGAGGTGGCTGGAGGCAGAGGCAGGGGAGCTGGCTGGAGGGCAGAGGCCAGGGGAGTCTGGCTGGAGGGCAGAGGCCAGGGAGGGTGGCTAGGCAGAGGCCAGGGGAGGCTGGCTGGAGGCAGAGGCCAGGGGAGGCTGTGGAGGGCAGAGGCCAGGGGAGGCTGGCTGGAGGGCAGAGGCCAGGGGAGGTGGTGGAGGAGGCAGAGGCCAGGGCAGGCAGGGAGCTGGCTGAGGGCAGAGGCCAGGGGAGGGCTGGCTGGAGGGCAGAGGCCGATGTGGAGGCAGCGGACTGGAGGAGGCAGAGGCCAGGGGAGGCTGGCTGGAGGGCAGAGGCCAGGGAGGTGGCTGGAGGGCAGAGGCAGGGGAGGCGGTGGAGGGCTGGAGGAGGGGGTGGCTGGAGGCAGAGGCCAGGGAGGCTGGCTGGAGGGCAGAGGCCAGGGGAGGTGGCTGGAGGCAGAGGCCAGGGGAGCTGGCTGGAGGCAAGGCCAGGGAGCTGGCTGGAGGGCAGAGGCCAGGGAGAGGCTGGCTGGAGGGCAGAGGCCAGGGGAGGCTGGCTGGAGGGCAGAGGCCAGGGGAGGCTGGCTGAGGCAGAGGCCAGGGGAGGCTGCTGGAGGGCAGAGGCCAGGGGAGGCCGGCTGGAGGGCAGAGGCAGGGGGGCTGGCTGGAGGGCAGAGGCCAGGGGAGTGGCTGGAGGGCAGAGGCCAGGGGCTGCTGGAGGGCAGAGGCCAGGGGAGGCTGGCTGGAGGGCAGAGGCCAGGGAGGTGGCTGGAGGGCAGAGGCCAGGGGAGGCTGGCTGGAGGGCAGAGGCCGGGGAGGTGGGGTGGGGCAGAGGCCAGGGGAGGCTGGCTGGAGGGCAGAGGCCAGGGGAGGCTGGCTGGAGGGCAGAGGCCAGGGAGGGCTGGCTGAGGGGGGCAGAGGGCCAGGAGGGAGGCTGGCTGGAGGGCAGAGGCCAGGGGAGGCTGGCTGGAGGGCAGAGGCCAGGGGAGGGCTGGCTGGGGGCAGAGGCCAGGAGGGCTGCTGGAGGGCAGAGGCCAGGGAGGCTGGCTGGAGGGCAGAGGCCAGGGGAGGCTGGCTGGAGGCGCAGAGGCCAGGGGAGGCTGGCTGGAGGGCAGAGGCCAGGGAGGCTGGCTGGAGGGCAGAGGCCAGGGGAGGCTGGCTGGAGGGCAGAGGCCAGGGAGGCTGGCTGGGAGGGCAGAGGCCAGGGGAGGCTGGCTGGAGGGCAGAGGCCAGGGGAGGCGAGGCTGGAGCAAGGCCAGGGAGGTGGGCAGAGGCAGAGGCCAGGGGAGGCTGGCTAGAGGGCAGAGGCCAGGGGAGGCTGGCTGGAGGGCAGAGGCCAGGGGAGGGTGGTTGGAGGGCAGAGGCCAGGGGAGGCTGGCTGGAGGGCAGAGGCCAGGGGAGGGTGGTTGGAGGGCAGAGGCCAGGGGAGGCTGTCTGGAGGGCAGAGGCCAGGGGAGGCTGGCTGGAGGGGAGAGCGGAGGCTGGAGGGAGAGGCTGGCTGGAGAGCAGAGGCCAGGGGAGGCTGGCTGGAGGGCAGAGGCCAGGGGAGGCTGGCTGGGGGGCAGAGACCAGGGGAGGCTGGCTGGAGGGCAAAGGCCAGGGGAGGCTGGCTGGAGGGCAGAGGCCAGGGGAGGGTGGCTGGAGGGCAGAGGCCAGGGGAGTCTGGCTGGAGGGCAGAGGCCAGGGGAGTCTGGCTGGAGGGCAGAGGCCATGGGAGGGTGGCTATAGGGCAGAGGCCAGGGGAGGCTGGCTGGAGGGCAGAGGCCAGGGGAGGCTGGCTGGAGGGCAGAGGCCAGGGGAGGCTGGCTGGAGGGCAGAGGCCAGAGGAGGCTGGCTGGAGGGCAGAGGCCAGGGGAGGCTGGCTGGAGGGCAGAGGCCAGGGGAGGCTGGCTGGAGGGCAGAGGCCAGGGGAGGCTGGCTGGAGGGCAGAGGCCAGGGGAGGCTGGCTGGAGGGCAGAGGCCAGGGGAGGCTGACTGGAGGGCAGAGGCCAGGGGAGGCTGGCTGGAGGGCAGAGGCCGCTGGAGCGGCTGGCTGGAGGGCAGAGGCGGCTGGAGCAGCTGTCTGGAGGTGAGAGGCGGCCAGAGCGGCTGTCTGGAGGTGAGAGGCGGCTGGAGCGGCTGTCTGGAGGTGAGAGGCGGCTGGTGCGGCTGTCTGGAGGTGAGAGGCGGCTGGAGCGGCTGTCTGGAGGTGAGAGGCGGCTGGAGCGGCTGGCTTGAGGGCAGAGGCGGCTGGAGCGGCTGGTTGGAGGGCAGAGGCGGCTGGAGCGGGCGAGAGGAGGCGGCTGGGACAGAGGGGATCGTTCCTGGCCGGAACGTTCCTCCGCTGGTGGCTGGAGCCGGGCGCAGCCTACAGTGCACTGGTAACGTCACCAGCATGGGTCCGGAGGCCATTACGGAAATACCTTTCGGGTTTTCCGGAAGTGGCCTTCGGCTTTTATATTATAAGAAGATTATTAGTCAACGCGTTTCAGGGCTCCCTGGCCACTTCCTCAGGTCAAATCAATATCATATTGCCATGTTATAGGGAGCCCAGAAACGCGTTGACTAATAAATCAATATTATATTCACCTTTTCATGTCTTGTGGAATACGGCAGCGCGGTTTTTAACCCTTCAGCACAGCACAGCAGGAGTGGAGCAATGCAGAAGCAGAGTGGAGCACAGCAGGAGCAGAGCGGAGCAGGGGCGGAGTGGAGGAGAGCAGAGTAGATCAGAGAGTGGCAATGCAACGTTCTGCAACAAATCTTCATCTAATACCAGAAAAACGCATCAAAAATGCACTTTGTGCACAGGGCTTTCATGAGTATGTGCCACATTTTTGAAAAGACATGCACCTCCTAAAGGGTCTGTCCATCTTTGGGAGCAAGTTTTACTTAAATATATATATACTGTATGTGTGTGTGTGTCTAAAAATCATGTTTATTTCATTAAACTCATTCTACTAGCAAAATGAGGTAACTGAGGATCCTTCAGTGAGCTTATTCAGATTGAATAACTCCAAAGTTACTTACGGTATTTACTTTATTATATTATATCCTTTATTTATATCTTTTTTCAGCTTCTCTCAACTGATTTATGACCACTGACCTCATCAAAGTTGAATGTATCGGGAAACTAAGAAGCTTTTAAAGCCAAATGTTGCAGAATTTGTAATGAAACCAATTGCAAAAATGAATTTTAGCCCAATACACATGGATTTAAGTAAAAACAGGAATAATTGTCTCCAAACCCCTTTAATGAATTTGCAACCTTTTTCGTATATCGTGCATCATTGCTGGGTTTATTCCAATCAGGGACTGGAGGGGTTTCCTGGGTCAATATAATTCAATTGTTGGCCACCGTTCTTTCTTATTAAGCTCTGCCTGCTTTCCAAAAAGTTGGCAAAGTAGTCCAGAGCGCAACAAGCTCCATGACTTAGAAGAGACACAAAAAACTAGAGCAAAATCACTTGTATTTGTCTGAATCGGCCCTTAATGTGGCAAATAATTCTACAGCTTTATGTTGATGTGATAAATTAATTCATTATATCCACAATCTGGTTTTAAAAAGTTAACTTATATCCTGCATTTTCACCAGTTCTTCCCTCTGCAGGCTCTGTCTATAGATTTCAGTTGTCTCTGAGCTGGTGGGTGCAGACTAGGTCCTTCAATGTGTCTCATACACAGCACACACAGACAAGAGGGAATCCTGCTCCCCTGTCTCAATGTAGGACATGTTTAGAATCAGCAATAGCATGGAGGACATTATACAGCAGTACTAAGCAGTGTAGCTGTGAATCCACCTCTGGGGTGAGATAAAACAAGACACGAAGGACAATATACTGAGAAGTGTAGCTGTGACTCTACTTCTGGGGTGAGATAAAACACTTTTTCTGATCATCATAATGGGAGACCCAGACAATGGGGTTTAGGGCGCTGCCCTCCGGAGGTCACACTAGGTACTACAAGTTTGTAGCACCGCCTCCTCCGCTTATAAACCCCCACCGTAGGAGACATCCTCAGTTTTAAACTTAGTGTGCTCGGAGGCCCGCTCCCGTTCATCAGGTTGAGCGCGACCTCCATACTCTGGATCTCGTGAGAGCTGTACGCATTTATGTGTCCAGGACCGCCTCCTTTAGGAGTTCGGATTCCTTATTTGTCCTCACGATGGGTCGCTGTAAGGGGTCCGCGGCTTCAAAGTCGACCTTGGCCAGATGGATCAAGGCTCCCATTCAGGAGGCTTACCGGTCTTCTGGTTTGCCTCTCCCGGTGGGTTTGAAGGCACACTCTACTAGAGCTGTAGGTGCCTCTTGGGCCTTGCGACATCGAGCTTCTGCTCTACAGGTGTGTCAAGCGGCCACTTGGTCCAGCCTGCACACTTTCTCTAAGCACTATATGGTGCATGCCCATACCTCTGCGGATGCGAGTTTGGGCAGGCGGGTTCTCCAGGCGGCGGTTGCCCACCTTTAAAAGGGGAACCATGTGTTATCCGTCTTGTTGAGGAACTCTTCCCGCCCTGGGGTATTGCTTTAGGACATCCCCATTGTCTGGGTCTCCCATTATGATGATGAGAAAAAAGAGAATTTTGTTTACGTACCGTAAATTCTTTTTTCTTGAATCATCAATGGGAGACCCAGCACCCACCCAGTTGTTCCGTTGCATGTTTGCATTTGATCTGTTCTCTGTTGAGACAGTGTTTCCGGGTTGTTACACCGTCTGTGCACGGCATTCTTCCCGATGTTTCGGGTGTGGTTTATTTCTCCTCGCAGCTTATGGACTAAACTGAGGATGTCTCCTACGGTGGGGGTTTATAAGCGGAGGAGGCGGTGCTACAAACTTGTAGTACCTAGTGTGACCTCCGGAGGGCAGCGCCCTAAACCCCATTGTCTGGGTCTCCCATTGATGATTCAAGAAAAAAGAATTTACGGTACGTAAACAAAATTCTCTTTTTATGAAAGCAACAACATGGATGACGTTATACCGCAGTACTAAGTAGTGTAGCTGTGACTCCAGCTCTGGGGTAAGAGAAAACACTTTATTGAAAGCAGCAACATAGAGTAAACAATACTGAGAAGTGTAGCTGTGACTCTACTTATGGGGTGAGAAAAATACTTTTCTAAAAGCAACAACATGGAGGACATTATTTCGCAGTACTGTAGTTATAGCCCTGGGGTGAGATGAAACACTTTCTTGAAAACAGCAACATGAAGAATTTTATACAGCAGTACTGAGCAGCGTAGCTGTGACTCTCACTCTGAGGTGAGATAAACACTTTCTTAAAAGTAGCATCATGGAGGACATTATACTGAGAAGCGTATCTGTGACTCTTGCTCTGGGGTGAGATGTAACATTTTCTTGAAAGCAGCAACATGGTGGACATTAGACCACAGTGCTGAGCAGTGTAGATGTGACTCTAAGGCTGGGTTGAGATAACACTTTCTTTAAAGACGTGGAAGACACTATACTGAGAAGTGTAGCTGTGACTCTACTTCTTGGGTGAGATAAAACACTTTTATGAAAGCAATAATTGGAGGGCATTATACTGCAGTACTGAGAAGCATAGATGTGAGCCTAGCCCAGGAGTGAGATAAAACACTTTCCTGAAAGCAACAAAATGGATGACATTATACTGAAGTACTGAGTGGTGTAGCTGTGACTCTACTTCTGGGATGAGAAAAAGGCTAGGGTCACATTTCCGTTTTTTTTTTAAAAAAAAACCTGATCTGGTTTTGAGCTTTAGAAAGCTCAAATCCGGATCAGGAAACGCTCCTCATAGGAGCCTATACTAAAAACCAGATTGCCTCACAAGCAGTCCGGTTACCGTCTCCGGCTCTGCAGCCTGCGTTAAAAATCATACAGGCTGCAGTTTTCGGAGCGGTTGTAATATCCGAAATGCGGGAATCGGATTGCTCAGGATGTGTAATCCTGAGCAATGCGGTTACCGCATATACTTTGCTTATCCCGGCTGCTGCAGGGATGAGTAAACTGTTCTGTGTGTGTTAAAACTTTTAATTTTATTATTAAAAGTTGCTATAATGTCTCTAGGGGTACCCACTCCCCCCTAGAGACCTTCCACCCACTCAAGTGGGCATATAATGCTTTAATCACTTATGTACAGCAGCTGGCTCCTATAGTATATAGTATGTGCGCTGTCCGAGGTCCTGAAGGCTTATACAGTAAGATCTATGGGCAGCGTTATATGCCCACTTGAGTGGGTGGAAGGTCTCTAGGGGGAGTGGGCACCCCCTAGAGACACTATAGCAACATTTAATAACAAAATTAAAAGTTTTAACACAAACAGAACAGTTTGCTCATCCCTGCGGCAGCAGGGATGAGCAAACTATCCGGTAACCAGATTGCACAGTATTACACATCCTGAGCAATCCGGTTACCGGATTGCGGCTTCAGCAATCCCGTTCCCGGATTGCTGGTTGTCTGAAGCCAATTGCGTTCACCGCATCCGGATCTGGATGCAGTGAACACAATTCTATATTTAAATGTGCCCCTAGCCAAAATACTTTCTAAAAGCAACAACATGGAGGACATTATTTCGCAGTACTATAGCCCTGGGGTGAGATAAAAACACTTTCTTGAAAGCAACAACATGAAGAATATTATACAGCAGTACTGAGCAGCGTAGCTGTGACTCTCACTCTGAGGTGAGATAAACACTTTCTTAAAAGTATATTATATTGAGAAGCGTATCTGTGACTTTAGCTATGGGGTGAGATGCAACATTTTCTTGACATCAGCAACATGGTGGACATTATACCACACTATTGATTAGCATATCTGTAACTCTATCTCTGGGATGAGGTAAAATACTTTCCTAAAAGCAGCAGCAGCATAGAAGACATTGTACAGCAGTACTGAGCAGTGGAGCTGTGAAACCATCACTAGGGTGGGATAAAACACTTACTAAAATGCAGCAACATGGAGGACATTATACTGACAAGCATAGTTGTGACTCTAAAGTACTTGTGGGGTGAGATAAAACACTTTTCTGATAGCATCAAATTGAGGATATTATACCACTATATTGAGCAGTGTAGATGTGACTCTAGCTTTGGAGTGAGGTAAAACACCTTCTTGAAAGTAGCAGCAACATGGAGGACATTACTGAGCAGTGTAGCTGTGAAGCCAGCACTGGGGGTAATATAAAAGACTTATTAAAAAGCAGCACTGTCTATATTAAGTACATTATACAGCAGAATTGAGTAGTGTAGCTGTGAATCCAGCACTAGGGTGAAGTTAAACACTTACTCTTTCACTCTGCTGATCCCACCTTCGCTCTCCATAGACTTCACTAAAGAGCTGTAATATGATCCCTCAGTGAGCCGCCATTGCAATTTTTTTTCACCAAATCGGAGTTTAGAAATGTTCTGCAACGTAAAGAACAGGTTTTCAGAGTGAAGAAGTGGCTCATAAGTGGAGAAAAGTAGTGTAATTATCAAATATCATATATTGCACAATTTTATTTTCATATTCAGTTGATTTATGCAGAGAGGACAGCGACTATTTAAATGACAAACTCGTGTCTGCTACACGGAGAGTGGAGTAATAAGCGTGGCATTTATTAGACGTATTAGCGGCTCTATACAGATTGGTGTCAGCAGCTGCGCTTGATGCAGCCTAATTAGAAGTGATGGTAATGGTCTTCAGCAATGTGCTTGTATACAAAATGCATTACCGGAGAAGAACAAGCTCTCGAGGTCCCACCTGTCAATTAGGCAATGCTTCACATGTCATAGATATACATCTAAACCGTATCTACATGCAGCGCGGTACAACAAGATCCTTTTGACTGTATCTATTATTGAAGACACCTGCTTCTTCTATGGGTTCATCGCTTTTCATGCCCAGGTGGTGAAGACTAATGGCTTCAAATGTCTCCACCAAAGAGGAATGGCCTCTGGAGGTCCCGCTCCTCAATTAGGAGATGATGATGCTCGCCTGTCTATATCTGTAAGATACATCATCATGTATAATACATCACACGCTACAATGTTACCGCCATCTCCTGCAACTTCAGCTTTTTACTTCTCAGTCAATGGCGTCTAATGACCCCAGAACATGAAGGGATAAGGACCAAGGGGAGATGTAGGAACTAGAAACCCTACTGTGGAGATGGATACTGATAACCTGAGGGCCCCGTCCAACATGATACTTGCAAATCACAGTGCCTCATTGGGTCCAACTGAACAAGCTGCATAGGCTACATGTCTACCATTGCTGTCATGTTTTGGTCTTGGGACCCAATCCGGTGGCCATGGTTGGTTTCCTTCCCGGCTCAGCCACAGCCCTGTCCACCATGATACTTGCAAATCACAGTGCCTCATTGGGTCCAACTGAACAAGCTGCATAGGCTATATGTCTACTATTGCTGTCATGTTTCAAACTCAGGACTCGATCTGGTAGCCATGTTTGGCTCCTTCCCTGCTGAGTCACAGCCCTGTCCACCATTATACTTGGAAAACGTGATGCCCCATTGGATCCAATTGAACAAGCTGCATCGGCTATATGGCTACCATTGCTGTCATGTTTTGGTCTCGGAACTCGATCTCGTGGCTATACTTAGTTTCCTTCGCTGCTGAGACACAGCCCCGTCCACCATCATACTTGAAAATCACAGAGTAATCTCTGAGAGACCAATGGAGACTGGCTGACTTGAGGAATGCAAGATATGCTTTAATGCCAAGTGGATCCCAGTGTAGCTGAGTAGACAGGCAGCACAGGCTACATGTCAACCCATGCTGTCATGTCTCGGTCTACAGGACTCGATCCATTGGCCTTTTGCTCTGTAGTCCGTTTACTTTCATGTTGAGCCACTGCCTGGTCAGTCTCTATCCAACTGTTAGTGGTTGTTTTATCATGGTTTCTCTCCTTTGCTTGACTGGTGGTTAAGTGTTCTCGATTTCTCATTTTGTCTCTGTCCTATCACATCCAGGGTGGGGCTATATATATTCTCCTTTTACCAGACTTCACTGCTGGCTATGTTTCTATGTGGATTTCTACTAAGGATTTCCAGCCCTGCTGCTAAGGGGTTTGCCTGGTAGGCTGCTCTCAATTTTTCTTTGCCATTCCTACACTTTCCTTGTGTTTGGTTAGGTTTGTAGGAGGTTTTCCCTTGCTTCCATTTATTATTCTCCTTTTTCCCTTATGCATATGCTTTATATTAGCTCCCTTTTGGTTTCTGCCTACCAAGGCACACTTTCCTTATCCTGGTTAGTTGTGTGTAGCCACATCCCCTCTGGGTCCTCCAGAGCAACAAGAAACAGCTTGATGGCCTTTTAGGGAGACAGGTCCGATCGGTGGTTTCTAGTTGTGCAGCTGGGGACATTCTAGTCTGTACAAGAACCAGCAGGAATTGGATGCAGTACAGACGGTCTGGATGACTTATCGGGTCAGAGTCAAAAGAGGACAGGCACATAGCGCCAGAGATGTAGGAAAATCCAAAAAATATCTGCTCTACAGTGTACACAGTCTCTGTCCACTCAGGCTGACTGACAGGTGCAGGTTGTACTGAGCAGTGTGAGACATCAGTGGCAGGAGGGCCCACTGAGGAGCTGTAAGTAAGGATATGTGGGCAGATATTCAACAGTAGCAGGGAGGAGGAACACTGAGGAGCTGTCAATAAGGCTAGCCTGGTAGGGATACAGCAGTAGCAGAGAGAAGGTACACTGAGGAGCCAACAATCAAGTTAGGTGGTGGAGATTCAGTAGCAGCATGGAGAAGGACATAGAGGAGCTGTCAATAAGACAGGTGTGCAGAAATTTAGCAGCAGAAGGGAGGAGGAACACAGGTTCTTTCAATAAGGTAAGGTTGTTGGGAATATAATACATCAGGAGCAGAGAGGAGGTACACTGAGGAGCTGGCAATCAGATTAGGTGGTAGAGATTCAATAGCAGCAGGGAGGAGGAACATTAAGGAAATGTAAATGAGACTAGGTTGGCAGAAATTCAGCAGTAGTAGGCAGAGAGGAGGAACACTGACAAACTCAATAAGGCTAGGTTGGGTGGGGATACAGCAGGAGCAGAGAGGAGGTATACTGAGGAACTGGATGGTGGAAATTCAGTAGCAGGAGGGACAGTTAGGAGCTGTCAATGAGGCTCAGTGAGTGGAGATTCATCCAAAGAAGGAGGAGGATCACTAAGGAGCATTCAATCAGGGTAGAAGGCGGAGGTTCGCAGCAGCAGAAAGGAGGGACACTGAGGAGCTCTAAATCAGAATAGGTTGGCAGAGAATAAAGAAATTACGTATATCCTTACACAATTGATTTTACAGTCTTTTGACATGTATTTTCAAGGATCTGTAACAGGTCTAAAAGATCTGGTTAGTGATCTATGAAGTTTGCATAGTGAATTCTGGGGACCGATGTTAGTTTACATAAACTATTGGAAAGTTTATTGAAAAATGTTTTTATTGAAAAATAAAATTAGAAAACCATATAGATGAAATATTGACACTGTGTTTTGGGGGATCTACTAAAACTACTAAAGGGACTATAGGATTGTCACCTAAAGTGACAGCTTTCTTCCTCTTGGAGGAATAATTGACATATATATACCGTCCCTGCAATCTCTACAAGGTGCGATGGCAAACAAGACCAAACCAACATAAGTGGATTCTATTTCTCTAATCCTTTATTTCACCCTTGGGAGAAATCTGGGGGTGATGAACTCCCCAAAAATCATATGAGAAAATCATTAATGTTGAGTTACTAGTCACAGTCTATTGTGTTTTCCCAGCATTTCCCGCTTGTTTTTATAAAGATGGAATATTGGTGGTGAAGGTGCGGTAATGCTCAGTGAACATGTCACGATGGAGCACTGTATGCCGATCGCACGGCCTCCGCCACACACCGTGTGCTCAGACACCTGCTCCAAACCATTCCTGGCAATCGGCTCAGACATCACCAGCTATGGGATAGGTGCAGGGATCACGCTCGCTTAGTGCAAACTATGTAAATGGGGCAGAACAATCAATAGCTTCACTAGTCACTTGTAGGATGTGCCACCAATCTGAGCCACGTCTGACCGATAAATGTGGTATTTGATACAGGAGAGTCGAAAAGAAGCACCGTGCCAGCTAACCATGACCGCCGGTGATTTAACTTTGCTGTGCTGTTCTTGGTGATGTTAAGTGACTGGCCCGGGGGGAAAATGCATCCCTGCCCCCGGCCCAGCCTGCCCCTGGTGCCAGTTCCAACCCAATAAGCAAGAAGAGACAGTGTCCGAATCCCGGTGAAAAAATCGTCCAAAGGTTTATTCTTCCATATAAAAATGTAACAACGTTTCGAACTATCAAAAAGGGTCTTCATCAAGTGATATGTCGAAACATTTCATGAGTTGAAACATTGTTAGTTTACTCTGCCAATTACACAGGTAACAATGTTTTGACCTATCAAAAAGGGTCTTTATCAAATGATAGGTCGAAACATTTCATAGGTAAAAACGTTGATACCTTTTTATATTGCAGAATAAACTTTTGGACAGTTTTTTTCACCCATAATTTGGACACTGTCCTTCCTTATGTATTGGATTTTCTTCAAGTAGGTTCTTTGGGGTTTCTTTGACTTTGCACCCACCGTTAGAGTGCTGCAGACCGTTCATCTTTGTTCCAGCTCCAACTCAATACTTGACATTGATGACTATGCTACATGATACAGACTTACCATGCCCCTTCTACAATCTTCTCACACCATCCATGTGGCGCTCATTACCTGGAACACGTTCAGGATGGGTATAAATTTTAAGACCTTTGTTTACGAGTCCAATGGGTGGTTGTAATAAGTGATTGACAGTTGTCTCTATGCATGCTCATACAGTGAAATTTGTCATTCATTTATTAGAACCCTCCTGCAGGTCACTTCAGCATAGAACAAGTTGGGATTTCAATACTAATGATCTATCTGTCATACCTCAGTCTCAGGACTTGATCTGGTGGCTTCTTGCTTTGTGGTCAGTCTCCTTACCTGCTGAGCCACAACATAGTCAGTCTGTGTCCAAATGCTGATGGTTCTTTTATCTTTGCTTTTTTTCCTTTGCTTTGCTGCTAGTCAGCTGTTCTCAATATTCCATTTTGTCTCTGTCCTCTCACATCCCAGGTGGGCTATTTATACTCTCCTTTCACCAACCTTCTTTGCTGGCTATATTCCTATGTGGATTTCTACTTCGTAGTTCTAGCCCTGCTGCTAAAGGATATTGCCAGATAGGCAGAGACCAGTGTTGTATTTTCTCCTATGCTTTCCCTACCCCTTTCTTCTATACTTTAATAGGTTGGTAGGAGGTTTTCCCTTGCTTGCATATTTTATTCTCCTTTTCCCTTTGTGCACAAGCTTTATGTTTGATCACCTTGTGTTTCTATCTACCTGTAAGGGGGTCCAGGGTTCATGCCCCCTCCCTCCCGTTCTAGAGGGAGATGTGGATACTATAAACTTTATACCACTGTGTAGCGGTCAAGGTGAAGACTTTTCCCCAGTTCCCTTGAGTTGGGGAAATAAGTAATATTAATTAATTGTCCCCCTTATGGGTGAGGCTTAGTCAATAAACAGACCCTGCAGTGTAATGTTAGCAGGAGAGTCCCCCATTGGGAAGTAAGGCAAAGATTAGGTCCTGTGTTGAGAAGCCCAACAATTAATTTGGCCAGACCTTCTGTATCATCCCGGAAACAAGAGTACTGGAGTTGGGACATTGTTCCAGGACATGTGTGGGTTCTACCCTTTCTGCATTGGTACTCTACCCCAGCCTCAAGGAGGCCACCCCGGGGAGTAGCTGACTTCAACATTACCATGTGTGTGGACTCTAACATAGACTTAGGTGAATGGGTCGGCATGGTGTTAGTGGTAAAGGAACTTTGTCCAGTGGTTGCCCTCTTTGTTTTTCTGAAGTGTATCCCTGAGGGTGGAGAGGGGCTGGAGCCAAGTGGGACTACACAAGTTTACAGCGAGTCACCATGATGTTGGACAGAGAGTGTGAAAATGTAGAGATACCGTGACCACTGAGACCCCACGCTGGCCCCCAACATACCTCTGCACACTCTCCTTATCCTAATTAGTTGTGCAGAGCGACCTCCCCTCTGGTTCTTTAGAAGCAGCTCAATGGCCTGTGATAATGTCACGTCACCTGTAGTGATGTCACGTCACCTGTAGTGATGTCACATCATCTGTAGTGATGTCACATCACCTGTAATGATGTCACGTAATCTGTAGTGATGTCACATCATGTGTAGTGATGTCATATCATCTGTGGTGATGTCCCGTCACCTGTAGTGATGTCACATCATATGTGGTTATGTCACGTCAAATGTAGTGATGTCACGTAACCTGTAGTGATGTCACATCATCTGTGGTGTTTTCCACTATCTGCAGTGATGTCACATCATCTGTGGTGATGTCACGTCACCTGTAGTGATGTCACATCATCTGTGCTAATGTCACGTCAGTGTAGTAATGTTACGTAACTGTAGTGATGTCACATCATGTGTAGTTATGTCACGTCATCTGTGGTGATGTCAGATCATCTGTGGTGATGTCACGTCATCTGTAGTGATGTCACGTCATCTGTGGTGATGTCACGTCATCTTTAGTGATGTCACGTCATCTGTAGTAATGTCAATCATCTTTAGTGATGTCACGTCATCTGTGGTGATGTCATATCATCTTGTAGTGATGTCACTATGGATTAAAGTCGATTCTGAAAAATACCATAAAAATGTTGTGATGTACACCTGTCACCAACTACGACAATGTTTGGTCTAAAACTGCACATATAGCAAATGCAATGTCTGCAATAAGAGGAAAAACACAAGTGTAATTGCAGGAGCCAAAGAGTTAAATGGAACAAGGCCTCCGGTGCCTGTAGAGTGTAAGTGTCCGGCATTAATCCATCACTAAGTGCAGGGTCTCTGCAGTACCAGGAGAATCTAACAGATTAATAAACTAAGCAGAACATTGACACATTGCTAAATCAGCACAGGGTCACTGATGCAAAATGCACCTACAGCAATGTGCACAGGAGAGACAGTGCAGCACACCGACACCTACACAATGCAGGGCCCTCCAGGGACACACCGACACTGTACAATTCTGAACCAACCAGGAATCCAAATAATGTGCACTCACTTCACTTGTTTTTATTCCTGAATATTACTTCAGAGCTGAATTTGAAATTCTGCTGTTTTTCTATCATTACAAGAACTCATTGCTGCCATTTGCTGGTTCAAAGTCTGCATACAGCATGATCCCAAACTCCATTTACTGTGGAATTGTTTTATTATCTTTAAACTCTGTATAATACTTCAGAGCTGAATTCATAATTCTGCTGTTTTCCTGTTAGATTGAGAACTCATTGCTGCCACCTTCTGGTTTATAGTCTGCCTAAGAGCATAATCTGAATCTCCATATAATTTGAAATCACTTTATCTTTAAATTTTGTCATAATTGTTCAGAGCTGAATTCATAATTCTGCTGTATTCCTGTTAGGTCTCAGGTTACAAGAATTATTACTGCCATCATCTGGTTTCTACACTGCATAGAGCATAATCTGACTGTCCTGCTGGTGTAGAATCTGCACCTTCTGGTTATGAACTGGATCAACATATAACGTGGGATCACTTACCGTAGTTATCTTAAAATCCATTTTATTACTTCAGAGCTGACTTCAAAATTCTGCTGGCTTCCTGTTAGCTCTCGGACTATGAGAACTCACTTCCACCCTCTGGTTTATAGTCAGTATATTCAATTCAATGAAGTTGTCTAATTATTAACACGACTCCATAGAATGAATTGCATAATGTAATAATTCTGAATCGAGGAAATCATATCAAATGTCCAGAATTAGAAAACAGAATTATTTTTTGTCAGGAAAACCCCCCTACCTATTCCCAATATTCATATCCTAATGTAGTGGCATACACTCATAATGATGGGAATTTACCTTTTATAATATGATCTTCACATGCTTCAGAGCTGAATTCAGAATTCTGATATTCTTCTGATATGCTATTAGAGCTCAGGTTCTAGATATTGTTTTCTTTTCAACTTTTTTTTTACTTCTTCTACACAGTAGGGACAGTAGAGGGAGGTGTTGAGCTCAGTATCCTCTCAGAGTTGGGGTTCTGTTTAATATTTGCACTATGTACCCCTCCTCTTTCCCAATGAAAGTGTCAGGACTCTGAATATTTTGATTAACATTTGGGCATTCTTGCTCTGTTCCAAGATGGCGTCCGTTTCTTCATGTCCCCTTTGTATACCTGCCTTTATAAACTCCTCCCCAGCCTCTAGTCATTGCTAGAGTATTCTGTCTGGTTCCCTGCTCCTAGTGGCTTCTCAAGTTCTCTGCAAATCCTGTGTAAATCTCCTGTTGCTGCTCTTCAGAGTTTCTGCCCTCTACACCTTTTACCAGCATTCCTTCTGCTCTGGCTGCTTGTGCTACTCCCTCTGCTGCAGCTCTTGCTACACCTGCATTTGCTGACACATAAACTGGTTGCTACTTTGTCGCTTCTTTCTGTCACGCTTAGGGAGTGAGGGAATCAGGGAACCAGATGGTGACGTGGGCAAAGGGATTCAGGAGGAGCTAATCTAACCCTGATACTGGGGGTCCCTGGCTCACCCTGTTCTCGGAGGTACCTCTGAAGGTGAGGAGTCCTGAGCCATCACCCTATCTCCTAAGCTCCTGAAAATCCACAAGCACAAGCAACAAGCCCCTACCTCCACCAATGGACCAGGAGAACCCAGCAGCTTCAAATGAAAGTCCTCAGCAGCAACAGCACAGCTCAGCAGAACACGACTTCACAACACGGGTCCTAGATCAGAAATGAACTGAATCAGCGACCTCAGATGGAAGGAAGCTGACCTATTTATGTCTGAGGGATGGAGAGCAGAAAGCTTAGTCCCACCCCTTCACCTTTACCTTCACATGCAGACACAGCATAAACTAAAGAAAAAAAAGGCTCAGTTTAAATTACAGCAGACTGCAAAGCAGTCAACACGTGGAACCTATGTTCAAATAGATGCAGAGCATGAGACTGTTCTGGACTTAGTCATTGATCTGCGTATGTTCTGGACTTGTAATTTGCTTTGCATCTGATTCTGGACCTTCTGAAGATTTCCGTCCCTAGGACCTCCATTGATAATTTAATGTGTTATATAGACTTGCTTAAACACCTCCATGTTTGGACTTGCCATAGACTTTCCTTTTACAGCATCTCCAAGTGTAAACTGTGCTTAATAGATTGCTCCGCTGATTGTATTTCCCTCTGATTTTTTCTACAGACTTTTCATTACAGTTCATTCAATATCTCCACTGTGTGTTTATGGACTTTGAGTTTTCCTCTGCACTTTGTTGTTTATTACCATTTGCTATAATATAGACTTTTTCACCTATAACTGTGTTCTGTTGTGTCTTTGCTCCACGCACAAAGACTCCTGAGTTATCCATTATAATTATTACAGAAAGACACCACAGAACCAGGGTGCAAGGGCCACTTTTGGGTTTGGTAAGAAGCCTCGCCAGTGATGTTTGCAGCCTGGAACCTGGATAAATAACTTATAATTAGGAGCTGTAATCGTTGGCTCGCCCCCAACACATTGAAGTCTTTTGTGCTCCCATTTGTCCTATCCCTTTTTAATATCTATTTGTGCTCCGGCAAATACTTGATATATTTTCTCCATTTACAACACATAACATTTTAATAACTTTTTTCTTCATTTCCTCCTGAGATGCCTGAGAATCACGCTTACATGGAGCCGTTTAGCGAACTTCAATCCATTTTTATGTACTTTGAATGCTCTAATATTCATTTTTATCTCTGTAGCAGTCAGGTAACAATAAACTCTCGTGAATTGGATATGAGGACTGTAATTCAATCAGAGGGATTTGCTGCAGTTCATAAACCACTTGATCTGCGTTCCTTTAAAATTGATGACATCAGCGGAATCCTCAATAGGTTTTGCAAATCTGCATCCAGAGTTTTTCTCTCTGGTTGAAATGCCGTCTCTGGAGAGTTGACATCCTCAAAGTCATGATGACCCCTCGTCCCTCAATCTCAAGTCACAGCCGAGAACAATGGTACATTAAGAATCTAGTGCACAATGTACCATGTGCTACGTAGTATCCCATGAATGACAACTCTGTGGCATCAAGACCGTAAAGATTGGCAGACACTGTGTTTCGGGATAATGCCCCTCATCAGTGCAAAGTATGAGATCTGATTTGGCTTGGTAAGAGGTTAGAAATGAAATCTAAGGGGGTAAGGATTCTCCATGTGGAGAGTGACATGCCAAATATGCAAGTTATCCCCAATTAGCTCAGACTCCCACTGATCCCAAGAATGGCGCTTCTGAAATCCCATGTTAAAATAAAACTACGGCTGTGCATGTGCATTACAATTTAGTGCAGCACCACTCCTCTAAGACCATTCAGGACAGCACCACTCCTCTAAGACAATTCAGGACAGCACCACTCCTCTTAAGACCAGTCAGACAGCACTACTCATCTAAGACCATTCAGGACAGCACCACTCCTCTAAGACCATTCAGGACAGCACCACTCCTGTGAAGACAATTCAGCACAGCACCACTCCTCTAAGACAATTCAGGACAGCACCACTCCTCTAAGACCATTCAGGACAGCACCACTCTGTGAAGACAATTCAGCACAGCACCACTCCTCTAAGACCATTCAGGACAGCATCACTCCTCTAAGACCATTCAGGACAGCACACTCCTCTAAGACCATTCAGGACAGCACCACTCCTGTGAAGACAATTCAGCACAGCACCACTCCTCTAAGACCATTCAGGACAGCACCACTCCTCTAAGGGCCCTTTCACATCAGCGTTTTTTGAAATTTGCGGCAGATGCGAAAAAAACCGCGGTCAGCCGCGTTTTTTTTCGCTGCCGCACCTGCCGCAAGTGCAAAACCGCACTTGCCGCACCTGCCGCAAGTACGCCTATACTTTGCATGGCGTTTACCGCAACAGCGCCGCAAGTGCAGCCGGTATGCGGTAATTGCGGCAGATGCGTTTTTTTCACCGCATCTGCCGCAAATTTCAAAAAACGCTGATGTGAAAGGGCCCTTAGACTATTCAGAACAGCACCACTCCTCTAAGACCATTCAGGACAGCACCACTCCTGTGAAGACAATTCAGCACAGCACCACTCTGTTGAAGACCAGTCAGCACAGCACCACTCCTCTAAGACCATTCAGGACAGCACCACTCCTGTGAAGACAATTCAGCACAGCACCACTCCTCTAAGACCATTCAGGACAGCACCACTCCTCTAAGACCATTCAGGACAGCACCACTCCTGTGAAGACAATTCAGCACAGCACCACTCCTCTAAGACCATTCAGGACAGCACCACTCCTCTAAGACTATTCAGGACAGCACCACTCCTCTAAGACCATTCAGGACAGCACCACTCCTGTGAAGACAATTCAGGACAGCAACACTCTGTTGAAGGCCAGTCAGCACAGCACCACTCCTCTAAGACCATTCAGGACAGCACCACTGTTGTGAAGACAATTCAGGACAGCAACACTCTGTTGAAGACCAGCCAGCACAGCACCACTCCTCTAAGACCATTCAGGACAGCACCACTCCTGTGAAGACAATTCAGCACAGCACCACTCCTCTAAGACCATTCAGGACAGCACCACTCCTCTAAGACTATTCAGGACAGCACCACTCCTCTAAGACCATTCAGGACAGCACCACTCCTGTGAAGACAATTCAGCACAGCACCACTCCTCTAAGACCATTCAGGACAGCATCACTCCTCTAAGACCATTCAGGACAGCACCACTCCTCTAAGACCATTCAGGACAGCACCACTCCTGTGAAGACAATTAAGGACAGCAACACTCTGTTGAAGACCAGCCAGCACAGCACCACTCCTCTAAGACCATTCAGGACAGCACCACTCCTGTGAAGACAATTCAGCACAGCACCACTCCTCTAAGACCATTCAGGACAGCACCACTCCTCTAAGACTATTCAGGACAGCACCACTCCTCTAAGACCATTCAGGACAGCACCACTCCTGTGAAGACAATTCAGCACAGCACCACTCCTCTAAGACCATTCAGGACAGCATCACTCCTCTAAGACCATTCAGGACAGCACCACTCCTCTAAGACCATTCAGGACAGCACCACTCCTGTGAAGACAATTAAGGACAGCAACACTCTGTTGAAGACCAGTCAGCACAGCACCACTCCTATAAGACCATTCAGGACAGCACCACTCCTGTGAAGATAATTCAGCACAGCACCACTCCTCTAAGACCATTCAGGACAGCACCACTCCTCTAAGACTATTCAGGACAGCACCACT
This sequence comes from Allobates femoralis, assembly GCA_033576535.1. Taxonomy (NCBI): domain Eukaryota; kingdom Metazoa; phylum Chordata; class Amphibia; order Anura; family Aromobatidae; genus Allobates; species Allobates femoralis. Next base: position 117,719,698 of record JARQOC010000010.1, read on the forward strand.
CCTCTAAGACCATTCAGGACAGCACCACTCCTGTGAAGACAATTCAGCACAGCACCACTCCTCTAAGACCATTCAGGACAGCATCACTCCTCTAAGACCATTCAGGACAGCACCACTCCTCTAAGACCATTCAGGACAGCACCACTCCTGTGAAGACAATTCAGGACAGCAACACTCTGTTGCAGACCAGTCAGCACAGCACCACTCCTCTAAGACCATTCAGGACAGCACCACTCCTCTAAGACTAGTCAGGACAGCTCCACTCCTGTGAAGACAATTTGGGACAGCACCACTCCTCTAAGATGATTCAGGACAGCACCACTCCTCTAAAACCATTCAGGACAGCACCACTCCTCTGAAGACCATTCAGAACAGAACCCCCCTCTGCCCCTCTGTAGTCCATTTAGTGCACTACCACTCCTATGAAAACCAATCAGGGCAACACCACCTCTCTGAAGACTATTCAGGGCAGCACCACTCTCATGAAAACAAATCAGGGCAACACCACATCTCTGAAGGCCATTCTGGGCAGCACCACTCTCATGAAAACCATTTAGGATAGTACTACTCCTCTAAAGATCATTTAGAGTAGCACCATTCCTCTAAAGATCATTCTGGGGCAAAGCATTTGAAGACCATTTAGGACAGTACCACTACTCTGAAGGCCATTCTGGTTTGCAGCACCACACCTTTAAGACCATTCAGGACAGTATCACTCATCTGAAGACCATTCTGGAGGGCAGCACCACTCCTCTGAGACCATTCAACACAGTACCACTCCTCTGAGACCATTTAGTGCAGCACCACTCCCCTGATGACCACTCAGCGCAACGCCACTCCTCTGATGACTATTCAGGAGGGCACCACTCCTCTGAAGACAATTCAGTGCAGCACCACTCCTCTGAGACCATTCAACACAGCACCACTCCTCTGAGACCATTCAGCACAGGTCCACTCCTTTGATGACCATCCTATGCACCTCCACTCCTCTGGTGACCATTCAGGAGGACACCACTGCTCTGAAGAAAACTCAGCACAGCACCACTCCTCTGAAGACCACTTAGGGCAGCACCACTCTCCTAAAAAACACTTAGCACAGCACCATTCTACTGATCTAAAGACTATTCAGTGCAGCACCACTCCACTGAAGACCATTCAGTGCAGCACGACTCCTCTGAAGACCATTCAGTGCAGCATCACTCATCTGAAGATCATTCAGGACAGCATCTGACACGGCCACTCCAGGGTAACGGGGATACTCAGAATCGGGCCAGTCTTTACGGTCCTTTTGCATTCAGGGGATGTCACAGCGGCGACCCAGCTCCCTGGCTCTGGTGGTGTCATTTAATAAAGGGATGCTGGGCTTTGATGATAAGGGAATTGGGAAAGGGGTAGCCATGACGCCACCCACGGTATGCGACCAGTGAGGATGCCGCAGCTGCAGAACCTCAGGGGATGATGACTGGCAGTTTAGATGGTTTCGCTCCCCGCAGGCAGAGCAGGGTCCCCAGGGCAGTGGGTAAGGAAGTCAGTTCATTTTTGGCCGGTGTTCATCGGATCATCAGCACCTCGGTGGTTCAGGTAGCTTCTGCAGCCGGTGGACGCCGCAAATAAAAGTCTCACACACTTTAATTGGAGTTCTGTACCTTTTACTTCAACACTTTACCAGGCCACCAGGTGCTTCCCTCTGCCATTCTCCAGTCCAGCTGTTTCTAAAGAATCGGGACAGTGTCGTCGAGACCTTAGGTGTTCCCTTCTCTCTCGATGTTCCCTTTACTCTTAGTGGTGCACTCAGTGCCTCTAGCTTGTCTTGCTTCTTTTGTCAGTGCCTCCGCACAAAGGGCTCAGGTACCAACAGCCACAGGCATTGGTTAGCAACGTTTCATAGTGCGGCACCTTAGTACGGCCGCCTTCTCCGAGGTATACCTTGTGGTTGGGCCACAGTTCCGCTTTGGGAGCTCATGGCCTCCGATTCAACGGTTCTTGATTGGATCCCCGTGCCGTCTTCAGGGCCGGTTCCTGTTCCATCCATCATCCCCTCTGTTCCCCTGCCAGATACGGGCTTGCGGGGGCTGATCTTAGCCTTTGTCCGCACCCCAAGGGCTCCTTCTCTCTCTTTCACCCTTTTGTCTTTCCCTACTGGGGTGAGTGTGACCGTGCTCCAGCCCACGGGAGCTAACACCTCCACCACCACTCGAATCCCACTCCGACTTCCTACCCCTTTGCCATCCTCCTCACATCTCTCCTCTACTTTTCTCACCCTCTCTGAGACTGGGCCCACACTCCTGGGTCTGCCCACCATCCTTGCCCGGGGTCCTAAGTGTGTTGTAGTGTCGAGTCTCAGCTTCACCCTCCCAAACCAGAGAACAGGAGCACTACCCTCCCGCTAATGGAGGAGTGCAGTACTCCTGGTGGCAGCCAGACCAGTGGGGCACCACACATCACTCCTCTAAAGACCATTCTGGCGGTCTTTACGGTCCTCTTGCATTCAGGGGCTGTCACAGCAGCGACCCGGCTCTGTGGCCCTGGTGGTGGCTTTTAATAAAGAGATGCTGGGCTTTGATGACGGGGGAATTGGGAAAGGGGTAGTCATGACGCCACCCACAGTATGCGACCAGTGAGGACGGCGCTGCTGAGAAACCTCTGGGGATAATGACCGGCAGCTTGGATGGTTTCGCTCCCCGCGGGCAGAGCAGGGTCCCCAGAGCAGTGGGTAGGGAAGTCAGTTCTTTCTTGGCCAGTGTTCATCGGATCATCAGCACCTCGGTGGTTCAGGCGTTCTCTGCAGCCGGTGGGCGCCACAAAGAAAAGTCTCTCACACTATAATTGGAGTTTTGTTCATTTTACTTCAATACTTTAACCAGGCCACCAGGTGCTTCCCTCTGCCATTCTCCAGTCCAGCTGTTTCTCAAGAACAGGGACAGTGTCTTCGAGACCTTAGGTGTTCCTTTCTCTTTCTCTCGGTGTTGCCTTTACTCTTGGTGGAACACTAAGTGCCTTTAGCTTGTCTTGCTTCTTTTGTCAGTGCCTCCACACAAAGAGCTCAGGTACCATCAGCCACAGGCATTGGTTAGCAACATTTCGTAGTGCCGCGCCTTAGTACGGGTGCCTTCTCCGAGGTATACCTTGTGGTTGGGCCACAGTTCCCCTTTGGGAACTCAAGGCGGCCTCCGGTTCAACAGTTCGGGATTGGACCCCCGTGCCGTCTTCAGGGCAGGTTTCCTGTTTCATCCATCAGCCCCTCTGTTCCCCTGCCAGACATCCTTTCGTCTTTCCTTCCTGGGGCGTGTGTGACCGTTCTCCAGCCCACCTCCACCACCTCTCGACTCCCTCCCGACTTCCTACTCCTTTGTTGTCCTCCTCACAACTCTCTTCTACTTTTCTCACCCGTGTCCCCCTCTCTGAGACTGGGCCCACCCTTCCGGGTCCACACACCGTCCCTGCCCCGGGTCCTATGTGTGTTGCAGTGTTAAATCTCAGCTTCACCGTCCCAATCCAGAGAACAGGAGCACTACCCTCCCGCTAATGGAGGAGTGCAGTACTGCTGGTGGTGGCCAGACCAATGGGGCACCACACATCACTCCTCTGAAGGCCATTCTGGTGGGCAGCACCACTTCTCTGAAGACCATTCAGCACAGCATCACTCCTCTGAAGGCCATTCAGCACATCACCACACCTCTGAGACCATTCAGCACATCACCACTCCTCTGAAGACCATTCAGTGCATCACCACTCCTCTGAGACCATTCAGCACATCACCACTCCTCTGAGAACATTTAATGCAGCACCACTCCCCTGATGACCATTCACGTATCTCTACTCCTCTGGTGACCATTCAGAAGGGCACCACCCCTCTGAAGACCATTCAACACAGCACCACTCCTCTGAAGGCCACTCTGGTGGGCAGCACCACTCCTCTGAAGAGCATTCAGAACAGCACCACTCCTCTGAGACCATTCAGGACTGCACCACTCCGCTGAAAACCAGGCAGCACTCCTCTAAAAATCACTCAGGACAGCATCACTCCTCTGAAGACCATTCAGGCAGCACCACTCCTATGAAGATCACTCAGCATGGCATCACTCCTGTAAACACCATTCACTGCGGCACCACTCCTCTGAAGATGATCAGGACAGCACCACTCCTCTGAAGACGATCAGGACAGCACCACTCCTCTGAAGATGATCAAGACAACACCACTCCTCTGAAGACGATCAGGACAGCACCACTCCTCTGAAGATGATCAAGACAACACCACTCCTCTGAAGACGATCAGGACAGCACCACTCCTCTGAAGACCATCAGGACAGCACCACTCCTCTGAAGACCATTCAGCACAGCACCACTCCTCTAAACACCATTCTGGTGGGCAGTGCCACTCCTGTGAATACCATTAAGTGCAGCACCACTACTCTAAGATCACTCATCACAACATCACCCCTCTGAGACCATTCCGCACAGCACCACTCCTGTGAAGACCACTCGCACAGCACCACTCCTCTGATTACCCACGTATAGCAATAGCAGAAAGCATCTCATAGAGAAGAAGTATGGCTCACTACAGTATTTCACAAACCCACACGGAGATTAATTGATCACTATATCAATCTGCTAATAACCTTTAGTCTCTGTATAAGTTGCATCTGAACCCTAAGTGTAGCGTATAGGTCTAATGTATCAATAGATCTCAATTCAATTGACAGAGGTGACGAGCATGTCCTTTTGGCACAGGTTCAGCCAGCATGTGCTGAATACCTTTTTTTTAAGCCTGCATTTTCCAATACAGAGGTCAATGCCAATATAAACATACATGCTTTTACAATTGGAATCAATAGGTGACGTATATTAATATTTACGTATTCGGTAAAATAAGGAGGAGCCTTGGTCTGTGGGATATAATGTCATCTATACCTCCAATGGAAGACGGGAACGTGACGCCAAACTCCACCGCCACCGCTGCTGCACAACAAAACCAATAGCAGCCAAACAATGTAGCATTTCATCCCCTTGTCTCCAAACATCAGCGACAATCTCCATATTTTTAGTTTATTGAGTCTTTAAATGTGTTCATTGGTGCCAGCGCTGCAGACAGAAGACACTAATCTTAGGCACTTTCTTTACTATATGTATTTTAATATGTCTCAAGGAAATCTTAAATCATTATTTTGGAGAGCACCGTCAGCTGAATGCCGAAGGCAGTCTCCCTAGAATAATACCGCCTTGGCAGGCAGATGATTGCGGTCTTAAATAATGCATGGCGTTGGAGTAAGGTAGCAATATACACGTAAGTTACATTTTTGCAAAACAGCCCGGTAGCCCCGGCTGGTCATTTATTAGCCTTTTATGCAAATTTAGAAACCTTGATGATTAATCCAACATTGAGGAGTTTTGCACATGAGGTTAATTCTGCACCACGCTTCTTCACCTTTGGTCTGAGGCGTCTTGCACACTGTGTCCAGGAAGCTTTTTTTGGCAATGTCTCAAATATATCTCTTATATCTGAGTCCCAGGAGATCGGGGTTAGTTTTAATTTCCTTTCATGTGCTGCTCTTTATTTAGGAGCTGCCCTTCATTATAGTTATCTGCAAATGACTTTATTAAATTCGACCTGGATCATAAATTACAGTCTCCGAATTAATAAGTGTGACACCTGTGCTTCTGCCTCATCTTCCTCACTTTGATGCTTACAGTGGTCTCCAGTTTAGGGGGTTGGAGAATGTAATCAGTTGTGATTGGCAGACAAACCTCTCTCGAAGGGTTCACTTTCTCTGCAGCACTCCCACTGGTGAAATGAAGTATTACACGTCGTCCATTCACATGAATTGGGCGGACTGTGTAGTGCAGGACAGAACAGACCTCCAGAGCGAGAGATTCAGGATAGAGGACACCAACCATTTCTATTCACTCCCCAATAAGGTGTATGCAAGGTGATGACGAACCACTGCAGACCTTCATTAATGAGTAATATCTTTCAACATAGCAAACAACTCACTTATGGGAAGTTCTTCGAGCCTTGGAAACTTCAGAATGTAGAGGAAGGGTTGAGTGGGGACCCTAGTATTGCTCAGGTGCCAACTAAAGGCTTAAAGGGGTTGTCCAGTCTAAACTGATAATTCAGCATTCTCTCTATGTGACTGCAGACCTATCAATCCTCCCATCGCCCACACTGAGTACTGCAAAGATTTGCCAGTGTCTAAGCCAGGACTGAGGAAAAAAATCTGCGGCACTCAATCCATAGTGTGCACAGGTGCAACGCCGAACACAACACATTGTAACTAATAACAGCGGCACTCTGCTAAGACATATAATTGAAAATGGAACAATATTATAGCTAAGAAAAAGTGAAATTGAGACACTTAGCTTATAGATGTGGCCATATCGATAACTGCCCAGTAGCCACTTCAAGTCATGTCTCATATACTGGGTCCCTACGCTCAGGTAGGGACTGTTAGTGAGTGTAGGGACCCAGTATACAAGACACACCTCGACGTGGCTACTGGGTAGTTATCGATATGGCCATATTAATAAATAAGTGTCACAATTTTTCCTTTTTTCTTAGCTATAATACTGTTCCATTTTCAATTATATGGCTGCTATTATAAACCAGCAAAGGACCCTGAGTATACGATATACATGTTCCTTGCCAGAACCCAACTAGTGGGTGCGGCCTCGCTCTATACAAACATATGGAGCAAAGCCAAGTCTACTACTTAGACATGTCCGCTCTATACACTTGTCCATCAGTCGGGGGCTCTAGCCGGGAAAATGCATATTGACTAATTCAGTTCATTCCCGGCTTGGAGACCGGCGCACAGTGCGGAGGCTGGGTAGACTGATAAGTCTGCAGTCACACAGAGAGACCCATAGAGACTGCCCGATTAGCAGTTTAGACTGGACAGCCCCTTTAACCAGTGGGTGGGGTTATGGACCTAATCCAGAAATCAGTGCCCCGTTTTGATTTTGCAATGCACTCACTTGCATGAGGGAACGGCATCCCCTGTAGAAATGCGTGGATGGACACTCAGCGTATCAGTATGGCATGGATCCATAGGGTGAGGTGCAGAGAAGGCTTGTTTGATTGCAAGCTGTAGGTAGTATCCAAACTCGGCTTAAAAAAAAGGTAAAATTTTAGACTAGAATTATTTGCCATTGTGCACTCAATCTCATGCATTTTCAGGTCTTACTCCAAGATAAGAGCAATACTGGCTTGGAAACGCGTTACTGGAGTCAAAATTCCACCATGAGCTTGGCGTTGGATCACCTATTCTCCCCATAGGAATGCTGGCTCATGTTATCTGTCATCAGGTTTTTTCTACCTAATCTGAGAGCAGGATATGTAGGAGCTGAGACCCTGATTCCTGTGATGTGTTAGTTATTATATAATCATGATTTTATCAGCAGGAGACATCACTATAGGACTAGTAAAGCTGTGTCAACTAGTTCAGCCATGCCCCCCACAGTTTTTTTCTACCTAGTCTGAGAGCAGCATAATGTAGAGGCTGAGACCCTGATTCTGTGAGTGTCATTTACTGAGCTGCTAAGTGTAGTTTTTATATAATTTCCTTTCTTTTATCAGCAGGAGAATAATCACTAGAGGACTAGTAACCTGGCAGCCAGGTAGATTCAGCTATGCCCACATTGCTGTTTTTTCTACTTAATCTGAGAGCAACATAATGTAGGGGCTGAGACCCTGATTCCTGTGATGTGTCAGTTACTGAGCTGCTAAGTGTAGTTTTTATATAGTCATTGTTTTATCAGCAGGAGATCATCACTGGAGGACTAGTAAACCTGCATCCAGGTAGTCCAGCCATGCTCCCCCCCACCGATTGCCATCTTTTCTGCCTATGCACAGTGTACACAAAAGTTGACTATCAGTGGTGTGGGATAGGTTATACAGGGCTCAGCATTCCGAACACTGCCAAGTCTGCAGCAGAGAAAATTACAGCAAGTGGCATATCGCTGGAATCAGGGTCTCTCCCTCTACATCATGCTGATTAGGTAGTAAAAAATAGGGGTGGGGACATGGACCGGACTAATCTTCTAGTAATTGATCTCCTGCTGATAAAACAATGATTATATGAAAAGTACACAAAGCAGCTAAGTAAATGACACATCGCTGGAATCAGGCTCTGTGCCCCTACATCATGCTGCTCTCAGATCAGGTTGCAAAAACCTGGTGACAGATTCTCTTTTTACGAAAAGCCTTTAACCGAAGGTTTTAAAAAAATGTAAAATGTATCAAGTGAAACAAATAGACTGAAGGACGGAGACGAGAGAAGCCAAATTCCACCTGGGGGACGGTGATTGCCAGGTCTGAGTCGATGGCATCCTGGGGACGTCTTAACTGAAGCCATTAGCCTCAGCCTCTCCTCTGCGTCTTCTTCTGCGGAGGCCGCGGTGCTGAGGATCACATCCAAAGTCAAATGTTAAAAGCCTCTTTACGTTGCTGTTTTCTACTTAAGAGCCAGATTTGGAACGGTTCCCGTCTCCGCTCGTGGACCATGCATTACTGCGAGTGTTCATAGCTCCCCTGGTAGACATGTCTGTGCGACTGTACAGAAGAACCAGCTACGTGAGCAATCTTTATGAAGATTACAACAGTGAGATGGGACACGAGCCATATGTATGTACAGAGGTGGGGCGGCCAAGACATTATGTATCACTCCATCCCGGAGACTGGGAATTTAGAATTATGGATTCCAATAAATGTCTATACATTTCCCTAAACAATACAGAAAATTAAAATGTGTCTTATGTTCCGGAATATAAAGGTATCTGCTTAGGTTGTGGTTGTAAACTCTACGCAAATGCCTATGGAGTGACCTTCACCAGAAGTGAGGGAGGCTCAAGGTCATGAAAAAAACATGAACTTACTCTAGAGTGCATGATCAGTGTCAGAATGGGGGCCCCCAGTAACATTGACTCTGGGGGGCCACTGATCAACTACATGCAAATATTACATAAAAAATGTATCTTACTTAGGTTGTGGTTGTAGACTCTACACAAATGCCTATGGAGTGACCTTCACCAGAAGCGAGGGAGGCTCAAGGTCATGAAAAAAACATGAACTTACTCTAGGTAGTGCATGATCAGTGTCAGAATGGAAGCCCCCAGTAACATTGACTCTGGGGGGCCACTGATCAACTACATGCAAATAATACATAAAAAATGTATCTACTTAGGTTGTGGTTTGTAGACTCTACGCAAATGCCTATGGAGTGACCTTCACCAGAAGCGAGGGAGGGTCAAGGTGGTGAAAGAAAGTATGAACTAAATCTGGATGGTGCATGATTAGTGTCAGACTGGGACGATGTAGGGCCACCAGTAACATTGACTCCGGGGGGCCACTCATCAACTACATGCAAATGTATAAAAAAATGTATCTACTTAGGTTGTGGTTGTAAACTCTACGCAAATGCCTATGGAGTAACCTTCACCAGATGTGGGGACAAGATAAGGTCATGAAGGCAAGTGTGAGCTTACTCTAGAGTCTAGATCATGCATGATCAGTGTCAGATAGGGACAGCAAAGGCCCCCAGTAACATTGACTCCAGGGGCCACTGATCAACTACATGCAAATATTAACATTCAAAATGCATCTGCTTAGGTTGTGGTTGTAAACTCTAAGCAAATGCCTATAGAGTGACCTCCAGCAGAAGCCAGGCAGAGTCAAGGTCATGAAAGAAACGATGAACTAACTCTAAATGGTTCATGATCAGTGTCAGACTGGGATGGCGGGGGCCACAAGTCACATTGACTCCAGGGGCCACTCATAAACTACATGCAAATATTACATTAAAAGTGTATCTACTTAGGTTGTGGTTGTAAACTCTACGCAAATGCCTATAAAGTAACCTTCACCAGAAGCGGGGACGAGACAAGGTCATGAAGGCAACGATGAACTTACTCTGGATGGTGCATGACCAGTGTCATACTGGGATGGCGGGGCCACAACACACATTGACTCTGGGGGCCACTGGTCACTACATGCAATTATTACATTAAAAAATGTATCTGCTTAGGTTGTGGTTGTAAACTCTATGCAAATGCCCATGGAGTGACCTTCACCAGAAGCGAGGGAGGGTCAAGGTCATAAAAGCAACAATGAGCTTAGATGGTGCATGACTAATGTCAGAGGGGGCAGCAGGGGCCCATAGTAACATTGACTCAGGGGGCCACAGATCAACTACATTCACAAATTTATCTACACTTCCACTTCACCTCTGGGCGATTTTTCGTTTTTCCCTCCACTTCTTCTAAGAGCCATGGCATTTTAATGGGGCTAAAGGACAGTGATTTGCACTTTATGGGGTTTTTACATTTTTTTCATATTTCTTTAAACTTTTTTTCACTTTTTTCTTTATTTTACTAGCCCCCTTAGGGTGCTGGAAACCTTTTATTTGATTTTTTTTACACTGCCTCTGTAGATTCACAGCTGATAAGTAAAACAAAAATCATTGCGTATTAATATAAAAAAAATTATAATAAATACAGGAATTAAAAAGTAAAAAAATGGCATTTGGGGAATATTTTGTCTCCATTTTCTCCTGTGTTAATTGGCAGCAGAGTGTTAATTGGACCTGTCTTCGGAGAGCGTTATCGCCACATAAATTCATGGTTGGATCTCACTTTAGATCTGATGGCGCTAACACAAAGTATTTTGCAACCTAGGTATGAATTTTAGCGCAATTTTAAGACGCGATTAACATTACATATTTGTGAATTCCGTAAGTCGTCATAAATGTCTATTTTCTGTAATAATTAGGAGGAATATTGCACTTACAAAAGTCTTAAAAAATTAAACTGGAGATAAAAAAAACAAAAAGTAGTGAAATAAGTTATGTTGAAACATTTTTTTTGCAGCTTATTCATGTAGACGTTATTGCAAATTCTCTACGCCCCAAATATTACACAACAGTTCATTAGGATGGTTAAAGAAATATTGATCCAAATATGTATCAGGTCTTGTTACCAATATCCTTTCAAAAATGTAACTTGCACTGAACGGTTCTCTAAATGGCCAATAAGGAGCTAAGAAGACATAGGCTCCACCTCCCTGACTCTTAAAACATACTGTGGAGACATGAGGGTCATTTAGTTCTTGTCCGCAGGCCCCCTGCCTTTAGAAAGACCACCCGGGGTCGGAGTCATCCCACTGAATACCAACCTCCTTCCCCTTGGGCAGAACACTACTCAGACAATACAGGGTGAGGGAACCACTGCAGTAAGACTTTATTGGGTCACCAACAGTCAACAGTATATAGTACATAAGATGGGCATGTGACACAGTCTTACCATTCCGCTGGATCACTAAGGGATTAGAATCTTCATGCCTTCGGGGCTTCCAGGACCCACTACCCCAGCCAGTGTGATCCACTGAGAAGAAAGTTGACTGAGCACAGCAAGGTATATAGCCAAGTGACCGAATTGTCCCAACCTGTGTTCTTCAAGCAAATTCATGGGCTCAGTGTTGGGAAGTGAAGCAGTTCTAGAATCCTCCGGCTGGAACCATGGATCCTAGGCTGAAATCCTATAGAATGCAGAACATGGTGACAGAAGCAAAGCCCTTTTTTATACCCTGGAGATGGTGAGAGCTGGCTGTTCCCTCATTGGTCATCAGTTCAATCCGACTGCATAATTTTCTTCAGAATAATGTAGTTAGAGGAGGTGATGCAATCCACAGTTAGCAGACAATTCACAAATTAACAGAAAAAAGGCTTTGGTCACTTTCAATTTCTCTTGATTTACGAAATAAAAGAACAATACGTCAGGCCTAATTAAGAACAGTTCCCCCAACAGGAGTTGGCCAGATTTTGAGTTGTCACATACTGTTAGGTTATTTCTGTCTTATTGAGGGTCAGGACTAGAGAAATGAATGGGATCTCTGTACATAATAGAAAAGGAGGTTGTAACAGAGGTGGACCCTTCCCATGCCCTGTAGCCATGCTGAGCCTTCCATCTTGTTGTAGCCAGGTCCAGGACATACCTTAAGGTCAGTTTTAATTGCATACAGAGGCATAAAAACACACACATGCAACATTATACCACTAGAGAGGCACACGGTTAGGACCTGATAAAATGAGGAGCACCTTGGCATGGCTATCGGGTACTTTCGCAGTGGCCACTGCTAAAGCTAAGTCTTCTCAAGTTTCTTTATATTCTCAAGCAGTTTCTGTAATGTCCCTTTCTTTACATCAGTATTAGCTGTGCAGACAGCCCTGCTATTCATTGTAAGCCAGTATGCTATTTCATATATCTCATAGTGTGTTGTGTTGCAGCAAATTTTTCAATTTACATGTTTTTTCTAGCCAGCACCTCACACAAAGGTGATGCCGGTCATTTCTTTAATTATCATGGCGGTGAAGTCAGGAAGCCAAACATCCAACTCTGACTCCTCAATTTCCCTGAATCTGACCCCGATTCCACCAAAATAGAATTCGACTCCATGACTCCACAATCATGGCTGTGAAATCAGTAAGCCTAATATCTGACTCGGACTCCTTAATTTGCCTGAATCAGATTCCACCAAAATGGACTTCGACTCCACTCCACTCTTGACTCCACAGCCCTGTAGAAAGAGATATGATTGATAGTGTCCTACATTGAGCAGCTTGCAATGTATTGGGATACATGCAGGCTGCAGAAAATGAAAGAAATAAGAGCACCTGCAAAAATGTTTTAACCAACCCTTTAACGCCAAGGAAAAGGGGAACCAAGCACATCATGACATTATCTCTGTGTGTCAGATCCCATGTGGTCATGTGAAGTGTGACATATCATTGACATTATCTCTGTGTGTCAGATCCCATGTGGTCATGTGAAGTGTGACATATCATTGACATTATCTCTGTGTGTCAGATCCCATGTGGTCATGTGAAGTGTGACATATCATTGACATTATCTCTGTGTTTCAGATCCCATGTGGTCATGTGAAGTGTGACATATCATTGACATTATTTCTGTGCGTCGGATCCCATGTGGTCATGTGAAGTGTGACATATCATTGATATTATCTCTGTGCGTCGGATCCCATGTGGTCATGTGAAGTGTGACATATCATTGACATTATCTCTGTGCATCGGATCGCGTGTGGTCATGTGAAGTGTGACATATCATTAACGTTATCTCTGTGCGTCGGATCCATGTGGTCATGTGAAGTGTGACATATCATTGACGTCAATAACGCAGTTCACATCCATGTGACAGACAGAACGGAGGTTAGAGACTTTACTAGGTGGCGGTTGGACAGTATGGGGCCGAGGAGAGGAAGGTATAAGAGTTTATTGATGTCTTTAATCCCTAGGTTCCACCAACTTGACATGCGTCTCACCATCGTTTTGGACAAGACTTCTAATTTGTTTGAATCTGAATTTCCGGAGAAACTTGTAGCAAATTGGAATTGTTTCTCTCACTTCTAGTTTTCTTCCAAGAATCATTTTTGTTTGACTTTCATAATATGAAAATAATATTTTTCCCCCATACCAGCCGCACGGAACTGGAACCACAAACATGTTCTGAACAGACTTTGAAGCATTTGGTAATCAGGCTGTCGTCTTTGATTTCTGAGTATCCTTCCATCTGAGAAGATACATCCCGTAAACAGTGCCTGCAATAGTTCAAGTGTAACATTAAATCTGATCACTTCCATTTCATATGTTTAATTAAAGCATCTTGGAGGGGCTAATGCTCTAAGCCGTAACGTTACATCCAGCCTTAATGTATGGTATAATCAGACGACGGCCTGCGGGTCACAAGTAGCTACAAGCTGATAAATTTCTTTAGCATATTAACACGAGACGGAATATTTTAACTGCCCTCTCTGCATATATTATTTACTTAATTTGATATTATCATGCCGACACTTCACACTGGGTCACGGAGGCTGAACACTTAGTGGATGTTGATGACTGAGCCAAGACGGCTCTGCCGGAGCTAGCGGTTACCAGCTCTTACGCGTTGATGGTCATCAGTTTAGGAAAAATCAGAAATCGAGAAAACCTAATTCTCAGAGATGATCCAACTGATTAGAGTCATATTTCCTAAAATCTGAAGATCCCTTCGAATTTAAACACTGGGCGATTGGATTCACCCACAAACAAGACATTTTACACCTCTCTCTATATATATTATGTGTGTATGGTGACCGGCTACATTGTAAATGGTCGAGCACAAACAACCATATTCCATATACACTTTTAATAATTAATATATTTCCCCTTATTCTAACTATTAAATACTAGTACAATACTTTAAATAATATTTTTAGCGATGCCATGCAATAGTGCCTCCAATGTCTTAAGAAAAAAATATGACCTCAATGTAGTAAATTGAGCAGGAAAGGTAAAAATGTGGTCAGGTGGAGCGCCTGGCACAAGGGAGAGGAGTGCAGACAGTTTAGTGGTGACCTTTATTAATTAAAACACTTCTCAAGGATGCCGCCTTCATCAGGTGTAGGTAAATTGAAAACGTATATGTAAATTGTAAATAATGTTATGTTAATGAAATTAATTAAATCCTGCCCACCTCACTTACTTTTGCACTAAGATTTAATGGCTGGACAGTTTGATTGCAGCATGCTATGGTTAGGTTGTCATAATCCGAAACGCGTAAGACAGTCAATATATTGTAAATGGTCGATGTAGAGTGGGTTGAATGTTTACTCTGGGACTTGTAGTTCCATGAGTTTTGCTAATGTATTAAGGGCCGGGTTTACAGGTTAGTCAGAGTTCTGGGCGGGTCTGGCTAACCACATACCTTCCACCCATGGATGTGTCTCCCATATGTTTAATGGAGTCTGTGTGTTGACATGTACAGGGCAAGTGGAGCCAGAATGAGCTGTGAGAAGGAGTCTCTTAGAGAGGTCCTGTGTGTGCCCTGACAGTTTCGCAATAAGCCTAAGAAAAACTAGCTGCCACCATCAATCATTTATACAGGCCGATTGGACACCAGTTACTGGTAGCGTAAGGCTTTAGGGATGTGATTTATAGAGCAATAGGAATGAAAATATTACATTTTATAAATTTAATCCAAAAACTAGGCAGTATTTATAGAAATATACAAAACATATATAAAGGGGGACAAAACAATACATTATATACAGTTACATAAAAATAAAAGGGATAAACAAATGAAAAGTAGTAAGCTTGTGTTACAGAAATGGCTCAGATTGTAGCAGAGGGAAGCAGACAGAACCACTCGCTCTGTGTATGTCCAAACTGACAAAGCCAAAAACTCAAATTTATGATCTTTTACGCCAACTTACTTCCCCACTTTGACCATTCTGACCTCACATGGGGCTGGTCATGGTATGTGGCTCTGGTCTATAGAAAATTAAGGTACATGAACCTTCAGGATATATTTTTTACATTGGAGGTCCCAGGTGGAAGACTTTAATGCCACGTTTCCTATGATGATTTTAGCTTTCTATCGATAGGAAATATGGCATATCTATCGTCATCAATCTGCGTAATTTTAATTTGGGTATCATAAGCAGGTATCACAGTGCTGCGAGTAGGAACTTTATGATTGTCACAACGCCATAAATATTCCACCAATAAGCATGCTTGCCACAATAACCCCAGTACTCATAACTGGACATCAGCTCCAAAGCGTCTGGTTGCAGACTTTTGAAGCCATGCAGAGCAGACTCTAGATGATGCATTTGTCACTTCTCAACTTAAACAGAGCTCAATCTTTGTGCCTGCGTTCCAACAGATGTACCAGTTCAATTACCTGTTCACACCAGGGGGTCCTAGATGAACAGGGGTCACATAGTAGAGTGTTAAATCTTATTTCATTCCTAAATTATGACAAAGCCATACTCAATTTTTCAGTACACTATGACAAACACTTTTCTCTTTTCTTCACATGGATATCTTCCTCACTGCTATGCTGTTACTCACTAATATGTACAGTTTATTTAGTGCTTAATAGTTTTATGTATATATCTCTATAACTAAGCTGGGAGCCCTGACATTTTATCACTATTCAGAGTCACCTTATAACGGCTGCTGCATTCCTTACCTTGACTTTTATACTGGCTATGATAGTCCCTCCTGATTGGTGGTACTATGCCATGTAATGTGATAGCTGCAAGGCACTATGGGGTACTCCCATGTGAGCCTTTTCTGGTGACACAGTCTTCTTTAATATGTACAGTTTATTTAGTGCTTAATAGTTTTATGTATATATCTCTAAGCTGGGAGCCCTGACATTTTATCACTATTCAGAGTCACCTTATAATGGCTGCTGAATTCCCTGCCTTGGCTTTTATACTGGCTATGATAGGCCCTCCTGATTGGCTGTACTATACCATGTGATGTGATAGCTGCAAGACAGTATTGGGTACTCATACTGGCTGAGACAATCTTCTTCAATATGTAAAATGGCTTTTTGGCCGATTTGCGGCAGGCAAACTGCTAACTGTTCGAATCTCCCACAATCCTAAACATTTGACACAAATTTGATTCACAGATAGATTTAATACATTTTATTACCTGTCCTGAAACATCTTTTTGTCTGATTTATAAGGTCAAAGTGATAACCTTCATTGGTACTGTACCTATGTAATTCTAGGAGTCCAGTCGGTGGAGCAGTAGTTGCAAGCTTCTCTGTATAAATGTCAATCACTGACTAGCTCCGCCCACTGGACTCCTAAACTTGAAAAAAGCAGACGTTAAAATGACTAAAACACAAACTATACTGAATGTTTTATTGTAATATTATAGATTGATCTGCTCAGATACTCCTGCTCTATTTAGTGGTGCCTGTACACTGTGTTCCAAATTATTATGCAAATGTTCTTTTTCTCTGATTTTCCTAAATGGTCGATGCAAATGACGATCAGTGTAATAAAAGTCATCACCTGTTAGAGTATACATCACATTTTATTGAAGAAATCTCCCTATGATAACAGTATAATCATCAAAATTAAAAAAAAACTCTAAATGCACTGTTACAAATTATTAGGCACGGTAAAGTCTCTAAACATTTGATATGTTTGAAAGAACTGAAAATGCTCATTTGTTGAATTTGCAACATTAACAGGTCACATTCACTGAAATAAAAAGCTATTTAACTCCAAAACATCCTAACAGGCCAAGTTATATGGTAACATAGGAACCCTACTTTGATATCACCTTCACAATTCTAGCATCCATTGATATTGTGAGTTTCTGGAGAGTTTCTGCTTGTATTTCTTTGCATGATGTCAGAATAGCCTCCCAGAGCTGCTGTTTTGATGTGAACTGCCTCCCACCCTCATAGATCTTTTGCTTGATTATACTCCTAAGTAAAGGGGCCTACCAGCTGTTTCCCTAAGATTCCAGCCCAAAACATGACTCCTCCACCTCCTTGCTGACGTCGCAGCCTTGTTGGGACATGGTGACATCCACCAACCATCCACTACTCTATTCATCTGGACCATCCAGGGTTGCTCGGCACTCATCAGTAAACAAGACTGTTTGAAAATTAGTCTTCATGTATGTCTGGACCCACTGCAACTGTTTCTGCTTGTGAGCACTGTTTAGGGGTGGCCGAATAGTAGGTTTATGCACCACAGCAAGCCTTTGAAGGATCCTACACCTTGAGGTTCGAGGGACTCCAGAGGCACCAGCAGCTTCAAATATTTGTTTGTTGGTTTGTAAGGCCTTTTTAGCAGCTGCTCTCTTAATCTGATGAACTTGCCTGGCAGAAACCTTCCTCATTCTGCCTTTATCTGCACGAACACATCTGTGCTCAGAATCAGCCACAAATCTCTTCACAATACGATGATCACGCTTACGTTTTCGTGCACTATCAAATGTTTTCATCCCAACTATTTGTTGCTTTTCGGCAGCAGAGACATCCTTTTTCTTTCCCATGTTACTTGAAAACTGTGGCCTGCGTAATATTGTGGAACACCCAGTTTCCTTTTATTGGGCTCACCTGCCAAACTAATTATCACAGATATCTGAGATTGATTTCAATGATCCAAAGAACCCTGAGATACAATACCATCAATGGGTTTCATTGAAAAAAATAAAAATAAAACCCTATGACACTTAAAACCAATTTGCATAATAATTTGGAACACAGTGTAGATTCACTGTTATGTACAATGTGACAAGTCCTCTGTAACTTGAAAAGACTCCGATGAGCCACTGATATTCATTCATAATTCATAACACATCTTCTAAGAATGTATACATCCTTACTGATACTAATATGTCCAAGAGAAATCATCAAGAAGGACAATTACAACACAAAAAACCCCATTAGGATTCGTAGAACACATATTTATATAGAGAGACTGTCAGACTGTAAGTTGTCATGTGAACGTGTGACATTATATTGTCACCACTTTGCCTGCAGATTAATAATACATCCTAGCATGGCCCAGATTTTATGTATATGTGCCAAGTTATAAATATATAATGATCATTAATACATGGAAAAGGTTTACATATAAAGCAAGAAATACAATGTGGTGTGCGACTAGAGGATAGACAGACAGACAGACAGACAGATAGATAGATAGATAGATAGATAGATAGATAGATAGATAGATAGAGCTTTGAGATAGGGAGAGAGATGATAGATAGATAGATAGATAGATAGATAGATAGATAGATAGATAGAGCTTTGAGATAGGGAGAGAGATGATAGATAGATAGATAGATAGATAGATAGATAGATAGATAGATAGATAGATAGATAGAAGGAAAGGTGGATCATGGAAGAATGGGTCAAAGAATGGGTGGGTGGATGGGTGACATGACTGGATGGGTGGGGTAAGGTGGGTGGAGTTTGTTAGGTGCATGGAGATGGATGGATGGAGGATCAATGAATGGGTGGATAGATGGTTGGGTGGGGTCGGGTGAGGAGTTAGGTGAGCAATGTTGTTCAGGTGGATGGATGGTTGGGTGGGAGAGTTTGGTGGGGTTGATTGGTTGGTGGGTGGGTGAATGAATCATTGGGTGGATAGATAGATAGTGTCACGGGGTGGTATAACGGACAAGGGAGTAAGATAGCAGGATGGTAATGATGGGCAAAAGGTGATCAGTGAAACTAGTCTAACCCTTAGGGCCCCTTTACACGCGGCTACATTTCTTGGGTGGCTACAGGTAACTTACTGGTTGCAGTGAAATCATGGAGACAAGGTTCTATCTTGTTGCTGTGTATAAATGGAATAATCTTTCCATGATTTCACTGCAAAGGGGCCCTTAGACTGGGGGTCCCTGGCTCACCTTGTTCCCAGAAGCACCTCTAAATCCTCTAAAGGTGAGGATGCCTGGCCATCACCCTTGCCCTTGCTCCTGATCAGCCCTAGATTAAACCACCCTCACCTCCACCCACGAAACGGGGAGCACAGCAACACCCACAGAAGAAGGAAAACTCAAGAAAGGAACATCAGGGAGGCTTCAGCACACTGCACTACATCCTCTGAGCTCACGGAGACTATACTCTATCAGCGGTATCTGCTGGTGGAAGAGGGAATTATTTAAAGGCCAAGGCATGGATAACTGGATATCCTGACACCACCCTGACCTGAAGACCCACAAAAGAGCATAGACAGCAGCATCTTCTGATATTAACTCCAAAGTTACCAACAGGAATTAAACATATTAAATCACTGCATGGCAGTTCAAGAAGACTGCAGCGCAAGCTACATGTGACAGATAGATAGGAATGGATAGATAAGTAGATACATACATAAATTGACAGATTGATCATAGATATGATATAGATAGATAAATATGAGATAGATAGACAGTTATAAGATAGAGATTAATAGATATGAGATAGATTTAGAGATTTAGAGATATAGCTATATATATAAATGATTTGATTAGATAGAGGGATAGATAGATAGATAGATAGATAGATAGATAGATAGATAGATAGATAGATAGATAGATAGACACCATGTTCCAAATTATTATGCAAATGTTCTTTTTCTCTGATTTTCCGAAATGGTCGGTGCAAATAACAGTCAGTGTAATAACAGTCATCACCCGTTAGAGTATACATCGAATTTTATTGAAGAAACCTCCCAATGATAACAGTATAATCTTCAAAATTAAAAAAACTCTAAATGCCCTGTTCCAAATTATTACGCACAGTAGAGTTTATAAACATTTGATATGTTTGAAAGAACTGAAAATGCTCATTTGTTGAATTTGCAGCATTAACAGATCACATTCACTGAAATAAAAAGCTATTTAACTCCAAAACATCCTAACAGGCCAAGTTACATGTTAACAGAGGAACCCTTCTTTGATATCACCTTCACAATTCTAGCATCCATTGATATTGTGAGTTTCTGGAGAGTTTCTGCTTGTATTTCTTTGCATGATGTCAGAATAGCCTCCCAGAGCTGCTGTTTTGATGTGAACTGCCTCCCACCCTCATAGATCTTTTGCTTGATTATACTCCTGTTTTCTATAGGGTTGAGGTCAGGGGAGGATGGTGGTAACCATGAGTTTATCTCCTTTTATGCCCATCGCAGCCAATGACGCAGAGGTATTCTTTGTAGCATGAGATGGTGCATTGTCATGCATGAAGATGATTTTGCTCCTGAAGGCGCATTTTTGCTTTTTCTACCATGGAAGAAAGTTCTCAGTCAGAAACTCTATATACTTTGCAGAGGTTATTTTCACACCTTCAGGAACTTTAAAGGGGCCTACCAGCTGTTTCCCAATGATTCCAGCCCAAAACTTGACTCCTCCACCTTCTTGCTGACGTCGCAGCCTTGTTGGGACATGGTGGCCATCTACCAACCATCCACTACTCTATTCATCTGGACCATCCAGGGTTCCTATCGTTTAGATAAAATAATCCACCCGTGAGTATATACCCTCACCTGGTTCAGTTGTGATGACCCACAACTAGGGATGGGCGAATCTACTCGCTAGGACTCGTTACTCGGCGAGTAGTAAGGGACTCGCAGGACTCGGTACTCTGCGAGTTTCCCAGTGATTACTCGCACGAGTCCAATGCAAATCAATATCAATCCTAGTTTTGTCAGAAACGCTGACAAAACTAGGATTGCCATTGTTTGCATTAGACTCGTGCGAGTAATCACTGGCTACTGTGCCAGTGATAGCAGGGAGACTCGCAGATAACTGCTGTTTCTTTGCGAGCCGAGTCCAGCTGTCTTCTCTGTGCAGCTCCAGGGTCCTAGAGCCCGCCTGCTCACAGACATGATGTAGCAGTGCTGAGATTGTTCTCAGTCTGCTCATTCCCTGTGTACAGACATGAATGTCTGTGCACAGAGATGATGTAGCAGTGCTGAGATTGTTCTCAGTCTGCTCATTCCCTGTGTACAGACATGAATGTCTGTGCACAGAGATGATGTAGCAGTGCTGAGATTGTTCTCAGTCTGCTCATTCCCTGTGTACAGACATGAATGTCTGTGCACAGAGATGATGTAGCAGAGCTGAGATTGTTCTCAGTCTGCTTATTCCCTGTGCATAGACATCTATATTTATGCACAGGGGATGTAGCAGAGAGGACATCGCGTTTTGGACTGCGTCGGACGGAAGAGGATTTTTTTAATTAAAGATGGAGTCCCTAATGGCTTTTTTTTTATTTCTAATAAAAAATTTTCCTTGTGTTGTGTTTTTTTTAAAACAATTTAATAGAAATTCATGGCGGTCATGTCTAATATTGGCTTGACCACCATAAATTTCGGGCTTAGGGCCAGCTGATAATACAAAGCTGGCCCTAACCTCTTTATTACCCAGCGTGCCACCGCTACCAGGGCCGCTGGAAGAGCGGGGTTCAGCGCCAGAGGATGGCGCTTCAATGAACGCGCCATCTTCTGGGGCGGCTGCGGGCTGCAATTTGCAGCGGGGGGTGCCCAGAAAGCTTGGGCATCCCTGCGCTGCGGATTCCAGCCCCCAGCTGCTTAGCTGTACCTGGCTAGACATAGAAATTGCGCGGAGCCCCACGCATTTTTTTTTTTTTATTTCATGAATTTCAGAGTCAGAGTCTCAGAGTCAGAGTCAGAGTCTCAGAGTCAGAATCTCAGAATTTCATGAAATAATTAAAAAAAAATGTGCGAGTTTCCCAGCCAGCGATTACTTACAAAGTAAACGAGTCCAATGCAAATAAATGACAAAACTAGGATTGCTTCAGGCTGAAGCTTCCGAGACACATCTGCGATTTGTAAATCTCACACTACTCGCTATTACTCGCTTCCCCATTCATTAACATTGGACTCGCTAGACTCGCAACGAGTAGCGAGTCCTGTGCTCGGACTCGCTAGAGTCAAGCGATTCCGAGTAATTTAGGATTCGCCCATCACTACCCACAACCAGTATGCTCGCATGGACAGCTGCCGCTGGATCTGCACTTCCATGTGCAAAGTGGTGTCATATCCAGAAATCCAAACAGGGTTTAGTGCTTGTATGATCCGAGCTGCCGTCAGGATGAAAGACACGGGAGACAAGGCTCCTTCAAAGATGCTCCTTTATTTCTCCCTGAGGAAGGTGCTGGGACGGCTCCGAAATGTGTCGGAAAAACAGAAGCATCTTTGAAGGAGCCTTGTCTCCTGTATCTTTCATCCTGACGGCAGCGCCACCAACCATCCACTACTCCATCCATGTGGACCATCCAGGGTTGCTCAGCACTCATCAGTAAACAAAATTAGTCTTCATGTATATCTGGACCCACTGCAACTGTTTCTGCTTGTGAGCACTGTTTAGGGGTGGCCGAATAGTAGGTTTATGCACCACAGCAAGGCTTTGAAGGATCCTACACCTTGAGGTTTGAGGGACTCCAGAGGCACCAGCAGCTTCAAATATCTGTTTGTTGGTTTGTAAGGTCTTTTTAGCAGCTGCTCTCTTAATCTGATGAACTTGCCTGGCAGAAACCTTCCTCATTCTGCCTTTATCTGCACGAACACATCTGTGCTCAGAATCACCCACAAATCTCTTCACAGTACGATGATCACACTTAAGTTTTCTTGCAATATCAAATGTTTTCATCCCTTGTCCAAGGCATTGCACTATTTGTTGCTTTTTGGCAGCAGAGAGATCCTTTTTCTTTCCCATGTTACTTGAAAACTGTGGCCTGTGTAATGTTGTGGAACTCCCAGTTTTCCTTTTATTGGGCTCACCTGCCAAACTACGGTAATTATCACAGATATCTGAGATTGATTTCAATGATCCAAACAACCCTGAGACACAATACCATCAATGGGTTTCATTGAAAAAAAAAAAAAAAACATGACACTTAAAACCAATTTGCATAACAATTTGGAACATGGGATAGATAGATAGATAGATAGATAGATAGATAGATAGATAGATAGATAGATAGATAGATAGATAGATAGGTAGGTAGGTAGATAGATAGATAGATAGATAGATAGATAGTAGATAGATAGATAGATAGATAGATAGATAGATAGTGATTGATAGATGAGAGCCATGTCTGGGTCTTGGGGCACCCTATATTAGACACTACAGACCATATCTATCCCTTACAATCCCTCTTCCCCGCAGTGTTGGGTTTGGGTTGGGGAAACATTTATACCTTGTACATATTTTTCTATTTATAAATCTCTTTTTTTACTTATTAGATACATTTTCTTTTCCAGCTAAAGATTTTTTCTCCCCTTGACTTATATAAAGAACGGCCGCCTGAATTGATTTCACCTGACTTTGTGTAAGACGAGACATATAAGCAACTTTGTAGTTTCAGGGATATAAGGTGACCTCGGTTCAGCAAGGTCCACTAGAATTACCTCTCCGGCTGCACTTATGGGATCGCGTGAGCCGGGGGGAAGTACATTGTCATTCAAAAGTCAATTTTACTAAAGCATTAGGAAAGCACATTC
The DNA here is from genome assembly GCA_033576535.1 of Allobates femoralis. Lineage (NCBI taxonomy): Eukaryota > Metazoa > Chordata > Amphibia > Anura > Aromobatidae > Allobates > Allobates femoralis. The sequence goes on from JARQOC010000010.1 coordinate 117,743,522, forward strand.
ACACTAATGGCTGTACGGTCAATCAGAAACAAAAAGCTGCTGGAAAATAGATCTGCTCCATGCTTCACCGCTGCTGCAATCTGATCAATATTGTTTTTGAATGTGTCTTCTCGGGTTTATCCGTAGCCTCTTCTATGGGGAATATGGCTGAGGTCGGAGTAAGAATCGCTCCGTTATGAACAATTATATAGGTAACTACTAAGTTTGTCTGGAACAGATTGGAGCCAGAGGGCTCCGAGCTCAGACGCAACGTAGAAAGAGCTTTATTCTGCTCAGGAGGGAATTCTATTTAACCGACTACAGCCTTTACTACTTCTGTCAAGAGACTCTCCACTAAATTAAATTGTCACAAAACAGCAGCTACGTTACTATTGCAATCATAGCCAGATGAGCCACCTTGGGTTTTGATACACGCAAGGTAAGAAGAAAGCTTGAAATTAAAGTATTAAAGTCTAAGGCTGGGTTCACATTAGCACCAGGGCAGCCATTCAAGATACCACAACATCTACATTGTATCCATTTCTGAACCAACCCCAGAGAATAAAGTGACCTGTTCTGCCAATCGGTGCAGTTCCCAATGGTTTAACCCCCACAATTTTTCCGTTATCATCATCTATCCAACTTATCTTCACCTGTCACAGGTGTGCCCGGAGGCACAGATGAGGCTGTAGAGGCCACTCGCAGAAGGGCACCAAAGAACCAAAATCCTAAAATATGTCTCTGTCCCCTTAATAGGCATTTCTCTTTTTGTGAGAGATGGAGGACACTAGGACCCAGCTGATCTCTTATCTTCAGCTGTCTATTTATATCCCTTGACTCTCAGGATGCTCTGCTGGTGATAGCTTGTCAGGTGTTGGAGGTTGCTTCCGAGCTCTGCAGTGTATCCAGGACTTTCTGTTGGATTGCTATTTGGATTTCCATAAGCAAATTGTTTCTCCCTTCCCTCTTTATTTGTTCTCCTGGTGTGTTTCTTTAGTAGTTAGCCACATTTACTAGTAGTGTTCACCCGCTCTGATCCCTGTGTATTCTTAGTGCAGGGATAGCAGGGCCGGGCATTCAGTTCGGCAACAGTTGTGGAGACTGTACAGGGTTGTTATAAGAGCCAGGTGTCAGTGCTAGTTTATCTGGGGGTCTGCTCTTAGCATCAGGGACTCCTCCCCCCCCCCCCTCATCATCCTGCGCTGGGTGTCTCTATACCCCCAGCATGTCATCACCGGACAACTCTTAAATCCACTCCATACACAACCTTTTGCAAAGGCTGATATTTTCACATTTTGGTTTTAAATACAGTGTAACTATTTTCATGCTTTATTGTATAAATATAAAATTAGTGTTATGTTCTCCATATCCCTTAGATGGCTGTCAGCCTAACGATGATTCAGCCGAGCATTTGGCTGGCATGTATCTTGCCATACATAGGAACTTCTGTGTTCTCTATAAAAGAGAACACAGCCGCTAACAGATACCACCGGTGACGGATAATCTCAGGGAGAGTAAAAAGATCAGCACTCCGAAATCAGACCTGCCAGATTCTTAAATTCAACAACATAGAAAAAGCTGATTACCACTGCTACTTGGCTGCTACTTGGCTATTAATAACACTGTGTAATATGTGCAGATCCCTCTTCTATGGTCACCAGGATCACGCCCACTCAGGAGTTGCAGATGTAGCGTAAATACATCAGTACACAGTAAGAAAGAAAAAGCGACACTCACCGGAATGTAGATTGAGTCATTTTCATTGAACAATGAAATAGTATTAGACCTGTTGAAGCGTCGCACAGGTGCAAAATGGGCTGCCGTTGTCTGTTGCTCCCACTCCCCCGCCATATAATCTGCACCAATCAATAAAGATGACCCGATGTACCTTCTGGTGAGTGCCGCTTGTTCTTTCTTACTGTGGACAGATTCTTAAATTCACCAACACTCATCTGTCAGGGGCCACCGTACACAATAGACTGTTGGCCAAACCCATCGATATCAGCAGATTTGGCCAACATTGGTCTCATGGATATGGTGGGGTTAGGACAACCATTTGTCAAAAGTGCTAAGTTCTCCGGGCAAAGTAGTCATGGATTACATGGATAATTTGAACAGCTGCTAAATTTTGTAATGGAAGAAATGAATGGTACTCCAAAGTGCCATATGCAACGCCCGACATAACCAAATACTTGTGGTGGCTGTGCCCTAAAAATGGGATGTTCAGTGCCGGACAACAACTTTATATGGGTTTTCCAAAAAAAAAAAGAAAATCTAAGAACATTTTCGGTGGGCTATGGATTTCCAAAAGTCGTCTTTAAGCAAAGATGACAGAAAATTTGGGCGTTAGATTATTCCCAGCAAAGGTATAACTAGCAGGGTTGTGTGCCAAGCTCCTGACTTCATATCAAAAAAGGCCTGGCTTCTGTGTGTGGTGCCAAGGGGGAATAAAGTGTTCAGTATAGAAAAACCCCCGGCACTCCATAAGGTAATTGATGCAGTAAATGATAATCACGCAGAGCGATGTATACTGGCTGTCCGTATTGTTATTATCTTGCAGTATTGTGCAGAGTCCATATATCAGTTTAGTCTAACGTTTCCCCGTATTTCACCTTCATCAGACAAACTGAGGTTTCTGAATAAATGAACAATGACAATAACACAAAGTCATAACTGATACATGACAGAGATATTAGTACATACATATCATGTTACAAGAGAAATATACAGTAACCTAATGTGAAATATCTTTCCTCCATAATGTCCACATGTTTAATACAAATGTAATAAATAACAAAAACTCGTATCTACATGGATTGTGCTTAATCCTGCATACAAGTAGCTGGAAACCAGTGAGGTCATCTGTGTGAGGAGACAGACGATTATTACATCATAATTGAGGTTCTGCAAGGAATTCCACTATTACTAGTTACAAAAGTATAGCTACAGCTATCTGGTGACTAGATGCAGAGATAAGGGATAATAAGTACTCATAGTGTATTAGTAGTAAGATAAACCATACTTGTAGATCACGACTATACGGCACGTACTGGTAAGCCTATATCAGAGGAACCTAAGGGTACCTTTACACGCCGCTATGACAGGATGGATACAACCCGCTACTTCACGTGCACGAGCACGGCCAAACGGTTACAAACGGGAAACGCAACACCTTTACACGCCGCCACAAGGTGCGCTACACTACGTTACATCTATAGCTAGCTACATCGCCGGGTGTCTCAAGTAGCCAGCTGTAGCTCATCGTACCTCATTTACACACCGCTACAACAAGCTAATATGGGCAGACCTGGTGCAGCAGGGACAGCACATAGGCGTGCCACAATTGTGGATTACGAGACGTCCGTACGCTGATAGGACAAAGCCAGAACATCATGATTGGCCAGGCATCGCAGGAGGCTGTTTAATACATGACACTCGAGCAATTGTGTAGTGTGACTGGTCAGCTCCTTAAATATGCCGCCCTGTGCAGGGACAACCAATCGTCATGCAGGAGCTTCCTCCAATGATCGCTGAAGGGGCGCGGTAACCCGGAGCCTGTGTCACGCCCCAGCTACATACCAGGTACATCGCCTGGTGTCCAGACATCCCTTCTGTAGCCTCTTTACACGCCGATACAGCTACAATCGGCTTTGTAGCCATCTGTTTTCGAGCAGTGCTCGGAAACAGATGTATCTGTTGCCGGCTGTCACGTCCCGTCTTCACACGCCGCTACTACGGGCTATATTGACGCTACAAGCTACATTTGTAGCCTGTATAAATATTCAAAATCACCATACACCTTATATCAAATAATCTCATGGTTGTGGATACATTATCCCTTAAGGTGTGCGTACATAGGAATAAGTAACACTCCTCTCAAGCATTAATTAAGTGGAAACCACTATGGAGTTTTTGTTACATAAAATATAACTTTTATTAAATATATAAAAGCTGACATATAAACGTTATGAACGAAGTACAAGGGAAACTCACAAAAGGCTGCAGTCAGGTAGTAACTCCCTGAGCAAACATTGCACATATAAGGTACAAAATTCACATCAATAGCAGGATGCACAATGTAATTGGGTATATACACCCGCATAAAAGATATAGTATCAATCACTCACCCATAGTGCACACTTGTGAAGATAACCTGGCAGTTACTCAAGGAGCCCTGACCTGCAGGTTATCTTCACAAGTGTGCACTATGGGTGAGTGATTGATACTATATCTTTTATGCGGGTGTATATACCCAATTACATTGTGCATCCTGCTATTGATGTGAATTTTGTACCTTATATGTGCAATGTTTGCTCAGGGAGTTACTACCTGACTGCAGCCTTTTGTGAGTTTCCCTTGTACTTCGTTCATAACGTTTATATGTCTGCTTTTATATATTTAATAAAAGTTATATTTTATGTAACAAAAACTCCATAGTGGTTTCCACTTAATTAATATTTGTAGCCTGTAGCGGGTTGTATCCATCCTGTCGTAGCGGCGTGTAAAGGGCCCCTAAGGGTTAAATATGAGAAGTGCTACTGCTGAATGGCGGTCATAGAACAGTGAGAGTTTTAGGTAGACATACGGAGGACAATGGGATCACCTTAGAATATGAGGAAGGCTGTGTCCCTGGTTTGGAGTGTGTCCCAGTGGGCAAAAGAGCTGTAATGGGAGGTTGTTAAATGCCTATAATGAAAGCAATGAGCACACTATAAAAGATGGTAATATGAGTGTGGCTGGGGGTAAGGCCTAGTGATGATGGTGCATTTACCTGGTGCAGAGCAGCTGTGCAGCGTGCTGGGATGGCGGGGACAGTGGCTTAGTGTCTCGGGGTATAAATAGTGTGTCTGTGTCTTAGTGAGCGGTGCTCACACCGGATCAGCTTCCTGCCTCCTGTCTTTGGAACACAGGAAGCCGCTTGTCGTGGAACACAAGTGGAAGCTAAAGCGCCGGACGTGACATGGTTGTGACGTAGTCCGAAGTGGGTCAGGTGACCGTGAGACCCTCCTCCCTCAGCGCTGACTCAGTATCACTGCAGAGAAAGGAGAGAACAGTAAATGGGGGCACACAATCAATAGGGGCAACAGTGTATATGTCAAAATCAATGTGTAGGTGACACAAAGGTGCACAGAAGGCCAATGTGGAGGCAACAGCTAAGGAGTTATTAAGCCTGGGAAAAATGGGAACGGGCTCATTACACCACAAGGATCCCCTGACGGAGGAGTAAATTGCTCCAGGCATTGCTCCTGCCACACTCTTCTTTGGTAAGCCAATGCCTCTCTCTCTCCCTTCTTCTATTCCCTTTTTCTTACCCCCATTTCTTTTGTTACACTCCTCCTTCCCGGCTTCCCTCTTCTCTTGTTCTCTCTTTGTTCTTCCTTTATTCTTACCCCATTCCTTTTGTTACACCCCTCCTTTCCGGCTCCCCTCTTCTCTTGTTCTCTCTTTGTTCTTTCTTTTTCTTACCCCCATTTCTTTTGTTACACCCCTCCTTTCCGGCTTCCCTCTTCTCTTGTTCTCTCTTTGTTCTTTCTTTTTCTTACCCCCATTCCTTTTGTTACACCCCTCCTTTCCGGCTTCCCTCTTCTCTTGTTCTCTCTTTGTTCTTTCTTTTCCTTACCCCCATTTCTTTTGTTACACCCCTCCTTTCCGGCTTCCCTCTTCTCTTGTTCTCTCTTTGTTCTTTCTTTTTCCTTACCCCCATTTCTTTTGTTACACTCCTCCTTTCCGGCTTCCCTCTTCTCTTGTTCTCTCTTTGTTCTTCCTTTATTCTTACCCCCATTTCTTTTGTTACACCCCTCCTTTCTGGCTTGCCTCTTCTCTTGTTCTCTCTTTGTTCTTTCTTTTTCCTTACCCCCATTTCTTTTGTTACACTCCTCCTTTCCGGCTTCCCTCTTCTCTTGTTCTCTCTTTGTTCTTTCTTTTTGCTTACCCCCATTTCTTTTGTTACACCCTTCCTTTCCGGCTTCCCTCTTCTCTTGTTCTCTCTTTGTTCTTTCTTTTTTCTTACCCCCATTTCTTTTGTTACACTCCTCCTTTCCGGCTTCCCTCTTCTCTTGTTCTCTCTTTGTTCTTTCTTTCTTTTTACTTACTTTATCCTTCTGTAACTAGTAATAGTGGAATTCCTTGCAGAACATCAATTATGATGTAATAATCGTCTGTCTCCTCACACAGATGACCTCACTGGTTTCCAGCTACTTGTATGCAGGATCCTTATAAGCACAATCCATAGAGATACGAGTTTTTGTTATTTATTACATTTGTATCAAACATGTGGACATTATGGAGGAAAGATATTTCACATTAGGTTACTGTATATTTCTCCTGTAACATGATATGTCTGTACTAATATCTCTGTCATGTATCATTTATGACTTTGTGTTATTGTCATTGTTCATTTATTCAGAAACCTCAGTTTGTCTGATGAAGGCGAAATACAGCGAAACGTTACACTAAACTGATATATGGACTCTGCACAATACTGCAAGATAAGAAAGATACGGACAGCCAGTATACATCGCTCTGCGTGATTTTCATTTACTGCTTTAATTACTTACGGAGTGCCGGGGTTTTTTTCTATACTAAGCTCCTGACTTGAGACCTGGCAGCTATGGATGCCTACTTGCACTGGGCGGTTTGGTTACTGTGGAGACACGGGGGTCAGTGGGTGCTCTTGTGCACTTGCCTTGCTGTCTTTGGAAATACCACCGAGGCTCATCCCACTGAATGCCTGCAGTACTTTCCAGTGGACAGAACACTACTCAGACAACACAGGGTAAGGGAACCACGCTCCAGTAAGACTTTATTGGGTCACCAACTGTCAACAGTATATAGTACCTTCCAAGCAAGAACACAAGATAGGGCATGTGATGGAGTCTCACCCTTTTGCTGGCTCGCCAGGTTTTAGAAGAACCTCTTTAACTTCAAGCATTTAAGACAAGCTACCCAGTGAGCAGTACCCCGCTTTTGGTGGGTATGCACTGAGAGTAGTTAGCTTCAAGTTTAGAAAGCCAACAGAGCACAGCAAGCTATATGGCCAGATGACCGGATTGTCCCAACCTGAGTTCTCCCAATGAATTTGTGGGCCCAATATTGGGTGGTAGAGCAGTTCTGTAATCCACCAGCTTGATCCATGGCCCCTAGGCTGAGATCCTGTAGAATCATCAGTGATAGGAGCATGCTTCTTTTTATATCCATCAGCTCCCATTTCAGGGCATTTTGCCCCACAGGATTGGGGTAGGATAGTCATGACTGTTACCTCATTGCTTTCTAATTCAATTGGCCTTCAGATTATGCATACTAGTACACCTCAAGGGGCTAATGAAATCCTCAATCAGTAGGCAGTCCACAAAATAATATTCAAAAAGGACACTGGACAGTCCCACTAGAAACAATTGCCCACCTTGTCCCTTGACTTACTGAAGAGAGGTAAAATACATCTGGCATAATTAAAGCAGCTCCACACAAGTGGCAAGACATTCTCTATTGACGCTGAATCATCACAGAAGGGACAAAGGAAAACCATTGGGAAAGTCAAGGAAAGGAAGACAAAATGTTGACGACAAAACCAAGGAAAAAATTATTGGTCATACCGGAGTTGTGCCTTAGGTTTTGCTTTGATCTTTATGACTCAGAATTGTAAATTGGTAGGAACCAAAGATTGGTAATACTTCATCTGCTGAAGACACCTTCAAACTCATTGTTCAAGGCAAAGAGTCAGCACTGGAGCCTCATCAATGAGATCTTCTGACAGGTCACCAGGACATATCAGAAGTATTACCCGGTGGTCAAGTGGAGGATACTTTAGTTGTACCAAACTAACCTGTGATGGTTATGCGTCCTGCATAACTGAGGTTTTAGAGCCTTTGGTGACAGCACTCACCACACAATGTGCTCGCTTCCAGGTCCGGAAAGCCATGGGTCACGTGATGAACTCATCAAAGGTCCTCAAGCCCCAGGTCCTGCTAGTCTATTACCAGTTATTTCAAGCAGCACTGATCGCTTACCCTCACAGGGAAAGGCTGAATTAGAAATTTACAGAGGCGGTAATGTCAGGCGCTCAAAATCAAAGTCAGGGGGCAAAGATTTCAAGATGAACTCTTCTTTCATGGTCATACATCACAGGGTCATTTCATCACTCTGTGTTACAGCGTGAACTCTGCCTTCCTCCTCCAGAGTTCACCACTATAACGCATAGTGATGAAAATGACCCTGTGATGAATGACCATGAAAGAAGAGTTCATCTTGAAATCTTTGCCCCCTGACTTTGATTTTGGGCGCCTGACATATCAGCAATGGAAAACCCACTTAAACAAGTCTTATACACAAATCAAATCCAATGACAGCATTATGTCTGTGACCTCGATGGAAATCATTGCCTTTTCCATCATTTTGGGGGGACATTGTCCAGTCTGCATACGTTTGATGTTTCCCTGGAAGTTTAGTGAATGTGAAATCAGTCGTCTGCGTGATTAGTTTAGCAAATACATATTTAAAGTAAAAAATGTGAAGATTAATGTCTGCTTGATCTGTGGATTCATCTGAAATATTTGCGCAGTCAAACAGAAATGATTAATCGGAGGATTGTTATGGAGTCACAATTTGATATTCTCCTCTGGGTCCCGGCTGATTATCACTGTCGAGAAGAAGAATAGTTTGGAGTCTTTTCTTTTTGCAAAGGGGTAAAATACTTATTACCGTACACTTTATAACATTTTCTGGATTGGTCAATGGATGTGCTAGCTCCATCCTTGATTTGATGGAATATCACAAAGGAGGTTTTGTGCAGGAAATGATAATTAATTCTGAGACTGAAACTGTATTGTCCACTCAAGTAAACTCAAGTACCAAGTCTCCAAACCAGAAGAAACAAGAATTATATTAGTTACAGTTAGTGAAGCATCATTAGTTTCGTTCCATCACTTAACTTGGAAATTGATTCTCCTTCGACTTTGTCAATAAAATCATTGGCCGACAACAAGAACTAAAGTTTTCAAAATTTGGTTTTCCAATACTCTTTGACATTGTAAACTCAATAATTCAAAATGCTGTCATGGGGTGGTATGGAGATAGAGAATTAGGAAGCAGGATTGTAGATGGGCTAGAGGCATTCAGGGAAGCCAGCCTGACACATTGACTGGGAGTCCCTTGCTCACTCTGCTCCCAGGGTAGCTCACATGACAATGAGGTCAGGGCTGCCACCCTAGTCTTGTGCTTCTGATAAGGCCTAGGCAAAGAGCCCTTGCCTTCACCCACAAACTGGGAAAACTCAGAAGCTCCAATAGAAAGAAACACAGCACAGCTCAGCACAGCATGTCTTCATTGCATGGGGTCCTACTAGAGAATGAACTCTATCTGCGTCACCCGTGGAGGAAAGTGGAGCTAGTAGCTCACATGACAAGGAGGTCTGGGCTGCCACTCTAGTCCTATGCTCCTGATAATCCCTAGGCAAAAAGTCCCTACCTCCACCCACAGATTGGGAAAACTCAGCAGCTCCAATGGAAGGAAACAGCAGCAGCAAAGCTCAGCACAGCATGTCTTCACTGCACGGGGTCCTACTATAGAATGAACTCTATCTGCGTCACCCGGTGGTGGGAAGTGGAGCTACTACAAGGCTGAGGGAGTGGAGATCTGAATGCTAAAACACACCCCTCCACCTCCACCTGAATGCTAGGACTCACCCCTCCACCTTCACCAGCAGAGCCGCACACAGCATAGACTACAGCATTACCTAAAAGAAAAATAAATCAAATTTAAATCACAACAGCAACACTAATGGACTGCAAACAAGTCAACATGTGACAGATACCCATTGTAGTCTAGTAGATTCATTCATTTGGTTAGATCCTATTAAGATTTTACTCCATTTTGCCCAATATCTGATGCAATATTGATCTGAAAAAGGTCAATCTCAATTCAAATGTAGATGTGCTGCACATGTTTTGTAGATGAAGGTCAGTCCTGCACATTCTTCTTGTTTTGACCCCAAGAAATCCCAAATCTAACACTGGCTAATTGAATGGCTTGGGGCTCTCCAAACACGACACAACACCGATTCCATAAAAATCTGGGCTCCAAAACGTGGCTCCTTCTCTTCTGAGCCCTTGTGTGCACCCAAACGGTGGTTTTCCACCACATATGGGGTATCATCATCCTCAGGAGAATTTTTCCAACAAATTTCGGAGACAATTTTATCCTGTTACCCTCGTTCAAATGAAAATTTTTAGGCTAAAAAAGTTTGTGTAATAAAAGCATTTTTTCATTTTCACGGCTCAAGAGTTATAAAATTCTTTGAAGCACTTGTAGGTTCAAGGTGCTTACCACACATCTACATAAGTTCCTTGAGGGGTATAGTTTCCAAAATGGGGTCACTTATTAGCAGTCACCACTGTTTAGGCACATCAGGGGCTCTCCAATTGCAAAATGGTGTCAGCTAACAATTTCAGGTAATTTTCCATTCAAAACATCCTTCCCTTTCGAGCCCTGCCATACCCCCAAATAGTGGTTTTGCACTACATATGGGGTATCGGCATACTGAGGATAAGTTGCACAAGAAATTTTAGGGGCCAATTTATTCTGTTGCCCTTGTGAAAAAGTAAAAATTTGACGTTAAAAGAACATTTTTGTGGATGAAAAATTACTTTTTTATTTTTACGACTCAACGTTATAAAATTCTGTGAAGCACGTTGGGTTTCAAAGTGCTCACTGAACATCTAAATAAACAATTTATATGTATTTTCCAAAATGGGGTCACTTAGGGGAGAGCTCCACTGTTTAGGTACATGAGGGCTCTCCAAACTCGACATAGTGTTCAGTAACGATTCAAGACAATTTTGTGTTTTGAAAAGTCAAATGATGCTCCTTCACATCCAAGCCCTGCAGTGTGCCCAAACAGGGGTTTTCCGACACATATACAGTATCAGCGTACTCAGAAGAAAATGACTAACAAATTTTGGAATCCATTTTATCCTGCTGCTCTTGTGAAAATGAACAAAATTGAGGCTAAAAGAACATTTTTGTGGAAAAGAAAATATTTTTTCATTTTCACAAGGACAATAGGATACAATGGGCTGATGCCTCATATGAGTTCGGAAAAAAAATGTTTGGGCGCATGGCAGGGCTCGGAAGGGAAAGAGTGACATTTTTGAGCGTGGACCTGAGTGTGGTCTTTTTTGAGTTGCAAAGAGTACGTTAAGTTGGCCTCGCGATCACACACTGTGGGTGATCAGGGACCACTGTTGGCGATCAGGAAGCACGTTTGGTGATCAGGGAGCACAGTCGATTATTAGGGCACCTGATCAGTGTTCGGTGACTGAAGTGGGGGGAGAAAGGGAAAAGGAGGATAAGAAAAAAAAAATATTTTAATTCATTATCACCAGGGCACAGCAGAGGAAGGACACAGGATAGCAGCAGCAACACAGGACAGTAGCACCTACACAGGGAGCCTTGGGAGTGGTGTCACAAATCTCAGCAAGACTGCAACGCAAACCTGGCGCATGGACCACTCACCTTGACGGGATGAGGCTGAGGGAAGCAGTCAAAGCTTGTTCTGATGCTCCTCTGCTCGCTGATTGGAGCGATCGCGTCATAAGCATTATCACTAGGGATGGGCGAGTCTACTCGCTAGGACTCGTTACTCGGCGAGTAGTAAGGGACTCGCAGGACTCGGTACTCTGCGAGTTTCCCAGCGATTACTCGCACAGTAACGAGTCAAATGCAAGTCAATGGCAATCCTAGTTTTGTCAGAGTTTACTTTTTCTCACTCGCTAGACTCGCTATATCACATCGCTATGTAGCATGAATCTGCTAAAATCGTTTAAACAATCGCACCGCTTCACGGATACCCGCTGTCAGCAGCGAGTCTGAGCGAGTCTACGAATCCGAGTCTGAGCGAGTCTACGAATCCGAGTCCTGTATACTGCATTCTGGACTCGCGAATACAGAATCTGTTATGTTCCGACAAAGCTTCCGAGACAGCCTAGCGTGTTAGGTCAGAAAACTTGTGAAGATGGACAAGCATGTTAGCCAATCATATTCAGTAATGCCACAGCCATGTTGGTTGTGGCAGGACTATGATTGGCTTCTGTCCATCGTGATGCCTATGTCATGTATGAGAGGCGAGGCTGTATATAAGACTTGCCACCGCCATTTTCTCCACATTCCTGTGAGATCTGACCTAGTGCAGGGTGAGGTAGATGCTGGAGCAGATCATAGGGAGTGTCAGTCAGTGTAGGGAAACTTAAAAATTCCTTATATTTAACCCAAACAGCTCTTGTGAGAGCTACCAGGAGGACAGAGGAGTACTGTGTAGAGGACTGTAGGCAGGCAGGCAGGGAGGAGCAGCCTTACAGTGCACACAGGACCGACCTCATAGCTTAGCTTACTCATGCTGGGTTCACATTTGCGTTCCCTCCGCAGCCTTCTGCAGAGGGGATCCGCAATGTGACCGCAGCGGCCGCGAGCTCCTATCGTTATAATAAAAGAAAGGGAAGGGGAACAAGAGGCGCAATAGTGCCCTATCACACAGACACTTCAAATGCAGGTGGTATAGAGGGAACCATTCACCTATTTCAGTTGTGACACCCACAACTGGTATGAAGGCATATAGTGTTGTATCCTGCTGGCTGCTGCTGGACTCTCACCGACCACTAGCACGTGGAAACACACAGTAATACGGGAAAAAACGGTGTCCTATGGTCCGCGCTGCCAAATCCACTTGTTCCAAGGAAAATACACGAGTAGATGAAGTATATCCAAAAGCCTTTATTACATCCTACGCATTTCGGTGCCTTCCTGGCTTGACCGCGCATGACCGTTCGCACCCATTCACTCCTCTATGTGATCTGTGCGCAGGCGGATGCCTGCGTACAGATCACACAGTCTCGTCCACACTAGGAATGCAACATGTCGCGTCCCTGGTGTGGACGAGACTGTGTGATTTGTGCGCAGGCATCCGCCTGCGCACAGATCACATATAGGAGTGAATGGGTGCACACGGTCTTGCGCGGTCAAGCGCAGCACCGTGCGCTCCCATTATAACGATAGGAGCTCGCGGCCGCTGCGTTCACATTGCGGATCCCCTCTGCAGAACGCTGCGGAGGGGAACGCAAATGTGATCCCAGCATCACTCAGCTGTCCTAATAGCTGAAGTCAGAGGCTTAGCTGAGGTACTATTTCCTATTTTTTTCACCTGATAGATTTTGGGTCATAATAACCCCTTCAGCTTTATTTTCTCTGTGGCAGACCAGTGCGTTGCTGCTCTCCTACCTGCAAATAGCCTGCTTGTGCGACTACTTGTGCGCACTTAATAAATTTTGCAGGGACTAGTGTGCTGCTACACAGACACGGACACATTTCTTACTTAAGGTGCACTTTTAAAATATAACCTTTAATAAATATTTGTTAAAATAACAAAAAAGTGTTCTCCCACACCCTGTCTCTTGTTCTCTTGTTATCATATAATTTGGATAAAAACCACAGACACGGACACAGCAGCAAAAAACTGTTGAAGTGGACAATGCGAGCGCTTTCCGAGACATCTGCGATTTGTAAATCGCACATTACTCACTATTACTCGCTTCCCATTCATTAACATTGGACTCGCTAGACTCGCAACAAGTAGCGAGTCCCGGGCTCGGACTCGCTAGAGTCAAGCGATTCCGAGTAATTTAGGACTCGCCCATCACTAATTATCACTCCAATCAAGGCTGGAGGGCGTGAGGCTGAGGTCACCTAGTTCCAGCCTACAATAGGTGCTGTTGTAACACAGTTCATAGCTGGATCGCAATGTTTCAAGCAATTTTATTGCTTGAAACATTAGAATTGCTGTAAGTGGCAGTCCAGAAATGAACAGCCAATCACAGTGATCGTAGTTACAGGGTGGCAATGAGCTCTAAATCCCTGTAGACAGAATCAGCAGGCACCTTTGCACAATCGCTGATGCAGCCATGCCCCCGCATTCTAGCAATGACGTAACCTTATGTCTAAGGTCGGTAAGTACCCCCAGCCTTAGAAGTAAGGGTATGTCTAAAGTTGTGAAGGGGTTAATGCTTAAAAAGTAATTAAATGTAGTCAAACTCTAAAATGTAAAATTGTAAAATTACTCATGATGAGACACCCTTCAAGTATGACCAAAACAAGATCAGTCTTACTCTGCCAACTATATGACAATGCAGACCTGTGTGGAAAATCAGGACCATTAGCTACTGTACAAAGATATTATGATGGCTCAGCATCTGGCCACTTGTGCGAGGGTGAAGCATTCTTAATTGTGCCAGGTATGCTATTCCTTTGTTCTACAAGTCAAGGCACATGAGCCATTGTTTCATGTGTGACTGTCTGGTGCACCCTTTTCTATGGTAATTTGTGGCATGCCTCCTGATTGCGGATTGCATCAGCCCCCTGCAATGTACTGGATGGCATCATTCAGAAGACAATTATAAAAAAGACCTGTTTCAGTCACCAGTTGTTCATTGCTACGTGGCCCTAGTCTAGGGACTTTGGTCCCGGCTAGACAATCACATTGCATCTTCATGATTTTGGTCTAGGAGCTTTGATTCTGCCTAGAGGAGCACCAAAACTGGATTATATTCTGCAGGAGTTCAGCCTAGCATTCTAGGATTCAGCTGGAAGATCAGAGACTACTTGAGGAACCCAGACAATTCAGTCACCTTGCTACAGACTTTGCTGTGCTCAGTTAGCTTCCTAAGTTTGCCATTATTCCTATTCTTGGTGGCTGTCCACCAAAAGCGGGGTCCTGCTGGATTGGGGTAGTTGGCCCTGGAAGCCCGAATGCACGAATATTCTAATCCCTGGTGAGCCAGTGGAAAGATGAGACTCTGTTGCCCGTTACACTATGTGTTCTTGTTGAGTATGTGTTATGTGCCTTTGACTGTAGGAGATCCAATAAAGCCTTCCTATTATGTGGTTCCCTCACCCTGTGTTGTCTGAGTAGTGTTGTGCTCATGGTTAAAGAGTTTGGGTGTTCAGTTGGGATGAGCCCTGGTCCATGCGGTCTTTCTGAAGGTGGCCATGCTAGCAGCCAAAACCCCCCCTTACCCCCATGTGCAGGCCGGTGTTAGCACCCGGCATAGCCGGGCAAGTGCCGGGGGCCTTGACATCTGGGAGGGCCCACTCGCCATCAGGGACAGGCAGTCCCCGATAGTGAGGGGCCCAGCCAGGACTGGCAACCCTGACAGGGAGGGACCCATCACAGGACACTCAGCCAGCAGAGCTCTCAGTCTCAATGGCTAATTTGCATATGATGCAGATTAGCCATGTGTTGACTCCAGGAGCAGTGGAGCTTCCTCCTTTGCGGACTGCAGCAGTGATGAGTCATCACCTTGCAACTTCATCACACTACTGCAGCCGTGCAAGAAGGAGGAGGAAGCTCCACAGCCTCGGACCCTGCTGTAAAAATGAAGACAGCGTCTGAGGAGGACACAGCCCCAGGGGAGAGGAAGGAAGGTGAATATAATGGTTTATTATTTTATTTTTTACTGTGTGCTGGAGGCTGCTGCTGGTTTTGTATGAAAGCTGCTGTTGGGGTATATGCAGCCACAGGGGTGGACCGTCACCCCCGGGGGCCCTGGTGCAGGAGAGGACCGGGGGGGGCGGGGCTACTGGCCGTCGGCGCGGCCAGGGGGAGGGGTGCCGTTGGCCGTCGGCGCGGCTTGGGAAGGGGGGGTGGGTGCTGCTAGGAGCCGCTGGGAGCCGCAGGGAGCCACAGGGTGCGATGCTCTCCTACCTGGGAGCCGCGCCGGATGTATGCTAGGGGCCGGAGGAGCAGAGGAGAGGTGGGGCGGGATCAGGCAGGGGAAGCAGGAAGCTCTCTGCTTCCCTTGCCTGACCCTCTTCTCCTTTGACGGCGGCTTGCGGGGGTCGGCTGGGGGCCCCCCTCCAGGCTTGAAGGGGCCCCCAGCCGGTCGGGGCCCTGGTGCAGCTGCACCAGCTGCACCAGTGTAGTTCCGCCCCTGTGCAGCCACCCGCTGCTGGGTGTATATGGAGGCTGCTGCTGGCTGTATATGGAGGCTGTGCTGGGGTATATGGAGGCTACTGCTGGGGTATATGGAGGCTGCTGCTGGGTGGAATTATATACCTAACAAAAAATGTGAAACAACTGAAAATATTTCTTATATTCTAGGTTCTTCAAAGTAGCCACCTTTTGCTTTGATTACTGCTTTGCACACTCTTTGCATTATCTTGATGAGTTTCAAGAGGTAGTCACCAGAAATGGCCTTCCAACAGTCTTGAAGGAGTTCCCAGAGATGCTTAGCACTTGTTGGCCCTTTTGCCTTCACTCTGCTGTCCAGCTTACCCAAAACCATCTCGATTGGGTTCAGGTCTGGTGACTGTGGAGGTCAGGTCATTTGGCATAGCACCTCATCACTCTCCTTCTTGGTCAAATAGCCCTTACACAGCCTGGAGGTGTGTTTGGGGTCATTGCCCTGTTGAAAAATAAATGATGGTCTAACTAAACGCAAACCGGATTAAATGGCATGCCGCTGCAAGATGCTGTCGTAGCCATGCTGGTTCAGTATGCCTTCAATTTTGAATAAATCCCCAACAGTGTCACCAGCAAAGCACCCCGACACCATCACACTTCCTCCTCCATGCTTCATGGTGGGAACCAGGCATGTAGAGTCCATTCATTCACCTTTTCTGCGTCGCACAAGCACACGGTGGTTGGAACCAAAGATCTCAAAGTTGGACTCATCAGACCAAAGCACAGATTTCCACTGGTCTAATGTCCATTCCTTGTGTTCTTTAGCCCAAACAAGTCTCTTCTGCTTGTTGCCTGTCCTTAGCAGTGGTTTCCTAGCAGCTATTTTTCCATGAAGGCCTGCTGCCCAAAGTCTCCTCTTAACAGTTGTTGTAGAGATGTGTCTGCTGCTTGAACTCTGTGTAGCATTGACCTGGTCTCTAATCTGAGCTGCTGTTAACCTGCGATTTCTGAGGCTGGTGACTCGGATGAACTTATCCTCTGCAGAAGAGGTGACTCTTGGTCTTCTTTTCCTGGGGCGGTCCTCATGTGAGTCAATTTCTTTGTAGCACTTGATAGTTTTTGCAACTTCACTTGGGGACACTTTCAAAGTTTTCCCAATGTTTCGGACTGACCGACCTTCATTTCTTAAAGTAATGATGGCCACTTGTTTTTCTTTACTTAGCTGCTTTTTTCTTGCCATAATACAAATTCTAACAGTCTATTCAGTAGGACTATCAGCTGTGTATCTACCAGACTTCTGCACAACACAACTGATGGTCCCAACCCCATTTATAAGGCAAGAAATCCCACTTATTAAACCTGACAGGGCGCACGTGTGAAGTGAAGACCATTTCCGGTGACTACCTCTTGAAGCTCATGAAGAGATTGCCAAGAGTGTGCAAAGCGGTTAACAAAGCAAAAGGTGGCTACTTTGAAGAACCTAGAATATAAGACTTATTTTCCGTTGTTTCACACTTTTTTGTTAAGTATATAATTCCACATGTGTTAATTAATAGTTTTGATGCCTTCAGTGTGAATCTACAATTTTCAGTCATGAAAATAAAGAAAAATCTTTGAATGAGAAGGTGTGTCCAAACTTTTGGTCTGTACTGTGTATATATATATATATATATATATATATATATGTTCATTTGAAGAAAAAAAGAGAGGAATAGCAGCACTCACCAGAGTTGATCTTTATCTTTTATTCATGATTCCAGGTAATCATAACGGAACATGAACAGCAAGGGAGGGGATGCATGGACATAGGACGATGGCCTGCCGTTTCGCGGCTGGATGCCTCTTCTACAGTTATATATATATAATTTGGAGACTGTGCTCTCTCTCTCTCTATATATATATATATATATATATACATATATATAATATATACATGTATATATTATAGAGGCTGTGGACTTTGCATGTACAATATAGAGGCTATGGACTGTATATATTATTTGAAGGCTGTGATGTCCTGTATATGTTATTCAGAGGATGTGGCAGCCCAGCAGCAGCTTCCAGATAATATATATACTCCAGCACAGCCTCCATAGTGATATATATATATATATATATATATATATATATATATATATATATATACATATACATATACATTACTATGGAGGTTGTGCCAGAGAATATATAATATTTGGAGGCTGCTGCTGGGCTGCCACATTTTCCAAATAATATATACAGGACAACACAGCCTTCAAATAATATATACAGTCCGTAGCCTCTATATTGTACATGCAAAAGTCCACAGCCTCTGTATTAAGTACACAGCCTGGCAGTCTCCATACTATACATACAGTCTTCATATTATATCTACAGCCCTGCACAGCCTCTATATTATATCTACAGCCCTGCACAGCCTCTATATTATATATACAGCCCACCCAGGAGCCTCTATATTATATATATAGCCCACCCAGGAGCCTGTATATTATATATACCCAGCCTGCAGCTTCTATATTGTATTCATGATTCATGGTCTGTGTTAAAGGGCCTCACTGACACTGTTTCACCCGGGGCCCACAAAAACCTGGAGCCAATCCTGCCTGTGTCTCTACAGTGGAATATGGTTAGTCTCCCTATTTCTTTATTTATTCCTGCAAAATATTACATATACACAATAGAAACTAAAAATGATATTAATTGCAAAAATTAGTTTCCCATCACCACTTAAATTCAACTTACTCTTTTATTTGGTTCAAATCAACCAAGGAATCGATAATAATGTTTTAAACAGACATAATTTTTTCCCACTTACTTTTAAATTTTAAGTGGTTTTTAATAAAAGTAATACATTAGATCCCTCAGATCTTAATTGAATATAAAAAGTAAAATTGGTCACTTCTATTCACTTGTAATGTCAAACGCAGGTCACTTTTTCGTCGCTACATTGACGATGTTTTCTCTTATACTGAATGAAACTTGCTTGATAATGATGAAGTCCTGCGGATCGTTTTGCTTTCAGTACAATATTCAATTTTCCCATATAATACTTAGGTCTTGCTATGGCGGGTAGTTGAGATAACCATAATGATAATTGACTGGCTGTCTGTCCATCACTAAAAGCATATTTACACAATAACTCCATGTGATAGACCCGGCTGGACCTTCCGCGTGACTAATTTTTATAAATTGTTGAATGAGACTTTACAAATATTTCCCGCTTTCTCAAACTGAGCAGTAAAACTTCGGCTATGAACAATTAAAATTCTGTTTGAAAAGAGATGGATTTTTATTTTTTTTACAGCTTCAAGAGGGATAATAGTATGATACGGCACTAGGCTAGTTTTCAATGGCGTTTAGCTTATATATCGGATACTCCCCCCTGATGGTAACACATGCTGAGGCAAAGCAGCGGGGGGCTTTTTACAACTCAACTACAAGACGGCTTAGATATAGCTTGACCTTGAATCAGATTTAAACTCTTTAGAATTGGGCTGAGAGAAATAAAGAAAAATATATATCGCAAAGAGAGAAAATAGACAATTATTTCAACTTCTCTATATTTTTTTTACAGAATCTTGGCGCATACGACGAAAATAAAGCGTTTGTCAAGGATTTTCAGCTCATTAGAAATAACTTGGTGAGACAGATGGATACGACACAGTCCTTTAGCCCCCAGGACCACTAACTAAATGAGACACAGATCAGCGGTGGTTATAAAATATGAGCAAGTGGAAACCCTGGATTAGAAGAAGTACAAACATTAAATTGGCTGACATTATTAGCTTTGGTCTGGAGTCAGTTAATGGATGTCTTAAAGACCAGAGTCTTTCGAATTTTACTCCAATGCTTTGGTGCTAATTGGTATCAAGACTTTTTTAAGATTAATAGAATTTATACGTTCAAACGTCCAGTTTACAGCAAGTGTCAAACTCGGCAAATCAATGCTACAAGTGTCCTTAATGCTCTTTCACTTGCTTCTCCAGTATCTTATACTTGTTTGATGCCTTTTAGCTTAATAGCTTCACTGAGAAATTGGCAATAGAGAAATAGGACCAACACCGATCTTTAGGACCCTCGGATGCAGATTGTCTTAATGGTCAATAGTTGATTACCTTTTCGGATCCAGTTCCATCCTAACGTCGTCCAGGGTCTCCATTGGGAAGGGGACTCAACAAGGTATTGCTAATTTGGCCACGATGACAATGACACCCTTCCTGTTGAGGTATGCGTTGTAACGGTGTGTCTCCTCCAGACTGTTTTCATGTACTCAAATGTAATAAAGCCTACTTTATCATTCCCTGTCCTGCATTTGGTGGGGGAATCTGCCTTTGTACCTCTCTGCAAGAGGCTTCTCCAATACACAAATTAGGTAGACAGAATGGAGACTGGTGTTCAGGAACCTTCATCATGTAGCAAATGGTAAGGAGTGTGAGTCCTTCTGCCCATCCAGGGGGCTGTTTCCAGGAGACGGAGAACAATAAGACACATATCTGGTTGTTCAGTTGGTGCTGGGCTTGAGAAGGGCTAGGATCTGAAGCTGTGTCCAGGTCCTGGTACCAGTGTGTGGACTGTTAGAAATTGGAGATCGGTTGCCCTGTTGGATTGTGTTGCTTACCCTGCTGGATTCGAGGAACCCACCTAATAAATGTTGCTGCAATATCCTTGGCTTTGGAGTAAAGGGCGGCGCCCCTAGATTTGTTCCTTTTGTTGCAGATGTTTTGCAGACTCTACGTAATTATCTTCATGTTTGGTATTATAATCTCCTGGTCACAATAAAGGTCCTTTGTCTTGCTAAATGGCCTTCCTGCTCTATCACACATCTCATTACAGGGGTTGCCCCAAAGTAATATGCAAATTGTTAACAATTGCCTTGATGAACATTTAAGGGTAGGCATGAATCAATACCATGAATCATAAATACCAAGAATGATTTAAAATGTAGCCAACAAATGGTATCAAAGTCAATATCTATCCAACAAGGAAAATATCGGGTATGTATCCAAGGAAAATGACATGGGGAACAGGATCCAATATCGAACAGGGGTTTCTTGGGTTCAGCAGAAGACTCAATTCTGGTGGAAAATCTACAATTTAGAGCAGAGGTCCCCAATCTAATGCTCAGGAATCTCATGTGGCTCATGGATCCATAATATGTGGCTCATGGCTGTCTTACTGGTTGATGTATAAACACCAAATCTATCAGACAGCTCATAAGGCAGGTCTCCATATGGCAAATTTTGTGAGCAGCACCACATAGAGCAGATTTGTAAGGAAAGTACAACTAGATCTTGGATTGTGGCCTTGGTGTGATTTATGAGGCAAAGCTTTGCACGTTATTATACACTGGGAGTCACTACTGTACGTGGCTCATTACTCTGCTTCATACCTATATTTAGAGTGTTGAGAATGCGCACATAGGGTCTTATCCTTTATAGACAGGTAAATGTGAAAAAATCAGATTTGCTCACCTGGTCCGGTTGTGTAGCACACAACCAGCGTAATCGCTCGAACATACCTATATTTGGCTCTCAAAGTCAGAAAGTTTGGGGACCTCTGATTTAGAGGATCTTTAGTGGTATGAGAGGACATTTTGAAGTCACCAAAATTGGCACTGTGACTACCGTACCCTTTCCATTGAGGTATTGATTATGCCAGGTTAATTCCCATGGTCTAATCTTTGATGTAGTCTCTGATTGGCAACAAGTGTCTTGCTCAGGGTTTAAGACTGGCCAAGAGTCAAAACCAGGATCCAGTCGGAGACCAAGAATAGTAGGAATGATCTGAGAAGCTGCTAGAAGATGGTGCTTAGGTCAATATTAATCAAACAATTAAGATACCAGGCATATATTCAAGTCAAGACATATGAAAACTGGACTAAGTGTTGGTTGGGGTTTCCATGGTCCACTAAAAGATCCAGTTTAGGGGGCACCAACATACACCTCTAAAACATGTACACAGTGGAATGAGACATCATTAAGCTCACTAAGTCTAGTACACACTGCTGTTTTTTGGAACCTGGGGGCATGCAGGCTTTTCCTGCACGCCCCCGAATTCCCCTGCAATAATGCAATTGGATGCGCATGTGAATTTCATAGCACATGGACCAGAAATCTGGAGTTCGGATGAATTTGTGTCGCATCGACCCTCATTCAGATTTTACCCATGTTGCCCTGGATCCATGTGGATTCGGGACTTCACGTTTTTTTTTTTCGTAAAGACCAAATTGCAACAAGATGCAGATTTTCTCTCCGCGAAAAATTAGTGGAAACCTGCATCCACCCGGATTCAGGGTGAACCATACAAAACTGGATGCACCTGCAAGTGTCTCTCGCCCCATTAAAAGTCAATGGAGCCAAAAACTGATGTGGGTGCATCCAGTTGAGGCAGGATTCACATGGATGCCAAAAAACTGCAATGTGAAACCAGCCTAAGGTAATAGTGAATTAGCCAAACCTAACCAGTGCTCCTCACCAAAGTATGGATTTTCATAGACTAAGTCCCAGGTCCTAGCACTAGGGTAGTTACCAACCAGCATCATATGCCAAACATCAGCACCAGGATCCAGTCAGAAATGTATATATGAGATGTAGTCTAAAGGTGGTCAATACCGACAGACAATATCCAAAGCTTGAGCAAACGTCAGGAAGGTCTTTGAGTCCTGGCAGGTCACAAGAGAAATTTACTGGGTCTTAGTGTTTTTTTGTATTAATGAAGGTTAAGAAACTTGGCACTTAAGTTGGTCGCCCTGAGCAATATCCCTATTTGTTGAGCTGTAGTATTTTTTGCATAACCTCCATTCCGTCTCCATTTATCAAGCACCAAGCGAGTGTTCAACGGTGACTGGAGTCATTGAGAATACTGTTCGGTTGGCTCGGGTCACAGTGCAGACAACGCAACCTGCAGCAGATGAATAATCATCGGAGATCCATTGCCGAGCAGATGGAAATTCAACTGGGGAACATTACATTTCCCTTCCCACAGATGGCTAAATAGCATTGTATGCAGAACACTTACTGCCTGACTGACGCCGGGAGACTCTCGTATATCTGTACGTCTAGTTACAGTATCATCAGGACTGTAGACTATGAGATCTGCTGCTAAGATGAAGGCAGAACCTCAGATTTACCACAATCCCCACGACCTCGGATCGGCCACAATGACAAATCCTAGATTTTTCTTTCCCATATTCTTGCACCTCTATGTATAAGATTGAACACTTATATTACATTGGTGTCAATAGTATGAAGACGAATATCAGAAGCTACAATGCACAAATGACCTTGTCTCGTGAGCGCTCAATGCCAGATGAGATCCGTGTTCTCTGCTTTTGTATTGTTCTATTTCAGTCTATTTATTATTTAAACTGGCGAGTATGTCCTGATGTTGGCCCCCAGATTTATAGGCTATAAGTAGATTTATCTTTCCTAGGACTGATTAATTTAGCACCGCCAAACCATAGGTCATTACTAAGGATGGAGTACAGCGGCAGCTATGGTGGTGGTGAGGCGGTAGCACTGGTGGTGGTGAAGCGGCAGCTCTGGGGATGGAGAGGCGTCAGCTCTGGAGGTGGAGAGGCGGCAGCTCTGGTAGTGGTGAGGCGGTAGCTCTGGGGGTGGAGAGGCGGCAGCTCTGGTGGTGGTGAGGCGGCAGTTCTGGTGGTGGTGAGGAAACACCGTGGTCATTGCAGGCATATGAGCTTTCTTGAAGAGATGGGTTTTCAGGTTCCGTCTGAAGGATCCGAGTGTGGAGGATAATCGGACGTGTTGGGGTGCAGAATTCCAGAGGATGGGGCATATTCAGGAGAAATCTTGGAGGCGGTTGTGTAAGGAACTGATAAGTGTGGAGGAGAGAAGGAGGTCTTGGGAGGATCGAAGATTATGTGAGGGAAGATAGTGGGAGATTAGTTCAGAGATATATGGAGCTGACAGGTTGTGGACGGCTTTGTAGGTTAGTGTTAGTGGCTTGAACTGGATTCGCTGTGGAATTGGGAGCCAGTGAAGAGTTTTGCAGAGGGGAGAAAAAAGGGAGTTTCGAGGAGAGAGGTGGATTAGTTGGGCAGCAGAGTTGAGGACAGACTGTAGAGGTGCAAGTGTGTTAGCAGGGAGGCCGCAGAGGAGAATGTTGCAGTAGTCAAGGCGGGAGATGATGAGGGCATGTACAAGAACTTTAGTAGATTGAGGGCTGAGGAGAGGATGGATTCTGGAGATATTCTTGAGCTGGAGGCGACAAGAGGTGGTGAGAGTTTGGATGTGTGGTTTGAAGGACAGGGCAGAGTCGAGAGTTACTCCTAAGCAGCGGATTTTGGGTGCGGGAGAGGGTGTTATGCCATTTACCATAATAGATAGATTGGGTAGGGAAGATACATGAGATGGAGGAAAGATGATGAGTTTGGTTTTGCCTACATTGAGTTTTAGGAAGTGTGAGGTGAAGAAGGAGGATATGGCTGATAGACACTCTGGGATTCTGGAAAGCAGAGAGGTGACGCCTGGGCCAGAGAGGTAGAGCTGAGGGTCATCAGCATACAGGTAACACTGGAAGACATGGGACTTTATGAGTATTCCTAGACCAAGGGTATAGATAGAAAAAGTAGGGGCCCCAGGACAGAGCCTTGTGGGACTCCAACAGAGAGAGGGCAGGATGAGCAGATAGTGTGGGAGTGGGAAACACTGAATGTGGGGTTGGAAAGGTATGAGGCAATCCAGGAGAGGGCAAGGTCTTTGATGCCAAGGGAAGAGAGGATCTGTAGTAGGAGGTAGTGGTCGACTATGTCAAAGGCAGAGGACAGGTCTAGAAGGAGGAGGATGGAGAAATGTCTGTTAGCTTTGGCAGTTAGTAAGTCGTTAGTAATTTTGGTCAGGGCAATTTCGGTGGAATGGTGGGGGCGGAAGATTGGAGGTTGACAGGGGAGAGTTAGATGAGAGGTGGGTGGAAAGTTGAGCATGGGCATGCTGCACGAGGAGTTCTGAAGCAAACGGGAGCAGAGATAATGGGCGATAGCTAGGCATGCAGTCGGGTCAAGGTTTGGCTTTTTGAGGATGGGTGTGATGGTGGCATGCTTGAAAGCAGAGGGGAAGGTACCAGAAGATAGCGATAGGTTGAAGAGATGGGTTAGGGCTGGAATGAGTGTGTTAGTGAGGTTGGGGAGGAGGTGGGAAGGGATGGGGTCAAGTGTACAAGTCGTGAGGTGTGATTTGGAGAGGAGATGTGTAAGCTCTCCTTAAGTGATGTTGGAGAGGGAGTTGTGAGGGAAGGGCAGAGGTCTGGTGTATGGAGCGGTTGGGGTAGTGGAACAGTAAAGGCTTGCCTTGTTTGGTCGATCTTATTTTTGAAGTATGTGGCGAAGTCCTGAGTAGAGATGAGGGAGGTCGGAAGGGGGCAGTGGAGGGCGGTGGAGAGAGTTGAATGTACTGAACAGTTATTTGGGGTTGTGGGATAGTGAAGATACAACGTGTGTGAAGTATGTCTGTTTAGCAAAGGTGAGTGCTGATTTGAGTGCAAGTGTAGCTTGTTTGAAGGCAGTGAAGTCCTCTGGCAGTTGTGTTTTCTTTCAGCGCCGCTCCGCGACCCTGGACACATTTCTAATTATACACTATATGGTGAATAGTTTGTACCCCTCTCCATATTGCACCTACAGGAGCTTTCCTGACCTTTAATTTTACATTCAAACGTGTTATTTGGGTCATCCACTCTGCAGATACAACTGCTCCGCTCCTGTTCTACAAGATTTTGGAGGTGTCTATGGGAATATTTGCCCCTTTATCCAGAATATCATTTGTGGGGTCAGACCCTGATGTTGGGAAGAGGTGGGCTCACAATCTTCATTATGACATAGGATGGGTTTGGGGTTTGGGCTCTTTGCGGCCATCACCTTTTCCCCCTCCATGGCTGTATGGACCATGTGTACACTGTTATGGAGAATTTGAAAAGGGCCTTTCCCAAACTGTTAACACAAAGCTGAAGCTACAATTGTCCACAATGTCTTGTGCTGAAGGAATAAGATTTCACTTCACTGGAAATGAGAGCCCAAGACTGACCCCTGATAAAATCCTGGAGCATTATCCTCCTCCACCATCTGTACAGGGCACAATGCAGTCGGAGAGTAACGTTTTCCTGTAATCACCAAACCCATACTCCTCCATCAGACACAAAGGAGTTTGATCAATCACTGTGCAGAACACATCTCTCCAGAGTCCAGTGCTAGTAGCTTTACAGCGCTCCATCTGACGCTGGCATTGTGCTTGGTGATGTACGGCTGCACAGAACATGTCTCGTCCATAGTCTAGGTTGGCGGCTTTACACACCTCTATCCGACACTGTGCTTAGTGATGTACGGCTGCAGAGAACACATATCCTCCATAGTCCAGTGGTGGTGGCCTTACACCCCTCCATCTGACACTCAGCATTGCGCTTGGTGATGTACGGCTGCACAGAACACATCTCCTCCAGAGTCCAGTGGTGGCAACTTTTCACCGCTTCATCTGATGCTCAGCATTGTGCTTCGTGATGTATGGCTGCACAGAACACGTTTCCTTCAGAGTCAAGTGGTGGCAGCTTTACACCACTCCATCCGACACTTGGCATAGTGTTTGGTGATGTACGGTTGCACAGAACACGTCTTCTCCAAAGTCCAGTGATGGTGGCTTTACACTGCTCCAACCAACGCTCATCATTGTGCTTGGCCATGAAGCTCCCAGAGGGGGTGCATTGTTTGGGGTGGCAGGGGCCATGTGTGGTGGTAGTCGTTCTGTCAAAGGGATCAGCGGCCTTGCCCAAGCACGTTAAAGACACAGGTTGTGGATGATCACTTACTTGGTTTTGCTGTATCAGTACTTCTTGGCCATGGGCCTGTTTCCACTGCATGGTTCTTGGGCAAGTCCACTAAGAAGCAGTCCATTACAGTTTAAAGCTTGTACTTTACTAGCAACAAAGTCCACAATTCACAGGATAAGGCACATGTTCATATCCTGAGTCAACCATCTGTACACTGACCGGCCCTGCCACTGAACTCCAGGCTGGATCTCACCAGCTATTAGGGACAAGGGAGGATCGGCACAGCTCTTTTTCGATAGTCCCTCTGCACGGGTCAATATGTTTTGTTGCGGTTGAGGATTAATTCACTCAGCCAATTTTGACGGAGTCTGTGGTTCCAGCCCTACAAGCTGTTTCTGCCAAGCCCTATCAGAGAGGTACCGCACCACCATCCACATATTCTCTTTTTCTTTTGCTGGGTCTGGGGTTGTCCCCCTGCTCCTCACTTTACCTCCTTCATCTTGCACTGCAGTTTGGGCCCGTTCTCCTACTTTGTCTGCATGTTTCCTTCTTTTGCTTTCTTTCCTTTTGCTCTTATTCTATTAACCACCTTCTTCCTACTTTAAGCCTTAAGCCAGGAAACACATTACTTTATATACCCTCTTCCTTGTGGGCCGGCTTCACTGTAACTCCCCAGCCCTGCTCTCTCTAAGCCCTAGTGTCATGTGTTGACTGCTTTGCAGTCCACGTGTAATGCTACTACAGTTTAATTGGAATTAATTTCCTTTGGCACTCCCAGAATTTATCACAGAAAGCTGCTGTAGTCCATGCTGTGTGCGGCACTGCAGGTGGAGGTGAAAGTGGAGGAGTGTGTCAGAGCTCTGATTTCCACTCCCTCAGCCTTTAACCCTGCTGTTCTGTTTAGGTTTACTATACGCTTATAATGGTCCAGTAATTTTTGACTGGACTGATTAAAGTCAAGATATTTAGCTAATGTACGTGTTTTATTGAATACCTGTTGCATTATTATACTGTATGTGAACATGGTTGTTTATAAACAAATGAAAAATGAAATAAAAAGTTTCAAATTCAGTCGTTTTTGACCAAACAGAACAGCAGGGTTCAGTAGTTCCACTTCCTCCACCGAGTGTCGCAGATAGAGTTCATTCTCTACTAGGACCCTGTGCAGTGAAGACATCCTTTGCTGCTGCTGTTTCCTTCCATAGGAGCTGCTGGGTTTTCCTGGTCCGTGGGTGGAGGTAGAGGTTCTTAGCCTAGGGCTGATCAGGAGCAAAGGGCAAGGGTGGTGGCCTGGACATCCTCACCTTCAGAGGTCCTAGGGCTGATCAGGAGCAAAGGGCAAGGGTGGTGGCCTGGACATCCTCACCTTCAGAGGTAATTCCAGGATCAGGGTGAGACAGGGACCCCCAGTCAGGGTCAGACTAGTTCCCTAGTTCATCTTTGCCCATCTTGCCTCCTGATTCCTTATCCGCTATACCACCCCATGACACCTAGGTTCTCCTCTACAACTGACTACTGACTAGTATGGGTGATTAACAATACGGCACTCACTTCCCGGGAAATAATATGCTATCTTAACCATACACATAAATTATCAGTAACTATATATGAATGCACATCATATAAAAGGGCCTAAAAACAATAAGTCTCCAGGGACAGGAATCTCTTTCTGGCATCAGCCACCTACTTACATTTGTGCAGTTGTTACCAAAGGAGGTCCAGACTCGAATAGAATACATCGGTCCAATACTTTTCTTTAGTATATACTTAAAATCTTACCCAAAGTCAATCACTTGCAGAATATAGTGAATTTCCAGTTGAGCAGATGAAATACTTCCACTCCAGATAAGGCTGCATCTGGCACAGCTATGCCGGTGGCCATACTGAAGTGTTACCGCCTGCCAGCGTTTCCCTGCCGCTGAATATACATCATGAAAACCACAGAATCTGTATCTGATTTGCAGTTAAGAGACCATTGTAATAATACATTTAAGGAAACTGCACAAGATGGAACCATAATGTTAAAATAAAGCTCGTCTGAACTAACCGACCATCAGAAACACAACGTCCGGCTCATTTCCAGCTAATGTCATAATACAGAATGTTAGTTCAATTTAAGAGGCATTGATTTTGGCATCCGCCTCCCCCACCTCGCATGATGTGCGCTGACATTTATTTTCCTGGATGCCGCACATTGAGAGTTTAATTTCATGTTTATTTTTGCAGCTTTTTTCCAGACGAGGGGAGAAAAGACCTTTTAAATTGGTTTTAAAATCATTAAATTCCCCTCCATATTTTATGTACAGAGGTGCGAATCCAAATCTTAAGAAATTCTCCAGCTGCGCTGAAAAAAAAGAACGAAGGGAATGTGATTATATACGAAAAATACAAAGGGGGAGCGCTGGGCCTGTTATTAGGCAGGGGGATGAATGAAGGGGATGCTCGGGCAATGAACATCACATCATTTGCCTTTTATAGCCGGTATGTTTCAGTGTTGGCTGCAGAATGAGTTGACTGGAATCAGTCAGTGAGCTCATTCAACTTAAATGGCGGGGGAGTTTGTAACTCTTTCATCTGCCTTTGTCTGAACTGCTCTCAGAAGATTTAAGTCCACAGACCACATCAAAGTTGGATGTGCAGAGAAAACAAAGATGCATTAAAAGCCTAACAGTGCAAAATTGTGCCCAAAATACATGTGTTTAAGTAAAAAAGGAATAGGTTTCCCCAAAGGTAGACAAGTCTTTTAAGAAAAGCTACCTCATCTGTGTCAAGAGCTCCCTCGCCTCTTCTGTGCTGATGAGGGACAAGTCTCTCGCAACAGCTGCCTCTAGATGGCTGACATCCCTAATCACGATTCATCTGCCTGTAGATGGCTGACATCCCTAATCACGATACAGGTGCCTGTAGATGGCTGACATCCCTAATCATGATACAGACTGCCGTAGATGGCTGACATGCCTAATCATGATACAGCTGCCTGTAGATGGCTGACATCCCTAATCAAGATTCAGCTGCCTGTAGATGGCTGACATCCCTAAATCACAATTCAGCTGCTGTAGATGGCTGCATCCTAATCATGATACAGCTGACTGTAGATGGCTGACATCCCTAATCACGATTCAGCTGCTGTAGATGGCTGACATCCCTAACATTATACAGCTGCCTGTAGATGGCTGACATCCCTAATCACGCTTCCGCTGCTGTAGATGGCTGACATCCCTAATCACGATTCAGCTGCCTGTAGATGACTGACATCCTAATCACGATTCAGCTGCCTGTAGATGGCTGACATCCTAATCACGATTCAGCTGCCTGTAGATGGCTGACATCCCCAATCATGATACAGCTGCCTGTAGATGGCTGACATCCCTAATCATGATACAGCTGCCTGTAGATGGCTGACATCCCTAATCACGATTCAGCTGCCTGTAGATGGCTGACATCCCTAATCATTATACAGCTGCCTGTAGATGGCTGACATCCCTAATCACGATTCAGCTGCCTGTAGATGGCTGACATCCCTAATCATGAACAGCTGCCTGTAGATGGCTGACATCCCTAATCACAATTCAGCTGCCTGTAGATGGCTGGCATCCCTAATTATGATACAGTGCCTGTAGATGGCTGACATCCCTAATCACGATTCAGCTGCCTGTAGATGGCTGACATCCCTAATCATGATACAGCTGCCTGTAGATGGCTGACATCCCTAATCACAATTCAGCTGCCTGTAGATGGCTGGCATCCCTAATTATGATACAGCTGCCTGTAGATGGCTGACATCCCTAATCAGATTCAGCTGCCTGTAGATGGCTGCATCCCTAATCATGATACAGCTGCCTGTAAATGGCTGACATCCCTAATCACGCTTCCGCTGCCTGTAGATGGCTGACATCCCTAATCACGATTCAGCTGCCTGTAGATGACTGACATCCCTAATCACGATTCAGCTGCCTGTAGATGGCTGACATCCCTAATCATGATTCAGCTGCGTGTAGATGGCTGACATCCCTAATCATGATACAGCTGCCTGTAGATGGCTGACATCCCTAATCACGCTTCCGCTGCCTGTAGATGACTGACATCCCTAATCATGATACAGCTGCCTGTAGATGGCTGACATCCCTAATCATGATACAGCTGCCTGTAGATGGCTGACATCCCTAATCATGATACAGCTGCCTGTAGATGGCTGACATCCCTAATCATGATACAGCTGCCTGTAGATGGCTGACATCCCTAATCACGATACAGCTGCCCGTAGATGGCTGACATCCTAATCATGATACAGCTGCCTGTAATGGCTGACATCACTAATCACGCTTCCGCTGCCTGTAGATGACTGACTTCTCACACAATTATGTTTCGAAGCTCATTAAAGGGTCAGACATTGACTTACATGGGGACAACAGGTCATACTTAGCCGGACTGTTCCAGATCTACAGAGTTTTGTTTGGGTGGAGTTACCCTTTTAAAAAATACAATAAAAAGTGCACCTTTTTTGTTTTCCTTTATAGCAAGTCATTGTAATACTGTATAATCTCATTGTCTAGTCTGTTGGACGCTCTATTCATAGTAACACAAAGTGTATGTATGATAATTCTGTATTCCCATATACACCAGAGTCACCACCGTGCAGCAGTAATGTACAGGCGGCCCCCCATGTGTGGGAATGAAATGCAGAGAGGACAAGGCTGCTATTTACATCTCTCTCACAAATGATAGGGTCTCCAGCGAGTAATTTATATGTTCTCTTTATGATAACTTAATAACAGAGGAGCCCCCCGCTGGCATTCTAGTGACAAATACCATAAATTATCTTGTAGGAAACTGGAGGATAAGTCTGAATTAGGCCACTGAATTTATGTCACAGCTGCTGAGGAGGGGAACCGAGTCAGATCCAACACCAAATGCATCCACCTTTAAAGATACATTAAAAGCAGGGGGTTTGTCATGGACACGCATCGACGACTTGCTCTGAAACTGATGAGTCCTGACATGTGTCGCTTAAGATTCCAATTGTTTACAATACAATATCATAACAATATTGCAACATTGTAGCAAACTTTTAACAGGTTGCAATTTAGATCACAACCACTGGGAGACCAGATGGGGGCATATGGCATAAACATCGACCGACAGAATCATGCAGACCATATTATTATTTTTTATATAAAGTTGTACTTCATATCAGGATTTGTAGAGTCAAGAGGACGATTAAGGAAGGACATCCGTATAGAATAGGGATATGTCATTTGGGGTATGTCATTTGTAAAATGAGGTGAAAACTTTACCCCTCTGACTTCAGGGGCAGTATTTGGGTAGTTATAAAGCCTATCTATAACTCTAGTATGCAGAGTAGGGCGGCAATAATCATGTAATAAAAAGCCAAAAAGAATCCCTAAGTATAAAAATCCATATTCCATCATGCTTTATTATCATGTCTTCTACAATCACATTCAAATCTGCATTTCCAACTCCACTTTGTTACGTCCCGACAGTTCCCCCGCGCTAGTTCAGAACATGCACCTAGGGTGTACTGTATTTCAGAATCTTATCAATAATTTAAATAATCTCTATTTGAAGACACTTTCTGTGAATCAATAGCACAAGTGATAAGAAACTTAGTAATGTATCTTATCAGAGCAATATGCTTCTTTCTCCACTTATGAGCCACTTCCACATCTGCCACCTGCCTCTTTAACTTAAGGGTGGATTCCACCCCAATGAAGTGCCCAATATCAAGACATTGATGGACTCTGCCTGCTCACTCATAGATCCAATTAAAACTGTTTGTGCATGGACAAGAGAAGGAGAAGGAAGCTGAGTAAGGCTGGTTTCACACTGCGGTCAGATAAGGTCAGATCAGGTCAGATCAGGTCAGATCAGGTCAGGTTGGTATTCAAAACCAGAGTGACTCCAAAACCTAGAACAGTGTCAATCTTTCAATTATAGTTTTTCTTGCAAGTTCCTCTCTTGGTTCCTCTCTTGTTTGGCACACAACCTGATCGAACCTGATCAGTGAAAAACCGCAGTGTAAAACCAGCTAAAGACTCACACAAGACCTCTGATGCTTCTCATAATGGTTTAACCCACACAATGATGAATTTACAGTACATTGCTTGAACTGATGAAACATGTCTGACATGTTGCTGTTTTAGTGTTATCTCACTGCAGTTGTGAATTATTAGTTACACTGCTTAATACACTGGATGATGTTCCCATGTTGATGCTTCAAGTACCGTATATACTCGTGTATAAGTCGACCCTGTATAAGCCGACCCCCCTACTTTGCCCAAAACCTGGAAAATCTATTGACTCGCGTATAAGCCGAGGTGACCCAGCACAGGTATACAGCCCCCAGCAGTGGTATACAGGCCCCAGCAGTATGATATACAGCAGGCCCCAGTGGTATATACAGCAGCCCCATGGTATTGCAGCCCCTATAACAGCAGCCCCAGTGGTATTGCAGCCCCAGTGTGTATACAGCAGCCCCTATATACAGCAGCCCAGTGGTATTGCAGCCCCAGTGGTATTGCAGCCCCTATATACAGCAGCCCCAGTGGTATTGCAGCCCCAGTGGTATTGCAGCCCTAGTGGTGTATACAGCAGCCCTATATACAGCAGCCCAGTAGTATTGCAGCCCAGTGGTATTGCAGCCCCTATATACAGCAGCCCCAGTGGTATTGCAGCCCAGTGTGTATACAGCACCCCTATATACAGCAGCCCCAGTGGTATTGCAGCCCAGTGGTGTATACAGCAGCCCCTATATACAGCAGCCCCAGTGGTATGTATACAGGCAGCCCCAGTAATGCAGGGCCCCCCCCCTCATGCTCCGGTCACCTGTAAAGCAAATTATACTTATCAGTGTCCGCTGCCGTCCGCGCCGCATCTGCCGACATCCCGATCCTCCGTCTCATGCGACTTCTTCCTGTTCCTGTGCGCGTCGCCGGTATGACTCAATGCTGCGACGCGCACAGAAAGGAAGAAGTCGCATGAAGATGGAGGATCGCGATGTCGGCCGGGGGCGCGACGGCAGCGGACATGATAAGTATAATTGCTTTACAGGTGACCGGAGCATGAGGGGGGGGCCCTGCATTACTGGGATGCGGGGGCTGCTTTATACCGCTGTATACAGCAGCCCCCGCACTGACTCGCGTATAAGCCGAGGGGGTACTTTTCAGCCCAAATTTTGGGCTGAAAAACTCGGCTTATACGCGAGTATATACGGTAAGTGTTTTATCACACTCTAGAGTAGATTTACAGCTATACTGTTTAGTGCTGTTGCATAATGGCCTTCATGTTGCTGCTTTCTAGTAAGCCCACAGTTGAGTTTAGACCTAAACTGCTTAAGGCTGCATTCACGCATTTGCGTATTTTGCTGCGCTTTTTTGCACGCGCTTTTTGCCGCGTTTTTCGGCCGCGCAAAAAAGAGCAACAAAATATGCAAGGGCTTTCACACACTGCGCTTTCTTTACTCCAGAAAGCGCAGTGATGTCACAGAGGGGAGGAAGAATCCTGCTTCCTCCTCCCCTCTGTGACAGCCCCATTAGATTTCACAGAGTATTAATATACACTGCGAAATCTAAATTAAACAAAAGCAAGTGAATGAAAAATAAAAAAGAATGAATACTTCACCTGTCCGACGCCTTTTTCCCGGTGTTCGGTCTCTGGTTCCAAGTGAGAGGTGTTCTGCTAGGACCTGTGGTGACGTCAGAGGGGCGTTCCCGGGGCGTTCCCAGCCCTGATTGGCTGCTCGCGGTCATGTGATATGTATCACATGACCGAGTGCCCGGGAACACCCCTCTGACGTCACCACAGGTCCTGTCAGTACATCTCTCACTTAGAACCGGAGTCCAGACAGCGGGAGAAGGCGTCGGACAGGTGAAGTATTCATCCTTTTTTATTTTACATACATTTGCCTTGTTTAATTTAGATTTCGCAGTGTATATTAATACACTGTGAAATCTAATGGGCGGCCACAGCTGTCACAGAGGGGAGGAGGAAGCAGGATTCTTCCTCCCCTCTGTGACATCACAGGGAGAAAACGCAGGAGCAGCTGCATAAAAATTCACATATCAATTCTTTACGCAGCTGCGCTTTCTCCCTGAAAACGCACTGCGTATTTTTGCTCAATGTCTGCACTGCAAAGTGAATTTCACATTCACTTTGCTAGCAGACAAAAGGCACATTGCGTATTTTGAAAAGAGCGCGTAAAAAAGCGCAGCAAAATACGTAATGTGTGAATGCACCCTAATACTGTTTTCTAGTAAGTGTTTACTCACACCCTAGAGGGGATTCACAACTATGGTGTTTAATGCTGTTGTATAATGTCCTACATGTTGCTGCTTTCTTGAAAGTGTTTTATCTGATCCCAAAGCTGGATTAACATCTACACTGCTTAATACTGCCGTATAATGTTCTCCATGTTGCTGCTTTCTAGTAATTGTTTTGTCACATCCTAGAGGGGATTCGCAGCTGCTATACTCTTTAGTGCTGTTGTATAATATTTTCCATGTTGCTGCTTTCTGGTAAGCGTTTTATCTTATTCCAGAGCTAGATTCACACCTACACTGCTTAATACGACACTATAATATCCTTCATGTTGGTGATTTCTAGTAAGCATTTTATCTTATTCCAGAGCTAGATTCACACCTACTCTGCTTAATATTACAGTATAATATCCTTCATGTTGTTGCTTTATAGTAAGTATTTTATCTTATACTAAAGCTGGGTTCACACCTACATTGCATAATACTGCCTTATAATGTCCTTCATGTTGCTACTTTTTATTAAGTGCTTTATCTCATGCCAAGCTGGATTCACATCTACACTGCTTAATACTGCCATATAATGTCCTCAATGTTGCGCTTTCTAATAATGTTTGTCTACCCTAGAGGGGATTCACAGCTGCTATGCTGTTTAATGCTGTTGTATAATGTCCTACATGTGCGCTTTCTTGTAAGTGTTTTATCTGATCCAAGCTGGATTTACATCTACATGCTTAATACTGCATATAATGTTCTCCATGTTGCTGCTTCTAGTAAGTGTTTTGTCATACCCTTTAGCTGTTGTATAATATTTTCCATGTTGCTGCTTTCTAGTAAGCTTTTTGTCTTATTCCAGAGCTGGATTCACATCTATCCTGCTTAATACTACAATATAATATCCTTCATATTGTTGCTCCCTAGTAAGCATTTTATCTTATTGCAGAGCTGGATTCACACCTACATTGCATAATACTGCCGTATGATGTCCTTCATGTTGTTGCTTTCTATTAAGTGTTTTTGTCACACTTGAGAGGGGAGGAAATCAGGTGACTGGATGGTGTGATGGGCAAAGGGATTCAGGGGAAGCTAATTTGACCCTGAAAGTGGGGGTCCCTGGCTCTTCCTGATCTCAAAGGAACCTCTGATGTGAGGAGCTCCGAATCGCCACCCTTTTGCCTTAAGCTCCTGATTTGATTAGCCCTAGACTGAGGGCCCCTACCTCCACCCACAGATCAGGAACCACAGCTACTCCCAAGACCAGGGAACTCCTGGAAGGACTTCAGCCCAGCAGCAAAGCAACTTCACAGCACAGAGACCAAGAGTAAATAACTCTAACAACGGCACCTGACAGGGGAGAGGAAAAGCTATTTAAAGGCCAGGGGGAGGGGATAGCAGGTGAGTCACACCCAAGCCTCACATCAACTACCAGCTGAGCAAGACCTTCACACCCGAACCTCATGCAGCTCCTGAAGAAATGCAAACAAACACACACAGCAGCATCTAACAGAGTCAGCGCAATCTAAGCGCGTGACAGCTTTATCGCATCACAAAGATGGATTCACATCCACACTGCTTAACACCGCTGTATAATATCCTCAATGCTGTTGCTGATGATGCTTCTGAGGCAAGAGTGTAAGAACTTCTCATGTCTTTAAGTGTTGTGTATGGGAGGGATCAAAGCATCGAGGCAGTACACCAGCTCAGAGACAACTGTTAATGAAAAATATAGTGTGAACGGAGACAAACTGATGGAAAACGCAGGATACCAGTCATTCAGTGGCCAAAATAGTGCTATTCCTCCTGTACTCACACGTTTGATTATTCTGAAAAGTTGCCTAAAATAACACATAAACTCTCAGTATGTTCCTGCATCAATTGCGTGGAAAAGACAAAATGCAAACAAGATAATAAACATACATAATTAGCTTTTGTGGCACATGAATCCAGAATATTTTACTTGGCTCCTCTGTGTCCTTACAATAACGCTGCGTCGTTGGCGGATTCGGAAGCCGCAGAGAGAATCAAATGAGCAAAACTGACTTTGCAAAATTCGCGATTCTCTGGTTTTTGACATGAACAAATCACTTTACAAAGGTTACGCTGAAAAGAAATTGGACGGAGGCTAAAAATCGCCGTCTGCAGAATTAAACACTGGAAATAACAAGCCGGGTGAACATGTGACCTCTCACGTACGGAGCACCAAGTCGTACAGTGCGATGTCCTCATTACTGATAGGACGTCTCATTCATTCCGGAGCTCGTCTGCTTGATTGATACAATAAAATGGAACATCAGTTTCGATCCTGTTTTAATATTGTGTGAATATGGCAAAAGTTTTCATTGCTTGGGGACCCATCACCACTAGTTTGGGGTCCCTAACACTTCTCCAAGACTGAACATTTCTGTTTTTGGAAACATTCTCCAAATTTAAAGGGAACCTGTCATGTCCTATATGGTTTTGAAACCACCTCCTATTTTATTTAGATCATGCACTGTGCATCACTAACCTAGTTTAAAAAGTATCCATGTATTTATCATAAGAAGCACTTTAGATGCTTATATTTTGCATTATGTACCTGCACCGGGTGGAGACATCAGCTGGGATCAGTCACATCAATCCACATTCAGTCATGCAGTTTTTTCAACATGGTCACCCCACTGAATTGTAATATATTAACATCACATAGGGTACCTTTACACGCCGCCACGCAGGCTGGATACATCCCGCTACTTCACGTGCACGAGCACGCTCAAACGGCTACAAACGGTCAACGCACCCTCTTTACACGCCGCCACAAGGTTCGCTACGCCACGCTACATCTATAGCTAGCTACATCGCCGGGTGTCTCAAGTAGCCAGCTGTTGCTCATTTACACACCGCTACAACCAGCTACTATGGGCGGACCTGGTGCAGCAGGGACAGCACATAGGCGTGCTCCAATTGTGGATTACAAGACTTCCGTACGCTGATAGGACGAAGCAATAACATCCTGATTGGGCAGGCATCGCAGGAGGCTGAGTAATACAGCACGCTCGAGCGATTGTGTAGTGTGACTCGTCAGCTCCTTAAATATGCCTCCCTATGCAGCGACTACCAATCGTCATGCAGCAGCTTCCACCAATGATCGCACATGGGGCGCGGTAACATGGAGCCGAGGTCACGCCTTAGCTACATTGCAGCTACAGCCCCGGGTGTCCAGAGTTCCCTTCCGTTGCTTCTTTACACGCCGATACAGCTCGCTACCATCGGCGATATAGCCATCTGTTTTCGAGCAGAGCCCATAAACAGATGTATCTGTCGCCGGCTGTAGCGTCGCGTCTTCAGACGCCGCTACGACGGGCTACATTGACGCTACAAGCTACATTTGTAGCCTGTAGCGCGATGTATCCAGCCTGCCGTGGCGGCGTGTAAAGGTACCCTAAAAGACCTTCAGAAATTCACATATACTGTAGAAGGATCGGTGGTGATGTCACGAGCATGTGACCTTAATGGGTGGAGCTAAGCCAACAGGTCCAAGCTCCACACATTACATTCATATAGTCGTGACATGACCTCGGATCCTTAACCCACTTCTGCTGTATTTAGCATCTGCAGGGATGTTAATATATTACAATGCATGGGGGGGTGACTACATTGAAAAAACTGCATGACTGAATGTGGATTGATGTGACTGATACCAGCTGAAGCATCCCCCCGATAACTGTTTGTGAAGATACCTAATGTAAACATCTAAGCATCTAAAGTGATTTTTATGATAAACTAGCTGTAGAGCCCGACGTTGGCTGGGTATAGTATGTATTTATGTGTGTGTGTGTATGTATGTAAAGCTCTGCCTCTTCAACATAGCCCCCCCACCCCCTTCATAACTTTGCCCCTCCATATAGCACTGCCCCTTCACAAAGTGTTGGGGCTCTGTGGACGGGTGGAGATATGATGGGCAGGACTAAATGGAAGGGGTGGAGTTATGATACTGTGGTGCCCCTGCAGACTGGTCGCCACAGTGATGCTGCATCTACTCCATAAGTGTGGTGTCACTGTTCCCAGGCGAGAGGGGTTGCAAGTCCGAGACACTACAATTGCACACAACATCTTCCCAATTCCAGGCTCGGGGATTCGGGCGGACCCTATTGACAGGGAGGGCCCCATCTTCTGGTCAGGAGGAGGGGTTAGCAGTAGGTTAGTGAGTAGTTAGTGAGAGAACGAAGGAGGAAGGACGTCCAGAGAGGAGGGACAGAGGAGTCCTAGAGGACAGGGAGTGGGGAACGCATATGTGTGCCCCGAATCTTGCCTGATCCAAGTTGGCAGAGGGACAGTTGCCTGAGGGGACCGGTCCCGATTGGCGGAAATGCTGCACGCCTCAACCAGGAAAACCGGAGGCACTGCTTCTGCAAGAGCAGTGGCCACAAGCTGTGAATAATCACCAGGACGGTGGCTAGAACTATGTCAGGGGACGTGCCGATGCAGTTGCCCAACAAGGCCTGTAGCTATCAGCTTGGGACCCTTTCCACGAAGGCACTTGGAAGTGGTGAGTATACAGTGCAGGGAGAGAGCAACCAGGAGAGGCCAAGAAGGATGTCTCAGAGGAGCAATCCCGACCACCTGGGAGCTGGCCGGTCGAGCACCATGGAGGAGCACAGCACCTGGTTGGTAGCCTTGCCCTGATCAGCAAGTAAAGGTACAGAACTGCATCTCCGGTGTCGTCTGGTTATTCACATCGCCTTTGCTCTGTGCATCAATGATCATCACCACAATTATAGACTGTTCTCACCATCCCTGGGATCCCAGCTCCATCTGTGGGGAGCTTTACCGTCCTACTGCACTACCATCTGCCCCAGTGGTCATATCCTGCTGAGTCGGCCACCCCTGGTCGAGTACCACAGGTGGCGTCACAAATCTTCCCCTATAAATATTGCCTTTAACTTCACACCCAGGGTTATGGAGCCGGGTCACCGCCACCGCGACCTCCTACTGAACTGACCGGCCCGGTTACCGAGTACCCCCGGCCCTAGGGGTGTTGCATTTGACATCACAAACAGGATTCAGACCCCGCTAACAGCGCGTCCCGTGCGCCTAAAAGACTGTGTGTTAAAAGACTGTATACCAAGGATTGTATTGAAAGAGCAGTGTAATGGTGACTGCTATGTGTTGATGTCATGTACTGGACAGGAGGCGTGCCGCAGCCTCCTCATCATGGGCCGGGCCAACCCAGAGCGCGAAAGATGGAGTCCACACCCCATGGCAAGGGGGCTTGCCTGTGAACCTGACCACTCCGTCCCCTGGTGTGGCTGACAGCGAGGAGAATGGGAAATGTCCACGAAGGGAGGAGAGAGTTGGTGAAGTCGCTGCAGAGAGAGGAGCGCAGGAAAGGGTGTGTGCCATGATGAGCAGCAGAGAAGAGATTCCGGCACCCGGGGTCAAGGAGATGGACTTCCCCAGCGGCCTATGGATGGCCCAGGGTCCCATGCCACCCGTGGACCTGCAGCTCCGGGAAGCGGAGATGGAGGAGTTAAGTCAGCTGCTATGCAGAGTGCAAGTGGCTGAGTTTAACAAGTGGTGGTGAGCCCTGTTGGAAAAGACAGCTCAGCCACTGGCTGCGCCGCAATCACCTACCCGGCTCAAGTGAAAACCTACGATGGAGTGGCGACCAAGACCACAGGTACTGACATTGTCCAGTAGATGAAAACGCCTTAGTCGGGCCTGTGAACCCTCTCCCAGCCCCAAAACCTGGTTCAGATGTTCAAAGACGTAGGATGGGTTAAGATCATAACCCCGGGGAATAGATTGCAGGCCCGCTGCATCCTGAGCTCTCACCGTCCAAGGGGAAGCCCGAGCGGAGATGGTGCACTTCTGATGAGTACGACGGGGAGGAGACCTGATGGGGTTCCCTAATGAGGCCCATGCAGGGGAGGCCCCTGTAGGGGACCTATTGGAGATAATCCCCAAGGCAGAATACTGCTGGCAGCGACTGGCCGCAGAGGAGGCTGAGGAGCGGAGGCGCCAGGCCGCACAATGGGCCCATGAGGACAGAAACTTAAAAGCAAAAACCAAGGCCCATAAGGATCAAGTCATTGACTCGTCCGGTAGAGGCTCAGCTCGGTAGTAAACTTTGACCTACACAAAGGATGGAGCTTTAATCCGGGAGCCCAACTTGATAATGAAATATTTAATAACCGGAGAGATGTTGAGTCTCATCTACGAAAGGGGTCCCCAGGCCGAGACCTGTACCCGGGAGAGAGGGTCGAATATACCAAACAAGTAGGTCACCGTGGGTGATATGCCTTAAACGTCAGAAAGATGACTGCAGAAGTGCCATCCCTGAGCCCAGTAATCACAGAACCTGAGGCAGCATCTATAGCTTCTGTGCCGCCTGCGGAAGAAGTACCAAGAACACCACCCCCTGCTGCATGGAATAAAAAGAGCTGATACTGTGCTAATGTGAATAATAGTTACCTGGATAGGTTTATGAGTGTAGTTATATAATGTGTAA
This sequence comes from Allobates femoralis, assembly GCA_033576535.1. Lineage (NCBI taxonomy): Eukaryota > Metazoa > Chordata > Amphibia > Anura > Aromobatidae > Allobates > Allobates femoralis. The sequence continues at coordinate 117,784,974 of JARQOC010000010.1, forward strand.
ATTTAAAGGAGTTAGTAAGTAACTTGACTAGGTGTTAGGGTGGCTTCACACTGGCGTTTGTGTCTGCATGCTGATGGCATGCAGACACAAACGCTGTCAAAAGCAGTGTCTTTATGATGTGTCCGCAGCGGATAATGTCCGCCTGCGGACACATCACTAGGGAGCCCGGCAGCCAATCGGCGCTGTCCGGGGGCGGGCCGGAGGAGGAGTTCAGCGCCGGAGATCTCCTCCTCCCCGCCGCCGGTAAGCTCCGGGACGTGTCAGCGGGGTTAAACCAGCTGATGTGACAGCTGTTTGAATCTTCCCGCGCCGACACCGAGAGGAGATGTCGGCGCGGGAAGATTCAAACAGCTGTCACATCAGCTGTACTCCCCGCCGACAGGTCCTGGTGCTTACCGGCGGGGAGGAGGAGGACAGCAGTGGCTCAGCTGATCTCCCGGTGGCCGTCGGTGAGCTCCTGTGACATCACCGGCGGCCACCGGGAGATTTTTCAATGGGTCCGCAGCGTTCTCCCAGCGCTGTCAAGCGCTGAACACTGCGGACCCATTGAAGACAATGCATTTTTTGTGCGCTTGGGGACGCTTGCCGATTTTCCAAGCTCCCCGAGCGCACAAAAAATGCAACATGCTGCGTCCCGGGCGCGGATGCTGGACACCGGAAGGAGCAGATATCGTCCGCATCCGCACCCGAATGCAGCAAACGCAGGCACTATGCGTTCCTATGTTAAACATAGGAACCGCAGTGCGCATGCGTTTGACTGCGTATGGGAACGCAGCATACGCTGCTTTCCCATACGCAAATGTGAAGGCACCCTTAGAAATGTATATAATAGCATGTATATTGTAGAATGTAAATGACTTTTAGTTAGCCGGCCAGGCCCTGTGTGCATATAGCTATCGATAATTTTGCAAATGGACAATTTGATTATGGACAGTGAATAATCAGGACGCTTAATGTAAATAGTTGCACTTTCCAATCTGCCTTTTGTTGGTTTTCAGACCAACTTGGTGGGGTGCAGGAGTGAACCCTGACCTGGCTAAATATAAACCGCTGGCGTGGCTGAGGAGCCAAAGAGGCCAGGCCTAGAACCCTGTATCCATGCCCGGGAACATCCAGCGGTAGGTCGGGGTGGTTCCCACTGAAGGTACTTTACCCTGGAAAAGGGGCACTCTCGTACTGATGCCCCGGCAGAACTGTTTTACATTTTTATAGGGTAACAGTTTAAGAGAGTGCCTCCCATTAAGGGATGAAATCGTTGATGTTATTACTGTTGTGTGTGCTCATGAAAAAAAAATTGTGAGTTCTTAATATCATATACCTGTTGTTGCAGCCCACGGACGTGCTGAGCTTTGGCAAGGGAGAATGTGGCACCCATGCGGATTGGTCGCCCAAGTGATGCTGCACCTACTCCATAGGTGTGGTGTTAACGTTCACAGGTGAGAGGGGTTGCAAGTCCAAGACACTACAATTGCACACAGCATCTTCCCAATTCCAGGCTAGGGGATTCAGGTGGACCCTATTGACAGGGAGGGCCCCATCTTCTGGTCAGAAGGAGGGGTTAGCAGTAGGTTAGTGAGAAGTTAGTGAGAGGAACGAATGAGGAAGAATGTCCGGAGAGGACGTGGGACAGAGAAGTCCTAGGGAACACGGGAGTGGAAAACCCACACGTGTGTCCCGAATCTTGCCTGACCCAAGATGGGCAAAGGGACAGGTTGCCTGAGGGGACCGGCCCCGATCTAGCGAGAGTGCTGCACACCTCAACCAGGAAAACCAGAGGCCACTGCTTCTGCAACAGCAATGGCCACAAGCCGTGGATAATCACCAGGTTGGTGACTAGAACTATGGTCAGGGGACATGCCGACACAGTTGCCTGATAAGGCCCGCAGCCGTCAGCCTGGGACACTGTCCACGAAGGTGCTGGGAAGGAGAGTGAGTATACAGCGCAGGGAGAGAGCAACCAGAAGAGGCCAAGAAGGATGTCTCAGAGGAGCGATCCTGACCGACTAGGAGCTGGCTGGTCTGCACCCAGCTGGGTAGCCTTGCCTGATCAGCAAGTAAAGGTACAGAATTGCATCTTCAGTATCATCTGGTTATTCCCCGTGCCTTCCGCTCTCTGCACCCAACGATCATCACCAACACTACAGACTGTTCTCACCATCCCTGGGACCCAGCTCCATCTGTGGGGAGCTTTAACATCCCGGCTGCACTACCATCTGCCCCAGCTGTCATATCCTGCAGCGTTGGCCACCCCTGGCCGAGTACCAAAGTTGGCGTCACAAACTTTCCCCTATAAATATCCCTTTTAACTGCACGCCCAGGGACACAGAGCCGGGTCACCGCCACCGTGACCTCCCACCAAACTGACCGGCCCGGTTACCGAGTGCCCGCTGACCCTAGCGGGTGTCGCAATACATACACACATAGACACACACATTCATTACACTCAGCTTTATATATAAGAAAGGTTTAGAGTCCGACGTTGCCTGGGCATAGTATGTATGCATGTGTCTGTATGTGTGTATAGCTCTGCCGCGCCACAGCTCTGCCCCCTCCATATAGCCCTGCCCCCTTTGCAAAGGGGTGGGTCTATGAGGAAGGTGCATAGCTATGAGGGTGTGGCTACCAGGAGGGGGCAGAGCTATGATACATACACACATACACACACACATACATACACTAAGCTTTATATACAGTATAAGATACATGGATTTTTTTAACCATGTTAATGATGCCCAGAGCATGATCGAAATAACAAAAAACAACATGACCGATTCCCTTTAATGCAGTTATTCCATCAATGGACTTGAATGGAGTCGAAATGTATTGTTTGGATATCTGCTAATGTTACAGTCAGAGGGGCATGAGTTTTGGACAAGCAGCCCCCTTATTTGTGATGTCACTAGATTATCTACACCCAGAGGACACTTGTATTAGACAATGCATTCAATCTAATAAGGTGCATAATTGGAGGCAAGTGACGTCATCAAGATCCTGCTACGACGAGCAACAGATACAGAGCAAGATCAGACTCCAGAACTAGGAGACATGAGAAGACCTTCTACTAAGAACTCAAACTCCAGCCATGAAAACTCAAAGCTGTCTGCTGTACAAAACATCTGAAAAGCTGATTTCCACCACTGCACCTAGGATACAAAACTTATTGGTTATTTCTGGTGAAAAGCAAGAACAAATGAACTTCAAATTTAATCTTGAATCACCCAAACTGGGTCTAAATGTGGAGAACATGATCCAAAAGTGATGAATGACAGGCCACCATTTGAAAGCAACTGGAGGCAACTTAGGGGCAAACAAAAGGAAAGTCATTCCTGAATCAATGTTAAATAAGAAGGATATGACTAGATGACATATATAAAAAAAATCAAAAATTAGATAAATGTCATGAGTGTCATGTCGTGATGAGACCTCAGGGGAATCTGGGAGCAGAAGGCCACAAAGTTTAGTTGTTCACAGATCCTCTTTAGAGCCCGCTTGTTATTTATGTGGTGTAACAGTGTATTTAATTCCATTCAGTGCTGAAGGTGTTAAAATTCCTTTTCTATCCTGCTGTGATTAACATGTAGTGGTAATCTCAGCCACAACCATTCCCTTCTGCTATATAAACCTACTACTTACTCTCCCCTATGCTGGCTATAGTTCATTCTATGCTGACCAGTGAAGGAGATGTCTCTGGAGAAAGCTGTGGTGAACCTTCCAGTAGATGACTCCCTCTCTGGAGAAGATTTGGAGTGTCTTGCTGGCCTGTTCACAAGTGAGGACAAGCCCACGGTCGGCCAGGAACTAGGCACATGATCCCACACAATGACCCATCTAGGGCAATTAAGGAGCTCAGACATCAGCTACAGGTAATTTAGGTGATGACCCCACTCCTTATCACCAGGGCCTTCTTTTACATTTCCCCGGTGTACACCTCCTGTTTTGCCACACACAAGGTGTCCCCTCACTCCGGCATTACAGTCACATACAGAAAAATTAGACTTTGTAGGGTATAGTGTTACTCAACTGTTTCAGCTCCAGCACCAGACTCTGCATCCTCTTTTCCAAAGGTAACCAAATTTACCCCTCTGTCATCATAACTCCAGGCTTTCTAAGGTTGGCTCAGGCAAATGTGCACTGCCAGAGTATTAAGGTAGTAAGTGCATGCTGCTACCAAGTACCTGTACTAGGACTAACTGTATGTCTATCTCAGGTCTGCTGCTGCAGGGTGCTGTCCACACACTCGGCAATACTACATTAGAGCACATGTCTTCCAATCACAAGCTGTTGCTGACACACTTGGTTTGGTTGATTCAGAGTGTTTGTCTAGGCAAGTGTCACCAACTCCAGTTCTAAAGAGCCACCAACAGATCATAGTTTCAGAATTTCCTTAGCATTGCCCCGGTACATCACACTTGAAATACTATGGAAAATCGGAAAAAAAGATCTGTTGGTGGCTCTTGAACACTGGAGTTAAAGAACACAAGTCCGGGTTATATCTAGCTCTACTGATTCTGGCTATTCCATGTGACCTCCAGCAAATCCATCACCACTATCCCATGTCTCTCTACCGGTCGAATGGATGATCCAGCTTTGCTGTTCCATTTCTTGCCCAACTGATCCAAATCCACTGCTTCAACGCCTCCAGTCCAAGATGATGCACCTGACATAAAGCTTAGGAAACCCATCTAAGCAAGGAGAGGCCGTAACATGCAACATGAGGAGGTTGTGACTTTAGATGTCATATGTAAGGCAGAGGTAATATAACAGAATATCAGGTCATGTATAAGGAGGTCCTGCCCTTAGAGTCTGCATATAAGAATGTCATTGTTTTATGGAACAAATATCAGATTATGACTTTAGAAACAAAACAAGGAGGCCTTGACTGTTAGAGGTCATCTACTGACATGAGATATAAAAAAAGTCAAAAATGTATTGTGGAAATGTTAAAATTAAAGCCCAACTGCTTCAAAAAATATTAAAAATCACATTCCATGTTGTAGAATGCCACGCGTTTCGAAAGCACACAGGCTTCCTCTCTGACCTATCTGTAGCTCAGTTAAAGCATGGCTGTGTGTTTGAAACACTTTGCCTTCTACAACATGGAATGTGACTTTTAATATTTTTTGAAGCAGTAGGGGCTTTCATTTTTAGCATTTCTACAAAATGGATTTTTCTTTTCCACTTTGAATCTACATTTGGTCACCACGACGTTCCTTGCTCCAGCATGCTCTGATCTACATATGGTGAGCTGGTATTCCAACCTCCCTCCTTTCTTTGAATTTTAAGAAAAAGTTCTAAGAATAAAGTTCTACAACTTTATCCAATAAGGAAAGTTTCAACTCAGTCATAGATACAACCCAGAACCAGCAATGAAAACCCAACATATCCCTAAAAACGTATCTATGATCATCAAGGCGTAGACAACAAGCTCACTACATTCTTCAACCTTGAGCACATATCCCATGGATTTTCAACCCAATAATAATATATATGACTAGATGGGAACCTGATGCTATCACATGAGAAAGGCAGTGATGTCACAAAGAGGACAGAGTCTGTGGCGCTGGGGACAGTGCCTGTCTCTCCCCCCTGTGTACTCTTTCTTCCCCACTGTGTGCTGTCTTCTCCCACTGTGCGCTCTCCATCCTAGCCCATTGTGAGTTGTCTTTCCCCCGTGTGCACTCTCTCCTCCCATGCTGTCTTCTCCCCTCATGCGCTCTCCCCTCCATGCAATCTCTCTCCCCAGGCTGTCTTCTCCCCTCGAGTGCTCTCGGCTTGGAGCTGTCTCCTCCTTGTGCACTCTCTTTCCCCCCCTTGTACACTCTCCCCGTGTGCTTTCTCTCCCCCATGCGCTCTCCCCTGTGATGTCTTGGCCCCTCGTGTGCTCTCTTCATTGAGCTGTCTTCCCCAGTGCTCTCTCCCTTGAGCTGTCTTCCCCTGTGCGTGGTCTATTCCCCTGTGCAGTATCCCTCTGTGTGCTTTCTCCAACTTATGTGCTCTTTCCCCAGTGTACTCTATTTCCCCGTATGCACGCTCTCTCCACCGTGTGCTGTCTTCTCCCCTCTATGTGCTTTACATGGAACTGTTTCCCCTCTTGTGCACTCTCCCCCCTGTATGCTGTCTCTCTCTCCCCCCTATGCTGTCTTCTTCTCCCCTTATGTGCTCAGCTTCCTACCTTAGAGCCCAGGTGTCCAAAGATGGTGGCAGCATAAGTGCAAATACGTGTGTTGAGTTACGCTGCCGCCATCTTTGCGCACACAGGTGTCAAAAGATGGCAACCGCATGAGGAAGTGCGCATGCGGGGGCTGGGTCATGCCGCCGACATCTTTGTATACCCCAGTGTAAGGCGTGAGTAAGGCATATGTGCATGTCAGGTCACGCTTCCATCATCTTTGCATGCCCAGGTGTCCAAAGATGATGGCCGCCTGAGTGAATGCCATGGACTTGCCAGCTATATGCTTGCGCAGTTACTGAGGCACATGATGGAACTGTCCAAGGTAATTATGTAAGTAGATTTTTCTTGACGCTCTCCGAGATCATTCCACGATGTCCATCTGCAAAATCCAGAAAATGAATTTGACAACGGAGCTCTTCTACATCCAACATCATGATTCTGTAGGCAGGTGCAGGCTGGGCCGGGGGCAGGAATACATTTGCCCCCCAAGCCGGTACCCAGACATTTTTATACAAAGCACACCTTCAGTGTGCGACCACATCTTACTGCCGACCAGCGGTCCGATATGCAGCAGTCATCATGTTGCAATCTCATCACATGCTGTCGCTGGTGACTCAGACCTGGAGGAGGAGCCAGGGATGCAGCGGCGTGAATGGTGAGCAGCGCAGTGCTCCGCGGAGGAACTGTAAGAGAGATACAGAACGAAGGAAATCTTTAGCCTGATACACAAAGTCTGAAAATATCTCAAAATCATTAAAGAAACATTCTACAGGAGCAAGAAGGAAACCCAAACACTTGTTACAAAATGCCATAATCTTCCCGCAATCCTTCACACTCAAGTAGCCCGTACTTCGATGACAATATTTTTTTTTGTATTTTTTTGCAATCAGCGTTGACTCCGGTAGGAGACGAAAGCACTAAGATGCCGATTACATTCACCCGTGGAGGAGACCTCCCTTTATTGTGAAACCGCGTTTGATTATGAGGCAGCACGTTGCATAATGAATAAACATTTTCTAAAGGAAGTGCAACGGCATAATGAATTTTTCAGAGGCAAAAATAGAAGAGGAAGCCTTTAAAAATACATGAGGAGCACATTTGATTGCGTGTCAAAGCTCCGAAGAGAAAAAAATATATAAAAACAACAACAAAAAAATAACAATAATAAAATAAATAAGGAGACGGTGAACGGAGAACGCGGCACGGGAGGGTTTGTTCATTGGAAAGGAGCGAGAATTAATGAATGATTACCTAATTATTGAGCACTGGGAAATAATTAATGCACAAGTGAAGTTACAAGGTAACAGATCCATTTGTTTTTCACTTCAAAAAAAAGAATAATCAACTCAGGATGAAGAAAAACATCAAGGAACCGGCGAGGTAATCATCGCACCGAAATCTATGCGGTATCCATCACTCAATAACCGCTATTGTAATATGGGACGGAGTGCGGTGATCAAACTGCTCCTACTAACACATGATAATTGATATTTGACCGCAAAATCCTATATGTCAATGTCCACTTGTATTGGCAGACATTACTTATTTTGATTATTGGATTTGAGCTTCTAATTCTAACAAATAGGATCAAGGGAGGCACGAAAATAGATTACATGGAGAATAGAAAAATGATTACGCTCTAAGAAGCTGATAAATCATTAGGAAAATACCGCTATAAGGAGTATTATTGCAGGACCTTACATACAGAGCAGTATTATAGTAGTTATATTCTTGTATATAGGGCAGTATTATGTAGTTATATTCTTGTACATAGGAGCAGTATTATAGTAGTTGTATTCTTGTACATGGAGCAGTATTATAGTAGTATATTCTTTGTATATAGGGCAGCATTATAGTAGTTATATTCTTGTACATAGGAGCAGGTTATAGTAGTTATATTCTTGTATATAGGGGCAGTATTATACTAGTTATATTCTTGTACATAGGGCAGTATTATAGTAGTTATATTCTTGTACATAGGAGCCGTATTATAGTAGTTATATTCTTGTACATAGTAGCAGTATTATAGTAGTTATATTCTTGTATATAGGGACAGCATTATAGTAGTTATATTCTTGTACATAGGGGCAGTATTATAGTAGTTATTTCTTGTAATAGGGGCAGTATTATAGTAGTTATATTCTTGTACATAGGAGCAGTATTATAGTAGTTATATTCTTGTACATAGGGGCAGTATTATAGTAGTTATATTCTTGTACATAGGGGCAGTATTATAGCATTATATTCTTGTACATAGGGCAGTATTATAGTAGTTATGTTCTTGTACATAGGGGGCAGTATTATAGTAGTTATTTCTTGTAATAGGGGCAGTATTATAGTAGTTATATTCTTGTACATAGGGCAGTATTATAGTAGTTATATTCTTGTACATAGGGCAGTATTATAGCATTATATTCTTATACATAGGGAAGTATTATAGTAGTTATACTCTTGTACATAGGGGCAGTATTATAGTAGTTATATTTTCTACATAGGGGGAAGTGTTATAGTAACTGTAGTTATATTCTTGTACACAGGAGAAGTATTATAGTAAAAATAAGCAAAAAGAGCCAGCACCACCAGAAAAAAACTTGCACTAAAAGTTGTATTATAGTAGTTATATTCTTGTACATAGGGCAGTATTATAGTAGTTATATTCTTGTACATAGGGGCAGTATTATAGTAGTTATATTCTTGTACATAGGACAGTATTATAGTAGTTATATTCTTGTATATAGGGCAGTATTATAGTAGTTATATTCTTGTACATAAGGGGCAGTATTATAGTAGTTATATTCTTGTACATAGGGCAGTATTATAGTAGTTATATTCTTGTACATAGGGTTTGTATTATAGTAGTTATATTCTTGTACATAGGGGGCAGTATTATAGTAGTTATATTCTTGTACATAGGTCAGTATTATAGTAGTATATACTTGTACATAGGAGCAGTATAATAGTAGTTATGTTTCTTGTAATAGGGAGGCAGTATTATAGTATTTAAATTCTTGTACATAGGGGCAGTATTATAGTAGTTATATTCTTGTACATAGGAGCAGTATTATAGTAGTTATATTCTGTACATAAGGCGTATTATAGTAGTTATATATCTTGTACATAGGAGCAGTATATAGTAGTTTATTTCTTGTACATAGGGGCAGTATTATAGTAGTTATATTCTTGTACATGGGGGCAGTATTATAGTATTATATTCTTGTACATAGGGGTGTATTATAGTAGTTATATTCTTGTACATAGGGCAGTATTATAGTAGTTATATTCTTGTACATAGGCAGTATTATAGTAGTTATATTCTTGTACATAGAGCAGTATTATAGTAGTTATAGTTCTTGTACATAGGGGCAGTATTATAGTATTTAAATTCTTGTACATAGGGGCAGTATTATAGTAGTTATTATTCTTGTACATAGGAGCAGTATTATAGTAGTTATATTCCTTGTACATAGAGCAGTATTATAGTAGTTATATTCTTGTACATAGGAGCAGTATTATAGTAGTTATAATTCTTGTACATAGGAGCAGTATTATAGTAGTTATATAGGCTTTATATAATTCTAGCTAACATAAAGAGCTGTAAAGGCAGTATTATAGTAGTTATATTCTTGACATATAGATCTGTATTATAGTAGTTATATTCTTGTAATAGGGCAGTATTATATAGTTATAGTCTTGTACATAGGGGCAGTATTATAGTAGTTATATTCTTGTACATAGGGCAGTATATAGTAGTTATATTCTTGTTATATAGGGGCAGTATTATAGTAGTTATATTCTTGTACATAGGGCAGTATTATAGTAGTTATATTCTTGTACATAGGAGCAGTATTATAGTAGTTATATTCTTGTACATAGGGAGCAGCATTATAGTAGTTATATTCTTGTACATAGGAGCAGTATTATAGTAGATATATCTTGTACATAGGAGTCTGTATTATAGTAGTTATTTCTTGTACATAGGGCAGTATTATAGTTGTATATATTCTTGTACATAGGAGCAGTATTATAGTAGTTATATTCTTGACATAAGCATAAATAGTAGTATGTCTTATTAGGCAGTATTATGTAGTTATTTCTTGTAATAGGGGCAGTATTATAGTAGTTATATTCTTGTACATCAGGGCAGTATTATAGTAGTTATATTCTTGTACATAGGGGCAGTATTATAGTAGTTATATTCTTGTACATAGAGGCAGTATTATAGTAGTTATAATTCTTGTACATAGGGCAGTATAATAGTAGTTATTTCTTGTACATAGGAGCAGTATTATAGTAGTTATATTCTTGTACATAGGGGCAGTATTATAGTAGTTATATTCTCTGTACATAGGGCAGTATTTATTATAGTAGTTATACTTCTTAGAGTAATACGGTACAGGGCAGTATTATAGTAGTTATATTCTTGTACAATAGGGCAGTATTATAGTAGTTATATTCTTGTACATAGAGGCAGTATATAGTAGTTATATTCTTGTATATAGGGGCAGTATTATAGTAGTTATATTCTTGTACATAGGAGCAGTTATATATAGTAGTTATATTCTTGTATCATAGGGGCAGTATTATAGTAGTTATATTCTTGTACATAGGGCAGTGTATATAGTAGTTATATTCTTGTACATAGGGGCAGTATTATAGTAGTTATATTCTTGTACATAGGGCAGTATTATAGTAGTTTATATCTTGTACATAGGAGCAGTATAATAGTAGTTATGTTCTTGTACATAGGAGCAGTATTATAGTAGTTATATTCTTGTACATAGGAGCAGTATTATAGTAGTTATATTCTTGTACATAGGGGCAGTATTATAGTAGTTATATTCTTGTACATAGGACAGTATTATAGTAGTATATATCTTGTACATAGGGGCAGTATAATAGTAGTTATATTCTTGTACATAGGAGTGCAGTATTATAGTATTATATCTTGTACATAGGGCAGTATAATAGTAGTTATATTCTTGTACATAGGGGCAGTATTATAGTAGTTATATTCTTGTACATAGGGCAGTATTATAGTAGTTATATTCTTGTACATAGGGGCAGTATTATAGTAGTTATATTCTTGTACATAGGACAGTATATAGTAGTATTCTTGTACATAGGGGCAGTATAATAGTAGTTATATTCTTGTACATAGGGGCAGTATTATAGTAGTTATATTCTTGTACATAGGGGCAGTATTATAATATTTATATTCTTATATATAGGAGCAGTATTATAGTAGTTATATTCTTGTACATAGGAGCAGTATTATAGTAGTTATATTCTTGTACATAGGAGCAGTACTATAGTAATTATTTCCTTGTACATAGGGGCAGTATTATAGTAGTTATATTCTTGTACATAGTGGCAGTATTATAGTAGTTATACTCTTATACATAGGAGCAGTATTATAGTTATATTCTTGTACATAGGGGCAGTATTATAGTAGTTATATTCTTGTACATAGGAGCAGTACTATAGTAATTATTTCCTTGTACATAGGAGCAGTATTATAGTAGTTATATTCTTGTACATAGTGGCAGTATTATAGTAGTTATACTCTTATACATAGGAGCAGTATTATAGTTATATTCTTGTACATAGGGGCAGTATTATAGTTATATTCTTGTACATAGGGGCAGTATTATAGTAGTTATATTCTTGTACATAGTGGCAGTATTATAGTAGTTATACTCTTATACATAGGAGCAGTATTATAGTTATATTCTTGTACATAGGGGCAGTATTATAGTAGTTATATTCTTGTACATAGGAGCAGTACTATAGTAATTATTTCCTTGTACATAGGAGCAGTATTATAGTAGTTATATTCTTGTACATAGTGGCAGTATTATAGTAGTTATACTCTTATACATAGGAGCAGTATTATAGTTATATTCTTGTATGCCATCTTTCCTTTTTCCTGGCTTGTCCTTATCTTTTCCTATCTCAGATCTTAGTAAACCTTTCGTAGATCCGCACAGAACCGCCTTTGCCTCTTTTCGCCCACTGGGTTTGACAACATCAACAACAGTGGAAATGATAAATGAGGGAGCAGAGGACAAGTGTGCAGGCTGCAGATCAGCAAAACAGGCCTGCAATCTCTGGATTTCTTTAGGCTCTTTAACTTTTCCATCTTTTTTTTTTCATTCTTCAAGCTCTTTTTCTTTCTTTCCTTTCCAAACAAAAGTCAAGATTTGCAGATTTCTACCTGACTGCCTGAGCGATGATTTCTGAGTTTTGGAAGTTTACAGAGAACGCAGCTCCTGGGGGAGTTGTATGCTATTTATTCCTTTCCATCTGGATGTCAGTAAAGCCTGCATTACCTTCAGCTGAACAGGGTGGATGACTCAAAGGTTACACTACATTCATGCCAGCAAGAAACCAGAGGGAGAAAAAATGTGACAAGAGAAATTTTCTCTTCTTCAATTGCGCGTCTTTATGACACCCGGCTTCCAGTTCTGTTTGCTGCCGATGTGTGGCAGGAAGAAAAGCAATCTTCAATCCCCGCTGTCATGCGTGTCCGATGTATCCCTCAGCGAGCTTGTCTTTCCACAGCACCAGGCTTTGGGGAGACGTCTACTTCTTAGCCTTTGATTTTCGCCGTTTCTTTTCTTTGTCGAGCATTTTCTTTGACATTTCATTTGATTAATGAGCTGCCTATGATTTTTGGCCGTGTGTTTGTGGATTATAGATTCTCTCCCACTTAATCGATAAGGTAAATCTCAAAAGGGCTATGAAGTTAGCGAATCAGTCAGAGGTTTGAGGGCAACGTGCAAGCGGACCGCATGAGTAATGGACATTAAATGAGAAACGAGAGAAAGGATGGGTCGATCCAACCTGTAGCACTCCAGCTTTGATGGTACTACAACTCCCAGCATCTCCTGACTTTCAAAGGCTTAAAACATTAGTGAATACTTTGCAATCTTGGTCTACTAGGCCTTGCTCCCACCTAGCCAGAATCCTACTCCACACTGATGAGGGGCAACACCCTGAAACAGCTGTATGTGGATGGATACCTGGCCTTGGTATTCCCTGGTCATATCTGTAAACTTGTAAAAGAGTTGGATATTGACTTATAGGGCCACTTCATATGGTGGTTATGGTGTTCTCTGCAAGGAGCCACCCCTTGGCTGGGTCCTTCCCTGGAGGGATATATGGCTAGTCCTGTGTTTGAGACTCCTAACCGGGGCTCCACAGACTCTATTTGCATAAAACATTAAAGAGGTTGTTTACCGAAAGCTTTCAATGCTTTAAAGTACCAAACTGTGCAGTGGCGCAACTTGAAGCACATGGACTCTGATGCGGAAGCTCTAACGGCGCCCTCAATTGTTGAAAATCTATAGTAGCTTTAGTCTTTTTCTATAGGCCAAAGGGACTTTTGGGGCCCCATAGGCAATTGCAACCCCTGCACCTATCGTAGTTACACCCTTGACTTTACAATCCACAGCCTACTTGGTTCCCCGACATCCTCCAATGACATTTCAACACGGGACTGCCGATAATTACAGATATGGGCTCCCAAAGTCTGCAGTGCGAATGAAGCCATGGTGTAACAATTATAATGGATAACTCAGGAGTGTTTTCTCGTGGAGCAAAGACACAACAGAACACAGTTTATAGGTGAAAATGTCTATATTATAACACATGGTGATAAACAACAAGTGCAGAGGAAAAGTCAAAGTCTTTAAACACACAGTGTAGCTATTGAATGAAGCCTTAATGAAAAGGCTGTTGAAAACCTCAGCGGAAATTACAATCAGCGGAGCAGACTGTAAAGCGCAGTTTACACTTGGAGATGCTGTAAAAGGAAAATCTATGGCAAGTTCAAACATGGAGCTGTTTAAGCAAGTGTATATAACACAATAAATTATCCAGGAAGACCTGGGAAAGGAAGTCTTTAGAAAGTCCAGAACCAGATGCTGAGCAAATTACTAAATCCAGAACAGTCTCATGCTCTGCATCTATTTGAACGTAGGAAGCGACAGAACAGCAACCAGCTTATGTGTCAGCAAATTCAGGTGAGACAAGACCCGCAGCAGAGGGAGTAGCACAAACAGCCAGAAGCAAAAGGAATGCTGGTAACAGGTGTAGGGGCAGAATGTCTGAAGAGCTGTAACAGGAGACTCACACAGGATTTGCAGGAGTAGGCAGGGAACTTGAGAAGCCACTAGGAGCAGCAAATCAGGCAGAATACTCTAGGAATGACTAGAGGCTGGGGTGGGGTTTATAAAAGCAGGAAGATAAAGGAACATGAAGTTAAAGGGAACCAACCACCCCAAATGACCCCCCCGGACTATTAATATCGTTCCCTACACCCAGCACATACATGTGCTGCAAGGTTTTTTGCTAAAAAAATGCTTTTTAAAAGTTGAGATAATGCTTTATAAAGTATTTAACGAAGGGACGGGTGGGCGTTACTTAGCTGGGGCTAAAGCCGGGTTGCAGCTGCCAGTCATCCTCATGTCTCCCCTCGCAGCAGTAACGGCCAGCCCTTTCTTGTCGTCACAGCCTGCTGAGCCGGGTGCACGGGATCTCATGCCCGTGCACACGTCATCAGCTACAGCCGGGTCGCGAGCACACACGCTCTGACTTCCTGCGCTCGGCTGTGGAAGTCAGAGCGTGCGCTCGCGACCCGGCTGTAGCTGATGACGTGTGCACGGGCATGAGATCCCGTGCACCCGGCTCAGCAGGCTGTGACGACAAGAAAGGGCTGGCCGTTACTGCTGCGAGGGGAGACATGAGGATGACTGGCAGCTGCAACCTGGCTTTAGCCCCAGCTAAGTAACGCCCACCCGTCCCTTCGTTAAATACTTTATAAAGCATTATCTCAACTTTTAAAAAGCAGTTTTTTTAGCAAAAAACCTTGCAGCACATGTATGTGCTGGGTGTAGGGAACGATATTAATAGTCCGGGGGGGTCATTTGGGGTGGTTGGTTCCCTTTAAGTACACCATCTTGGAAGAGGGGAAGAATGCCCAAAAAATAATCAAAATATTCAGTCCTGACACATGGGGCACGTACTCATCCAGAGATAGACAGACCATCAGATGTAGAGAAGTCAATGGCTTACTGTGGGCTGCCAGGACCTTATAAACTGTGGACCGCTAGACATTGTTTTAAAAAAATAAAGATTTTCAATGTTATACTTTTTAGTAACTTTAATTACATTTTTGTGGGTTTTCTATGTAACTGTTTTATTGCCATAGCCCTAAGATTAACACTATCTCTAATGCTTGCACTATCCCTAACCCTAGTCCTAACCCTAACCAAAGTATTCCTAATTCTAATCCTATCCCTAATGCTTACAATAGTCCTCCTAACCCTATCCCTAACTCTTACATAGTCTTCCTAATCCTAGTCCTCCTAATTATATCCCTAATTCTAACCTGGTAGTAAACCTATTTTTACCCTAACCATAGTCCTTCTAATCATATCCCTATCCATAGTCCTTCTAATCCTATCTCTAACCCTAACCACAATCCTTCTATTCCTAGCCCTAACCCTAGTCCTCCTAATTAAATCCTTAATCCTAACCAAGTGGTAACCCTATTTTTACCCTAACCATAGTCCTTCTAATCCTATCTCTAACCCTAACCACAATCCTTCTATTGCTAGCCCTAACCCTAGTCCTCCTAATTAAATCCTTAATCCTAACCTAGTGGTATCCCTATTTTTACCCTAACCATAGTCATTCTAATTTTATCCCTACCCATTAGTTCTCCTAATCCTTTCCATAGTCCTTACCATAGTCCTTCGAATCCTATCTCTAACCCTAACCATAGTCCTCCTAATCCTAGCCCTAACTCTAGTCTTCCTAATTATATCCCTAACTCTAACCTTACTTTAGTAGTAACCCTATTTTTACCCTAATCATAGTCCTTTTAATCCTAGTCCTATCCCTAACCCTAATTTTAACCCTCGTCCTGACCTTAACTATAGTGTTCCTAGTCCTATTTCTAACCCTAGCTCTAAACCTAATGCTAACCCTAGTCCTAACCCTTGTTCTTACACAAACCAAAGTCTTCAAATCCTATTCCTATCCCTAACCCTGGCTCTAACCCTAACTCTAGTCCTAATACTAATTAAGGTTAAAAACGAAACTATGTAAACAAGTAAAATGCATTTGTCACGTGCTTAGATTGCGCTGACTTTGCTGATTTCTGCTGTGTGTGTTGTGTCTGCATTTCTTCAAGAGCTGCATGAGGTATGGTTGTGAAGATCTTGATCCTGACTTACCTCTTGTGCTGTACTCCAGAGCTGCACTCACTATTATGCTCAGCTACTGGTTGAGGGGTTGATGGGAGGCTTGGGTGTGACTCACCTGGAATCCCCTCCCCCTAGCTTTAAATAGCTTTCCCCTCTTCTGTCAGACGCCCCTGATAGAGTTATTTACTCTTGGTCTTTGTGCTGAAGCTTTGTTGCTGTGCTGAAGTACTTGCTTTGGGAATAGCTGTGATTCCAGATCCGTCAGTGGGTGTAGGGGCCCTCAGCCTAGTGCTAATCAGAAGCTCAGGAAAACAGGGTGGAGAGCAGGGCAAGCCAGGGACCCCCAGTGTAAGGGTCAGATTAGCTCCTCCTGAATCCCCTCGCTCCTCTCACCATTCAGTTACCTGATTTCCTCACCTCCTAAGTGTGACAGTATTGTAGTGTTATTGTGTTTTTTTTTTCTTTGTACCGGAGACACTATTTAAAGTTTGAGACAGTTTACCCAGCTGATCTCTGTCTTTCTTTTCACTAAGTTATAACTGAGGGCAGCAGCAGGGATCTGCTGGAGAGCACAATTGAATCTGTGTCTTCTCACTTGCTGCCTATGCAGCAGTTGAGATCATTATGCTATTGGCTGTTACTTTGCACTTTGTAACTTCATCATTCAGCTATCTTGGTCTTCAAAACGTAACTCCTATGCTCTGCATAGGAACCTGTGACACTGCCCTATATGTCTAAGCAGCCACTGGATATTTCGTTATCAAATTTGTTGGCTGCCAGGTGGACATTCACTTTGCTCCTGCACCACCCCAAGAAAAACTGATGGCACAACACTAGGATATGGTCTTCCCTAATGATCAGGGGGGTTGTAACCTCTGGGAACTCCAGTGATCCTGATAATGAGGAGGTCACGGTGGTCTTTCATCTATGCTTCTATTTACAACTTTTTCCTACACATTTGGCCATTCGGCTGTGCTGGGATCTGCCGCCAGCCCATTCAGTTAATGGGAGCCATAGTACAGAAGGGGAATCCAGAGCTGTAGGTAGACTTTCCTTCACCAGCAGCCAAAGGTCCTATGTGCTGCCTTAACCATCTATCTAAATACCCCAGAAATTTTTAGTACCTCCGTGAAACCGAGAACCATGGGTAAATGCCCTTGTTGACCCTTGCCCTATCTCTGGCTTTAGCACCTTCTCGGTCAGGGTCGGTGAGGGGTGCCAGAAGTCAACATATGTTTTTGGGTCCAAAAAAATCTAAGTCTTGTCAAATCTATGTTGTCTTGTACTTTGGGCAATTGGGTAAACTAGAGATGAAAGTTGATCCATTTTCACACTCTTCATGATGGGATGGATGGAAGATTCTTGGATCCAGATGATTCTTAAGTGCTGAAATATTACTGTGAAGATCTTAAGTTGTGGTTGTAATAATCACCTAGGCAGGTTAACAAATGATGCAACAATTTTTATTTGTATCGTTACATGGTATTACAGCAACCCCAGGTAGAAGGCCACAATACAATGCTCCAGGAACACAAGATCAGAAACCAGCCGGCAACAACAGACCATAAGTTCCTCCAGACAATGGATATCACAACCATAATGTATCCAGCTCCAATTGGCAAGAATAGTCCTTAGGATAGTTTGTAAAATCCTGATGGCAGATATCATGACCATAGTACATGTATCCAGAGCTCCAGTTGGCATGAATAGTCCTTAGGATAGTTCCTGAAATCCAGAAGGTAGATATCACAACCATATTGTATATATCCAGGTGCAGTCATCAAGAATAGAACTTAGGATAGTTCCTAAAAATCCAGAAGGTAGATATCATGATCGTAGCAGCTCCAGTTTCTATCGTCCATCCATGAGTTTCAGGACATTGCCTAGCAACAGATCCTATCTCTTCCAATTCACAGCACCAACTGACTAAGTTTAACATGTGGCTAATTGTTCCAGAACTCTAAACTTCTGCCTTGTCTGTAGGATTGTATATTGAGGAAACATCCTGCAGAGAAGAGAAAATGCACCCCCCACCACCAGACGCAGGACATTGAATGATAATGTAGACCTGATTGCATTATGATCTATGACAGCAGACTGGAAAAGACACTCTGGTACATCCCCTTTCCCCTTCAACTTGTGAACAATAAAATCAACATAACTAGCGATTCATGCTGGAAAAGTCCGATAGTCATTAGTCCATAGCCAACACCTCACAATTATCATAATACTTAAGATTGATCCAAAACTTTGCTGGAAAAAAGAGTTCACCGACGCAACATCTCCCTGACCCGCAATGCAGATTTAATTGTCTTCAGACCTTACACCAATATGCGGGAGCCATAATTCATTGTCTGTGGCAGCACAGCATGTATATAGGGGGCATTGTCATGAACCGTGGTCATTATGTCTCAGCATTTATCAGATGCCTAAACGGCTGAGCCGGGGATGATAAAGTGAAACATCTGGTATTTTTTGAATGCATAATCCAATTCCGACTCCCCGACATGACGCTCAGCGCCCAAACCCTGATAACTTTATTCCGTAGCAAAGTCATTTCATAACATTAAAGCAATGACGCTATTCTTCATTTTCAAGAAGAGCCTGGAAGATTATGTGCTGTTATTTATCATAAGGAGGTGCAGGGTGGAAATAATATCTACAAGACAAATGGATTTCAGCACACAAGAAAAGATTTGATTTTGAAGGTTTATTATTTAGAACGTTCTGTGGACTGAAAGTAATCATTGTGTGGGCTTAATCAGGAGACTATTAATTCACAAGGAGCTAATTCCAGCAGCGCAGCAGGCGGGCGGGAGGCAGCAGGTGATGATGGCTCCTCCAAGATTTTTGTTTTAAGGCTGAGTTACATTTCGAATAAAACAATGAATAAACGAATGAGAGGGATGGTTGAATGATGGAATGAATGATAAAATGATCAGATGATAGAATGACTGAATGTATGATGGATCAATGATGAATGGATTGATTAGATCTTAGAATGTATGAATTAATGGAATGAATGATCATATGAAAGAAGAAATGAAGAAATGCATTAATGATGAGATTATGAATGACTTGATTGATGGAATGAATGATAGAATGATGTTACGATAAATTCATGTTTTCTATCATTTTATCAGATGATAGAATGACCTAATGCATGAATACTAGAATAAATGATGAAGTGAATGAATGATGGAATGATGAGAGGGATGAATGATGGAATAACTGATAAAATGAATGAATGATAGAATGACAAAATGATAGAAAGCATTAATGAATGTTGAATGAATGATTATATGATAGAATGACAGCATGAACAATGGAATAAATGATGAAGTGAAGGAATAATGGCTAAGGGATTGATGATGGATGGAATGAATAATAAAATGATCAGATGACATAATGACTGAATGCTGGAATAAATAATTAAATCAATGATAGGTTGACAAGACAGTGGAATGTGTGAATTAATAGAAAAAATGATAGAATGATTAAATGCATTAATGATGGAAATAAGAATGACATGAATGAAGGAATGAATGATGGAATGATACAATCAAACTAAGCATGAATGAATGAATGGTGGATTGAATGATCATATAATTAAATGACTGAATGCACAATGGAATAAATAATGAAGTGAATGAATGATGAAATGACAGGAGTGATTGATGAATGATGGAATAATTAATAAAATGATCAGAAGATGATACAATTACTGAAATGATGGAATAACTTATTAAATGAATTGATTGACGAGATGATAGAATGTATGAATTAATGTGTATGTGTATCTTTTATGTGTATCTCGCTAGTGACATACTATCAACTGATTGTTATTCCAGTAGTTTTTTTTTAATGGTAAATGAATGTATTATTACTTTGATTAACTATTTTGTTATTTAATTACCACGATAGAGAGATTTAAACTAGAATGTATGAATTAATGGAATGAATGATGGTGTGAAAGAAGAAATGATCAAATGCATTCATGATGGGTTGAAGAACTACTTGAATGAAGGAATGAATGATATTATGATAAAATGATAGAAAGCATGAATGAATGATGGAATGAATGATCAAATCATAGAATGACTGAATGCAAGAACAATGGAATAAATGATGAAATAAATGAGATAATAAAGTTATAGAATGCACAAATTAATTAAATGTTATAATTGAATGATGAGATGCATGAATAAATGAATGATGGAATTAAGGATGACTAATCAAGGCATGAGCAATGGAAATAATTATGGAATTATGGGATGAAAGAATGTATGAATGAATGATAGAGTGATGAGATGTATGGAAGAATGAATTATGAAATTAATGATAAATGATCAGATGATAGAATGATTGCATGCATGAACAATGGAATAAAGGATTAAATTAATGAATAATGATGGATTGATGGGATGCTAAAATTATAGAATGCATACATTTGTAAAGGAATTAATGCAAGATGCTGAAATTAATATTGAGATGAACATTGGGATAATGAAATGCATGAATGAAGGAATGAATGAAGGAATGAACAATGGAATACATTACAAATTGATGGGATGGTAAAATGATAGAATGAATGAAGAGTGATTAAATGACTGAAGAAATTAATGAGGGAATACATTATGGCAATTCCATTTTCATCCACTCATTCGTGTCTGACTATTGGATACCATGTGAACCATTTTCCTCCAATCAAAATGAATGCATTTATGAAATTTATTTTCAGTTTATGAAAATGAATGAATGAATGAATAATACAATGGTGGGAAGAATGCAGAATGATGTATTAATTGAATGATATGCATTATAACATGTAAAATGGAATGATTAGATGATTAACTGAATGATGGAGATGATGAAATGACAGAGTGAAGGAAATTAATGAATAATAGAATTAATGATGGCATAAATTAATACATTAATAATTGGATGATGGAATAAATAATAAAATTACAAGTAGAATGAATGCATGAATGATGGTAACTTGGGATCAGAAATGGTGACTGAGAGCAAAGAGGCCGATGGCAAAAAGAAAAGTATCATCAAAGCACCAGACAAAATCTCAGCACAACTTTGATGTGGCCATAGATCAGCTGAGAACGCTCTTCAGGAGTAGAGACAAGGCTTACAATACATAAAGGATGAAGAATCCAAAATATTCTAATATTTTTAATGAAATGAAAAAATTATATTTACCGTATATACTCATGTATAAGCCGACCCGTGTATAAGCCGACCCCCTTACTTTTGCCCCCAAAACCTGGGAAAACCTATTGACTCGTGTATAAGCCGAGGGTGGACCCCAGCACAGGTATACAGGCCTCCCCAGTGGTAGTATACAGCAGCCTCCCCAGTGGTATACAGGCCTCCCCAGTGGTAGTATACAGCAGCCTCCCCAGTGGTATACAGACCTCCCCAGTGGTAGTATACAGCAGCCTCCCAGTGGTGTATACAGGCCCCAGCAGTATTACAGTAGCCTCCCCAGTGGTGTATACAGGCCCCAGCAGTATTACAGCAGCCTCCCCAGTGGTGTATACAGGCCCCAGCGGTATTACAGCAGCCTCCCCAGTGGTGTATACAGCAGCCTCCCCAGTGGTGTATACAGCAGCCCCAGTGGTGTATACAGCAGCCCCAGTGGTGTATACAGCAGCCTCCCCAGTGGTGTATACAGCATCCTCCCCAGTGGTGTATACAGCAGCCTACCCAGTGGTGTATACAGCAGCCTCCCCAGTGTTGTATACAGCAGCCTCCCCAGTGTTGTATACAGCAGCCGCCCCAGTGTTGTATACAGCAGCAGCCCCAGTGGTGTATACAGCAGCCCCAGTGGTGTATACAGTTGCCCCAGTGGTGTATATAGCAGCCCCAGAGGTATATACAGCAGCCCCAGTGGTGTATACTGCAGCCCCAGTGGTGTATACAGCAGCACCAGTGGTGTATACAGCAGCCCCAGTGGTGTATACTGCAGCCCCAGTGGTGTATACAGCAGCCCCAGTGGTGTATACAGCAGCCCCAGTGGTGTATACAGCAGCACCAGTGGTGTATACAGCAGCCCCAGAGGCATATACAGCAGCCCCAGTGGTGTATACTGCAGCCCCAGTGGTGTATACAGCAGCCCCAGAGGTATATACAGCAGCCCCAGAGGTATATACAGCAGCCCCAGTGGTGTATACAGCAGCAGCCCCAGTGGTGTATACAGCAGCCCCAGTGGTGTATACAGCAGCCCCAGTGGTGTATGCAGCAGCCCCAGTGGTGTATACAGCAGACTCAGTGGTGTATACAGGAGACCCAGTGGGTGATAACAGCAGCAGCCCCAGGGTGTATACAGCAGCACCCATGGTGTATACAGCAGCCCAGTGGTGTATATAGCAGCCCCAAATGCTGGCACTTGTCCCCCTCTGTTGTAAAGGCCACCCCCCCGGCTGCTTAACTTAACCATCCCTGGTCTTCTGCATCACGCAGGTCCCTCCGTGCTCCCGTCCTCCGTTGCTCCCGACGTCAGCTACATCCGGGTTCCCGGCCGTCGCGTAGCGATGACGTCATGCGACCGGCCGGTCACATGACCCGGATGCTGCCGAGGACGGGAACACGGAGGACGGGAGCACAGAGGGACCTGCGCGATGCAGGATACCAGAGATGGTAAGATAAGCAACCGGGGGGGCCTTACAACGGAGGGGGCAAGTGCCAGCATTTGGGGGCCATATATTTAGATATGTACTGCTTCCCCCTGCCGCTGATTGACAGGGGAAGCAGTGCATATATAATGAGCGGCCCCACGTGACGGGGCGCTCATACAGCAGCCTCCCCGCTCCTCCAGCCCCGGACACAGCCCCCACCACAGCAGCCATACCGTATTGACCCGTGTATAAGCGAGGGGGAGACTTTTCAGCCCAATTTTTGGGCTGAAAAACTCGCTTATACACGAGTATATACGGTAGTCAAAAATGTAACTAGAAATGAATGCCCCAAAAGATATTGATATTGTCATGCCTCAGTCTCGAGACACAATCCATGCCCTCTTGCTCTGTGGTCGGTTTCCTTTCCTGTTAACCACAGACTAAGTTGGTCCCTGTCTAAATGCTGATAGTTCTTTATCTTTGTATTTCTTGTTCACTTTGCTGCTAGTCAGCTTCTTTCACTTTTCCATTTTATCTCTGTCCTATCATATCCCGGTGTGGCTATTTATATTCTCTTTTCACCACCATTCTTTGCTTACAATATTTGTATGTGGATTTTTCTAAGTAGTTCCAGCTCTGAAGCTAAGGATTTTTGCCTGGTATGCTAAGACCAATGTTGTGTATGGCTGGGGTCACTTTTGCAAGGCAATTGCGTTGACCACATGCAGATCTGGATACAGTAAACACAATTGCCTTCAGACACATTTTTTTTAAAAATGTGTTCTGTCAACCTCAATGCGGTAACCGGATTGCTCCAGATGTGTAATCCTGAGCAATGCGGTTACCTTATACTTTGTTCATCCCTGCTAACGCAGGGATGAGCAAAGTGTTAAATGTTATTAAAACATGAAATATTAATAGTAGCTGTGGGCAACATTTCTCTAGGGGGTACCCACCCTCGCTAGAGACATGCTGTCCACTCCTGTCAGCATGTGAGGGGTTAATAAGCCCTTTACAGTATAGACGGCTATTGTCGACTTCTACAAATTTCTGAATGAAGCCGCGGCTCCTCGCAGTAGAGTAGATACTGTACGTAATGTACGTATAGTTTCAGCCGCTGTCCAGGGTCCTGGAACCATTAACATTAGGTCTATGGCATTGTGCTGATTCGGTTTTGAGCTTTTTGACAGCTCAAAACCGGATCAGGATTTCAAAATGTTGCTGCAAATGTGACCCTAGCCTATGTGTGTGTTTTCTCATCTGTCTTTCCAACACTTTTGTTCTGTTCTCTGATAGATTGGTAGGAGGTTTCCCTTGCTTGCATTTATTATTCTCCTTTTCCCCATATGTGCACGTTTTTGTTAGCTCATATTTGGATTTTGTCTGCCCCTGCACACTTTCCTTATCCTGGTTAGTTGTGTGTTGCAATCTCTCGTCTGTGTCACGGGGTGGTATAGCGGATAGAGAATCAGCAGGTAGGATGGTAAGATGGGCAAAGGCGAACTGGGAACTGGGCTGACCCTCACTGGGGGTCCCTGGCTCACCCTGATCCTGGAATTACTTCTGAAGGTGAGAATGTCCAGGCTGCCACTCTTGCCCTTTGCTCCTGATCTGTTCTAGGCCAAGAGCCAATGCCTCCACCCCACAGAATGGGGAAACCCAGCAGCTCCTATGGAAGGGAACAGCAGCAAAGCTCAGCAAAGCTTCAGTAGAGAATGACCGTGGAAGTGCCAAAGGAAATTAACTCCAATTAAACTACAGCAGCATTATATGTGGACTCCAAAGCAGACAACTCTTGACACTCTGGTTCTGCAGTAGGAATGAGAAGCAGCTCAATGGCCTTTTAGGGAGCCAGGTCTGAGCTGTAGTTTCTAGTTGTGCAGTTGGGGATATTGTAGTCTGTACAGGAACCAATAGAGTTAGGTGCAACTGCAGTGGTTTAGGCTTTATTTCTCCTTATACCCATGTGTGAGTTGATATGTGTATAACAGATATCCTTAAACTTTATAACACCAAATTTACATTTTAATCCACAAAATCATTTCTTCATCTTTGTTACTTGATTTTCTTACATTGACATATGTGTTTTGTACTTCTCTGGGACACAATGGAATTACTTTTTTTTCTTTCTGCATTTTGACCATGTCTGACATTAAATTCTATCTTTCACCAAAGGATTTTGTAGCCCTGGAAAATGTCACATCTAAATACTGTCCACGGCAATCTTGTGAGTCAGGCGTTGCCTGTCTGCTCTGCCGCAACAATCGCAGCTGTCCTATCCCATCTTGCATCATCATAGCTTTGGTCAAGTGTGAAAACAAACAGTCGCTCCTGAAGGGATGCGGTGTGACAGGCAGGTCGTCCTCCACCAGATATTGCTATTTTGAAATTCTTTGCATGGGCTGGCACCGCTCAGCAACCGGTGAGCCAGCATTGGCCTTGGGCGCAGATTGACGTTGAGTGAAATATGTCAACCCTACCCCTGGTGTACTTAACGCTCTGGACCATGATCTGCTTATTATTATCTAGCTTTGAAGTGTGGCCCCTTCCACGTCTCTGCGTGACCCCGAGTGCTGTACACGCGCGGTCAGATGTCATATCACAGTCATATCCTTCTGTGGTTAACCCCTATGTGACATTCATCTGAAAGCCTCTCAGCCATGGCTGCCCTTGATGTATAGTAGCTGCTTGTCTGATTCTTTCATTTTTAGCGAAAACTCAATTCTCAACTGTAAAAAAAAGGAAGAGAAGACATATATGGACTTTTGCTAAAGACTCAACCCTGACATGGAGAATTAAAATCACAGTATTACTGGGACGTATGCAAGACAATTAAGTTTTCTTTACTATGAAAATCCATGTAAGATCACTTCCATAATTCTGACATTAAAATGAGCATTTTATGAGCCAGGATATAGATTTTTTTAACCACCCACTCAGCCTGACTGCAGCTTGTACTGAGCAGTGTGAGGTTTACACAGCAGAGGAGGTACACTGATGAACTGTCAGTCAAGTTAATGGTGCAAAATTTCAGTAGCAAGTTCAACTAACACTGAGCAGCTAACAAACAGGCTACATGGGGAAAGATTCAGCAGGGAGGAGGGACATTGAGGAATTGTCAATCAGGCTGAATGGGGAAAAAATCAGTAGCATGACTGACAGACAATTATGAGCTGACAAGCAGGCTAGATGGGGAAAGACTCAGCAATGGCAGGGAGGAAAGACATTGAGGAACTGTCAATCAGGATAAATGGGCAAAAAGTCTGTAGGAAAATGGAAAGATACTAAGAAGCTGAAAATCAGGCTAGGGGTCTAAAGATTCAGCTTGAGGGTGGAAAGCCCCCCAGGAGCCAAGGTTGGTGTAGATTCAGCAGCAAGGCGGATGGATACTGCGGAAGTGTAAATCAGGTAACGTAGGTGAAGATTCAGCAGCAGTGAGAAGAAACGCAAGGGTGGTGGGATAAGTGAACCCGAACACCTAAATTCGGGATTTGTACCAGTCACCTAGTATCCTGTGATGAAGCAAAAAACGGACTTCTAACAGTACACCCATGTAACTGTTCGGTTTCAGCACCCAAATAAAGCTTGTTGAAAGACTGTCTTCCGTGTTTCCTGGAAGTTAAGACAGCGGGGCTAGGGAGCTTCAAACGGAGCAAAATGGGGATTAAGCAGGACAATTATACATACTGTGTTTCCTGGGAAGATAAGACAACTGTAAGACTCTTTTCTGGCTCGTTCATTAAACCTAATGAATATTCACTGCTTCTCACGCCCACCCTCTGTAACAATGTCTGTGATTGGTTGCAATCAGACTGCTACATGACTCCCACCCTGTGTGTCAGTTTTTTAATGGAGTGCAGTCAGTCTGCTGTTTCCTGCAAACTTCATACTAGCTGTCTGACTCCTAACCCAAAGTTTAGTGTAAAAATAAATAATTTTAAAAAACTATGTGAGGTCCCCCCTATTTACTAATCAAGCAAGGTAAAGTTGACAGCTTGGGGGCTAATATCAGGAAAGAAGGGGCCAATATCTGTGGCTCTTCCCATCCTGTCAGCCCACTGCTGATGGCTTTATCTGCGCTGGTTATCAAAATAGAGGGAACTTTACCTCTTAAATAAATAAAATATTGGAAAAATTGGCGTGGAAATTCCTTGCATTTTTGATAAACAGCACAGATAAAGCAGACAGCAGCGGGTTGGTATCAGGGGAAATGGTCCATGATTATTGGCCTGTCTCAGCCACAGAATATCAGCCTGCAGCCACTCCAGCATCGCATTGGATGCAACAAATCTGTTGCTTTACCTGGCTCGTCCTGATTGCCCTGGTGCTGTGGCAATACATTGGGTTAAAGACAGCTGTAATTTATTAAAAATATTGTAGACACCCCCATTACTAATCCTGTAAATCATGAGAAATAAACAAAAATACAGAACAATCCTTTATTTGAAAGAAAAAAACACACACACCCTTTCACCCATTTATTAACCCCAGGAACACCTCTGCAGTTCTGACCTAATCCACATGACAATCCTTGGCTCTGCTACATATGGAGGCCGTGATCAGAAGTGACATCAGAAGACGTGACTGCTCTCTGCATGGACTCCATGGCTGTGAGAGCAGGGATGTAAGTGAAGTCACTGGAGTTCACAGCCGGGGTTCTCACTGTACCTTCTGTTTCCACCAATGAATTCACTGACAGACTACCAGACTGATCTGCCACCATGTCACGCAGTCTGACAGTCTGGCATTCCGGCAATCATTGTAACACAGCAGAAACACTTGAGCCCACTGGACTGTTGTACTGTGTGATACGGCAGCAGAGCAGTCCAGCAGGGAGTTCACCAGTGGTCACAGAGGGTAGTGAGAACCCCAGCTGTGAACTCCGGTGACCTCACTGACATCACCACTCCTCATAGTCACGGCTCCCATGCTGCCCTCAGTGTGTTCCAGCGGTCATGGTGAATGGTTGCGTTTTCTGATGTCACTGCTACCTATGGCCTCAAGGACGATGAGGAACTGTCAATTAGGCTTAGTGGGCCAAAAATTCAGTAGCAAAATTAAAAGACACTGAGAAGCTGAAAATCAGGCTAGGGATGTAAAGATTTAGCAACAGCAGTTTCAGCGGTGGTGCCCACCTTCATCAGGTGATACATGCAGTTGTAAATGGTACTCATTTATAGGGGGGGACAATTGAAACAATTAAAAACAGAATTAAACCCTTGGTGTCCTTTGCAAGTAATGGTTTTTAATTTGTAATTGTTTTTAATTGTTTCAATTGTCCCCCGATAAATGACAACATTTACAACTGCATGTATACCTGATGAAGGCGGGCACCACCGGCGAAACGCGTTGTGATTAAACACCCTGAAGCAATATCCTCCTCCTTGGCCTCTCTCCGGTGCCTGTATTCCCTATTTTTGTTCCTAATTCTCCATATCATTATCTCATTACAAGGGATTAGTGGCGGAGCTGCTTAAGAGGAGACTGGAGGGAGAAGAAGCCTGAAGGACCTTAACTTACAGGATCTGCAGTGAGGTCACCTTCACATGATTCACAGTCTTCCCAGAAACACTGGGCCAGCTCGGTGTGCACCAAAACACCACAGGCTAGATAACCTGGCACTGCTCATTTCCGTGAGGTGACCTGCTGACCGACCAATGGTTACCCGTTCAAACCCTGGAGAGGACACACACACCATCTTCTTGGCTGGCTCCGTCTCCCTGACTTCATCTTGTGGAACATTGTTGTTACACTGTGTCAGTTCCTCTGGCAGCACAATAACTGTCTCAGCCCCAGCGGTTGCTACGGGCAACGACACCACTCCTTCCACCCTGATCTTCTCGGTGTCTTGAAGAGAACTCACACATGGCATAGAAGCACTTGACATTATATTATCAGCTGGGGTCACCTGGGCAGTTTCTTTGTGGCGCATGCTCCTTTTGTGATGGGTGGATTTGCCATCCTTGCTGGGCCCTTCCTTACTGTACTCCCTTTCTTTCTCAGAGTCACATTGCATCTGTGTCACACTCCAATGTCTGGTGAATCCCCAAGTCACTCTCTAAATTGGTGTCAGCTCCATTCTTTTTAGCTACCACATCACTACCTCTCATCCTGTGGTACTCTTCAGGGGACATCAGGTCACTAAGTTATGCAGATGTGTGACTTTCACTGGTCACCTCTACCTCAGAACCATCAATTTTGGGAGGTGTTACTTCCTTATCAGACACAACCCCATCAGCAGAGAGCCCTTCATCCTCCTGCTGTAGAGGAGCTCCATTCACCTATAAGTCTGAAAACAGCCTAGCGTCCCGGCCTATTATCACCAGACAGGTTAAGTTTGGGACTACAGCGACATCATGGCTTGCAATATCCCTGGCCGTCTCGAGGACCACCCTGGATACCGGATGGTCTTTAGTGACCCCATGATTGAAGGTGATTTCAATCTTCCTTCCTGGGATCACTAGGGTTACCAGGCTCCCAGAGTTTAAGAGTCCAGTCACGGCTTCTGCATCGACTTCCACGGAACACACATGTGGAACCTCTCTGCGTGGGTAGTCCATATTGCAGACTGGACACACATAGTACAACCAAAATTGGCCTTGGCTACAGTCCATCTGCACCCCCGCTTTGGACTTGGCAGGCTCCACCCCCTTTTGGGCAACTACCACTTTTTGGGACTCTGCCCCCTTTTGGGCCGTTATCCCCTTTAGAGACACCTCCCCCTTTTGGGACTCCACCCCCCTGTGGGCAACTACCCCCTTTCGGGACACCGCCCCCTTTTGGGCACCACCCCCTTTTGGGCAACCCAGTCTATATGGGATACTTTTTGGGGACACTCCACAACATGTTGCTGCTGCTGGCTCTGCAGCAGGTGTTTGAGGACCTCCTCCATGCTGCCAGGCTTCTCTTAGCTGCAAAGAGACAAGAAACAGGAGGGGCGCTCCAATGGATAATACCCGTCAAAGGGGAGGGGAAGTTAGATTTTACACTAACCTTTCCTGGTTGTACCGCCCGTACAACCAGGATCTCCAGCCTGTGGTGTATTACTATTCACCAAGCACAGCCCAGGCTGCACAGCTGCCACAATCCAGACACGTGCACCTGTGTTGTTGCCTCCAGCAACCGAGCTTGTAGGCCTCATCCGTTGCTCCCAGCAACAAGGCTGCTACAATGCCCGCATTCTCCACCAAACGTGATGTAGTGATCACTATGCGGGTTGGGGTTCACTCACTTGACAGCGTAATTCAAGCCCACAGCAATCGTTTATATGTAACTCAAGTTCAGTCGGTTTATTTAGCCACATAAACCACTTGATATAAACAAGTAGTGTACGCAATCCATCACTTTACACGTGAGGTTCGTCTGCACAGTTCATTCACTGACCTCTGTCAGTACACAAGCCCCATCTCATGAGGTTACCTTCCGCGAGCTTCCACAGCCGGGGCTTGTCCGTCATCAGAGCCTACTGCAGCCACAACATGTGGTCAGCAGCAGGCTTTTCCAGCCTCTGGGACCTGAGCTGACATCACATCCTGTGACCAGTCAGAAGTCACAAGATATCAGCCCTCACCACACCCCTGGAAGAGGTGTGTTAACTCCTGCACACATATACTTGGATTAACTCTTTCTACTGCTGCAAGACACAGTGAAACATTCACATTGCATGAGACCTATGCAATGTATACCAGCCATTCCATCCACGGCTGACCGACCTACCACAATTCCCATGCAGCCCCATCATCCCTTTGCAGCCCCCATCATAACCTTGGCACCCACATCATCCCCTTGCAGTCCCCAATATCCCCATCATCCCATTGCAGCCCCCAATATCCCCATCATCCCCTTGCAGCCCCCAATATCCCCATTACAGTACCTGCAAAAAAAAACATAGTCACACATACCATTCCCACACACACCCAGACACACACACCCACACACCTCCGTTCCACGCTGTATTTATTCCAGGTGCCGCTCTAAGCTCTCTGGCCGTAGGTGTAAGCCAATGGCCAATCAGACACCCGCATGTAACATCATGTGCCGACGTCAGCTGCTGGCCTCTGATTGGCTGGCGGTTGCAGGACTCTGATTGGCCGGCAGCTGCTATTGATGGTGCTGAGCCAGTGAGCACCACCGGAAAACATACAACTGTGGTAACCTGGCCAAAGGTGGTGGGCTACTAGCAATACCGGTATGAATCTCAGCTGTATGCCTGGTCTTCTGATGGTGGGTATGCTTAAAAAAAAAATTGGTAGGTCTTACTTTCAGGGGAAGAAAAAAAGCAAAGGACAAAAAATTTAGAAAAACTCACCGCAAAAACAGCCATGACAAACATCCATTGCACCTAGAAGGAAGCTACTAGCTCCACTGAAAGGCAACACAGGTGTCTAATACCGATGCACAATCTCCTGCAATCAGCCAAGCATTGGGGTGGTTGTGTCGCCTGCGTCCAGCCATGCTATGGGGGAGGTGATTGGTGGTATTTATAGACACGAGGTTACCATATGGCATCAGTCAGCACTTGTGACGCATAGTGTCAGTATTCAGCCTATTGATCACGCCCAGGCTATTAGATAAGGTGGGCTGCCCAGCACCAAGTACATGTATCACACAAATGACAGACGCCCCCCAGAGGGCTCAGCCGCACACTGCAAGAGATAAAAAAAAGTGTAGAAAACACTATGGATGATAATGTGAGGTGTTTGTGGATATTTTGGCCAAAATACGTAAGCTCGTAACCCACGCCAAGGGCCCTCACCAGGGGCGTAACTACAACAGGTGCAGGGGTTGCAATCGCACCCGGGCCCTGCAGCCTAGGGGGGCCCCAAAAATCCCTTTGGCCCATAGAAAAAGACTAATATTGTTAAAGATTTGCAATAATTGGGGGTCCCATTGGAGCTTTCGCATCGGGGCCCCATGGCCTGAAGTTACGCCACTGGCCCTCACACTTACGAGTCCTAACCATATGTCTGTTTTAGCAGAAAAACACTAAAGGACAAAAATTCTGAAAAACTCACCGAAAAAAATAGCCATGACAAACATCTCTTGCAGTTTGCGGCTGAGCTCTCTGGTGGGGCGTCTGTCAATTGTGTGATGCATGTACATGGTGCTGGGCAGCCCGCCTGATCTAATAGTAAGGGCGTGACCAGTAGGCTGAATACTGCACACTATGCGTCACACGTGCTTGTGTGACTGACGCCCTATGGTGACCTTGTGTCTATGAATACCACCAATCACCTTCCCCATAGCATGGCTGGTCACAGGTGGCACAACCGCCCCCATGCTTTGGCTGGTTGCAGGAGATTGTGCAGCGGTATTAGACACCTGTGTTGCCTCTCAGTGAAGCTAGTAGATTCCTGCTAAGTGCAATTATAGCTATTTTTTCGGTGAACCTTCTAATTCGCAGTGTGTCATAACCTCTACTAGGTCTTATTTTAGGGGGATGTCTTACTTTTTAGAGAAACACGGTATTTAAATAAATATAAAGTTTTATGACTTTATGACATACGCTCTTCAAATAGATATCACTTTAACCTTCAGAATATTCCTTCAAGTCTCAGTCAGCCGGCAGGAGCCCGGCAGATATCCCTCATTTCTCATTTACAGAACCCAAATCTGGCGGCTTGTGTTAACTGCATGTCCATAAACCCCCTCCTGTCCGCGACATCCTTCTCGAGCCGCTGTTTGCTCAGACTGATCGACATAACAGTGAATTGGCAGAAGTCTATTTTTTTCCAGTTCCCAAAACATATTTATAATACAGTATGGTCTAGATGTAAAGAGCGCGCCGGCCGGGGAGTGACGGCTTCTATCATCTATTCAGATTCTACCCGGCATGGAAACCCTGGCGCCTGCGTTGAATGAAGTAATCAATGGAGACTGACAGTTCCCTTTCCACATCCTCCAAGATTAATTCCAATGTAAAATGTTGCATTTAAGAAAGCAATTATTGAAAATTTGCTCTAAGTGCTCGGAAAAAAAAAAAAATTTCCCTTAATTTTTTTTTTGAAAAATCATTTTCTTTTTTTATTTTCCTATTTGCATTTGAAAATGTTATTTCAAATGCCTTCAAAACCCTTTGAAGAAGCGATCGTCTGCCGTCTTCTTGCTGGAGGTTATTTGCTTCTTGGTAAATGAGTAATTTCGGGTGAATTCATGCTCTTTAGTCGGTCCCTCTTCATGAATTGCAATCTGGTCTGGGCCCCCCTTCAGGGGCGCAGCAGATTCTGCCTTCTGCAACGTTCGCTGCCAAATCAGATGACAAATTTTGTTTGCTCGGATCTTAAGGAACTCGACGTAAGCTTCGGACGCTTGTGTTTGCGTTGAGCCGCCTCGGTCTAAAAAAAGAAAAGAGGGAAGCGCAAAATGAGTGATGTGATTAATTTCAGGGACGGAATTGGAAATACTGAATTGGTGCATGGGAGATTCAAATCCCAGGAAGGCCAGGTCAACGCACGAGCCTGTAATAGCCTTAGACTTATGTAGCCAGAGGGCTTGGAACTGATTGCAAGCTGGTCAGCAAATGTGTTCCAACCAACCGGAGAAAAAGCGCCTTGACCCCTTGCTCCCTGCAAAGCGGAGCTGTTTTGCCAAGGGATATCAGCAGTCGGAGAAGGAATGACTTTTCCACTGTTGCAATGACTCATTAGCAGACTATTTACATCTCATTAGAACCAAATGTGTAGTTTTTGCTTCCAAATTTTGTCGTTTTACAGCTTAATACCCGAATGTATCAGCTCAGTGAGTTTAGGGTTTACATAAAGAACAAATAGCAAATATCAAAATGGCTCATGTGGTTTCAGGTCTAAACACTCCATGGAAAGAAGAGAGTGGCACTTTTGGTCTATTATCCACTACTTATAAAAGGAGGGACATGACCTTAAAGCTTGCCCACCTGTCATGCCTCGGGATTCGATCCGGCAGCCCTGTCCTATGTGATTGGCTTCATTCAGTCCGAGTGCTGATTATCTTTTACCTTTCTTTCATTCATTTCGGTCAGCATTTGTTTTCATTTGTAATTTAGTCTGTCCTAGCGCATTGCATTTGTGTCTATATATACCTTCCCCTTGCTAGTCTTTTCTGCTGGCTATATTCCAATGTGGATCCAGCTGAGAGTTCCAGCCATACTGCAAAGGATTTATGCCAGCCAGATAGAGACCAGCTAAGTTAATTTTCTTTGAGGTCACAGCTATCTATCCTACTCTTATCTTCTCCCTATAGTTGTCACATTTAAGAGGAGAGAGAATCAGGTAACTAGATGGTGTGATAAGCAAAGGGGGTCAAGGGAGCATAATCTGACCCTAATGCTGGGGTCACTGGCTTGCCCTGTGCTCAGCGGTACCTCTGATGGTGAGGAGGTCCGAGCCGCAACCATTTTTTTTCTCTAAGCTCCTGATTAGCCCTAGGTTGAGGGCCCCTACTTCCACTTAGGGGTCAGGAATCACAGCTACTCCCAGGGCAATAGAACTCAAGGAGAGACTTCAGCTCAGCAGCAGGGCATCTTCACTGCTCAGTGACCAAGAGTAAATAACTCTATCAACGGTGTCTGATAGAGGAAAGGAAAGGCTACTTAAAGGCCAGGGAGAGGGAACTCCAGATGAGCCACACCCAGCCTCACAACCAGCAATTGAGCACAAAGCCTTCACATCTATACCTACATCACTAGCAGCTGAGCACAAGATCTTCACATCCGTACCTCATGCAGCTCCTGAAGAAATGCAAACACACACAGCAGCATCAGCGAAGCCAGTGCAATCTGAACACGTGACAATAGTTAGGTTATAGTAGGGCATTCTTTCTTGTAGGAAGTACTTTATTTTTTCCCACTTTATATTCATATTTCATGCTTTCTCACTTAAGATCTCTTCTATCGCTGCACACCTTCCTTATTCAGGGTTATAGTTCTCTGTATCTCTCAAGTCTAAGTTGTCATCTCCTAGTTTTGCGATTAGGGTTATTTCAGTCTGTGCAGGTGCCACTGGGACTGTGCAGCTGGCACTTCAGTCTGTACATGTCAGGTGCTATAATTTAGAGTTAGGCCCTATTTTCTCATGCTATATGACCCCATCCTTTTCGAAACTTGCCCAGCATATGTTCCTTTGCTCATGGGGAAGAAGAATGCTCCCAAGCTGCTTTAACTCCCAACCAAAATTCTTAGACTCCATTACAATCAAAAGTGACTCATCATTAGTATGTTTTGCGTGATTACAATAGATCCAGGAGTTGTAATCACACCCTGGCCCTGGAGCCTAGGGTTCCTAAAAAAGTCCCTTTGGCCTATAGAAAGAGACTAAGATTTGCAATAATTGGGGCCCCATTGGAGCTTTTGCATTGGGTCCCATGAGCTTCAAGTTACGCCACTACATGTGAGAGTGATGTTTTAATTTGGCTTGAGTTATGGCTCAGGTAAATTAAAGTTCAAAATCAATGAAGCATCAACCTCTGTGTGTAGATTAATTAATTAGTGAGTAGCTGTTGACAGCTTTGCAGTCCATGAGTGCTACTGCTGTGATTAAACTGAGTTTTTTCCTTAGTCTGCTATGTGCAGCTCTGCAGGTGGAGTGAGTCAGCATTTAGGTGGAGGTTGCGGGGGGGGTGTTTAGTATTCAGATCTCCACTCCTTCAGCCTTGAAATAGTCCTACTTCCCTCCACTGGGTTTCACAGATAGAGTTTATTTCTACTTAGACACCGTGCTGTGCTGGCTGTGTTATTGCTGCCATTGCCTCCAT
Source organism: Allobates femoralis (assembly GCA_033576535.1). Taxonomy (NCBI): domain Eukaryota; kingdom Metazoa; phylum Chordata; class Amphibia; order Anura; family Aromobatidae; genus Allobates; species Allobates femoralis. Next base: position 117,820,712 of record JARQOC010000010.1, read on the forward strand.
GAGCTGGTAGGTTTTCCCGGTCCGTGGGTAGAGGTAGGGGCTTTTAGCCCAGGGCTTTTTCAGTAGTGAAAGACTAGAGTTGTACCCAGACCTCTCCACCATCTGGGGTACTTCTGGGAACAGAATGAGTTGGGGAACCCAGTGTAAAAATCAGACTAGTTCCCCTGAATGCCTTTGGCCATCTTACATCTTGCCTCCTGATTCCCTATTAGCTATACCACTCGGTGACAGTAGCTGACAATTTCTGGAAAAAAGCAAACTTTTACTTTGTTCTATCTTGTTAGCATAGATGAGCTAAAAAATGCAAAGGGAGAAAATTGCCCTAAGCAGACTGGACGTCCATACCAGGGACATGGCAATGATAATGCAATATTTTTATGCATACCTATGATAATGTGATAACTGCATCCATGAATATATCAGTGAGCAAGGACATAATTGCTTCTGTGGGTTCATGTGACAGGATTTATGACCCTGGGAAACCACAGAAATGTAAAAACACTCGAATTATGGATATATCACCGTTGTGTTTGGTGTCTAAGATGGTGAAGTCTGCTCAGAAATTTGGTATTCATGTACAGTGAATGAACTGTGTTCATGACATGGGTATAATTGAGAACCAGCTAGCTGAAATGTTGGTGTCTCCTTGACCAATCAATATTAACCATCCTTTAATCAGTTTTGCTGTCAGTTTTTGCCATTTCTTTTCGTAAGCTCTTTGACCTCACACTTGACAACAGTTCTGATTTTGCTTAGCAGTCCTGGGAAATAGTAATCAAGATTTAGAAAAAAATAGAGGGTATTCCAGGAAGCACAACGTTTAAGATCCAAATTTTTCTAAACATCACTAGGTAGCCTTCTGTTGACCACTACAACCTTTGGCCAGTCCATGTGTCATAAAGTATTTTTGGGCATCTAACAAGTCTAAAATGTCTTTATCTGTATGCCTAACAGCAGAGAAGACCCTGGTCGACCTATCTAGGCTTGGAGGAGACACTGGTGGACTTAGAAGGCTTGGAGAGACCTGATGGACTTAATAGGCTTCGAGGAGACCCTGGTGGACTTAGATTGGCTTGGAGAAGACCGTGGTGGACCTATCTGGCTTGGAGAAGACTACAGTGTACCTATATAGGCTTAGAGAAGACCCTGGTAGACCTATCTAGGCTTGGAGAAGACCCTGGTGGACCTATCTAAGTTGAAAGAGACACGGTGGACTTGGAAAGGCATGTCGGAGACCCTAACAGCGGAGAAGACCCTGGTCGACCTATCTAGGCTTGGAGAAGACCCTGGTGGACCTATCTAGGTTTGGTGAAGACTATGTGGACCTATCTAGGCTTGAAGCAGACCCTGGTGACCTATCAGGCTTGGAGAAGACCCTGGTACACATATTTAGGCTTGGAGAAGACCCTGGTAGACCTATCTAGGCAGCACATGATTGATCTCCCAACAAAGCATTCATCCATCATATCACCATGGCTTGAGATTAAACTAAGGGCTGTAAAAATAAAATGAGCATCTCAATTGTCCTGACTCTGCCAACTCTTCAGCCTATCCACTCTGGCCCACCTTGGCACGTTGGCCTAACTACTTTTTCTTGCTGACTCTTGTACCATGAGTGTGAATCTAAGTCACTCAGTGCTGTAGACAAACATTACCTCTTAAAATCTGAATGTCTTCCATGATTCATAGTCCTAGTTTATTCCATGAATGGATCCGAATCCTGGGGCAAAAAGCAGCAGTGACCACATAGAATTTAATAGGACACATTGTATTGTTTGCTTATGGAATATGGTCTATGTCTTATTTGCCAATTTTTGTTGACTTCCTCCAGAAGGAGGTTGGATGTGGTGCACAAAGTGAAACGTTCCACTTACATCATGCCTCATTTCAGATGATGCTTTTTGGAGGGTATGATGTATGTCTAGATTGTTGACAATTGTTCTAGGAGTCCAAGAAGTCTCCACTTTAATCAGGAGCTGCCTAAGAATTAAAGGGGAGTTGGCATGTAAATCTGTGACCTGCTACTTACCTACACATAACCTATGATCCTCTCAAGATCCCCCTTCTCTATTCCCATCTATACTATCTTATTTAAAAAATATATTAATTAATGTATGGCTTAAGTTGGAAGGTTCTGAGTTTTCCTCATCCAAATACTTGCCAATTGTCTTCTTTCTGACCAGTCTTGCCCTATTTCCCTCCTGAATATGACTCCGGACAAAAGGTTTCTGCAACACATCAATGAGAATGATGCTGACTGGGGCGTAACTACAACAGATGCATCAGTTACACCCGGGCCCCAAACGTCCCTTTGGCCTATAGAAAAAGACTAATGCTATTAAAGATTTGTAATAATTGGGGGCCACATTGGAGATTTTGCATCGGGGCCCTTGAGCTTTAAGTTATGTCACTGGATGCAGGAGGCTTCTGTGGTATAGAGAATTTTGCCAACTTTCCAGATGTCCAAGGGGCCCCCCTTCCTTATTCTATGAGACTCTGGGACTTTCCTGACCATACATATACTCCTCATTGTGGTACGGTCAGATTAAGAGAGAATGGTAGAGTACAGAAAATGGGATTTAGTTGATGCGCTCAGGTTTTACACTTCACCTGCAAAGCAACAATAAATTACAGACGCCGACCGTCGCGGCCTCCTGTGCACTTGAGCATTGAGTTACTGGCATCAGTATAAAACATCGCTCAACATATGATATTGCCCAAGCTCTGCACAGCTGGACTCCCCGCAATACAGGTGTGAAAGAGCCGGAACATCAGCACAGTACACCTGCACTGCAGCGCTGCCGGCACCCGCATCAATTATACATCACATCCAACAGTCTTGGTATGCAACACTTGTCTAGCCGGCCCAGGAGCCCCGGGGGCATACAGTGCAAACCAGGATATCCTGAATATATGTTATTACAATGAAGAAAGAAGGAAGAAGTGTAATATATGGAAATGTAAAGGAAAGATAGATAGATAGATAGATAGATAGATAGATAGATAGATAGATAGATAGATAGATAACTAGAAAAAGTTCTCTGCAGCACTCAGTTACTACCAATGACATACAAATGCTAACAAGCTATATGTATATGAGAAAAAAGTTTAAAAACTTACGTTTTTTCAAAAAACTCAAAAATCTTATCTTTTTATTTCTGAAGTTCTTGGTAAGGCCACTTCACACACACAGATATCTGAGTCCAATATCTGAACAGATCTCTGGTTGCAGTGAAATCATGGATACATTGTTACATTTGTACACAGCCACAAAATGGAGCAATGTATCCATGATTTCACTGCAACCAGAGATCTGTTCAGATATTGGACTCAGATATCTGTGTGTGTGAAGTGGCCTGTACATACATTGGCCAATGTCTGTTTGCTCATCGACTGCGACAAAGTGACTTCAGATCCGATGAGTCCTATCGCTGACATCCCTGTCCTCCTTGTCCACCCCCCACTTCTCAGTGGGCAGACTCCATCTTGACCCTAGATCACCTGTGGTCAATGAGGGTGCAAATTGCAGCATGTAGCCAGCATCTCCATATGATACAAAAAAGAGAAAATAAACTGCAAAGCACTCACAGACTAAATGTGAACTGGTGCCAGCAGGGACGCTGGGTCAAATAACTAGAAAAAGTTCTCTGCAGCACTCAGCTACTACCAATGACGTACAAATGCTAACAAGCTATATGTATATGAGAAAAAAGTTTAAAAACTTACGTTTTTTCAAAAAACTCAAAAATCTTATCTTTTTATTTCTGAAGTTCTTGGTACACACATTGGCCAGTGTCTGTTTGCTCATCGACTGCGACAAAGTGACTTCAGATCCGATGAGTCCTATAAGATAAGATTTTTGAGTTTTTTGAAAAAACGTAAGTTTTTAAACTTTTTTCTCATATACATATAGCTTGTTAGCATTTGTACGTCATTGGTAGTAGCTGAGTGCTGCAGAGAACTTTTTCTAGTTATTTGACCCAGCGTCCCTGCTGGCACCAGTTCACATTTAGTCTGTGAGTGCTTTGCAGTTTATTTTCTCTTTTTTGTATCCCATGGAGTTGCTGGCTCCATGCTGCAATTGCACCCTCATTGACCACAGGTGATCTAGGGTCAAGATGGAGTCTGCCCACTGAGAAGTGGGGGGTGGACAAGGAGGACAGGGATGTTAGCGATAGGACTCATCGGATCTGAAGTCACTTTGTCGCAGTCGATGAGCAAACAGACATTGGCCAATGTATGTACTAAGAACTTCAGAATTAAAAGATAAGATTTTTGAGTTTTTTGAAAAAAACGTAAGTTTTTAAACTTTTTTCTCATATACTGTACATATAGCTTGTTAGCATTTGTACATCATTGGTAGTAACTGAGTGCTGCAGAGAGCTTTTTTCTAGTTATTTGACCCAGCGTCCCTGCTGGCACCAGTTCACATTTAGTCTGTGAGTGCTTTGCAGTTTTTTTTTTTTCTCTTTTTTTTCTCTTTTTTCTCTTTTTTAGATAGATAGATGGATAGATATAGGTAAATGGATAGAGATAGACAGACAGACAGATAGATAGATAGATAGATAGATAGATAGATAGATAGATAGATAGATAGATAGATAGATAGATAGCTCTCTCTCCTGGAACTTACTATAAGGCCAAGAACATACATTGGAACTTACTATAAGGCCAAGAACATACATTGGAACTTACTATAAGGCCAAGAACATACATAGATAGCTCGAAGTCCAATAACAAAGGTACACAATTTGGCCCCTATCTGCCATGACAATCCAATAGGTTCCGGTGATCACATTTGTGGGGCCACATAGCGGTGGCAGAATTAGCCCCAGTACTGTCTGACCACGTCAATGCCCTGATGGCAACTCACCAAAGCATTCAGGAGGTTACACTGCTGCGATCAGAGCTAGCTCCAATCACTGCAGTTATAGATGGGGGCCTGCTGTGTAAAACTGCCGGCAACTTCTAGGTATGCCATGGGCTCAGTGCTTTCCATGACTTCTGTTGTAGATATATCACCAAAGATGGGTGGGCATTGGGGAGGGGGTAGAATAAAGGGGGTCCCTCCATGTTACAGGACCCATAGAAGCTGTGTGTCTAGCATTCTGTTACTAGAAATTTGTGCTCAATTTAGAGTTAACGTGTTCTGCCCTTTAAAGCAGATGGTATCCCATGATAAAGGTCTAGTATCGGACTGTCCGTGTGGCTTGGGAGTCGTTTTTCTATTGTTGCAGAAATCCTAGCCCCCTGGAGCCGAGGAACAGGGCAGGGGTCTGAGAGGTCCCTACTAATGGAGCAGTGTCAGGTTGGACTTTGTAGGCATAGGGAGTCCCATAGTAGATGTTGCACAGCTGGGATCTTCTGCAGATTTCAGGACTCTCTTTAAACCCTAACCCTTGTGTATGGATAGGTCACAGCATGTCATTTTGTGCAGCCCATCTTGCAGAGACCACATAATACAGGAGCAGCTCAATGAATTAGAATATCACCAAACAGTTAATTGATTTCAGTAATTCATAAAGTAAAACCCATATATTATATAGATAAATTCAGGGAAAGAAGGTGTACTCCAGTCCGCGCTGCCAAGTTCATCAAAGAAAACCCAAGACATGTCTTGGGTTTTCTTTGATGAACTTGGCAGCGCGGACTGGAGTACACCTTCTTTCCCTGAATTTACTGGTTCAACCACACGTGTGTGGAAACGGTGGAGGTCCAGCAGCAGCCATCAGGATATTATCCTACATGCTTTCAAGCCAGTTGTGGGTCACACAACTGGAGTAGGTGAGTGGATTGCCTTTTTTTCACCGCTGAAAATTAGTGTCTAAGTGATAAGGGCACTATTGCGCCTCTTGTCCCCCTCCCCTCTCTCTCTTTAATATATTATATAGAGTCATTACACACTGAGGGATCTATTTCATGTGTTTATTTCTCTTAATGTTGATGATTATGGCTTACAGCCAATAAAAACCCAAAGGTCATTATCTTAGAAAATTAAAGTAGAGAGGATGAAGAGTTAAACACTGTGCTGCCGTATTCTATGAGACATCAAAGGGTGAATATGATATTGATTTATTAGTCATTGGGACTCCCTGAATCATGGCAATATGATGTTGATATGTCCTGAGGAAGGGGCCGAGGAGTTCTGAAACACGTTGACGAATAAATCAATATTATATTCACCCTTTGATGTCTGGTGGAATATGGCAGCATTGTTTTTTAACTCTTCATCGTCCCTACTTTAATTTTCTGAAATATTGACCCTTAGGTTTTCATTGGCTTTAAGCCATAATCATCAACATTAACACAAATAAATACTTAAAAAAGATCCCTCTCTGTGTAATGATTCTATAGAATATATGTGCTTCACTTTATGTATTCAAATAGAGTCTGTGAAGCCTCAGTTAGGAGTCTCAAAACAGGAGTCACTTTATGTATTGAATTACTGAAATAAAGTAACTTTTTGAGGATATTCTAATTTATTGAGATGCACCTGTATCTCCTAAATTGTGGCAGCAAGTGTTTATTTTCCTTGCAGCGCCTCCAGAGGGGAATTGAAGCATTACAACGCGCCCGTTAAAGTAAAATAAAAGGTTTGTTGATTTGTTGAATCCTCCTAAGAAGCCTGTTTGTAGCCATTGTCCATGGTCCTAGAAGCCTGTTTGTAGCCGCTGTCCATGGTCCTCGAAGTCTGTTTGTAGCCATTGTCCATGGTCCCAGTAGCCAGTTTGTAGCCATTGTGCATGGTCCTAGAAGTATGTTTGTAGCTATTGTCCATGGTCCTAGAAACCTTTTTGTAGTCGTTGTCCATGGTCCAAGTAGTTTGTTTGTAGCCATTGGCAATGGTCCTAGAAGTCTTTTTGTAGCCAATGTCAATGGTCCTAGAAGTCTGTAGCTGTTGTACATGGTCCTAGAAGCCATTTTGTAGCCGCTGCCCATGGTCCTAGAAGTATATTTGTAGCCATTGTCCATGGTCCTAGAAGTCTGTAGCTGTTGTCCATGTTCCTAGAAGCCTGTTTGTAGCCATTGTCCATGGTCCTAGAAGCCTGTTTGTAGCCATTGTCCATGGTCCTAGAAGTCTGTAGCCACTGTCAATTGTCCTAGAAGCCTGTTTGTAGCCATTGTCCATGGTCCTAGAAGCCTGTTTGTAGCCATTGTCCATGGTCCTAGAAGTCTGTTTGTAGCCATTGTCCATGGTACTAAAAGCCTATTTGTAGCTATTGTCCATGGTCCTAGAAGTCTGTTTGTAACCGTTGTCCATGGTCCTAGAAGCCTGTTTGTAGCCGCTGCCCATGGTCCTAGAAGTCTGTTTGTAGCCGCTGCCCATGGTCCTAGAAGTCTGTTTGTAGCTGTTGTCCATGGTCCTAGAAGTCTTTTTGTAGCCATTGTCCATGGTCCTAGAAGCCTGTTTGTAGCCGCTGCCCATGGTCCTAGAAGCCTGTTTGTAGCCGTTGTCCATGGTCCTAGAAACTTGTTTGTAGCTATTGTCCATGGTCCTAGAAACCTGTTTGTAGCCGCTGCCCATGCTCCTAGAAGTCTGTTTGTAGCCGTTGTCCATGGTCCTAGAAGTCTTTTTGTAGCCATTGTCCATGGTCCTAGAAGCCTGTTTGTAGCCGTTGTCCATGGTCCTAGAAGTCTTTTTGTAGCCGTTGTCCATGGTCCTAGAAGCCTGTTTGTAGCCGTTGTCCATGGTCCTAGAAACTTGTTTGTAGCTATTGTCCATGGTCCTAGAAACCTGTTTGTAGCCGCTGCCCATGCTCCTAGAAGTCTGTTTTTAGCCATTGTCCATGGTCCTAGAATCCTGTTTGTAGCCGCTGCCCATGGTCCTAGAAACCTGTTTGTAGTCGCTGTCCATGGTCCTCGAAGTCTGTTTGTAGCCATTGTCCATGGTCCCAGTAGCCAGTTTGTAGCCATTGTGCATGGTCCTAGAAGTATGTTTGTAGCTATTGTCCATGGTCCTAGAAACCTGTTTGTAGTCATTGTCCATGGTCCAAGTAGTTTGTTTGTAGCCATTGTCAATGGTCCTAGAAGTCTATAACTGTTGTACATGGTCCTAGAAGCCATTTTGTAGCCGCTGTCCATGGTCCTAGAAGTCTGTAGCTGTTGTCCATGGTCCTAGAAGCCTGTTTGTAGTCATTGTCCATGGTCCTAGAAGCCTGTTTGTAGCCATTGTCCATGGTATTAGAAGTCTGTAGCCACTGTCAATTGTCGTAGAAGCCTGTTTGTAGCCGTTTTCCATGGTCCTAGAAGTCTGTTTTTAGCCATTGTCCATGGTCCTAGAAGTCTGTAGCTGTTGTCCATGGTCCTAGAAGCCTGTTTGTAGCCATTGTCCATGGTATTAGAAGTCTGTAGCCACTGTCAATTGTCGTAGAAGCCTGTTTGTAGCCGTTTTCCATGGTCCTAGAAGTCTGTTTTTAGCCATTGTCCATGGTCCTAGAAGTCTGTAGCTGTTGTCCATGGTCCTAGAAGCCTGTTTGTAGTCATTGTCCATGGTCCTAGAAGCCTGTTTGTAGCCATTGTCCATGGTATTAGAAGTCTGTAGCCACTGTCAATTGTCGTAGAAGCCTGTTTGTAGCCGTTGTCCATGGTCCTAGAATCCTGTTTGTAGCCATTGTCATTGGTCCTAGAAGTCTGTTTGTAGCCGTTGTCCATGGTCCTAGAATCCTGTTTGTAGCCATTGTCATTGGTCCTAGAAGTCTGTTTGTAGCCGTTGTCCATGGTCCTAGACACATGCTTGTAGCCGTTGTCCATGGTCCTAGAAGTCTGTTTGTAGCCATTGTCCATGGTCCTAGAAGCCTGTTTGTAGCCATTGTCATTGGTCCTAGAAGTCTGTTTGTAGCCGTTTTCCATGGTCCTAGAAGTCTGTTTTTAGCCATTGTCCATGATCCTAGAATCCTGTTTGTAGCCATTGTCCATGGTCCTAGAAGTCTGTTTTTAGCCATTGTCCATGGTCCTAGAATCCTGTTTGTAGCCGTTGTCCATGGTCCTAGAATCCTGTTTGTAGCCATTGTCCATGGTCCTAGAAGTCTGTTTTTAGCCATTGTCCATGGTCCTAGAATCCTGTTTGTAGCCGTTGTCCATGGTCCTAGAATCCTGTTTGTAGCCGTTGTCCATGGTCCTAGAATCCTGTTTGTAGCCATTGTCCATGGTCCTAGAATCCTGTTTGTAGCCATTGTCATTGGTCCTAGAAGTCTGTTTGTAGCCGTTGTCCATGGTCCTAGACACATGTTTGTAGCCGCTGCCCATGGTCCTAGAAGCCTGTTTGTAGCCATTGTCCATGGTCCTAGAAGCCTGTTTGTAGCCGCTGTCCATGGTCCTAGGAGTCTGTTTGTAGCCATTGTCCATGGTCCTAGACACTTGTTTGTAGCTATTGTCCATGGTCCTAGAAGTCTTTCTGTATGCGCTGTCCATTGTCCTGAAGAAGTCGGTCCTGTCGGCTTTTCCATAGCTCCAGGCGTTGACTGTGGTGCCCCTTTAAGATCATACTTTTTATATTATTTCTAGTGATTCGCTTCAGAACATAATGAAGTTACCGTCCCCTTAATAAAACGCTCCTCGAGCTAACCATTCGCCGTGACGAGATGTAGAGATATAACCGGCAACGGGGAAAGGATTATAAAATTACCAGGCAAAGCAAGAATCCGGCAGCCTAAATACAGCACAGCCCCGAGGCGCAGGACGCCAGGCCTGATGTGAATTAAAACTAATATAATCATTTTATTTGTATTTTCCACACAAATGAGCCGGCGGTGGAGTCGTAAAGCCCAGCGACAGTGAGTTTGCTGTGTCCTTGACACCGGCGTCTCTCAGATCACTGCACGTTTCAGATCTGCAGCTCTTTTTTTCCCGGCTCCTCAGCGACACCAGCTCCGAGCTGACATTCTCCGCTCTCCATAAAATCATCAACATGTCACGACCTTACATATATTTTTAGTGTTCTTAAGAGCTTGGTTAAAGGAAAGCTCGTGAATGAATGTGAACTCAATTCCTGGCGGCGTGAAAATGAAGAAAAAATCATCTCGGTGCCAGGACACAGCGGCGGCTATCAGAATAGACAACGCTTCCGAATGAACACAATTGATCCATTTTACCTATAGGTGACCACAGACCTACCCAACTGATGCATTACCAAGCGTAACACCCAAAGGGTAGGGGCATAAATACAGAGGCTATCATTGCACCAAGGCCATGGAGGTGGGGGACTACAAGGTCCATTTGGCCACATGCAAAACCCAATATTGAGGGCCTTATTGGAGATGTTGCCTCGAGGCCTACAAGATTAAACTTTTGTCACTGTCAATGGAGGAGACACCAGATGACTGCACCTCCATAATACAGACCCATAGGGGCTTCACTTTCCATTATTAAATGTGAGGAAAGCACTGGTTCTCCTTAAAGAGACATGGACTGTAAGATGGAAATGCAAGAAACATATGAAAAATTGCTTTCTCTGGATGAAAGAAACGATTTAGTAGAGGTGGCTATCCTATTAGTCTATGAGTAAGGATCGCTAAAGATCTGAAACGCGTCAGTGTTTCATGGACCCGCCCCTTCCTTCTTTCCCCATTTTAACAAGTTTTGTCATGTATTGTCTGAGATTTTAAAGAATGAAAACTGTAATCAAGTTTTAACCACAAAAGGACCATTGAGGACTTCGGTGCTGGAATTTCTTGTGTTTCCTTGCTATCCTATAAGTCTTCAACCTTACCAGGAGCTCATCCACTGTTTCGAGGTCAGACCTTGACTTATAGAGCACTTTCATCACATAGATGGGACTTATAAGATAGTTTCTTCTGTCCTATGATGGAGTTCATTTAATTTTCTTGCCCATGAATGAGACTACGCACTCAACTTGCTTCTTTAAGGAGCAACCACTATTTCCAACAGGATCCTTTAAGAGTACCACACTCAAGTATCCAATCTCTGCTCCACACTGATGAGAGGCAAAACCCCCGAAACAGGTGTCTGTAGAGGAGTTGATGGCTAACGATGTATCCATGGTCATGTTTCATGGTTTGTTAAACTGTTGGACATCAACTTGTAGGGTAGGTACATCTGCTAGGTGGTGTTTGTGAGATAGCTTTTTCAGGGGCATACATAGAAATCATGGGGCACAATAGCTTATATATATTTTAAATGCCAACTCCCAAGTAAGTGTAAAGTTTTTTTCCTTCTTATTTTAACCCTTTTCTGGCCTGCAAAAGAATTCAACAAATTGGCGCCCAGTTGATCTCCGCATTGCTGGGTCCGAGGACTCGAATCTCGAAAAATGTGGGTTTGTCATCAATGCTGCTTGATGTGATCTTGAGGTTTCTGTCTAAAATTGGAGAGAAAAGAGGTTTGAATTCCAAAATGAAGAAGTGATACTAGTGATCTGTCTCTGCTTCCTAGTATATGGGGTGTAGCATATAGCGGTTGTAAAGTTAAGTGCAAGCTAAAAGTGGTAAAAGTGTATTGGGCCGCACCAAAGATTCAATAAGGAGGTTGTCCTCAATGAGATGCCATGTTATGGGGCGATCATTCTGTCTATGATTCAAGGAAGACTAGCTCTGTATTTGTTATGAACATAAATCACTTCACACGCATGGGAAATGGAAAAAAGAAGGCGGAGTTGCACCCAACTGGTCCCTGTACAGACTAAGAGACCCTAGTTGCACAACTAACAGCTCCACCTCAGACCTAGCTCCTTAAAAGGCCATCGAGAGGTTTCTCGTGCCTCTTGAAGGACCAGAGGTGAGGCCGCCACACACTGCGTGCAAAGGGAGAGGAGGGTGTGCAGGAACAAACAGAAACCCAGTGTGATGAAAACTGTGAAGCTAGTCACTTCAACATGACTTTTACATGACTAGTGGCAGCAGGGCAGTCAGGTAAGCCAGGGTCAGTTTCAGGAGAGCTCACATTTTGCCAGGAGAAAACAGAGACATGGTCATATAATGATCCAGTTTCAGGTTTTCAAGGAGATCACAATGAGGTTACAGGGATTAAACAAAGGCTTAAAGAGGTCTTGGTCCAGGTGTCAAAATATTGAGAGAAGGATAACAGGCAGAAGAGTAATCAAACAACAGTCCAGGTCAGAAAAAAGAGATCAGCATGGATACAGGAATGCAGGCCCAACACCACTTCAAGCAAAATGTATAACTGGCAGAAATCTGGGGATAGCTGCTCAGTTAAGTAACAGAGCAATCACTAGGAAGTAGAAACAATTGAGTATTCCAACTCTTCCCAGAAACAGCATGGAGAATAACTCTGAACATCAACATACTGACAATTCAGTTCACCCAGGTACCAGCAATAGCAACAAACAATATCATCCAAGACATGCTGTGTGGAGGGATTATGAGAAAAACTTAAACAAGGTGAAAGGATAATGGGCTAGGAAGGAAAACACAGTGACTCTCAGCCGACACTCAACTAGTGTTTACTATAAAGGTAAATATTTATGCTGAAGAGCTAAAACTCCCAGAAGCAATTGCAAATAGAGGTATTGCCAGCAAGGAAGTGCAGTGAGTGCAGAATGTGATATGATAGGTATCACGTGTGCCTGCACTACAATCTTCTTGAACTGCTCTGCACTGTCACATGTGGCATGCGCTGCAGTCTTCTTGAACTGCTATGCAATGATTTATTGTTTAAGGGAACAACCACTCAGATGACGACTATAAGCTGTTAATACATGTCCTGCACCCTACTACACCATTCCACTATGTTTTTCTTAAGAATATGATAAATGTAAACGAATAAACACTTTATAAATTACATGCCTGTGTATTGGGGTCTCTTCTGGTCAGTTACTAAGGGCTGTGTCTCCAGAGTTGACTGCTTCTCTAGCTCCTCTTACTTTGCAGACGTCACTGAGGTGATATTACTGTCAGTGGCGGGCACGCAAGCAGGTTCCTGTGGTAGCTTTGTAGTAAATATCAGAAGATGCTGCCGTCTATGGTCTGTTGCAGCTCTTCAGGTGAGGTTATGTGTCAGGTTACAAAGTTTTCCATTCCCCTGGTCTTTAAATCATTCCCTCTTTCACCAGCAAATGTCACTGATAGAGTTTAAGTTTAGTCTCTGCAAAAATTGAGACCTGTGAGGCTGTTGGTGCAGTTTGTGCTGAAGCCTTCTCCTGATTTTTCCTGGAGTTTTATTTATTTTGTGGGATTTGCAGTACTTCCCGGTCCATGGGTGGAGGTGAGTCAGTTTTAGCCTAGGATTTAACAGGAGAAAGGGCAAGGGTGGTGGCCCAGACTGCCTCACCTTGAAAGGTAATTCTGGGAAGACGCTGAACCAGGACCCCCAGTCTAAGGGTCAGACTAGTGCCTGTAATCACCTTTTGCCCATCATTACCATCCTGCTACCTTACTCCCTTGTCCGTTATACCACCCCGTGACAATAGGGCACACAAGAATGGAAAAATAAGAAACACCTGGAAAGAAGCAAACCAAGAGAGGTAATCAAAGACCATAAGAACCATCATCATTAGGAAAGGGTAGAAAAGGCAATAGCCCAGGGGAACAGACCACAAAACCACAGGTCACTGGATTGAATCCCCAATCTGAGCCATAACAGCATTACGTAGAAGTACAGGAGGTATTTTCATTGTTCCATAGTACAGAGCCGCAGATAGTGGATAGTTTAACTTCTGGCAGGGAAACAGCCCAACTCAATCGAATAAAAGGTCCAACATTATGAGACACCTGCATCTATTTCAGGTACAGAGAATGGTAATCCACATTGACAGGTGCAGCTAGATACATAAAACCCTTCATCTTTTCAGCCGGGATCATCTATAATTTATGTACAATTGATAATTTTACATTCAAAATGGCCATTAAACAATCCTTTGTAACCTCTGTAATCAAACTACTAAGATGAAGGAATAGAATTTGCAAAAACAAGTCAACCTAGAGGTATAGCCAGCGAGGAAGTACAGTAAGAGGTGAACATAAATAATCCAACCTAGAATGTGCAAGAATTGGAAAATAAGAAACACCTGGAGCAAACCAAGAATGGAAAACAAGGAGCATAAGAACCATCATCATTAGGAAAGGGAAGAAAAGGCAATAACCCAGTGGAACAGACCACAAAAACAGGGTGACCAGATCAATCCTCAGTCCGAGTCATTACAGTATTACTGAGTAGTACAGGAAATATCTTCATTGTTCCATAGTACAGAGCTGCCGAAACTGGATAGGCTATAAGAAACAAAGACAGAGGGGCGCAAATGAGAAGCACCTGAGACACTAAATTGGGTGTGGTGGGTAGCAGTATTGCTCACCTTGGTGTGTTGTGCGCCTCCGCACAAACACCAGTTAACGCTCAGGGTTTTAGACCTCCAGATCCGCCAGGCACTATCGCCGTCGCTCCAGCGATCCTTTCCAGGAAGGTGACCCCACGTGAACCAGGACCCAGAAACACGTCACCGCAGGTCCTTTGTTAATGGTCTCAGTCGCCCAGCAACCACAGGTCCTTTCGCTCTGGTGAATGACTCTGGGGTTAAAACTTAATCTTCCCACAGCAGCTCCTGCCAGCCTCCCAATAGGGATACCACAAATATAAACAAAATAAAAGGCGGTCTAATGGAGCGCTAAGAAGGAGAGGATTACTGTTCTTATATAAAGCATACAAACATTTATTAAGATGTCCCCTATACGCCACAAGATGTTTCGACAGTCTACGGCCGTCTTCCTCAGGTGTTATCACCTGAGAAAGACGGCTGTAGACTGTCGAAACATGTTGTGGCGTATAGGGGACATCTTAATAAAGGTTTGGATGCTTTACTATAAGATTAGTAATCCTCTCCTTCTTAACGCTCCATTAGACCACCTTTTATTTTGCTTAGAAACTGGATAGGCTAGAATTTAACTTCTGGTAGAGGATCTGCCCAACTAAGTAGAATAAAAGGTCCAACATTATGAAACACCTGCGTGTATTTCAGATACAGAGAATGGTATTCGGCATTGACAAGTGCAGCTGGATAAAAAATATTTCTAAGCTGAAGGGCTAGAACTCGCAGAAACAAGTCCACCTAGAGGTACAGCCAGCAAGGAAGTGCAGTGAGAGGTGAACATATATAATCCAACCCAGAATGTGATAGGGCAGACAAGAATGGGAAAATAAGAAACACCTGGAGATGACGAAACAAAGAATGAAAAACAAAGAGCATAAGAACCATCAGCATTAGGAAAGAGAAGAAAAGGCAATACCTGAGTAAACAGACCACAAAACCACGGGTCACCAGATCAAACCCAGTCCAAGCCATTACAGTATTACGGAGTAGTACAGGAGGTATTTTTATTGTTCAATAGTACAGAGCTGCAGACACTGGATAGGGTAGAAATTTACTTCTGGTAGAGCAAAAGCCCAACTAAGTAGAATAAGAGGTCCCACATTATGAGACACCTGCGTGTATTTCAGATACAGAGAATGGTAATCCACATTGACAGGTGCAGCCGGATACATAGAACTCCTCATCTTGTCAGCCAGGATCATCTATAATTTATGTACAATTGGTAATTTTACATTCAAAGTGGCCATTAAACAATCCTTTGTAACCTCCGTAATCAAAGCCCCGTCAGTAAGAAGATTCTAGAGCCGAGCAAAGTTCAAAAAATGGGAAGAAATTCCCAAAAGGGAAATGTTTATCTATTTTTTCTTTTACGCTTTCATGTAGATTTATGGCCCAGGGGGTTTCAGGCAGTGAAGAAAGAGTTTACATAAAAAAAATATTAAAAAAAAAAAAAACTTAAAAGGCAAAACCAGGAGAATGGCGGTGACCAGCCAGCTGTTAATAAATAGTTAATTCAATCGAGTACACTTTTGTACAAACTCAGGCTGGAATGGATTTAGCAAATGTAACAGTCCAAGGATAAAGAACATCGTCCTCACTCTTCAGCAGGCATTCACCGCTTACAGACAAAACCAGCTGCCGTCATGTGCCGACCCAAAATGTGCATTAGTTCAGGCCGAGCTCCAGGTTCTCCAGCTTTTAACAATGAAATGAGCAAAGTATTCACTGTTTAACCTACAGTATGCTTCAATAAGTGCACGAAGCCTGGACCAAGCTGTACTAGGAGGTCAGTGCAGAGCAAGACCCCCCCGCACACAAGGGTGGGGACCATTATGTATAATATCACATCTACCTACGTTACAAAATGCCCAGGCAAGGGCAATAACGCAATATATAAGAGAATGTATAACTAATACCAGCTGTACATATATAATTATATAAAAGAGATACCCAGGTTATACCAGCTGTACATATATAATTATATACAGGAGATGCCCAGGTTATACCAGCTGTACATATATGATTATATACAGACAATGCCAGGTTATACCGCTGTACATATATAATTATATACAGGAGATGCCCAGGTTATACCAGCTGTACATATATAATTATATACAGGAGATGTCCAGGTTATACCAGCTGTACATATATAATTATATACAGAGAATGTCCAGGTTATACCGGCTGTACATATATGATTATATACAGACAATGCCCAGGTTATACCAGCTGTACATATATAATTATATACAGGAGAAGCCCAGCTTATACCAGCTGTACATATATAATTATATACAGGAGATGTCCCAGGTTATACCGGCTGTCATATATAATTATATACAGGAGATGCCCAGGTTATACCAGCTGTACATATATACGTAATTATATACAGGAGATGCCCATGTTATACCAGCTATACATATATAATTTATATACAGGAGATGCCCAGGTTATACCAGCTGTGCATATAATTATATACAGGAGATGCCCAGGTTATACCGGCTGTGCATATATAATTATATACAGGAGATGCCCAGGTTATACTGGCTGTGCATATATAATTATATACAGGAGATGCCCAGGTTATACCGGCTGTACATATATAATTATATACAGGAGATGTCCGGGTTATAGCAGCTGTGCATATATAATTATATACAGGAGATGTCCAGGTTATACCAGCTGTACATATATAATTATATACAGGAGATGTCCAGGTTATACCGGCTGTACATATATAATTATATAAAGGAGATGTCCAGGTTATACCAGCTGTACATATATAATTATATACAGGAGATTTCCAGGTTATACCAGCTGTACATATATAATTATATACAGGAGATGCCCAGGTTATACCAGCTGTACATATATAATTATATACAGGAAATGCCCAGGTTATACCAGCATGTACATATATAATTATATACAGGAGATGTCCAGGTTATAGCAGCTGTGCATATATAATTATATACAGGAGATGTCCAGGTTATACCGGCTGTACATATATAATTATATACAGGAGATGTCCAGGTTATACCGGCTGTACATATATAATTATATACAGGAGATGCCCAGGTTATACCAGCTGTACATATATACGGTAATTATATACAGGAGATGCCCAGGTTATACCGGCTGTACATATATAATTTTATACAGGAGATGCCCAGGTTATACCAGCTGTGCATATATAATTATATACAGGAGATGCCCAGGTTATACCGGCTGTGCATATATAATTATATACAGGAGATGCCCAGGTTATACTGGCTGTGCATATATAATTATATACAGAAGATGCCCAGGTTATACCGGCTGTACATATATAATTATATACAGGAGATGTCCGGGTTATAGCAGCTGTGCATATATAATTATATACAGGAGATGTCCAGGTTATACCGGCTGTACATATATAATTATATACAGGAGATGTCCAGGTTATACCGGCTGTACATATATAATTATATAAAGGAGATGTCCAGGTTATACCAGCTGTACATATATAATTATATACAGGAGATGTCCAGGTTATACCAGGTGTACATATATACGGTAATTATATACAGGAGATGCCCAGGTTATACCAGCTGTACATATATACGGTAATTATATACAGGAGATGCCCAGGTTATACCGGCTGTACATATATAATTTTATACAGGAGATGCCCAGGTTATACCAGCTGTGCATATATAATTATATACAGGAGATGCCCAGGTTATACCGGCTGTGCATATATAATTATATACAGGAGATGCCCAGGTTATACTGGCTGTGCATATATAATTATATACAGGAGATGCCCAGGTTATACCGGCTGTACATATATAATTATATACAGGAGATGTCCGGGTTATAGCAGCTGTGCATATATAATTATATACAGGAGATGTCCAGGTTATACCGGTTGTACATATATAATTATATACAGGAGATGTCCAGGTTATACCGGCTGTACATATATAATTATATAAAGGAGATGTACAGGTTATACCAGCTGTACATATATAATTATATACAGGAGATGTCCAGGTTATACCAGCTGTACATATATAATTATATACAGGAGATGCCCAGGTTATACCAGCTGTACATATATAATTATATACAGGAAATGCCCAGGTTATACCAGCTGTACATATATAATTATATACAGGAGATGTCCAGGTTATAGCAGCTGTGCATATATAATTATATACAGGAGATGTCCAGGTTCTACCGGCTGTACATATATAATTATATACAGGAGATGTCCAGGTTATACCGGCTGTACATATATAATTATATAAAGGAGATGTCCAGGTTATACCAGCTGTACATATATAATTATATACAGGAGATGTCCAGGTTATATCAGCTGTACATATATAATTATATACAGGAGATGCCCAGGTTATACCAGCTGTACACAGGGCCGCACCGTCCATTGGACAAGGTGAGCCCTGTCATTCAGGCGGCAGCCGGCAGGGGGAGCGGCAGTGCAGAAGGGGGCGGCGCCTCATGCACGCAGCCTCCCCCTGTCATGGCGCCGGCCGCTCACCCCGCGCGCACCGCAGGTAAGCGGCGCGACCCGGGGGGAGGCACAGAAGGGGCGGCAGCGCTGCCCACGGCTCATCAGCACCCCCCCCCCCGGTACTCACGGCCGCGGCCGGCAATGACTGCCGGTGCCGCGGCTCAGGCGGCAGAGGGGGCGGCAGTGCTGGGATCCACCAGCACCCCCCCGTAATCGGTGCCGCGGCTCAGGCGGCAGAGGGGCTTGGTGCACCCCTGGCTGTACATATATAATTATATACAGGAAATGCCCAGGTTATACCAGCTGTACATATATAATTATATACAGGAGCTGTCCAGGTTATACCAGCTGTACATATATAATTATATACAGGAGATGTCCAGGTTATACCGGCTGTACATATATAATATAATTATATACACGAGATGCCCAGGTTATACCAGCTGTACATATATAATTATATACAGGAGATGTCTAGGTTATACCGGCTGTACATATATAATTATATACACGAGATACCCAGGTTTATACCAGCTGTACATATATAATTATATACAGGAGATGTCCAGGTTATACCAGCTGTACATATATAATTATATACAGGAGATCTCCAGGTTATACCAGCTGTACATATATAATTATATACAGGAGATGTCCAGGTTATACCAGCTGTACATATATAATTATATACAGGAGATCTCCAGGTTATACCAGCTGTACATATATAATTATATACAGGAGATGTCCAGGTTACACCAGCTGTACATATATATTCATATACAGGAGATGTTCAGGTTACACCGGCTGTACATATATAATTATATACAGCGGGGAGGAGGGGAGGACATGAGCATGGACTGGAGCTCACCCCCAACTGCCCCCACTCACCCTCAACTGCCCCTGCTCACCCCCAGCTGCCCCCACTCACCCCCACTGCCCCACCACAGCCCAATTCACTTACTCCCCTCAGCATGTACTCACCCCCTTAACCTGAACTCACCCCCCAAAGCCTGCACTCACCCACCCACAGCCTACACTCACTCCCCCCCTCAGCCCACACTTACCCCCACAGCCCACACTCATCACACCCCCCAGAGCCCACACTCACACCCCCACAGCCTGCACTCACCCACCCACAGCCTGCACTCACTCCCCCCTCAGCCCACACTTAACCCCACAGCCCACACTCACTCACACCCCCCACAGCCTGCACTCACCCCCCTCCAGCCCGCACTCACACCCCCACAGCCTGCACTCATTCACACCCAACCCCACAGCCTGCACTTACTCAACCCTTCTCAGCCCAGTCAGCACTCATCCCCCACAGCCCTCACTCACATTGCCCCAGAGAGCCTCACTCTTTCAGCCCCCCACAGCTTTCACTCAGTCACAACTCCCCACAGCCTGCACTCACTCAAACCCCCACAGCCTGCCCTCACTCGGCCTGCCCTCATTCAGCCCTCACCATGGTCAGCCCGCACTCATTCAGCCTACACTCACTTAGCCTGCCCTCACTCAGCCCACATCACGGTCAGCCCACACTCATTCAGCCTGCACTCAGCCCACATCTCGATAACCCCGAACTACAGTCATCCTGCACTCACTCACCCCGCACCACGGTCATCCTGCATTCAGCCCTCACCACGCTCACCCTGCACCACGGTCACCCCGCACCACGGTCACCCCATACTCACCCCACTCTACCTCAGCTCGCACTATGGTCACCCCACATTCACTCAGCCTGCACCATGGTCACCCCGCAGCACTGGGGGGGGCAGTGAGAGCGAGGGGGAACAAACAGAGGGCAGAGGAGAGATCGCACAGGGAGGAGAGGCGAATGCTGCCCCCAGTGCCACAGAGCCCACCCCCACCGTGATGTCACCACCCACCCCATGCGATAGCATCGGGCTCCCATCTAGTATAATTATACACAGGAGATGCCCAGGTTATACCATCATGGTGCAATGCATTATATATCAGGTTTTCTGCATATTGTGCACATTTCTTTTCTCCTCGTCTTTGTCCGCAGTAAATTCTCTATATAAGAAGAAAGCTTAATAGATTAATTACCAGTTCATTAAATGGATTTTCGGCAGATATTACCTGGAGGCTTCTTTGGTATCAGCGTTTCTTGTGATTTAAGGACCCTTTGTTTGGTTCGGAGCCGCTGCTTCTACCTTTGTGTTTCTAATGATCATTACAAACATGGGAGAAGGGTGTTAAATATTAATTAGTAACAAACTTCTCCAACTGTAATGCATGTTTAATTCACAAGCCGAGATCATTACCTGTATCATTAATGTGCTGCTAACGAATCCCCCATCTATTACCAGGGGGGCGGCGGGCATCAAGCTCCAAAGGCGGCCGGCAACTGAGGCGAAAGGACGGGAAATCATTCTTTAGGGATATGAGCACTTTTGCCACCATTGTGTATTATGGCCAGATCAAGGTTTGATAAATGTGGGGGTTTGCATGAGTTTATTAGGTATAATGCTGCCATATTATTGCCCATCTAATAGTGCTGTCATACTGCTTACATAATAATGCCATATTGTGCCAAGAGTGCATGACATGTAACTTACAATCCTTAATGCATAATAATACCATACACCTATCCTGTGTTATAATTATGTCTATTATTAAGCAGAGGGTCTGCAGTGCCCCTATTAGCCCCAGGGCAAGGTGTGACTGTCACCAGTACAACTGGTGGTTGCTCTTACATGGCAAATGCCCTTTTGCTCATGATATGGAGTTTAGACACTATCATGGCTCTGATAATATCCTTTTTTTTCGAATGGTGAGACACTAGTCTTGACTAATAGCTAGGGTGAATGTGACGCTTGTCACTATAAACAGCTAGAGTGTGACACAGTTACTACTTACAGGAGCATAGACAACATGGAACTCATGTAATCTGGGGCCAGGTTCCAGGAGAGCTAGTAGTATTCATGGAATAGACAGAAACAGTCATGAAAAGATCCAGGGTCAGGTTCCAGGAGAGCTTTTAGTATTCAGGGAGTAGACGCACATAGTCATGCAATGGTCCAGGGTCAGGTTCCAGGAGAGCTCCTAGTATTCAGGGAGTAGACACACATAGTCATGCAATGGTCCAAGTTCAGGTTCCAGGAGAGCTCTAGTATTCAGGGAGTAGACACACATAGTCATGCAATGGTCCAGGGTCAGGTTCCAGGAGAGCTCCTAGTATTCAGGGAGTAGACACACATAGTCATGCAATGGTCCAGGGTCAGGTTCTAGGAGAGCTCTATTATTTAGAGAGTAGCACACATAGTCATGCAATGGTCCAGAGTCTTGGAGAGCTCCTACTATTCAGGGAGTAGACACACATAGTCATGCAATGGTCCAGAGTCTAGGAGAGCTCCTACTGTTCAGGGCCTAGACACATGTAGTCATACAATGATCCATGGTCAGGTTGCAGGAGAGCTGCTAGTATTGAGGGAGTAGACATATGTAGTAAAGCAGTGGTCCAGGGTCAGATTCCAGAAGAGCTCCTAGTTTTCAGGGAGTAGACAGAAACACAGTCCTGCAATGGTTCAAGGTCAGATTTCCAGGAGAGCAGAAAGAGGATTCAGGGAGTTAACAGAGGTGTATTCAGGTCATGGTGCAGGGGTCAAAATACCAGAAGGTCACAAGAAGTACAGGGACATGACAAAAGGGAAATCAAGCAACAGTCTGGAGTGAGATAACAGAGATCAGAGCACACACAGGCCAGATTGCACCTCACATAGAATGTATGGAAAGAATGACTCCTGGGAGAGGCTTCTCAGTGAAGTAGCAGAGCAATCACAGGGCAGATGGAACACCTGAGCAACACAGCACCTCCCAGAACCAGAAGGGAGACCTATGCTGTCAATTAACTACTGACAGCTCAGCACACCAGATACCAAACACAGCAGTAACTCTTATTCCATCCGAGACGCACTGCATGGAGGAATCATGACAAATGGATTTGAAGTTGGAAAATAATATTTTGTGATTATAAAGGAAATAAATAATGAAAGGTCGTCCAAACCAGATAAGCCTGCAAGCTGATTAATGGGGTCCAGGACCATGTGATGATAAATGTGGTCCGGAGAGGTCCGGGGCCCCCTCGCGGTCCATGGTATTCAGCCAACCGACATTAAATTGACTAATATTAAGTTCCCAGAAGCCCCACAGCCCGTCACTACCTATAGGAAATCATATAAATCACTTGACAAAAATTACGGGAAGTTACGGAAACTGGTCAAAGCTCTTAATGTGATTAAATTAGATCCAATGAGCTTGGTGTTTAGAGTAAAAATCAAATCCGAATTTAATAGGATAATTAATATTACTGCAATCAAATTCCAGATGTAGCTCCTTTTCCTATAGCATAATAATACATTACAGAATAATACAGACAATGGAAACCTAAACTAAAATCATCACAAACTTCCCCTCCTAGAACCGTTCAGCGGACAAAAGGTAACCTCCAGCCTCACAGTGCACATAGTGTCAGCAGGACCTGTGCTCAGGACACCGGCATGGCCCAAAGTGTCGGCACCTTGAAATTGTTACAGAAAATGAAGTATTTCTCCCAGAACATTATTACAATTCCCATGTTTTGTTATATACATGAATATTTCCTCTGTGTGTATTGGAGCAACACAAAAAAATGAGGAAAAAAAGGCAAATTAGACATAATTTCACACAAAACTCCAAAAATGCTCCGGACACAATAGTCTCCCCCTCACCTTAATATTCAGCTTCCCCCTCTGTAATAAATCCCTGCAGTCAGTCGCCTCCTATAACCTCCACAAGCTTCTTCTCTTCTTTATAATCTGCTCCCGGTCTCTCATATTTGAGGCGTCTTCTCCCAATTTTCATATCTCTCCACAGGTGATCAATGGGATTTAGATCCGGACTCATTGCTGCCACTTCAGATCTCTCCACAGGTGATCAATGGGATTTAGATCCGGACTCATTGCTGCCACTTCAGATCTCTCCACAGGTGATCAATGGGATTTAGATCTGGACTCATTGCTGACACTTCAGATCTCTCCACAGGTGATCAATGGGATTTAGATCCGGACTCATTGCTGACACTTCAGATCTCTCCACAGGTGATCAATGGGATTTAGATCCAGACTCATTGCTGCCACTTCAGATCTCTCCACAGGTGATCAATGGGATTTAGATCCGGACTCATTGCTGACACTTCAGATCTCTCCGCAGGTGATCAATGGGATTTAGATCCGGACTCATTGCTGACACTTCAGATCTCTCCACAGGTGATCAATGGGATTTAGATCCGGACTCATTGCTGACACTTCAGATCTCTCCACAGGTGATCAATGGGATTTAGATCCAGACTCATTGCTGACACTTCAGATCTCTCCGCAGGTGATCAATGGGATTTAGATCCAGACTCATTGCTGCCACTTCAGATCTCTCCGCAGGTGATCAATGGGATTTAGATCCAGACTCATTGCTGACACTTCAGATCTCTCCGCAGGTGATCAATGGGATTTAGATCCAGACTCATTGCTGCCACTTCAGATCTCTCCACAGGTGATCAATGGGATTTAGATCTAGACTCATTGCTGCAACTTCAGATCTCTCCACAGGTGATCAATGGGATTTAGATCCAGACTCATTGCTGACACTTCAGATCTCTCCGCAGGTGATCAATGGGATTTAGATCCGGACTCATTGCTGACACTTCAGATCTCTCCACAGGTGATCAATGGGATTTAGATCCGGACTCATTGCTGACACTTCAGATCTCTCCGCAGGTGATCAATGGGATTTAGATCCAGACTCATTGCTGCCACTTCAGACCTCTCCACAGGTGATCAATGGGATTTAGATCTAGACTCATTGCTGCAACTTCAGATCTCTCCACAGGTGATCAATGGGATTTAGATCAGGACTCATTGCTGACACTTCAGATCTCTCCACTGGTGATCAATGGGATTTAGATCCGGACTCATTGCTGACACTTCAGATCTCTCCACAGGTGATCAATGGGATTTAGATCCGGACTCATTGCTGATACTTCAGACCTCTCCACAGGTGATCAATGGGATTTAGATCTGGATTCATTGCTGCCACTTCAGATCTCTCCACAGGTGATCAATGGATATAGATCCAGATTCATTGCCGACACTTTAGATTTCTCCGGCACTTTTTTTCCTCCATTTCTGGGGCGATTTTCCTGCTGGAAACCCTTGACCTAGGACGCCCCCAGCTTTCTGACAATGGGTTCTATATTTTCACCTAAAATGCTCTGGCAATCATCAGATTTCATGATGTCTTGCACACAGTCAAGGCCCCCAGTGCCACAGGCAGAAAAACACCCAGCCTCTCTGACCTCCACCATATGTGACTATAGGTCCTGTGCTCTTTTCTCTGACCTTCCCCATATATGACTGTAGGTCCGGTGCTCTTTTCTCTAACCTCCCCCATATGTGACTGTAGGTCCTGTGCTCTTTTTTCTGACCTCCCCCATATGTGACTGTAGGTCCTGTGCTCTTTTCTCTGATCTCCCCTATATGTGACTGTAGGTCCTGTGCTCTTTTCTCTGACCTCCCCCATATATGACTTTAGGTCCTGTGCTCCTTTCTCTGACCTCCACCATATGTGACTGTAGGTTCTGTGTTCTTTTCTCTGACCTCCCTCATAAGTGACTGTAGGTCCTGTGCTCTTTTCTCTGACCTCCCCCATATATGACTGTAGGTCCTATGCTCTGCTACCTGACCTTCCCCATTTGTGACTGTAGGTCCTGTGTTCTTTTTCATGACCTCCCCCATATGTGATTGAAGGTCCTGTGCTCTTTTCTCTGATCTCCCCCATATGTGACTGTAGGTCCTGTGCTCTTTTCTCTGTCCTCCCCCATATGTGACTGTAAATCCTGTGTTCTTTTTCATGACCTCCCCCATATGTGATTGTAGGTCGAGTGCTCTTTTCTCTGACCTCCCCCATATGTGACTGTAGGTCCTGTGCTCTTTTCTATGACCTCCCCCATATGTGACTGTAGGTCCTGTGTTCTTTTCTATGACCTCCCTCATATATGACTGTAGGTCCTGTGCTCTTTCCTTGTTGGCCTCATTCTGTTTTCAGTAAACAGTAGAATGATGCACTTTACCAAAAAGCTCTCTCTTGTCTCATCTGTCCACAAGACGCTTTTCCACAGATTTTGCTTTCTCGCGTACATTTTGGCTTTTTTCTGTCTCTGTGTCAGCAGTGAGTCCTCCTGGGTCTCCTCCAGATCATTTAATTTCACTCAGATGTGGATGGATAGTTCGTGCTGACACTGATGCCCCCTGAGCCTGGAGGACAGATTTAATTTCTTTGGAACTTGATTGGGGCTTATCCACCATCCAGATAATCTTGCACTGCAACCTTTTATCACTGTTTCTCTACCGTCCACATTCAAGGAGATTAACTATAGTGCCATGGGTTGTAAACTTCTTTATTATGTTGTGCACCGTGGACAAAGGAACATCAAGATCTCTGGAGATAGAATTGTTATCTTGAGATATTAATATTTTTTAACAATTTTGGCTCTCCAGTCCTCAGTTCTCTTCTCTTTCTGTTCTCCATGCTTACTGTGGCACACACAGACACAAATGCAAAGAATGAGGCAACTTCTCCCCTTTTTATCTGGTTTCAGGTGTGATTTTCATATTGCCCATCCTGTTACTTGACACAGGTGAGTGTGAACGAGCATCACATGCTGGAAACAGAGGTTTACTCACAATTTTGGAAAGATGTTAACAATCTTGTCAGAACCATTTTCGGGGCTTTTGAGTGAAATGTAGTCCAAATTGCTTATTTTATTTGTTTTTTTATGTTGTTCCAATACACAGAAAGGAAATAAACATGTGTCTAACAAAACGCGTAATTGCAATAATTTTTTAAGAGAAATACTTCATCTATGGAACATTTTAAAGGTGTCAACACTGTTGGCCATGACTGTGGATAGTATCAGTATGCTATGTGCACAGGATACCTGGTGTCACGGAGAGAGCTGGGGATATCTCACAGAAATCACACTGCTGACACCAATTTGCCACAAATAGTTCTCCACTGTGTATAATCGTCAGGACAATAGGCGATTGAGGTATAATAGTAAGGAAAGACGGGACTCTGCTATGACAATTAGAATACAGAAATATTTCAGCTAAGCAAAAAAATGCAAAAACTGAGACACTTACCTTTATGAATATGGCCATAAACCGCCCATAGTGTCTCAATTTTGTCATTTTTTGCTTAGTTGAAATATTTCTGTATTCTAATTATCATAGCAGAGTGCTGCTTTTCTTCCTATTGTAATTATGGTGTTCGGCGTTGCACCTGTGCACACTGACAGCATTGAGTGCTGCAGTTTTTTCTGAATACGCAATTGATGATTGATGATGAGGTGACGGCTTCTTTTGCCACTGTGCCACTTTCACAGTAAACACATAGTATATACACACTGGGTTCCATATGGAATATCATATAAATAAATGTATATATACTTCGGTACGGTCACTGCCTAGCTCTGCAATAACCCCAAGAAAACTAGCTGCCACCAACAATAGAAGATAAATAAAAGAAAAGCACTCATCCTGTCATTGGAGTAATGCTATCATTTATCTCTTTGGAGAGAAGTACTCCAGTTGAAGTATGGGACAATCCAAATGAGAACTGTGTCTTTCAGATTAAACAGTGGTGATCACTCAAAATCTGCATTTATTACATATCAGTCACCCCCACAAACCTCCTGTCAGTGACCTCAGATGGAAACTTGTCATTGGGCTGTAGCCAAGTTTTCAAGAATCAGGGGATCTTTGGTCTTCAAGATATCTGCCCCTCTGTGAAAGATATTAATACCATATTTCCTATCATGATTTTAGCTTTCCAGATATAAGAAACATGGCAAATACAACCCCCATCTATTGGGCAGATATTGATGTGCAGATCGCACAGTTATGGAAGAGCATGCATGTCATTCCTTTTGGGATCACTATGTCAAAAATGTGCTTCCCATAACTGTAGGGCCTGAGCCTGCCACAAAACTTAAATATTGGAAAGTGATGCCCTCCTGTGTACTGTATTCCTTTAATAAAAGTAAAATTATCTATTGAGGTAACTACTTGTATCTGGCACTGTATGTCAGTATTATTGTCACGATAGTCTCTCTTACTTTGGAGACTTGTGACAGTTTTGGGATCTGTGTCTCATATTGAATGTGTTTCTTTCCTTTGGCAGTTAAGGAGTTAATGTCAGTTTCTGTAGCTAACAACCTAAGCTATGTTGTTTGCCCATGTGTGGCCACTTTGTGATCACTCCCATCCCCTTTATATGGTCACATGATTCTAGCATCCTTTGCTGGTGATTGAAGTTCATTCCTGGCCTGGTTTCCTGAGGTGAAGGAAGGTCTCTGGAGATCCTGACCGTTTCCAAGTCGTCTGCTGCCTAGGAGAGTGGCAGCAGGAGTGAAGTTGTGTTTGTTGTCTTCCTGCCTGTCTTGCCTTACCTCTTGTTGTTATTTTTTCAGTGGTTGGGACTAGTGCTCCCACCAACTATTTCCCTATTCAGAGCTAATATCAGGGCCAGCAAGGGACTAGGTATCCTCATCGGCGACAGGTTGAAAAAATCTGTATGGGGTTGGTAGGGAGATTAGGGCACAGCCGCAGGTGAGTGCAGGAGGTCTCCTCTCTCACATTCCCTATGAGCAGGGCCCTCTGCTGTATTTGTTCCCCTGATGTTCCCCCATCTGTTGTTTGTGTAGTGCACCGGATATCGTTGGTCCGTGCGTCCACTATCACGCACGGTAGCCGGACACCCCCTTTTTGTAGGTTTTTTTGGCAACCCTTCTTTTTTTCTAAGAGAAAAACCTTGCAACCAAATCAAAGTAACACTCTATAGACTGATTTGAAAGACCCTCTTGACACATCGAATAACAGACCCAGCAATCCCCCACTGATTCAGGTTCTTTTGGTCCATCACACCCTATTGCCTCCAACTAGAAGTCCTAGTCTTGTTTAATTACTTCTGCTTTTCATCCTGGTAATGTGCGTTATCATTGATCCTCATATCCATCTCCATTAGTAACGGTTAGCAAATAGTGGGATTAGACAAAGGTTACAGATTAGGAACATTAAAGATGATTGATGGCCGCCCCCCCTCCTCCTCCTCCTATTGACAGTCACATCAGGCGTCCTTCTATTTTTATCTAGATAATTCCTAGCAGTTCCATTGTACACATGGGTCATGGCCAGAGTCAGAACATCTTCAGTCTTTGATACATGAATTGATACAATGTTCCTTTCATTGTGATTGATTCTTGTATCCTCCACTTGTTGAGACGTCTGCGTCGCAGACTTTCCTGACAATGGAGATGAATGATATTTGTCAGGGAACATACGAGATGTCCCTGGTGGCTTCCAAACCAAGATGTGATAGATTGATCTGAAGATTTCCTTTAGGAAACGAGATGTTAGCGATGTGTGGCACCAGGCTCCCCCGACGCCAACACTATCCATTCCACACATGATAGAGATGGATCTCACAGACTCAATGTGAAGGTTGTATGGAAAGATGCGGATTCCTGCAATTATCAAGTATTAATTACCAGTAACTGAAAAAGAAGATCGATGTCTGTGTCACATTCCTGCGTCTTACGAATGTTTCCAATTAGGTCAAGTCATTTGTAAAATTGACTCATAGTAAAATATTCATCAGAACTTCCTATTGTTCTTCCAAGTTCCAACTTTGTAATAAAGTATATTGTATTTGTGAATAATGCTGAGTAATGAATCGGCAAATCTCAATATATACTCGGTAAAATGTTTGTACCATGTTAGCCAGTATATAGAAAAATTAGACAAAATAATGAGAAGGAGGGGCACCTGCAATGATACCGGGTGGTCAAGTGGAGGATGCACAATTGGAGTCGCAGTATCCTAATGTGGTTATGCAGGCGGCATAACCACGGAGAGAGAGCCCGCGGTGCTTGTCGCGCACTTGATGAAGGCGGGGATTACCGCCGAAACATGTGAGTAGACTGACCACAAGTTAAGTAAACATTTCAACCCATGTTAATGTCTGCTTTTTCCTGAGCGCCTGCAGGAGGAAAGATGATAAGGTGGGCAAGGGAGCTAGTCTGGCCCTGGACTTGGGGTCTCTGACTAGCCCTGTTACTGAAGGTACCTCTAAAGGTGAGGAGGTGAGGGCCACCACCCTAGCCCTTTGCTCCTGATCACCCCTAGGCTAAGAGTCCTTACCTCCACCCATGGACCAGGAAAACCCAGCAGCTTCAATGGAAGGCAACAACAGCAAAAACACAGCTCAGCACAGCACAATTTCAAAGCACGGGATTTAAGTAGAAATTAGCTCTATCTACGACACCTAGTGGAGGGAAGTGGAACTATTTCAAGGCTGGGGGAGTGGAGATTTGAATACTAAGACACACCCCTCCACCTCCACCTAAATGCTACCTAGTGTACTGCATTATCCAACCCTCTATTTGTGTGCATATATGTGTGTTCAGAATTTGTGTCATTATTAAGCCTGGTGAAGAGACCTTAGAGTCTCGAACGTTTGCTATTATTTACCATCTTTTCAGTTCGCTATTAAAAGGTAAGGGTACCGTTAAGGGCCTGTCACACGCGTCAATGTCGTCAGTGAGATGATCGCTGACGACATTGACGGCTGATCGCTGGTGAGCTGTCACACAGACAGACTCACCAGCGATCAATTGACCAGAAACATCGTGGAAACGATTTAAATATCGTTTCCACGATGTCTTGCTCCCGCTGCCAGCCTGCTGGAAGCGGGAGCAGGCTGGTCTCCAAGGTAAACTGCGGGTATCTAGGCAGCGCGCGCTGCCTAGATACCCGACGTGTACCTTAGTTACCAGCCTCCTCCGCTCACCGGCTGGTATCTAAGGTACACAGCGGGTAACTAGGGACCCTAGTTACCCGCTGTGTACCTTAGATACCAGCCGGTGAGCCAGGGGCGGACCTTGCTGCCCGGGGGCCCTGGTGCAGCCTTTGAGGGGGGGCCCTGGTTTGCCTGCCCAGCGGCAGAGAGAGGAGGGGCGGGCTCAGCAGGGGGAAGCAGGAAGCTTCCCTGGTTAACCCCCTCTCCTCTGCCACACTGGCACAGGGACATGGGGGGCGGCTGGGGACCCCCCTGCAGGGCTAACCTGCGTCCAGCGGGGCCCCTGTGAGCCGGAGCAGCAGCAGAGAGAGGACGGGCGGGCTCAGCCGGGGGAAGCAGGAAGCTTCCCTGGTTAACCCCCTCTCCTCTGCCACACTGGCACAGGGACAGCGGAGCGGAGGAGGCTGGTAACTAAGGTACACGTCGGGTATCTAGGCAGCGCGCGCTGCCTAGATACCCGCAGTTTACCTTAGTTACCAGCTCCCAGCGCTTGTGAGAGGTGCTGGGAGCTGGAATATCGCTACTCCCGGTGTCACACGCAGCGATGCTGCGTGTCCACCGGGCGACAATTGCCAGGTTTTAGAGCAGGTTCTAAAACCTGGCGATCATCAACCAGCGATTTATCGCTGGTTGATTCAGTATGTCACACGCATCAATATCGCTGCAACGTCACTCGCAGCCGAGATCGTGCAGGCGATATTGACGCGTGTGACAGGCCCTTTAAACGTCGCAACATTGCATGCAATTTCACTGGCAATTTGCTGGTTGCAGTGAAATGATGGATACATTGTTCCATTGTACAGGGCAACAAAATAGAACAATGTGTCCATGATTTCACTGCAACCAGCAAATTGCCAGTGAAATTGCATGCAATGTTGCGAACTGTAACGGTACCCTATCAACCACTGAGGACTCTCAGATGGTAATATTTTAATATTTACTCGATCATTCAATATTGTGAGATGCGTTTTGGTGCAAATTGCAATGTGCCAATGTTAAACTATGGGAAAACATGGAATTCCTCTTCAGTAACCAAACATTCCTAGTTATGTAGATTTCTTATTTTCTCTTTTTGGATTTTCTTAAATAGTTACGGTCAAGGTTGCCTCACTGCAAACACCAGTAATGGTTTACCAGCATGGTTATAGCTGTGTTCAAAATAATAACAGTGTGTTCAAAACCATGAGTTAAGCACAAAATCTCTATAATATATTTTATTTCCAGTATTGGGGACATTGCACAGTGTTTTCTAAATCTAAATATGAATAGAAATGTATATATTTTTTAACTAACAAAAAATTAACATTGGGCTGCTCAAAAAAATAGCAGTTTGTCTTTTCTTAGGATTTAGCTTCCTGTTAATCACTAACCTAATATTTAATTGTATAACCTCAGTTTTTTAGAACTTCTTCACATCTTTGTTGCATGGAGTCAACCGACTTCAGCTGTTATTCCAGCCCAGGATGCTTTGACTACATCTGATAATTTATTTGCTTTTGTTGTCTTTGCCTCAGAATCGACAGTTTTGGTGTCACCCCACAAATGACCTATCAGACTAAGGTCCAGGGATTGGGCGGCCGCTCCATAACCTCAATTTTTCCTGACTGGAACCAAGACTTTGCTCATTTGCTGGTGTGTTTAGGGTCGTTCTCTTGTTGAAACACCCATTTCAAGGGCATTTCCTCTTCAGCTTAAGGCAACATGATCTCTTCAAGTATTTTATTGTCTGCAATCTGGTCCATGATCCCTGGTATGTGGTTAATAGGCCGGCACCATAGTAAGAGAAACCTGCCCACATCATGATGTTTCACCACCAGACTTCACTGTCTTCAGAGTGGACTGTGGCGAAGTCAGAGTTTGGGGGTCATCTGATGAACTGTCTGTGGGTCTTGGACCCAAAAAGAACAATTATACTCTCATCAGTCCATACAATGTTCCTCCATTCCTCTTTAGGCCAGGTGATGTGTTCTTTCTTCAGTCCATGTCTTGTTATAACAGTGGGACTCTGTGGGGACTTCTTGCTATAGATGATCTTCACACTGGCGTCTTCTGTCCTCACAGGTAACTGGAGATGTCTTTGATCCTCCTGGAGCTGATGATTGGCTGAGCCTTTGCCATTCTGGATATTCTTCTATCCATTTGAATGGTCGTCTTCTGTTCTGGTTTTCCATTATTATAAAGTATTGGAGATCATTTTAGCTGAGCAGCCAATCATTGTCTGCTCTTCTTTATAAATTTTACCCTCTCCAACCTTTTAATCAAGGTCCGCTGTTATTTGAACAATGTCTGGAACGACCCATATTTCTCAGGCTTTCATGGTGAAATGCATGTACAACATGTACCAGCTTTACCCTTAAATAAGGGCCCCTGATTGATTCACACTTGTGTCTTCACAGGATGATTGACCTCACTAATTGAGCTCCACACTGCTATTATTTTGAACACACCCCCTTTCAATTAATTATTCAAATACACAGACTCAAAAAACATGCAGATCATGAATGCCGAGTCTGTGTCACATGTTGACTGCTCCATGGTCCACGTGAAATGCTCTGCTGCAGTTTAAATCAGAGTAAATTTCCTTTGGTTCTTCTGGGGTTAATGCTGAAACTGCTATTGCTGTCTATATGTGGTGTATGGCTCTGCAGGTGGAGGTGAAGGTTTGCCAGCTGACCACACTCCTGGCCTTTAAATGAGCCGTCTCTCCCTCCAGCTGATGTCGCTGATAGAGTTTTACTCTGCCTTTGACTTGGGAGCTGAAGACGTCTTTACACTTGTCCTGAAGTTTCTTGGTGCTTTTCCTTTGGAGGTTGCTGTGTATCCCTGTCCATGGTGGGAGGCGAGAGGGAGTAGCACAGGGCTGGGGAGGAGTAGAGGGCAAGGGTAGTGGCCCAGACCTTCTCGCCATCAGAGATTTCTCTGGGGTTAGGGCTAGGCTATCTACCCAGATTTTCTTGCCCATTCTTACCATCCTGCTTCCTTTTCCTTATCCGCTTACTATGCACGTCAGTTTCTAAAAATCTACTGTACCAATTGGTAAATTGATTGACATTTGGTCATATGATTTATACCAAAAACAGTGAATATTGTGTTTAGTCATATTGGGCTATTATTTTAAAGTAACAGTATTATGAGTAGATTATACCTTCACAACTGGATATATTTGTGCAGTATATATATGTATATACCTTTATAGCTCTGTTTTTTCTTTTGCAGTTTTAGCTCCAGGGCAGGTTATGTCCACGGTTAATAAGAAATAATTAAGATTTGATGCATTTCCTCCTGTAGTATTCTCATTGTGTATCACCTTGGCTCA
Organism: Allobates femoralis; assembly: GCA_033576535.1. Taxonomy (NCBI): domain Eukaryota; kingdom Metazoa; phylum Chordata; class Amphibia; order Anura; family Aromobatidae; genus Allobates; species Allobates femoralis. The sequence continues at coordinate 117,854,741 of JARQOC010000010.1, forward strand.
ATACGAATTCCTCTCCTTGGGTTTTTGCTCACTTCTTACTTTAGACAGTAAATGGCTTCTCAAGGGCGTTTTGTCAATGGAAATCCAATTGCACGGAAAACCTTTCAGATATTTTTTTCTTCCTGATGACTTAAAAGTGTATTTCTTCCAGGCTTTCAACATAAGCAAACAAGGACGCAGGTAGCAGGGAAGATAATCCGGGCGGCACGCGGCGGCGGAGTCCTTGCCTTGGAACTTCTCCTTTCCAGTAACTTTTCTTTGAAAACCACATTAGAAATTGTCACAGCAATAAACCTGCGCCGGCAGGCGACGCTTATCAGATGTGTTCTTAAACACCTGGGCTGAGAAGAGAAGCGTTCCACTTGGCAGAGATATTGAAGATGCAATAGAAAGAAGGCAGTCATCCATTTACCACCGAGTCTGCCTGAGTTAGTCGGTGTTTTCTGGATTCAATATGTTTAATGGCTCCGAAAATTCTGTCTGGAACTTTAAATTAGGGATTGGATGAAAGACACCTCATCTGTATCCATCTGAAGAGGGTGAACCAACGTGTGAGGAAGGAAAGGATAAGACGCTAAGCCAAGCTGCGTTTTGTGGCGTTTGCGGCTCATAAGTGCAAAGTCGGAGACCTGGACAGGTAGATCCTCTAAGACCAAGATCTCGGGGGCAAACAGACCATGGGTGTCAGTGCATGAGACGGGTGAGGCATGCAGGACACGGGTAGCTGAGGGATAGGAGATCACAGACAGAGAGAAGACCATTAGCAGAGGTATTGAAAGCCGCAGGCAGAAAGCTGAGGTACTGGGAATGGCAGGCAGACAGGAGATATTCTGGAGATTTCAGACAGGTAGATGAGATACTGGAAATCACAGGTAGGAAACTTCCTTGACACTGCAGATAGGTAGCTGAGATACTGGAAACCAAAGGCAAGCAGGAGACATCCTAAAGAGAGCAGACAGGTAGCTGAGAAACTGGAAACCACAGCCAGGCAGGAGACATGCTGGAGACTACAGACAAATATAAGTGCCTTGGATTTGTTTTCCTTTCCACTTGATGGCATAGCTGAGATATTGTAAACTGCAGCAAACATCCTGGAGATCACAGACAGGTAGCTGAGATACTGCAAACCGCAGGCAGGCAGGAGACATCCTAGATGGGGATCTGAGATCCTGGAAATTGCAGGTAGGAGATGTCCTGGAGACTGTAAACAAGTAGCTGAGATAGTGGATACTGCAGGCAGGTAGTCGACATCCTGGAAATCGCAAAAAGCCTTGCATTCACTTTCCTTTCTACTTGATGGCGTAACTGAAATACTGGGATCCGCAGGCAGGAGACATCCTGGAAATCACAGAAACGTAGCTGAGATTCTGGAAACTGCAGGAGACGTCCTGAAGACTGCAGACAGGTAGTTGAAACGATGAAAATCACTGGGAGGCAGGAGACAATTTGGAGGCTCCAGACAGATAGAAGTACATTGGATTCACTTTCCTTTCTACTTGATGGAGTAGCTGAAATACTGGGATACGCAAGCAGGCGAAAGACATCCCATAAATCACAGACGGGTAGCTGAGAAATGGAAATCACAGGTAGGAGATGTCCTGGAAACTATGGTCAGGTAGCTGATATAATAGAAACTGCAGGCAGGCAGGAGACATCTGGAGACCACAGAAGGGTAGCTGAGAAACTGGTAACCACAGACAGGCAGAAGACATCCTGGAGACTGCAGACAGCTGAGATACTAACTCAGGCAAGCAGGAGACTTTCTGGAGATTGGAGACAGGTACTGAGCAGGTCGAGGTGTACTGTGAAACTAAAAGTACCGTCACACGCTATGATATCATCGCAATATCTTCCGCGATTTGACGTGAGCGCGCATGTTTTTGGCACTCTCCCCAGATCGCTTCAGAGATGTCACACGTAGCGATGTCGCGTGCAACCTCTGGCGATCAGGCGTTCTGGAAATCGCCTGACCAAGACCGGAAGCGATCTTGCCTTTCCACATCGCCGCATCACACGTCACAACCACATCAGCGATGTGGGCGTAGTGTTTACCGCGGCGAGGAGACAGGCATGCCACAGTGTGTTTCACGGCGCCCCTACCACTCCAATTGGCCTAAACAACTGCATTGCCACCAATCGCCACAGACGGGGCGCAGAAAACAGCACGCTCAGGCAGCCTACGGGATTGATTTCAGGATCTCTGAAATCGCTTTCTACGTCGCTATCGCCGTGTCACATGGCACGACCCACTGAAATCGCGAGGTGGACATCGCCTGATTTTACTCCAGTGCAGTACAATCAGGCGACATGCCACCAGCAATTTCCGCTGTAAGATCGCCCTGTCACACGCCACAATGCCTTGCAATGTGTTTTCGACATCGCAGAATTTCGCAATTGACAGCGATATCGCGGACGATATGGTGGTGTGTGACGGTACCTTTAGAGTCTAAGAACACTGAAGGCTTAATTCCAAGACACACGTGTGTGTCCTGGTGAGCCTTATATAGACCCATGCAGATGATCCCATGGGATCACGCCAAGCCATCTGCAAAGCCCAACGTGGAGCACAACAGTGCTCAGTGGACGGGTAAGGAAAGCAAAGCCGGGATCCAGGACCACTGCATAACAATGTGGCTGACTGAGAGGCTTCTGACAGGGGATCTAATGGAGAACGTTTCACCTTGTGTAGAGGCCAAATCTGGTAAGGAGACTTAAATGCCATGCAATGCTCCACTGCTTCTTCTTTGGCTTTTTATTCTAATGGTGAAGGGCAAATATTGAATTTAAATTTGCTACCTCCATTAGGTGGCACTACAGTCACTGTCCTCTTACTCTATTGCCATGTACCATGGCCGCATTTGCACAGCGCCCATGTCATTTGTTGACTGCAGCCATGAGTGTTGCAACTGTGATTCATATCTGAGTTTTTTTTACCTTTAGATAATGCTGTAGTCTATGCTGTGTGCGGTTCTGCAGGTGGAGGTGGAGGGGTGCGTCTAAGCATTCAGTCTCCCCTCCTTCAGCCTTGAAGTAGTTCCGCTTCCCTCCATCAAGTGTCGCAGATAGAGTTCATTCTCTACTAGACTCTGTGCAGTGAAGACGTTCCCTTCCACAGGAGCTGCTACATTTTCCCAGTCCGTGAGTGGAGGTATGAGCTCTTGGCCTGATCATGAGCAAAGGGCAAGGGTGGTGGCCTGGACGTCCTCTGCTTCAGAGGTAAATCCAGGATCAGGGTGAGCCAGGGACCGCAAATCAGGGTCAGCCTAATTCCCAGTTAGTGTTTGCCCATCTTACCATCTTGCTTCCTGATTCCCTATCCGCTATACCATCCCATGACAGCCCAGAATGAAGTTACCAGGCAGGTACCATGACCATATTACAGCCCATTGTTTGCTGATTTGCTTGTTCGTTCTTAGCAGAATGGCCATGGGATACTTCCTCAAATCCATCATTCTTGTTCTGAGCTCATCCAGCTAAAAGCAAAAGTTAAGCAAGAGAGCAAGAATCAGCACTGGCGGCCTAATAGCCGCCTGCCTACAAGATATTAGAGCCTCTTGTAAATGCGTCTTTAATAATTCACACACATGTTTAGCAAATGCAAAGTAGGTCCATCCATTAGACCGGTCACTCGGGTTCTGATGCTATTTTCCCACCACTCGGTCAATGATTTCCAACCATGCGCCATCCCTTTATTTACATAAATCTATAATATTCCCAATAATCTTCATTTTATAAATGGCGTCTACATTGGTGGTTGACAGGTTCATGTGACTAATGACGGGGATGTCTCCCTGGGTGATAATCATCTCTGGTCACTGACAACGAGTTAGGATGTAACTCCCACGTATCGCTGGTCAATACCAATCATCTAATTGATTGATCAACCAGGACGCCGGTGACGCTCGCTCCCTTCCAATCTGCCGCCACCTTGTTTAAGATTCCGCTCATTTCTCGGTTCCTGTACTGCCGGGATCCTCTCCTCTTCCTTTTCTTCTTCTTCTTTTTTCTTCTCACTAAAACCACTTTGATTTTGTAATTTCTATTATGTAGAAAAATGTTTTAGGAGCGGAGTGATTTATTCTAAACTTGTTACCACTTGTTTTCCTGATACAGTCTGAATGCCAACGTGATGGAACAGAGCGGGAGACGTACAAAAGGCTTCTTGTTCCTTTAGTCAGAGACAGCCACCATATGAATTACTAATAAAGATATAGAGCATCTGAAGTATGAGATTGGGAAAGGTGGAGGAGATACGGGTTATGACTAAAGGTACCATGTGTAAGAGATATATTGCTTGCAACTCACTGGTTGCAGTGAAATCATGGACACATTGTACCGTTAAGAGCTTGGTATGGGGATTGAACCATCTCCCCCAGCACTTGCTATAGATAAATGTGGACAATTTAGGGAATTAGTAATGGTGTGTCCCTTGTCTACACTACCCTTGGCTTCATAAATATGTAGTCCTTTTATTGAGCCCTTACATATACCCAAGGTAGTCTGATGTCTACACAAGCTGTGAGGGTCACTGACCTCCACAACATTGACATAGCGCAAAGGCTCAGCTGATATAGACCCAAGGTTGTCTGATGCCTAGTCAAGCACTCATGGTTCCTTACCTCCTCAATGTTGACATTGATAGAGCTGTGATAGAGATCTCACATGATATTAGCTCAAGTTGTCTCATACCTTCCTAATTCCTGATGGTCCCTGACTCCCTCAGTTGACATAGATCAAAGGCTGTGATACAGTCCTCAATCTAGTATCAATCCAAAGTTGCCTAATGTCTACTCAAGCTCTGATGGTCCTTGACCTCCTCACCATTGGCATTATGCCAAGGCTATAATCGACTCCTGAACTGATATTAACCCAAGGTTGTCTGCTGCCTACTCAAGCGCTGATGGTCCCTAACCTTCTCGACATTGGCATTATGCCAAAATTGTGATAGAGATCTCATCTGATATTAGCCCAAGGTTGTCTCATACCTATTCTAGCTGTGATGGTCACTAACCCCCTCTATTGACATAGTGCAAAGGCTGTGAAGGAGCCCTCAACTGGTATCGACCCAATTTGGTTGATACCTACATAACTCTGATGGTCTTTGACTTCCTCAACATTGACATTATGCCAAGGCTATAATGAACTCCTGAACTGGTATTGACCCAAGGTTGTCTGATGCCTACTCAAGATCTGCTGGTCCTTGACCTCCCCAACATTGGCATTGCACCAAGGTTATGATGATGTTCTCAGCTGGTATCAATCCAAGGTTGCTGATTCCGACTCAAGCTTTGATGGTCCCTGATTTCCTCAACATTGACATTGTGCCAAGGCTGTGATGCAGATCTCAGCTGGAATTAATCCAGGTTAGGCTGATGCCCACCCAACTCTGATGGTCCTTGACTAGGGATGGGCGAATCTACTCGCTAGGACTCGTTACTCGGCGAGTAGTAAGGGACTCGCAGGACTCGGTACTCTGCGAGTTTCCCAGTGATTACTCGCACGAGTCCAATGCAAATCAATATCAATCCTAGTTTTGTCAGAAACGCTGACAAAACTAGGATTGCCATTGTTTGCATTAGACTCGGCTACTGTGCCAGTGATAGCAGGGAAACTCGCAAAGTAACTGCTGTTACATTGCAAGCCGAGTCCAGCTGTCTTTTCTGTGTGCAGGCTGCCAGCTCCAGGGTCCTAGAGCCCGCCTGCTCACAGAGATGATGTAGCAGTGCTGAGATTGTTCTCAGTCTGCTCATTCCCTGTGCATAGACATCTATATCTATGCACAGGGGATGTAGCAGAGAGGACATCGCGTTTTGGACTACGTCGGACAGAAGAGGATTTTTTTAATTAAAGATGGAGTCCCTAATGGCTTTTTTTTTTATTTCAAATAAAAATTTTTCTCTGTGTTGTGTTTTTTTAACCCTTTATTGGAGATTCTTAGTGGCTGGGTCAAACGTGGCCTGACATTAAGAATCTCGGGCTTAATACCAGCTTGTATAACAAAGCTGGTATTAACCCCTTTATTACCCAGCGTGCTACCGCCACCAGGGCCGCTGGAAGAGCGGGGTTCAGCGCCAGAGGATGGCGCTTCAATGAACGCGCCATCTTCTGGGGCGGCTGCGGGCTGCAATTTGCAGCGGGGGGTGCCCAGAAAGCTTGGGCATCCCTGCGCTGCGGATTCCAGCCCCCAGCTGCTTAGCTGTACCTGGCTAGACATAGAAATTGCGCGGAGCCCCACGCATTTTTTTTAAATTATTTCATGAATTTCAGAGTCTCAGAGTCAGAGTCAGAATCTCAGAATTTCATGAAATAATTTAAAAAAAATGTGTGGGGCTCCGCGCAATTTCTATGTCTAGCCAGGTACAGCTAAGCAGCTGGGGGCTGGAATCCGCAGCGCAGGGATGCCCAAGCTTTCTGGGCACCCCCCGCTGCAAATTGCAGCCCGCAGCCGCCCCAGAAGATGGCGCGTTCATTGAAGCGCCATCCTCTGGCGCTGAACCCTGCTCTTTCAGCGACCCTGGTAGCGATGGCACGCTGGGTAATAAAGAGGTTAGGGCCAGCTTTGTATTATCAGCTGGCCCTAAGCCCGAAATTTATGGCGGTCACACCAATATTAGACATGACCGCCATGAATTTCTATTAAATTGTTTTAAAAAAAACACAACACAAAGAAATTTTTTTATTAGAAATAAAAAAAAAAGCCATTAGGGACTCCATCTTTAATTAAAAAAATCCTCTTCCGTCCGACGCAGTCCAAAACGCGATGTCCTCTCTGCTACATCCCCTGTGCATAGATATAGATGTCTATGCACAGGGAATGAGCAGACTGAGAACAATCTCAGCACTGCTACATCATCTCTGTGCACAGACATTCATGTCTGTACACAGGGAATGAGCAGACTGAGAACAATCTCAGGTCTGCTACATCAGGCAGCAGGCGGGCTCAAGGACCCTGGAGCTGCACAGAGAAGACAGGACTCTTATCTGTGCGAGTTTCCCAGCGATTACTTACAAAGTAAACGAGTCCAATGCAAATAAATGACAAAACTAGGATTGCTTCAGGCTGAAGCTTCCGAGACACATCTGCGATTTGTAAATCTCACACTACTCGCTATTACTCGCTTCCCCATTCATTAACATTGGACTCGCTAGACTCGCAACGAGTAGCGAGTCCAGTGCTCGGACTCGCTAGAGTCAAGCGATTCCGAGTAATTTAGGATTCGCCCATCACTATCCTTGACTTCTTCAACATTGAAATTATGTCAAGGCTATAATGAACTCCTGAACTGGTATTGACCCAAGGCTGTCTGATGCGTACTTAAACTCTGATGGTGTCAAGCTGGTGACTCGCGCAGGTGGGTATCTATGCCCTACTCACTGCAGTCACCGCTCTGCTCTTTCAGCTGCCTCCTGTAACCATTTCTTCTGCTGCTAGAGAGTTCTCTGGTTATAGGTAGGTCCAGCCAGATTCTTCTAGAATTTAACCCTACTGTGTCTGGCAGAGTTTTAGTTCAGTGGCCTATCCCCAAATGGCAGGGAATTATCAGGAATTTCCTCGTATCACTCCTTGCCTGATCTATGGTGCTAGTCTCTGTCTAGTTCGATGCAAGGTGCATTCTGATATTTAACTGATTCGGCTTGCCTGTACCTCGCACCTGTGTCTTGGACATTCCAATCAGCTGCTGCAATCCCGGGGACTGTTCTGGAGTGGTGCCTGTTGTCTTCCAGCTGCCAAGCCTATCCTCACTATCAGAGGTCCTGGTGAATACCTGATAGTCACTTAGTCACGCCCATCCAGGGTAAGCCCGGTCCATGATATAGTGGGTCCTCACCCACCAGCGTTACAGATGATTCCTAACTTACAGTGGACACTGTTGTATTGGCTCCAGTTAGGCTGAAAGGGAGATGGGTGATGCAGTGACAGTGAGTTTCCTCTCTACACCCTCCTTGGTATCTATGAAGTCATCTCTAGAGCACAGGCATCTTCCCATGATTGTATGATACATATTCAAGCCTTGATTTCCATTGCACTCCTCAAGAATGTCAGTCTTATAGGTGAAACAAGAGTAATATGTGCCTCATCTTAAGTTTGAGTTTGGGAAAGGCTGAGGAGATTGGAGCTTTAAATGGGCTCCTTGCATGAAGAATGAACCATTCTACCTTGGACCACCAGACCCAAATGTGTTCAAGAGGAAACACGAGTATGCGAACCCTTTGATGACTCCCTTATCTTCACTACATTCTTGTTATGGGCCTTAGGCATCCACCGAAAGTCATCTGATGCCTATTCATTCCCTGCATGAACCAGGGTTCATTGAACTGAATACCCAAACTTCTTACCCGTGGGCAGAACACTACTGAGACAACACAGGGCAAGGGAACCACACATTGGTAAGACTTTATTGGATCCCCAACAGTCAAAGGCATATAACCCATACTCAGCAAGAAAACAAAATGTTACAAGTAACAGAGTCTCACCCTTCTTCTGGCTCCCTAGGGATTAGAATGTTCGTTCCTTCGAGGCTTCCATGTCCAAATACCCCTGTCCAGCAGTGCACTGCATTTGGAGGGCATCCATTGAGAAAGGAATAGCAGCAAGCTTAGGAAGCTGACCGAGCACAGCAAAGTCTTTAGCCAGGTGACTGAATTGTCCTAATCTGGGTATCTTCCAGCCGAATCCTAGGATTTTAGTCTTAAACCCTGTAGAATATGATCCAGTTATGATCTTCTAGCCAGGACCGAAGCCCCTAGATTGAAGTAATGTAGAATATGAAGTCACAATGTGATCATTACCAAAGCCCCAAGGCTGACAACATATAGCATATGCCCCTTGGGGACAAAATCAAGCCCTTTTTATACCCCAAGCATTCACCTCAGGGTCTTGTATTCTTACAGAATTGGTTGGATAAGCCTGTCCTCTCATTGTTCTCCCCTGAGTGATGTAGACAGAGGGGGCTGTGCAATTTACATTTAGTTAGAAATCCACAAACTAAGACAATGGGGTCTCCAAGCAGACTGGCAAGAAACAATGACTTACTTCTCATAAATTAACAAACAAAAAAAAAATATGTCTGGCCTAATTAAGAATATATAACCCACTACACAAGTTGTATAATGCTGTGTCGTCACATGTGTGCATGATCTGTCAATCACTTAGTAACTCCTTCCCTTGGATGCATATGGAGTCATATTAGTTGCCCTACAGATATGACGGTGTAAAGGTTACATCTGGTCCTTTTGGCCAATGTAAAGAATTTAGAATGTTACATTTTTCACCGTCTTGTTCTGCTTGGAGCATATATAATAATTTCAAGGTAAAGTATAAAAACACCTATTTTCACGGCGGTGTCTCTTTAATCGGGTCCCCGTGGATAAAACTGGATTATCGCCATTTGGATCCCTTGGGATATAATTTCTGTATTCTTCTTGTCAGACAAGCCTATGTTTTCTCTATAAGGCATCCAGTCATTATGGAGAACGGAACGCAAGTAAAAAGCATTCCAGCTCCCACGTGCAGAAGTGAACGTCTATAAAAGCATGAAAGCCTGGGAGGTAATGATATAGATAGTGCCACGTCCCAAACATTTATACGTCCTGCCGACTCTTATTATTTATAATTACCTTAAGTGGTTTGGCTATCAGTGATGCTTACGGGTTATTTCTTTTCAATTGCTATTAATTTTTTCTAATGTTGGTTGCCCTTTAATACCCCCACCCCTCCCCCACCTTCCCATTAGCTCCGGTAATTGACAACTGATCTGGAAGTCTCAATCAGATATTTCTATTCAATGATATACAATCATTATATGTTAAGTGGCCACTAAGGAAGGACCTCGACGGGGAAATATTCAGTCCCCTGCTGTCACATTACCCCTCAATACAATTTATGTAATTGGTGCATAGAAAAATAACTATGTGCCTGAAACTGCATGCTACAGCACTGTGGAGCCTAAGTCACACTCCAATAGAGGGCACGTGGTAATATAGGGGGTGACTGAGCGTCTCTACCTGGACATAATATGCTGCAGCACTGTGGAGCCTAAGTCACACTCCAATAGAGGGCACATGGTAATATAGGGGGTGACGAGGGTCTCTATCTGGACATAATATGCTACAGCACTGTGGAGCCTAAGTCACACTCCAATAGAGGGCACGTGGTAATATAGGGGGTGACTGAGCGTCTCTACCTGGACATAATATGCTGCAGCACTGTGGAGCCTAAGTCACACTCAATAGAGGGCACATGGTAATATAGGGGGTGACGGAGGGTCTCTATCTGGACATAATATGCTACAGCACTGTGGAGCCTAAGTCACTCTCCAATAGAGGGCACGTGGTAATATAGGGGGTGACAGAGGGTCTGTACCTGGACATAATATGCTACAGCACTGTGGAGCCTAAGTCACACTCCAATAGAGGGCACGTGGTAATATAGGGGGTGATGAGCGTCTCTACCTGGACATAATATGCTGCAGCACTGTGGAGCCTAAGTCACACTCCAATAGAGGGCACATGGTAATATAGGGGGTGACGGAGGGTCTCTATCTGGACATAATATGCTGCAGCACTGTGGAGCCTAAGTCAAACTCCAATAGAGGGCACGTGGTAATATAGGGGGTGACGGAGGGTCTCTACCTGGACATAATATGCTGCAGCACTGTGGAGCCTAAGTCACACTCCAATAGAGGGCACGTGGTAATATAGGGGGTGACGGAGGGTCTCTACCTGGACATAATATGCTGCAGCACTGTGGAGCCTAAGTCACACCCAATAGAGGGCACATGGTAATATAGGGAGTGACTGAGGGTCTCTACCTGGACATAATATGCTGCAGCATTGCAGAGCCTAAGTCACACTCCAATAGAGGGCACGTGGTAATATAGGAGGTGAGTGAGGATCTCTACCTGGACATAATATGCTGCAGCACTGCAGAGCCTAAGTCACATTTCAACAGAGGGCACGTGGTAATATAGGGGGTGACGGAGGGTCTCTACCTGGACATAATATGCTGCAGCACTGTGGAGCCTAAGTCACACTCCAATAGAGGGCACGTGGTAATATAGGGGGTGACGGAGGGTCTCTACCTGGACATAATATGCTGCAGCACTGTGGAGCCTAAGTCACACTCCAATAGAGGGCACGTGGTAATATAGGGGGCGACTGAGGGTCTGTACCTGGACATAATATGCTGCAGCACTGTGGAGCCTAAGTCACACTCCAATAGAGGGCACGTGGTAATATAGGGGGTGACTGAGGGTCTCTACCTGGACATAATATGCTGCAGCACTGTGGAGCCTAAGTCACACTCCAATAGAGGGCACGTGGTAATATAGGGGGTGACTGAGGGTCTCTACCTGGACATAATATGCTGCAGCACTGTGGAGCCTAAGTCACACTCCAATAGAGGGCACGTGGTAATATAGGAGGTGACTGAGGGTCTGTACCTGGACATAATATGCTGCAGCACTGTGGAGCCTAAGTCACACTCCAATAGAGGGCACGTGGTAATATAGGGGGCGACTGAGGGTCTGTACCTGGACATAATATGCTGCAGCACTGTGGAGCCTAAGTCACACCCAATAGAGGGCACGTGGTAATATAGGGGGTGACGGAGGGTCTCTACCTGGACATAATATGCTGCAGCACTGCAGAGCCTAAGTCACACTCCAATAGAGGGCACGTGGTAATATAGGAGGTGAGTGAGGATCTCTACCTGGACATAATATGCTGCAGCACTGTGGAACCTAAGTCACACTCCAATAGAGGGCACGTGGTAATATAGGGGGTGACAGAGGGTCTGTACCTGGACATAATATGCTGCAGCACTGTGGAGCCTAAGTCACACTCCAATAGAGGGCACGTGGTAATATAGGGGGTGACTGAGGGTCTGTACCTGGACATAATATGCTGCAGCACTGCAGAGCCTAAGTCACACTCCAATAGAGGGCACGTGGTAATATAGGGGGTGACTGAGGATCTCTACCTGGACATAATATGCTGCAGCACTGCAGAGCCTAAGTCACACTCCAATAGAGGGCACGTGGTAATATAGGGGGTGAGTGAGTGTCTGTACCTGGACATAATATGCTGCAGCACTGTGGAGCCTAAGTCACACTCCAATAGAGGGCACATGGTAATATAGGGGGTGACGGAGGGTCTCTACCTGGACATAATATGCTGCAGCACTGTGGAGCCTAAGTCACTCTCCAATAGAGGGCACGTGGTAATATAGGGGGTGACGGAGGGTCTCTACCTGGACATAATATGCTGCAGCACTGTGGAGCCTAAGTCACACTCCAATAGAGGGCACGTGGTAATATAGGGGGTGACGGAGGGTCTCTACCTGGACATAATATGCTGCAGCACTGCAGAGCCTAAGTCACACTTCAACAGAGGGCACGTGATAATATAGGGGGTGACTGAGGGTCTCTACCTGGACATAATATGCTGCAGCACTGTGGAGCCTAAGTCACACTCCAATAGAGGGCACGTGGTAATATAGGGGGTGACGGAGGGTCTGTACCTGGACATAATATGCTGCAGCACTGTGGAGCCTAAGTCACACTCCAATAGATGGCACGCGGTAATATAGGGGGCGACTGAGGGTCTCTACCTGGACATAATATGCTGCAGCACTGTGGAGCCTAAGTCACACTCCAATAGAGGGCACGTGGTAATATAGGGGGCGACTGAGGGTCTGTACCTGGACATAATATGCTGCAGCACTGCAAAGCCTAAGTCACACTTCAACAGAGGGCACGTGATAATATAGGGGGCGACTGAGGGTCTCTACCTGGACATAATATGCTGCAGCACTGTGGAGCCTAAGTCACACTCCAATACAGGGCACGTGGTAATATAGGAGGTGAGTGAGGATCTCTACCTGGACATAATATGCTGCAGCACTGTGGAGCCTAAGTCACACCCAATAGAGGGCACATGGTAATATAGGGGGTGAGTGAGTGTCTGTACCTGGACATAATATGCTGCAGCACTGCAGAGCCTAAGTCACACTCCAACAGAGGGCACGTGGTAATATAGGGGGTGACTGAGGATCTCTACCTGGACATAATATGCTGCAGCACTGCAGAGCCTAAGTCACACTCCAATAGAGGGCACGTGGTAATATAGGGGGTGACGGAGGGTCTCTACCTGGACATAATATGCTGCAGCACTGTGGAGCCTAAGTCACACTCCAATAGAGGGCACGTGGTAATATAGGGGGTGACTGAGGATCTCTACCTGGACATAATATGCTGCAGCACTGCAGAGCCTAAGTCACACTTCAACAGAGGGCACGTGGTAATATAGGGGGTGACGGAGGGTCTGTACCTGCACATAATATGCTGCAGCACTGCAGAGCCTAAGTCACACTCCAATAGAGGGCACGTGGTAATATAGGGGGCGACTGAGGGTCTGTACCTGGACATAATATGCTGCAGCACTGCAAAGCCTAAGTCACACTCCAATAGAGGGCACATGGTAATATAGGGGGTGACGGAGGGTCTCTACCTGGACATAATTGCTGCAGCATTGCAGAGCCTAAGTCACACTCCAATACGGGGCATGTGGTAATATAAGTTGGTGACTGAGGGTCTCTACTTGGACATAATATGCTGCAGCACTGTGGAGCCTAAGTCACACTCCAATAGAGGGCACGTGGTAATATAGGGGGTGACTCTCTCTACCTGGACATAATACACACACTCACACAATGCTGTCCCACTTTCTCCCTATTGCTATGTAATGTGCAACAGCCCTTGTGGACTAGTAACATGGCTCATGCCCCATACACATACAGTGCCTGTCCTCCAGCAATCCTGAACAGCCACTTGAGGACTGGCCCAGGGGGCAAATGCATCCCTGCCCCCTGGCCCAGCCTGCCAATGATACACTGCAGTATTGCAGAGCCTAAGTCACACTCCAATACAGTAAGAGAAAAGAGAAGGAGCGCAAATGTGAAGCACCTCAGGGTAAACCGTATTGCAGGGAAAGCGGGGTTTCCACTCACCTTGTGGAGTTGTACTGGCTGGGTACAACTCCAGTGATAGCCTCCTGTGGAGCAATACCAAACAGGGCGTCCCCGAGAAAATCCTCGTGCCAGGGAGAGAGCAGCGTCACTTCCACCGGTCACGTGATCCAAGGCGGTGACGTCAGATAGGTCCTAGTAGTCCTCCAGACTTGGATAAACAGGTTCTTTAATAAACAATGCCTCTCTTCCAAAGCTGCTGAACCGCACGGTCCCTCAGAAGGGAGAGAAGTGCACAGGAAAAAATAGTTGCGGTTCTGATAGCGCTAAGGAAGGAGGGCAAGGGGAAATTGTTGTGATGAACAGACCTTTATTAAAAACACGGTCCCTCAAACTCCGCTACGCGTTTCGACGTTACCGTCTTCATCAGGTGGCTATCAGAACCGCAACTATTTTTTCCTGTACACTCCAATACAGGGCAGGTAGTGATTTAGGTGGAACCTAAATCACACTCCAGTATGGGCTGAATGGTAAAATAGGAGGTGACTGAGGGTCTCTACCTGGACATAATGCACTGCAGTATTGTGGAGCCTAAGTTACACTCCAATACGGGGCATGTGGCAATATAGGGGGTGACTGAGGGTTTCTACCTGGATTTAATACACACACGCACACATACTCATACAATGCTGTGACACTTTACCCCTATTGCCCAGTAATGTGCTACTGTGGCGCCCTGCATTCACAGGTAACCACAGGCCTTCCTAGAACATAGATGGATTTCCACAGCAGGTACTCAAGTACAACCAACACCTTCCACCCAGCACAGTAGGGGGAGCTCAACATGCTGCCTTTAGGCAAGATCCCCTATAAATACTGATGCTAGAGAGGTGTTAGTCAGAGAGTTCAGATGCTAGGAGAGCTGCAAATACGTCCTGGTGATTGTTGCCGTGTTAGGCCTGAACCGGTGACCCTGAACAGCCTTCGAACAGTCCTGCAAGGCCCACGAGTGGGGACGAAAGGCAAGGAGAAAGAAAAGTGGGAACAGAGGAGCCAGAATAGGTTCGCCCAAGCAACACACCGGACACCAGGGTCCGCGTCTGCAGGAGAGCTACATGCCCAGCAGAGAACCCTAGGAAACCGTGGAGACGTTAGTCACCCGGTCATCTGTGTAATCACAGTTCAGGGAGCCAGACACCGTGGAGAGAGAAACGGCGGTAGTCATCAGAGGATTCCCGTTGACAGCGCAGGTGAAGAGAGAGTAGAGGAGGACAGCCAAGTCCTACACGGGGCAGGGGCTTCAACACAGGGAAAAGAGGACACGGAGGCCTTACATCCACTTGCTGTGGAGATTCAGCTGTGTTTTCTGGTCACCCGACAGTGTTCCAGACTTTTACCTGCTATACCACCAGTAAAAGGTAAAGAGAAATTTAACAGCGTGTGTGTGCATTCTTCACCCCTGCCCCCATTATCCACAGAGACTATCCCGTTGACCATCAACTTGGCCAAACCCCTGCCCCATTCCTCACAATCATCACTGCCCCGGAGGCCCAGCTTCACCTGTAGGAAGCTACTCCACTCTAGCTGCAATACCACCACCCTTCGGAGGATTGTGGCGGCGCTGGTGTCTAGTCACCAGGTACTACAGGTGGGGTCACGAGACACTTATCCCTTGTAAATACAAAAACCCCTTTTTTTTAGGCTGTCCCCCGGGGCCACGGGTCTGGGCAGGCCATCTGCGACATTCCCCAGTTGGAGAGAGAGAGGCCCAGACATCCGAGATCCCATACCCTTGCATGTTACACTACTGCACTTGTAGGCTAGTGTAATGAGGTGAATAATTCAGATTGTATTATTGAAATTGACACTGAAATGAACCGTGCACAGTCCGCACTTGTCCACCAGGGGGCATTAGTGGACTGTACAATCACAGAGGGTGGAAATCCCCCACCCTCTCTTTTGTTTACCCAGGAAGAGAAACAGTGCAGTCTAGATTCAGAGCTGAACCAGAGAAGATCTGCCTGCGGATGTCTGTTCAAAGTGGACTACTTTGCTACACCTTGCCGGAAAAATCATCCCGCAGAAGCCCCTGTGACTGATCCTGGGCCACTGGACTTTGGTGCTGTGACTCTGGCCGCTCTGCAAAACCTTGCCCGCCAAGCACCCAGAGTGCATGTGCAGGGGCCGTGACCGACATAAGGGAGACTTCTGTGCTGTTGTGATCTCCCTTCTGCTGCTGATCGGTGTGGACAAAGAGAGAGACTAACAAAAATTCTGTTACCTGCGGAAGGAGACCAAAGAAGAAGACTGAGGAGACCCCCAGGCCTGCTACGTGGGAGCGACATCTTCTTCTGTGATAGACTGGTACGTGATTTTAGGGAAAGTTAGGGAAAGATACCTTCATTGTTGTGTTTTTTTCTTGCTGCGTACCCGGCAGAAGTGAAGATTCAGAGACTCTAATATATACCAGTGCGCATATAGTTCGGTTGACTGTGATATAAACATGTTTGCCAGTAAAGAAACGTTATTATCGGTTAAACCTGAGTATGGGGATTCTGTTGAGAAAGATCATACACACACACCCGCGGCCTTACCACCGGTCGCTACACTAGTAACATGCCTCATCCCCCATACACTATCTATCCCTAGCAAATTAAATATTTATAATCTTCAGTTCGCAGCTCCTCATCGGAGCGCTGCTCACCATTCCCGCCAGTCCTGCGTCCCAGCCTCTTCCGCACCACTCTGAGTTGCCATCAGCAGTGTGATGACGTCTCAATGTAATAACCTCATCACACTGCTGCACGCTAGGCCATGGCTCGGGAACACCCGCAATGTGTTGACTCAATCCAGGTAATCATGTATTCAAATGTTTTCACACCTTAAAGATGCAAATACATTTGAATGCATGCATCATGCACAATCAGGAATCTGCCAGCCCGGGCGCAATCAAAAGTACAGTGCCAATCCTCCGATGGCCCTGAACAGCCATCTGGGGACTGGCCCAGGGGAAAAATGCATCTCTGCCCCCCGGGCCCAGCCTGCCACTGATACACTGCAGCATTGCAGAGCCTAAGTAACACTCCAATACGGGTCGATAGGGGGTGACTGATTCTCTACCAGGACATAATACGTCGCATCATTGTGGAGTCCCACTCCAATATGAGGCACGTGGTAATATAGGGGGTGAGTGAGGGTCTCTACCTGGACGTAATACGCTGCGGTATTGTAGAGCCTAAGTCACACTCCAATACGGGGCACGTGGTAATATAGGGGGTGACTGAGGGTCTCCACCTAGACATAATACCCTGCAGTATTACAGAGCCTACGTTACACTCCAATACAGGCCATGTGGTAATATAGGGGGTTGACTGAGGGTCTCTGCCTAGACATAATACCCTGCAGTATTACAGAGCCTACGTTACACTCCAATACAGGCCTTGTGGTAATATAGGTGGTGACTGAGGCTTTCTACTTGGACATAATATACTGAACCAAAACCTGAACTGGAACTGAAATGTAACCATAAAGTAGGTGCTTGTTCACATGGGCCTCAAAAAAGCAAAAACAACAAGAAAAAATGAGCCTAAAATAAACAAATGAATAAATTGCAATGTGCATAAAAGTAAACATAGTGTAATTAGTGACATTATTCTGATCAAAACAAGGCGTAAGCTATCCGACCACGACAAGGTAACCCCATCGGGACGGTCCCTACCTAGCAGTATTGAAACCTTACCAGTTGTCAATGACGTGAATATGATAAGGAATGAGCAGGCCCTGGGTCCCAACAAAGAACACCAGCAGTAGGAAGCTATACACAAAATGATATCCAGCTCATATAAGGCAGGCCACACCTCAGGTTGCAATGACTGCAAATAAACACAAAGAACCAAAACCTGAACTGGAACTTGAGAAAGAACCACAGACGGTTTGAAACGTTGCTCACTTGTTTTTTGCACTATATGGCCAATAAAGGTCTTTGAAGCATTGAAATCTGGAGTGCTGCCTGCTATTTTTGTGGTGATATTTGTGGTAGGTGGGAAAGCTGCCAAGGTAGGCTTGCACTAAATGTGCTTTTTTTGTGCTGCTCCTTTTTTCTGGTTTTATAGATAGATAGATAGATAGATAGATAGATAGATAGATAGATAGATAGATAGATAGATAATAGGGTAAATATATTGATCTTATGTAGCACCCCAGTGTATGGGATCTCGGATGTCTGGGCCTCTCTCTCTCCAATCGGGGAATGTCGCAGATGGCCTGCCCAGACCCGTAGCCCCGGGAGACAGCCTAAAAGAAGAGGCTTTTGTATTTACAAGGGGTAAGAGTCTCGTGACGCCACCTTAGTACTGGTGACAGACACCAGCGCCGCCACAGTCCTCCAGAGGGTGGTGGTATTCTGGCTAGAGTGGAGTAGCTTCCTACAGGTGAAGCTGGGCCTCCGGGCAGTGATAACCGTTGCCAGGATGGTGTAAGCTGTCGAGAAAAGTCAATAGTAGCAAGACAGAAATATGGAGGCAATTCACTCTTCCCAGGTACTTTACTTGTAAAACTGGTCAAGATGATGATACAGCTCACAGTTCTCTAGCCGGACAGCCAGCCGGGTAGTCGCAGCAGAATGCAGAATCTGTGGAAGTCTCTGGTGGTACCTTCTCGGATCTAACCCTTGTCCTGTCCCTTCTCTCTCTTCTCAATGCCTGCTCAGCTAGCAGTGTTCCGTCCCAGGGGATGAACACCCCGAGAACATCTTCGGAGCCGGGACGAGTATGGTCAGAGGGTGGACACTCCAGGCCGCATTGTCAGACCCGCGCACTCCGGGTGAATAAATCAGAACCTCTCTGTCTGGGCTATGTCTCTCTCTAGCCCTCTCTTGAAGCCCCCTTTCTCTCGTGGGTAAGCTCCCTTTCTCCGTCTTTCCTCGGGAAGACACTCCTGAAGACTCCCCGTGCGTCCTCCCTGCTCTCCTTACATCTCCAACTCTCGAACTTATTGGGATCTCCCCCAGTTGCCTAGGTGGGTGTGTGTGAGCGCTGGGATCAAATCCTTTCACAATGTTCTGCATTCTAATTGCGACAGGAATAACCACACGCTTATTTTTGGGTGCAGCACCCCACTTTTGAAGCCTGACCAGTGGGGCGCCAAGTGTCCCGCTGCTGCTTTCCCTGGCTGCTCATGAAACTTCATACAGATTCACTGCAATGATCAGCAACAGACCATCACAAACACTCACTGCCTGTAACAGTATCTGTGATTGGCTGGACCTGAAACTTTAATCCCCTGGATCTGTATCTGCACCCTTAGCCTGAGGCCTTAATTCCCTGGACCTGGACCTGCACCCTGTGCTGGAGACCTTAACCCCCTGGATCTGTACCTGCACCCTGTGCTGGAGACCTTAATCCCCTTGATCTGTACGTGCACCCTGAGCCTGAAACTTAATCCCCTGGATCTGTACCTGCACCCTGAGCTGAGACCTTAATCCCTGGATATGTACCTGCACCGGCTGCAACCTTAATCCCTGGATTGTACCTGCACCCTGAGCCTGACCTTAATACCCTGAATCTGTACCTGCACCCTGAGCCTGAGACCTTAATCCCTGGATCTGTACTGCACCCTAGCCTGAACCTTAATCCCCTGGATATGTACCTGCACCCTGAGCCTGCACTTAATCCCTGGATATGTACCTGCACCCTGAGCCTGAACTAATCCCTGAATCTGTACCTGCACCCTGAGCCTGAGACCTTAATCCCCTGGATCTGTACCTGCACCCTAGGCCTGCAACCTTAATCCCCTGGATCTGTACCTGCACCCTGAGCCTGCAACCTTAATCCCCTGGATATGTACCTGCACCCTGAGCCTGAGACCTCAATCCCCTGGATCTGTACATGCACCCTGAGCCTGAGACCTTAATCCCCTGGATCTGTGCGTGCACCCTGAGCCTGAAACCTTAATCCCCTGGATCTGTACCTGCACCCTGAGTCTGAAACCTTAATCCCCTGGATCTTTACCTGCACCATGTGTTTGAGACCTTAATCTCTTGGATCTGTACATGCACCTTGAGTCTGAGACCTTAATCCCCTGGATCTGTACCTGCACCTGTGTCTGAGACTTTAATCCCTGGATCTGTAATTGCAGCCTGTGCCTGAAACATTAATCCCCAAGATATGTACCTGCATCCTGAGCCTGAGACTTCAATCCCCTGGATCTGTACCTGCAACCTGAGCCTGAGACCTTAATCCCCTGGATCTGTGCGTGCACCCTGAGTCTGAAACCTTAATCCCCTGGATCGTTACCTGCACCATGTGTTTGAGACCTTAGTCTCTTGGATCTGTACATGCACCTTGAGCCTGAGACCTCAATCCCCTGGATCTGTACCTGCACCCTGTGCCTGAGACCTCAATTCCCTGAATCTGTACCTGCACCGTGTACCTGCGACCTTAATCCCCTGGATCTGTACCTGCACCATGAGTCTAAAACCTTAATCCCCTGGATCTGTACCTGTACCCTGTTCTTGAGACCTCAATTCCATGGATCTGTACCTGCACCCTGTGCCTGAGACCTTAATCCCCTGTATCTGTACCTGCACCCTGAGCATGAGACCTTAATCCACTAGATCTGTACCTGCACCCTGAACCTGAGACCTTAATCTCTTGGATCTCAACCTGCACTATGTACCTGAGACCTTAATTCCCTGGATCTGTACCTGCACCCTGTACCTGAGACCTTGATCGCCTGGATCTGTACCTGCACGCTATGCCTGAGACCTTATTCCCTTGGAATTGTAACCTGCGCCCTGTGTTTGAAATCTTAAACCCCTGGATCTGTAACCTGCACCCTGTGTCTGAAACCTTAATCCCCTGGATCTGTACCTGCACCCTGTGCCTGAGACCTTGATACCCGGGATATGTACCTACATCCTGTGCCTGAGACCTCAATTCCCTGGATCTGTACCTGCACCATGATCTTGAGACCTACACCTTGAATTTGAGACCTTAATCCCCTGGATCTGTACCTGCCCCATGAGACCTTAATCCCCTGGATCTGTACCTGCACCCTGTGCCTAAAACCTTAATCCCCTAGATCTGTACCTGCAGCCTATGCTTGAGACCATAATCCCCTGGATCTGTACCTGTACCCTAAACCTGAAACCTTAATCCCCTGGATCTGTACCTGCACCTTAAGCCTGCAACCTTAATGCCCTGGATCTGTACCTGCTCCCTGAGCCTGAGACAATACTCCCCTGGATCTGTGCCTGCACCCTGCGCCTGAGACCTTACTCCCCTGGATCTGTGCCTGCACCCTGCGCCTGAGACCTTAATCCCTGGATCTGTACCTGCACCCTGCGCCTGAGACCTTACTCCCCTGGATCTGTGCCTGCACCCTGCACCTGAGACCTTAATCCCCTGGATCTGTACCTGCACCCTGCGCCTGAGACCTTACTCCCCTGGATCTGTGCCTGCACCCTGCGCCTGAGACCTTAATCCCCTGGATCTGTACCTGCTCCCTGAGCCTGAGACAATACTCCCCTGGATCTGTGCCTGCACCCTGCGCCTGAGACCTTACTCCCCTGGATCTGTGCCTGCACCCTGCGCCTGAGACCTTAATCCCCTGGATCTGTACCTGCACCCTGCGCCTGAGACCTTACTCCCCTGAATCTGTACCTGTATCCTGTGCCTGACACCTTACTCCCCTGGATCTGCGCCTGCACCCTGCGCCTGAGACCTTAATCCCCTGGATCTATACTTGCACCCTGCGCCT
The DNA here is from genome assembly GCA_033576535.1 of Allobates femoralis. Taxonomy (NCBI): domain Eukaryota; kingdom Metazoa; phylum Chordata; class Amphibia; order Anura; family Aromobatidae; genus Allobates; species Allobates femoralis. Next base: position 117,876,465 of record JARQOC010000010.1, read on the forward strand.
ATGACCTTGATCGCCTGTATCTGTACCTGCACGTTGTGCCTGAGACCTTATTCCCTTGGAATTGTAACCTTCGCCCTGTGTCTGAAATCTTACTCCCCTGGATCTGTACCTGCACCCTGAGCCTGAGACCTTACTCCCCTGGATCTGTACCTGCACCCTGTGCCTGAGACCTTACTCCCCTGGATCTGTGCCTGCACCCTGAGCCTGAGACCTTACTCCCCTGGATCTGTAACTGCACCCTATGCCTGAGACCTTACTCCCCTGGATCTGTGCCTGCACCCTGTGCCTGAGACCTTAATCCCCTGGATCTATACCTGCACCCTGCGCCTGACTTTAATCCCCTGGATCTGTACCTGCACCTGACTCACCGTTGCCGAGTTCTCAGGTCTCAGGCGCTGCTTCACTTGTCACGGTTCCGTGCCTGAGGCTGTGGGTCCCGGTGGTCAAATGGACGGACTGGGGAGTTGGGATAAAGTCTTATTCGTTTCGTGACGCCACCTGTGGGTGTCCGGTGATGGCACTGGCGCTGCTGGGGCCTCCGGGGAATGTGCGGAAGCTTGATGTGATGCTCCCCACAGGATGAGCAGTAGTCCCCGGAGCCAGGAGTTGCACTGAGTGGAATACGGCAGCTCGGGTAGTCTGATGACTGCATGGGTTAATAACAGTTCTGAAAGAAAGTCACTGACACAATGCTCCTCTTTAACGGGTCTGTACTGTAATTTGGGTACGGTACACGGTATTACAGTTCTTTAGGTAACGGACCGGGTGGTCTCAGTGATGAACAATCTTTGTCCAAAGCTCCACAGTGTTCCTTCCTTACTAACTGTCCTGTTGTCGTTGCCGTTGCTTGCCTTGTTGTACCAGGTTGGGATACTGGGGTTTCTCTATCGGATTGCCTGTTCCATGTTATTCAACCGGCTATAAAGGGTCCTAAACTCCGTGGTGGGTATCCCCCTGGTAACACTGCAGAAGTTGTGGCTTTAGTGAGGAGCTCCTATAAAACTATTCCATCACTCCGGTTTTGCAGAACAGCGGTGGACAACTGTCTACCCCGGAACCGGTGTCCGGTAGGACTGGGCATGGGTGTCTTGGAACCCGGTGCTTGATTGCCTGCCCACTGTCTTGTCTGGGTCACCGCTTGTTGGTGCCCTCCCAGTTAGATTTGTCCGGACCTCCGGCCTTGACCCTGTCTCTCCCAAGTTCTAACTTCTTCTTCTCTCCTTTCCCCACACTACACCTCACACTCCTCCCACCAGGACCTGATTGGTCCTCTTCCTCTGGATGGTGCATGTGGTACATGGAGCTTTGGATTTAACTTGTTCATCCCTGAGACGGACGATATTGCATCTTCAGTTATGGATGCAATACCTTCCTGTGACGCACTCATTGCGGGGCGCCACACACCCTGAGCCTGAGACCTTACTCCCCTGGATCTGTACCTGCACCCTGTGCCTGAAACCTTTTATTCTCTGATCTGTACCTGCACCTGAGCTGAACCTGCACCCCTGGATCGTCCTGAGACCTCACTCCCCTGGATCTGTGTCTGAGACCTTACTCCCCTGGATCTGTACTGCACTGTCTGAGACTTTACTCCCCTGGATCTGTACCTGCACCCTGTGCCTGAGACTTTACTCCCCTGGATCTGTACCTGCACCCTGTGCCTGAGACTTTACTCCCCTGGATCTGTACCTGCACCCTGTGCCTGAGACTCTACCTAATCCCATGGATCTGTACCTGCACCCTGTGCCTGAGACCTTAATCCCCTGGATCTGTACCTGAGACCATAATCCCATGGATCTGTACCTGCACCCTGGCCTGAGACCTTAATCCCCTGGACGTCTGATACCATTCCGAGACCCACTAACTTCCCATGGATCTGTACCTGCACCCTGTGCCTGAGACCTTAATCCCCCCGGATCCCCCATTTCTTTCCCATCCACCATGAATCGGATGTAATCATTAGCTGATGGCTGATCTGCTGGAGGTTATTCAATAATGCTCAGCGAGTGTAAATTGCAATATTAGCTTATCAGATCCCGAGCGTCCGTCCTTTATTATTGTAATGAGTTTTCCCGCACCCCTGCCCTACTTTACACAAGTGCGTCCATTTATGTGTCATTCCGGCTTAATCTGCTAAATGAATCCGTCCATTTCCCATCATGAGAATGTAGGACGTTGCGATCTTATTGTGTCAGCGACATGACGGGGGCTAAGCCTGTTACTCCAGATAACGCTCCGTCCCACTACGCCGCCATAACTGGATTTGACGCTTTTACATCTTGCCGGATGTTTTGATAATGAGAATAATTATTTTAATAAGATGAAATGGAAACAATGTAACTTCTTGGCTGTGTCAGAGGCGGAGGGCGAGATGAGATCAGTGCTCTGCAGACAAAGCACAAAGATTGTCTCCAAAAAAACTGGCTGAGATTCCTGATAAGAAGGAGCAGGAAGACCCCAGAGAGCGGCTGATACCAGCGAGGACTATGGTGGGTTATATATAGACCAAAATAAGAAGCTGAAAGAGGCTTCCCCCAATGGCTGCGAAGTTACACAATAGGTGATCAACAATGCAACTGCTATCAGAAGTAAGCACCAAGATGTAAAGGGAATCTGTCAGAAGGTTTTTGCTATTTAAAGTGCACCTGTCATGTCACCAGTTTTGGGGGATAAACCCTGCCCACCACCTTTAACATGATTAGGGTTCCTGTAATCCCTTTATATTCCAAGATGTCCCCCTGCACCGCAGAAATACAGTTTTAATCTATCCCGTGCCATATGCTATTTTTTTGGTTGGGTCATATGGGTGACAACAGATTGCGGTCTGCACTGCCTAGTGTGGCATCCCATGGGTTAATGTGCCACAGTAACATCACACGGGTTCCCTCCCCACAACACACTGACCTACACTAGTCACCTCTGGCCAGTAGGGGGAGCACAACCTGCTCTGTTATATACTCCGGTCATGAGGAAGTAGTTTAGTTTCAGTTCCTGGGAGAACTGAGGGAGTCTGCAGTGTCAAAGAAGCTGTGCAAGCTTCTCTGCAGTCTGCTCATGATTCCAGGCCTAGTTAGGGTCTGAGGAAAGGAGAAGTACAGACGGAGAAACACATCTGGGAGCTTGGTGCCATCATCACTCGCCCAGAAGAGCGCACAGAACGGACACCGGATCCGGCACTGTGTCTGGCACCCACAGAACAGTGAATCTAGGAGTAATGGAGTCTCTAGACCACCACAGTACCAAAGCAAAGCAACACGGCGGGGTCAGCACAGCACAGAGGACTCAAGTTGCCTAGCCAAGTGGTACCAGCAGAACAGAGAGAGAGAGTGAACAGTCCCAGCAGCTCAGCTAGAAGCAGCAGCAAGGACACACACACACAGCGCAGCACGAGGAAGCTGATGACCCGGAGAGGGTGGGAGGAAAACCCGGCCCCTACAGACTCCGTGGACAATCTGCAATAACATTGCAGTAAAGCTTTGGAAACTACAAATCGTGAGTGTGTGTTCCTTAACCGTCTCCACTATCCACCGCCATCATAGAATTTACCAACACTGCCCCGGGGAACTCAGTTCCGCCCACGGAACTATTCCATTTCCACTGCTATTAAATCATCCCCGGAGGTTCTGCAGCAGCAGCGGCCCCACCAGTGGCCGCACACAGTGGGTGGCGTTACGATAGACAATTCTCCCCTGTAAATACACCCTTTTATTTGCCAACTGTGCCCCGAGCAGACACGTCGTCGTCCGGACCTAGGAACACCCCCAAGTGGAGACGCCTATTCCTCCCCAAAGAGACCACAGGCGTCCGGTATTCGCGTTGAGTGAACCACCTTACTGCCCCAGTGGGCTCGGACACCTCAAATCGATCCATTCCAACACACCAGCCCTCCTCCTTGGATTTGTAGTGTCAAGTGGATTGACAGTACTACTAATGATCTTGATTCTCCAACGACGACGCAGCGCACGAATTACCACCTTCATCTATGCATCCATCAATCTCACTGATTCCACTCGCAGGTGAGAGACTTCGATCTCACATCAGTTGCATAGTGCCTGAAGTCTCGCGCCTGCGCAGGCACCTCACTGTGCCCTATTAAACAGCCAATGATTCCACTGCGCGGACTTAAGACTTCAATCTCACATTAACCACATAGTGAACAAAGTCTCGCGCCTATGCAACGGAATCACTGCTGTTCAATAGCACACAGTGAGGTGCCTGCGCAGGTGCTAGACTTCAGGCACTATGCGGGTGATGGAGATCGAAGTCTCAAGTCTGCACAGTGGAATCACTGCCTGTTCAACAGGACATAGTGAGGCGCCTATGAAGGCTCGAGACTTCAGGCACTATGTGAGTGATGCAAGATTGATGTCTCGCACCTGCGCAGTGGGATCACTGGCATTTTACACCACTATGCAGGTGTGACACCTCGGGCACTGTGTGGCTGATGTGAGACCAAAGTCTCGCACCTGCTCAATGGAATCACTGGATATTTACCAGGGCACAGTGAGTCACCACTGCACAGGTGCGAAACTTCAGTCTCACATCAGCCACACAGTGCCCGAGGTCTCGCATCTGCACAGTGGCTATTAAATAGCCATTGATTCCACTGTACAGGTGCAAGACTTCGATCTCGCATCAGCTGCATAGTGCCTGAAGTCTCGTGCCTGCACAGTGGAATTGTCGAGCCCCAGGCCCGGGTTACTCGGGTATCAGGCTCAGAGGGGTTCACGGGGATGTCACGGGTGGCGGTGCCTGAGCCCGTGTGACACTTCAAAGAGGGGTTATGTACAAGGAAAAGAGTTGTTGTCTCGTGATGCCACCTGTAGTACCTGATGATGGGTCACCAGCGCCGGCACAGTCCTCCGGAGGGCGATGGTATTGCGGCAAGGATGGCAAAGCTCCCTACAGGTGGAGCTGGACCTCCGGGGCAGCGTAGAAAAAAGGGGCAGCTTGGAGTGGGACTTGAGGCCAGGGTAAGAAGCAGTAAGGCATTCTATATGGAGGCTGGGGACGGAGAGGAATAACGCACACACTCTGAAGAAAGTCTCTTTTACCTTTTTACTGATGGTATTCACAGGTAAAGATGTCCAGAGCACTGACAGGTGACCAGGTGCACAGTGAGTCTCCACAGCAAGTGGGTATAAAGTCTCCTCAGGTTCCCTGCTGTTGCTGAAGCCCTGTCTTTATACAACACGACTGTCCTCCTCACTTTCTCTGGTCCTCTCTCTCTCCTCCTGCGCAGTCCACGGGTTACCCTCTCTGATCACTGCTGTGTTATGCCACACTACGGTGTCTGGCTCCCTCTTGCTGGGTATGCAGGGGGACCGGGTGACTAGAGTCTCCACGTTGTTCCGGGGTTCGCTGCAGTCCTAGAGTGATCCTGCAGGTGCAGATCTCCGAAGTCCGGTAAGTCTTGGGCAAACTTCCACTAGTTTCTCTGCTCCCTTGGCTCCGTGCCTTCTGTCCCCACTCCTAGGCTTGGCTCAACGGCAGAAGGGCCACTCCGGGTCACTGGTTCAGGCCTAACCGCGGCACCGATCACCAGGACGTCTTCGCAGCTCTCCTAGCGTCTAACTAACTCCTCCTCCAGCAGCAGTATTTAAAGGGGATCTCACCTAAAGTCAGTGAGTCTAGCTCCCCCTACTGTGTCGGGGTGGAAGGTGTTGTATGTAGTAGGTACCTGCTGTGGAAACCCAGCTGTGCAGTAGGAAAGGCTGTGGCTACCTGCGTGAGCAGGGCGCCACAGAATCACTGGCTGTGTAATAAGGCACATTGAGGTGCCACTGCGCAGGCCCGAGATCTTGGACACTGTGTGGCTGATGTGAGACCGAACTTTCGCACCTGTGCAGTGGCGCCTTACTGTGTCCTATTAAATAGCCAGTGATTGCACTGCGCAGGCGTGAGACTTTGGTCTCACATCAACCACACAGTTGCCTGCGGGCTCGCACCTGCGCGGTGACGTAAAATAAATAGCCAGTGATTCCACTGCGCAGGTGCGAGACTTCGATCTCGCATCATTGCACAGTGCCTGAAGTCTCAGTGAGGCGCAACTGCGCAAGCATGAGACTTGGGGATTATGTGGATGACATAGTGACATCATCCACTTGCACACAATCGGAAGGGGCGGTGTTGGCATGGAGCAGGGCGGCGCTGGCCACAATCTGCAGTCACCCATATGACCGAACCAAGAAATTATCATATGGTGCGGGACAGAATAAGGCTTGTTTTCTGAGGTGCAGAGGGACGTCTGGGGATATAAAGGGCTTAAAGGAACCCCAATCACACCATGTTAAAGGTGGTGGATAGGGTTTATAACCCCCAAAACTGGTGACAGGTGCACTTTAATCTGCAATATTGTAGGGGCAGAGAGCCTGATTCCAGCATAGGCTATGTTTTGTCTGAAGGAGAAACCATTAAATGACCGTCTCAGCTCTGCTACATCTGTATGTTACAGAGCCCTGGAAAGTGAGTCAGATCACGTCTCAGTCTCCTCTCGTCCGCAGATCCTATCTTACCAGCTCTTGTCACAATGTCCCGAATAATCTTGTCATTTTGCTGACATTTATGCACGCCGAGGTTAGTCGAGGCCAGGTATAAGCTCCGGTGGCCCCTTGGCATCACACACAAAGACTCCTGATGTATTATAGGAATAATGGAGCTTATGGAAGGTCATTTAGGGGTAAGCTCTACAAGAGAGGAGACGACGCGGAGGGCAGCGCGCCTATGAACTTTTTCTGATAGCTTAGTAAGTGGAAAGATGGATGATGAAATGTACGAATCTCCGCCGGTGTCAAGTACACTTTATAGAAGCGGCCGCGGTTCACATTTCCAGATGAAATGCAAAATTGAGGAAAGCGAGTAAGTTCCACCTTTGAAGCTGGGCTGATATAATTAAGATAAAGTTCCATAATTGTGTTAGATGAGAATCGTTTATCAGTTCGCATTTCATGAAGGAGAGATCGTGTTTCAATTACTTAATGGACGGGGAATGGAATTAACTCCGAGGAGCAGTTTGGGCTCCGGAGCCACTTTCTGCATGATGTGTAATATTTCGGGAGGTCGTCCGGATACATAACCTCTTACTAATCACCTGATAGGGGCAATCGGGGTCCAAAATGGGCCCTTCTTGTAGCCACAGTAGAGAGCGACCTCAAAGAGTAACCGTGCCGCATTCATTTCAACGAGTCTTGTGTACTTGTGGACTGCAATTGTAATCAGAAAAAGGATCAAAATCTACAATAGCATCTAATACATACCCAAAAAATCACTTTACTCTTATTACTGGTGATCTGAAAACCCAGCAATCAAGAGTGTCTCTCTCTACCCCTGTCACAAGTCTGTGACCGGTTTGGGACCTCTGTCTCATTCCTGTATTGAGTCTTTATATTAAATATGTTTCTTTCCTTAGGCAGTGTAGGAGTTAATGTCAGTTTCTGTTGCTAGCAAAGCTCCTTAGTTCTCTTCCCAGGTGTGGCTACTTTGTGATCACTCCCATCTCCTTTATATCTTGCTGGTGATTGAACACCATTCCTGGCCTAGCTACCTTAGGTACAGGTGCTACTCTGGAGAAGCTGACCATTGTCAAGCCGCCTGCTGCCTAGGAGAGTAGCAGCAGGCATGAAGTTGTTTTATCATTTCCCCATCTGTCTTTTCTTCCTCTCTTGTTGTTATTAGTGCAGCGGTTGGGACTAGTGCTCCTGTCAGCCATCTTCCTATTGAGGGTTATCATCAGGGCCAGCAAAGGACTAGTTATCCTGTTCGGCGACAGGGTGAAAGAACCTGTATAGGGACGGTAGGTAGATCATGGCACAGCCACAGATGAGCGCAGGAGGTCTCTTTTCCCCCATTCCCTATGAGCAGGACTCTCCACTGTATTTGTCCCCCTAGTGTTTCCTGTCTTTTGTTGTGTGTAGTGCACCAGATTTCGTTGTTCTGTGCACCATGGTCACACATTGTATATGGATGCTCCCTACTCTGTGGTGTGTCAGGTCCTCTCACAGCAAGAAGTCCTAGCATGATCAAAGACATCAATCAGGGGAATATGCAGACGGGACAAAACCTAAATAAAAGACAACAAACACAATTATCCCTCTGATGGGAAAATAAATGTATGTTGATCCACAAAGGGACTGGATAACTTTTTGCTTCAAAATTGAGTTAAGCTTGAAAAACTACAAGAGAATTGACCAAAAGTCCATGCAGGGGAAACTAAACTGCGAATCTTGGGTGGTAAATTCCAGCACCATAATAGAGGGTTTATTGTAAGAAAAACACAAAATTTCCCCCCCGTGCATGATATTACAGCAACTCCAGGTAGATGGTCACAATACAATGCTCCTCCAAGCGATGGGTATTACTACTGTAGCATGTGTGTCCAGCTCCGCAATAGTCCTTAGGATAGTTTCTTAAATCTACACGGTAGATATCATGACTGTAGCACGTGTATCTAAGGCTGTGGTCACAGTTGCCATGCGTTTTTTTTAATGATTTTACAAAACTCATGCGTTTTTTCATGTCAGCATGAGTTTTGTAAGGTGTGTGATGGCTCCCTGCGTTTTTGGGTGCGTTTTTGAATCTGCACCTAAAAATACTGCTTGTAGTATTTTTTTGAGCGTTTTGAAAAACGCATGCGTTTTTGTAGAAAACGCATGCGTTTTTATAACATGGGTTCCTATGGGAAACGCATGTACAATTAGTACCTTTTAGTGCCATTCAAAAACGCATGCGTTTCCCATAGGAGCCCATGTTAAAAAAACGCATGCGTTTCCGGATGGCACTAATTGTACATGCGTTTTTGCATGCGTTTTCCATAAGGCCCCTTATTAAAAAACGCATGCGTTTTTGGATATGCTCCAAAAACGCATGGGACAGTCACACATGCTTTTTGGCTATTAGGGCATGCATTTTTTAACATGGGGGCCTATGGGTGCGTTTTTTACATGCGTTTTTGAAAACGCAGGTCTCCAAAAACGCATGTGACAAATGCTACTGTGACCCCAGCCTAACTCTAAACTAGTCCTTAGGATAGATCCTTAAGTCCAGATGGTAGATATCACGACTGCAGATGCAGAATGCTATTCTCCAAAAGAACAATAGAAGAATTGGCCCAAGAGTGGGGACCAACTCAAACTCCAAGGACATCTATCCCGGTCAGTAAGGTCCAGCACCACAATACAACAATAGAAGAATTGGCCCAAGAGTGGGGACCAACTCAAACTCCAAGGACATCTATCCCGGTCAGTAAGGTCCAGCACCACAATACAACAATAGAAGAATTGGCCCAAGAGTGGGGACCAACTCAAACTCCAAGCACATCTATCTGAGGCTTCATCACGGGGATCACAGGGGCCAAGACCCGGCTCCGTGACCCTGGCAGTGTCATTAAAAGTTTGGTGTGGGTCCCTCTCTCTCTCTCTTAGGAGTAGGGATCTGGCATGGAGGGTTCATTCCGGCAGGAATAACTGGACCTGGGGATACTTGTTAATTTTACGTGACGCCACCTGCAGGTTGCGGCTATAGATGGGCGCCGCTGCACGACAGTTCTCTTAAGGTACTGTCACACGCGGCAATATTGCTTGCAATTTCACTGGCAATTTGCTGGTTGCAGTGAAATCATGGAGACATTGTTACATTTGTACACGGCCACAAAATAGAACAATGTGTCCATGATTTCACTGCAACCAGCAAATTGCCAGTGAAATTGCAAGCAATATTGCCGCGTGTGACGGTACCTTTAAGGGCCAATGGATGGGAGACAGAAATGTTCTTAAGCCCTCTGCGGGTAGGGCTGACCCCCAGGGCAGCTTGAGGTACCTGAGTGAGTCGGTAGTTGTTTCTGGTGCTTCTGACACATAAAGAAGGTTCACAGACACAGTGAGCTGCAGTCTTCAGATCTTTTACTGACAGTCTTTGTGTAACAGCCCGCTGAGCACTGGGTTCTCGGAGGCAGGGATCCAGCTACTCTCAGGTAGGAGGATGACACATAACCGGCACCCCTTCTCTATTCTTCCTCGGTCGTCTCACACTGCACTTACCTCGCCTGTCGTGCCTTGCGCCTCGCCACACTGAGCTCTGACTGTGGGCTTTCCTTAGGGGTTAACCTGCAGTGTCTCCCCTTAGCCCTATGGTTGCCACCTTTTCAGCAGATGTCCGTGGTTGTCGACTGTGTCACCGTGGAAGTGCTACATAGTTTCCGGGTGGCTAGCTGAGCCTGGTCTGTCTTCTCCACTAGTCTTGGGGTTCCCGGTGCCCCTGATCTTCAGCCTGGTCCCTCCAATTGCCTACACCTGACAATGGATTCGAGCCCCACAGGTGGTGAGCACACTTCCCGTGTCTCTAGGACCACTTCTTTCTCCTGGAGCCACTTGGGTGTTGTTTCTACTTTTCAGCCTGGCCTTAGGACGAGCTCCCACTTGCTCCAGTCCTCTGGACACTTAAGTTCTTTCGGTGACAGGCGTTCTTGCTCTACCTTCCTTCCAACTTGACCCTTGTTGTTCAACGGTCTCTCCTCAGCCATTCTACCACCTCTCCTCAGCTGGTCAACTCTCTCCTCAACTGTACAACTGTCTCTCCTGCATTCTAGATCGTACCTGCTCTATTTATACCCCATGTCACGTGCCCCAGGTCATCTACGTGTGTTCTTCCTGACCTCACTCCTTCCCAAGTGCTCCCTCTAACGACTTCCTTTACTACCCATCCCCACTACAATGGTTTCTAGTGTGTGATCTGAGTGTCCTGGCACCGGTCTGTGCCCCTCTTACCCATGAGTGGGATACTACTCCCCTAATAGGGGGGCAGTACCTCTGTGGCGACTGGAACCGCAGGGGCACCACAAGTGTATCTGTGAATCTGAGGGAGGAAGCTCAGGGGTAAATAGCAATATTTAATAGAAAACAGCAGTATGATCTGTCTGTGTCTCTCTACAGCATGGTCTGTGTGTGTCTCTACAGCAAGGTCTGTCTGTGTCTCTCTGCAGCATAAAATGTGTGTGTCTCTCTGCAGTATGATTTATCTGTTGCTTTGCAGTATAATCTTCCTGTGGTTCATTGCATTATGATGATCTGTCAGTGTCTCTCTGCAGCATGATCTGTCTGTGTCTCTCTGCAGCATGATCCGCCTGTGTATCTGTAGCCAGATCCCTTAGTTAAGGCATATGTTGGTATTACCTAAGAGTGATGAGTTCAGGAGGCAAAGGGACTAGAAGGTGCTCGTAAGTGGAGAAAGAAGCAAATTCATTTTACACACTATATTACAGTTACTTATATTCCCTTATACTATTGATTTATGCAAACTTTGTTGGAATGTCAGCGACCCTTTAAAGCCAAATGTGTGGGTTAATCATGTTCTGCAGGCCAAACTTTGATTGTGTTTGTAGGAGTTTTCGGACTCTGTTATTACTGGTCCTCCCGGGTTCCCCGGATATTTTGGGGCTGTTGAGGAGAGAGTTCCTTGCCCACCGCCTTCTTGATTGTGCACGGTCCGGCGGCCGTCAGGTATTAGCCGCATTGTGCACTGTAATATATTCTTCTATGATGCTAATGAGCGCTCAGCCCTCTGATCTGCGCGCTTTCACTGATGAGCGCAGCGGGTGAGAGAATGAACAAGATATGTTTATCCGGCTGTGCAGATTAATAAGCATTTTCATATTCTGAGCTGCAGAGTGGAGGCCGCACCGGAGCCGCTGATCGCCGCATACGAGAGAGGGACTGCTGGGAAATGTGCCGGACCTGAATGGAGAGGGTAGAACAGATCATTGTACACTTTGTACAGGAAAAAATAAGATGATTGTTACACATCAAGAAACCTGGCAAAGGATTAATATTCCTCTCTGCTGAAACACTCTGTGCTGCTGGAAAGGCTATTCTTTCCGCTCCATAACTAATTAGTCTGTATTCCTCTATATGTCACTGATCATTTAGTTCCAGACTCAATCGTTTAAGAGGACAAGTTGCAAGAATAGCCAAAGTCTGCTCCTGAAATACTCTGTGCTGTCGTAACTTGAAGCTCAGGGACCTCCAATTATTGCAAATCTTTCATAGAATTAGTCTTTTTCTATAGGCTAAAGGGACTATTGGGCCCCCTAGGCTTGAGGGCCCGGGTGCTATCGCAACCGCTGCACCTGTTGTAGTTACACTCCTTCTCTTTCTACTATGTAACTTTGCCATCTACAATGCTCAACATATATCTGATCATATAGTTCCCTAACCGCCGTTAACATGTGGGGACTGGTCACTGGATCAGCAAGAGAAGGTAATGTCTCTCCTGAAATACTCTGTGCTGCTGGTGCCACAGGTCCATCCACTATTTACAGTCAGTGTGCACTCTGCAACCCCCAATAGATCACTATAGATCACTGTCACCTAGTTCCCCAACAATGATCATATGAGAGGACAAAATGCAAGAGCAGCTAATGTCTCCCCTGAAATACTCTGTGCTGCTGTGGCCTTCCATCCATGCTGTAATTCTCAGTCTGTTATCATCCACTTGTCTCCCTACCCCTCCTCGCATATAATTGTACAGTTATGAGCTCTAGGATACTACAATTTTCACCAGTTTTCCCCTCTGCAGGCTCTTGGTGCAGTTTTCAGTTGTCTCTGAGCTGGTGGGTGTAGACTAGCAGCTCTGGTGTCTCCCACACACAGCACACACAGAGGGATTCCTGCTCTCCTGTCTCTCTTTAGCACATGGTCAGGACTAGTTGTTGACAGTTTTATGTCATAGATGTCAGAGTATCAGTAGGAAGGGTGAAAACAATAGGTGTAGTAGTATCATCTCAGTGGGGAGAGCAGTTTTTTCTTCTTCTTCCAGTACAATGTGGAGAATAATGTAGACCCCCAGGAGCCATTTCTCTCTGTCTAGTGCTGCCATTAATGAGCCTCCTCCAGGTTTCCCAGCAGCCAATATAAATCTATAGGATGCTGCATCCAATTACCGCGCACTCCATACAGCGGCACAAAGGCAAGCCGCGGCTCGTTCCACGCACTTTTGAAGTCGCAGATTTACATAGTCAATTTGCAGCTTATTTATTCTTCTTCGTGCTGTTTTTGCTTTAGGTGCATTCAGATAATGAAATAAAATCAACTGATTAGTATTATATCCCAGAAATATAATATGCACAGGCGAGAGGCACCGAGGATAGCGAAGACGGCCGGGATGTGGGGCAAGGGTGTAAGAGATTCCCAGAATTGAATGTTTTCCATGTTTGCAGGATGGGGACTAACTTTCTAGCCTGGGGTACCCCACCAGTCCCCAGAACGGGGCTCTGAATCTGGAGAATGAAGATCTGAATCTGGAGAATGGGGCTCTGAATCTGGAGAATGGGGCTGTAAATCTGGAGAATGGGGCTCTGAATCTAAGAACAGGGCTTTGGATCTGGAAAACGAGTCTCTGAATTTAGAGAACAGGGCTCTGAATCTGGAGAACGGGGCTCTGGAGAACAGGGGTATGCATCTGGCAAACAGGGATCTGAATCTAAAGAATGGAGGCTCTGAATCTGGAGAACGGCATTCTGAATGGGGAGAATGCAGCTCTGAATCTGGAGAATGGTGCTCTGAATCTGGAGAATGTGGAACTGAATCTGGAGTACAAGGCTCTGGAGAACAGAAATCTTAATCTGAATAATCGGCACTGAATCTGGAGAATGGGACCCTGAATCTGGAGAATGGGGCTCTGAATCTGGAGAATGGGGCTCTGAATCTGAAGAATGGGGCTCCGAATTTGGAGAATGGGGCTCTGAATCTGGAGAATGGGGCTCTGAATCTTTAGAATGGGGCTCTGAATCTAAGAACAGGGCTTTGGATCTGGAGAATGGGGCTCTGAACCTAAGAACAGGGCTTTGGATCTGGAGAATGGGGCTCTGAATCTAAGAACAGGGCTTTGGATCTGGAGAATGGGGCTCTGAACCTAAGAACAGGGCTTTGGATCTGGAGAATGGGGCTCTGAATCTAAGAACAGGGCTTTGGATCTGAAGAATGGGGCTCTAAATCTGGAGAACAGGGGTATGCATCTGGCAAACAGGGTTCTGAATCTAAAGAATGGAGGCTCTGAATCTGGAGAACGGCATTCTGAATGGGGAGAACGCGGCTCTGAATCTGGAGAATGGTGCTCCGAATCTGGAGAACGTGGAACTGAATCTGGAGTACAAAGCTCTGGAGAACAGAAATCTTAATCTGAATAATCGGCACTGAATCTGGAGAATGGGACCCTGAATCTGGAGAATGGGGCTCTGAATCTGGAGAATGGGGCTCTGAATCTGAAGAATGGGGCTCCGAATTTGGAGAATGGGGCTCTGAATCTGGAGAATGGGGCTCTGAATCTATAGAATGGGGCTCTGAATCTAAGAACAGGGCTTTGGATCTGGAGAATGGGGCTCTGAACCTAAGAACAGGGCTTTGGATCTGGAGAATGGGGCTCTGAATCTAAGAACAGGGCTTTGGATCTGGAGAATGGGGCTCTGAACCTAAGAACAGGGCTTTGGATCTGATCTGGAGAATGGGGCTCTGAATCTAAGAACAGGGCTTTGGATCTGAAGAATGGGGCTCTAAATCTGGAGAATGGGGCTCTGAATCTAAGAACAGGGCTTTGGATGTGGAAAACGAGTCTCTGAATTTAGAGAACAGGGCTCTGAATGTGGAGAACAGGGCTCTGGAGAACAGGGCTATGCATCTGGCAAACAGGGATCTGAATCTAAACAATGGAGGCTCTGAATCTGGAGAACGGCGTTCTGAATGGGGAGAACGCGGCTCTGAATCTGGAGAATGGTGCTCTGAATCTGGAGAACGGGGAACTGAATCTGGAGTACAAGGCTCTGGAGAAGAGAAATCTTAATCTGAATAATCGGCACTGAATCTGGAGAATGGGGCCATGAATCTGAGAATGGGACCCTGAATCTGGAGGATGGGCACTGACACTAGAGATCTGGGCTATGCATGTGGAGAACAAGGATCTGAATCTGGAGTACAAGGCTCTGAATCTGGTGAACAGAGATCTGAATCTGAATAATCGGCACTGAATCTGGAGAATGGGGCTCTGAATCTGAGAATGGGGCAATGTATCTGGAGAACTGGGCTCTTAATCTGGAGAACAGGGCTCTGGATCTTAAGAACGGTGCTCTGAATCTTAAGAACGGTGCTCTGAATCTGGAGAACAAGGCTCTGAATCAAGATAATAGGGCTTTGATTCTGGATAATGGAGCTCTGCAGCTGCAGAATGGGGTTCTGAATCTGGAGAATGTGGCTCCGGATCTGGAGAACAAGGCTCTGGATCTAAAGAACGGGGCTGTAATTCTGAACAACAGGTCTATATATCTGGAAAACAGGGATCGGATTCTGGAGAACGGGGCTCTGAATCTGGAGAATCAGGCACTGCATCTGGACAATGGGTCCCTGAATCTGGAGAACAGTGCTTTGAGAACTAGGATCTGAATTTGGAGAACGGGGCTCTGAATCTTTATAATGGGGAACTGTAATCAGAGAATCGGGCTCTGATTCTGGAGAACAAGGGTTTTAATCTGGAGAACGGGACTCTGGATCTGGAGAATGTGGCTTTGAATCTTGAGAATGGGGATCTGATTCTGGAGAACATGGCACTGGATATGGAGAACAGGACTCTGATATTGAAGAACAAGGCTCTAAACTAGAGAAAGGGGCTCTAAATCTAGAAAACGGGGAACTATATTCAGAGAATGGGATGTGTAATCTGAAAAACGAGGTTCTTAATCTGGAGAAAGGGACTTTGAATCAGGAGAATGGCGTCTAAATCTGGAGAATGAGGCTCTGAGTATTGAGAATAGGGCTCTGAATCTGGAGCAGATCAGCAGAGAGCATTTCACATCATAGGCTTAGATACCCTATGGCTCAAAAGATAGTATAACTCATGATAAACGTAGATACAGTAGCTAAGCACACATTATGTTGCATGATAGGATTAGATACCTTGGCTAAGCAGAATACATAAATAAGATACATCAACACAAAACATTGTATTATTCATGGTAGGCTTGGATACACTTGCTTAATACAAAATGTCACTTGATCAGCTTAGATACACCAGCTAAGAAGACATTATTACAAAATATAAGTTTAGATACACTAGTCCAGCTGACAATGTAAAAAAAGTAGCAATAGATACACCAGCAGACAGTAACCGACAATATAAGCTTAGATACAGCTGATTACACAGACTGGGCTCAGTAGACGGTAACACGTATATGCAGCTCATCTTGTGAGCGACCATTACTGTCTATAGATGTAATATAAGGAAGATGTCAGCTACATCCACCCATCCTCAACAGTGAGATACTGGGAAGAGCACGGTGTCCGCGGTACCGCCGGTCTGTGCCGGACATCTCAACTTTGCCGAAAAAAATTCATTATTCCCAACAGAACCTTGTTCCTGGGTGAAGATGACCGGGCGCCTCTGCCAAAATGATAGGGTGATTAACTGGGCCACGAAGTATCCAGACCCCGGAATATCATATTAAATCGAACATATTTAGAAGAAATTGATTACAGTACTTAAGCAAATTAAATAATCCTAAATAACAGCCAGCAAATTTCTGCAAAACCCATCTGCTCGCTTGGATCAACGCACAATAACCATTTGTGGTGACAAGTGTTTCTGCTGGTCTCCAAATTGTATGAATAATAATAATAGAGGTCTGTGCTCCAAGAGCTGCAAGAACAATATATACAGGGGATTAAAGGAGAAACCCTAGAACTACCCAAGAAATAGTGGAAATGTCCTGCATACTCCAGAGCTGCACTCACTATTCTGCTGGTGCAGTCACTGTGTATATACATTACATTACTGATCCTGAGTTACCTCCTGTATTATACTCCAGAGCTGCACTCACTATTCTGCTGGTGGAATCTCTGTGTACATACATTACATTACTGATCCTGAGTTACCTCCTGTATTATACTCCAGAGCTGCACTCACTATTCTGCTGGTGCAGTCACTGTGTACATACATTACATTACTGATCCTGAGTTACCTCCTGTATTATACTCCAGAGCTGTACTCACTATTCTGATGGTGCAGTCACTGTGTACATACATTACATTACTGATCCTGAGTTACCTCCTGTATTATACTCCAGAGCTGCACTCACTATTCTGCTGGTGCAGTCACTGTGTACATACATTACATTACTGATCCTGAGTTACCTCCTGTATTATACTCCAGAGCTGCACTTACTATTCTGCTGGTGCAGTCACTGTGTACATACATTACTTTACTGATCCTGAGTTGCCTCCTGTATTATCCTCCAGAGCTGCACTCACTATTCTGCTGGTGCAGTCACTGTGTATATACATTACATTACTGATCCTGAGTTACCTCCTGTATTATACTCCAGAGCTGCACTCACTATTCTGATGGTGCAGTCACTGTGTACATACATTACATTACTGATCCTGAGTTATATCCTGTATTATACTCCAGAGCTGCACTCACTATTCTGCTGGTGCAGTCACTGTGTACATACATTACATTACTGATCCTGAGTTACCTCCTGTATTATACTCCAGAGCTGCACTCACTATTCTGCTGGTGCAGTCACTGTGTACATACATTACATTACTGATCCTGAGTTACCTCCTGTATTATACTCCAGAGCTGCACTCACTATTCTGCTGGTGCAGTCACTGTGTACATTACATTACATTACTGATCCTGAGTTACCTCCTGTATTATACTCCAGAGCTGCACTCACTATTCTGCTGGTGCAGTCACTGTGTAATACATTACATTACTGATCCTGAGTTACCTCCTGTATTATACTCCAGAGCTGCACTTACTATTCTGCTGGTGCAGTCACTGTGTACATACATTACATTACTGATCCTGAGTTACCTCCTGTATTATACTCCAGAGCTGCACTTACTATTCTGCTGGTGCAGTCACTGTGTACATACATTACACTGATCCTGAGTCACCTCCTGTATTATACCCCAGAACTGCACACGCTATTCTACTTTTGCAGTCACTGTGTACATACATTACATTACTGATCCTGAGTTATCTCCTGTATTATACTCCAGAGCTGCACTCACTATTCTGCTGGTGGAGTCACTGTGTACATACATTACATTACTGATCCTGAGTTACCTCCTGTATAATACTCCAGAGCTGCACTCACTATTCTGCTGGTGGAGTCACTGTGTACATACATTACATTACTGATCCTGAGTTACCTCCTGTATAATACTCCAGAGCTGCACTCACTATTCTACTGGTGCAGTCACTGTGTACATACATTACATTACTGATCCTGAGTTATCTCCTGTATTATACTCCAGAGCTGCACTCACTATTCTGCTGGTGCAATCACTGTGTACTGTATACATTACTGGTCCTGAGTTACCTCCTGTATTATACTCCAGAGCTGCACTCACTATTCTGCTGGTGCAGTCACTGTGTACATACATTACATTACTGATCCTGAGTTACCTTCTGTATTATACTCCAGAGCTGCACTCACTATTCTGCTGGTGGAGTCACTGTGTACATACATTACATTGTTTGTCCTACACTGATCCTGAGTTTCCTCTAGTTGCTGTCAGACACATTAGTGATCACTGTAGTTGAGGGTTCGGTAATTGATGAATATTACCCTGACTTTGCTTTTTCTCGTGGACTCGGAGGAGATCTGTGAGTGCGGCGCTGACTGACATCACACAGATGATTTCTCTGGGGACGGCGGAGGAGGATTTGGATCTATAATTAGAGTAATACCCGCTGGATTACTTAACAAATATAATGATATAATGATTTTGGCGGCTCTGCCTGATCAGCTGACAATGACAGGTAGATTATACCTAACGTTACAAACACAATGTATCTCCCATCACTTTCTCTACATTTTACAGATTTTTTACCATCTCGTATAATTCATCCGTGTGACAATAAAAGGAAAAAAATATTTACAATTCCACATTTATAAAATGTAATAAAATCCTTGCTGATAATGATAATTATATTGTGCTCAGTTACACATATGGGTTAAGTATCCACCGCTGTGCAGAATGTCTGATTGCTGATCCTCGGATCAGCCAGGGGTCACAGCTTGGCGATGAAGGTAGAGATGGCCGAGGGGCAAAAACCGAAACAGATGCCCCTCTGTTTTACTCCTTACTTCGGTAGTGATGAGTGAGAGCTTCAATGCATGAGTGTTCAGTACCCGAAATAAGAAGGTCAGACGCTTGGACAGGCGCAACTTAAATGATGAATGCGGAGACACAGGTGTCAGTGACTGCTCTTGTCCGTTGGCTCGGCCGCCTTTAGAAAGACCACATGGACCAGGGCTCATCCCAACTGAACGCCCAAACTCCTTAGCTGTGGGAAGAACACTACTCAGACAACACAGGGTGAGGGAACCACACAAAGGTTAGACTTTATTGGATCCTCAACAGGCAAAGGCATAAAACACATATCAAGCAAAACACACAGTGTAAAGGGCAACACAGTCTCACCCTTCTGCTGGCTCCCAGAAATTAAAATCTTTGTGCCTTCGGGCTTCCAGGGCCAACTACACCAGTCTGGCAGTACCCTGCTTTAGGGGGCACCCATTGAGAAGGCATAGCAGCAAGCTTAGGAAGTTGACCGAGACAAGCAAGGTCTGTAACCGGGTAACCAACCCAGGTTCCTTAATTAGTCTCTGATATTCCAGCCAAATCCTAGAATCCTAGGCTGAGCTCCTGCAGATTATAATCCAGTTCTGGTGCTCCTCTAGTCGGAACCAAAGCTCCTTGACCAGGGGTGGGCAATTAATTTTGTCATGGAGCCGCATGAGAAATTGGGATGGTTTTAGCGGGCCGGACTAATATAATTAAAGGGAACCTGTCACGTCGATTTAGGCTCCCAAGCTCTGCCTACCTGTCCTTGCAGCTTCTAATCACCTCCCTGACCATCCCTGTGTGCCCTAACTGTGTGCTATATTGTGTCTGCAAAAGGACTTTGACGCTTACATTTTCCATCCAGGCGACGTTGTGTGGAGATGGTCTGGGCGGTCTCCTGGCTGTAGGTAGCACGCACTGCTGGGCGGGAGAAAGGATCCCCCAGTGCGCTCCCAACCATAGATACATATCTTTGATAGCGCGCAGCCATCACATTTAATGCTGCCTCCTGTTTGAATGACGCGGGCAGCGGCCACATCAGTTCCGGCTCCTGAGTTTCACTTGTCACGCCTCTGTCCGGCAACACCAGAGTGCATCATTCATAGAGGAGTGAAACTCAGGAGCCGTAAATGATGCGGCCACTGCCCGCGTCATTCATACAGGATGCAGCGTTTGGCCAAAGACACGGCAGACGCGGTGAACTGAACTACCGGAGCGGACCCCGTACTCCGCGGGCCAGTCACAGACATCGGGCGGGCCGGATGCGGCCCGCGGGCCGCCCAGGTCTGTCCTAGACTAAAGTCATAAAGGCGTAATGTGATCCTCTAGCCGGGACTGAAGTCCCTACGCTGAGGCCACATAGCAAATGAATCACTGGTGACTGAAACATGACCACTTTATATCTTGAGCTTTAATCTTAGAGTATACTAGCTGTACTACCCGGCTCCGCCCGGGTTAATAAATAACTGCTGTTAGCTATAACAAAATAGAATTTGAATATGTCATATTAATGACCTGTAGGAAAATTGAAGCTGAGCTGTGATTGGTTGCTATAGGCAGCCTAATAGATCTCCAGCCAACAGTAATCCCTCCCCCTGGCCGAGCAGTATATATTACCTCACACATACACATAAAAGACAGCTCATGTGAATGACATCTGCCTTAATACCCTATATGGCACATATGTTGCACATTGGCTGTTTTTAATCAGATGTTTATTTTTGGAAATTAAAGATACCAGACTTATGAGGCGAGTTGTGTGAGGCGACTTGTGCACATCTGTGTCTGTGTGGTGTGTGTGTCCCTGGGGTGTATGTGTGTCCCAGTGGTGTGCGTGTGTCCCTGTGGGGGGGTCCCTGTGGTGTGTTCTTGGGGGGGGGGAGGAGTGTCCCTGTAGTGTGTGTCCTTGTGGGGGGGGAGGGGTGTCCCTGTGTTGTGTTTCCCTCCCTGTGGGGTCTGTGTGTTCCTGTGGGGTGTGTGTGTATGTCTCTGTGTCCCTATGGGGTGTCTATGTGTATATGTCCCTGTGGTGTGTGTCCCTGTGGGGTGAGTGCATGTGTCCCTATAGGGTGTGTATGTGTGTCCCTGTGGGAAGGGGGTGTCTGTGTGGTGTGAGTCTCTGTGTTGTGTGTGTCTCTTTGTGGTGTGTGTGTTTTTGTTCAGGTGCGTGGTGAGTATCCAATGTTGGGGCTCCACCTTAGCTGCTACTCTTTGTGTGCATGTGGTGTGTATACATGTCCCCGTGCGTGGTGAATATTCCATGTCAGGGCCCCCACTTAGTGACTATATGCTGGTATATGCTGTTAGTCTTTGGCGCTGTCATTAAGCCCCTCTCATTCACAACTGTCAACTGGTAACTGTCACTTTCTCTTCATTATGTAGATAGGGGCCAAAATTGTTTGGTGAACTGGAACGCGCAGGGTTAAAATTTCGCCTCATAACATAGCCTATGACGCTCTCGGGGTCCACACGTGTGACTGTGCAAAATTTTATGACTGTAGTTGTGACGGTGCAGATGCCAATCCCGGATATACATACATACACACATTCAGCTTTATATATTAGACTATCTGTAGTACCCGGCTACGCCCGGGTTAATAAATAACTGATGTTAGCTATAACAAAATAGAATTTGAATATGTCATATTAATGACCTGTAAGAAAATAGAAGCTGAGCTGTGATTGATTGCTATAGGCAGCCTGATAAATCTCCAGCCAACAGTAAACCCTTCCCCCGGCCGGGCAGTATATATTACCTCACACATAATAGACAGCTCATGTGACTGACATCTGCCTTAATTCCCTATATGGCACGTGTTGCACATTGGCTGTTTTTAATCAGATGTTTATGTTTGGAAATTAAAGATAGCACACGTATGAGACGAGTTGTGTAAGGTGATTTGTGCACATCTGTGTCTGTCTGTGTGGTGTGTGTGTCCCTGGGGTGTGTGTATGTGTGTGTCCCTTTGGGGTGAGTGCATGTGTCCCTATAGGGTGTGTATGTGTGTGCGTCCCTGTGGGGGGGGTCTGTGTGGTGTGTGTCTCTGTTGTGTGTGTCTCTTTGTGGTGTGTGTCCCTGTGGGGTGAGTGCATGTGTCCCTATAGGGTGTGTATGTGTGTGTGTCCTTCTGGGGGGGTGTCTGTGTGATGTGTGTGTATCTGTGTTGTGTGTGTCACTTTGTGGTGTGTGTGTGTCCCTGTGGGGTGAGTGCATGTGTCCCTATAGGGTGTGTATGTGTGTGTGTCCCTGTGGGGGGGGTCTGTGTGGGGTGTGTGTGTCTCTGTGTTGTGTTTCTCTTTGTGGTGTGTGTCCCTGTGGGGTGAGTGCATGTGTCCCGATAGGGTGTGTATGTTTGTGTGTCCCTGTGGGGGGGGTCTGTGTGGTGTGTGTATCTGTGTTGTGTGTGTCTGTTTGTTGTGTGTGTGTGTGTCCCTGTGGGGTGAGTGCATGTGTCCCTATAGGGTGTGTATGTGTGTGTGTCCCTGTGGGGGGGGGTCTGTGTGGTGTGTGTGTGTATCTCTGCTATGTATGTCTCTTTGTGGTGTGTGTGTGTGTCCCTGTGGGGTGAGTGCATGTGTCCCTATAGGGTTTATATGTGTGTGTGTCCCTGTGGGGGGTCTGTGTGGTGTATGTGTGTCTCTTTGTGGTGTGTGTGTGTGTGTGTCCCTGTGGGGTGAGTGCATGTGTCCCTATAGGGTGGCTATGTGTGTGTGTCCCTGTGGGGGGGTCTGTGTGGTGTGTGTGTCTGTGTCTCTTTGTGGTGTGTGTCCCTGTGGGGTGAGTGCATGTGTCGCTATAGGGTGTGTGTGTGTCACCTTGGGGGTGTGTGTGTGTGTGTCTCTGTGTTGTGTGTGTCTCTTCTGTGGTAAATAAAGTAACGTAACACAATCGCACACTCCTTAAGTATCTCAGTTTGCTATGTTTATTTAGATTCAGGCAGTGTACAGGAGCAACATACAGGTGGGCAACGTTTCGACCAAAACCTTTGGTCTTTATCAAGCCAGTTGCTATAAACAAAACAAAAATAAAAAATGTCAGAAAAGTGCTCAAATATACAGTGTGTTGAGGGGAGGGAATCCCCTCTCTCTGTGGTGTGTGTGTGTTTGTTCGGGTGCGTGGTGAGTATCCAATGTTGGGGCTGCACCTTAGTGACTATACTCTTGCTGTTACTTTGTGTGCGTGTGGTGTGTATACATGTCCCCGTGCGTGGTGAATATCTCATGTTGGGGCCCCACCTTAGTGACTATATGCTGGTATATGCTGTTAGTCTTTGGCGCTATCATTAAGCCCCTCTCGTTCACAACTGTCAACTGGTAACTGTCACTTTTTCCCCTTTATGTAGATATGGGCAAAATTGTTTGGTGAATTGGAATGCGTGGGGTTAAAATTTCACCTCACAACATAGCCTATGACGCTCCCGGGGTCCAGACTTGTGACTGTGCAAAATTTTGTGGCTATAGCTGACAGCTGTCGATTTTCCTCCAACACTTTTCCATTCACTTTTTCCCCATTATGTAGATAGGGGCAACATTGTTTGGTGAACTGGAACGCGCAGGGTTAAAATATCACCTCACAACATAGCCTATGACGCTCTCGGGGTCCAGACGTGTGACTGTGCAAAATTTTGTGGCTGTAGTTGAGACGATGTAGATGCCAATCCCGGATATACATACATACATACATACACACACATACATACATACATACACACATTCAGCTTTATATATTAGATTGTGTTCTTACAGGATTGGTGGGTTCAGGCTGTTCTCTAATTGGTCAGCATTTCAATCTGACTGCATAATTCTACTCTGAGTGATGTAGACAGAGGGGGTGAGGTAATTTACATTAAAATGAGTTAACAAACAATAGACCAATACTTCGGGCCAATTATGGACACGCAGTGAGAAAGGCTGTGTCTTCACACTGAGTATAACGGAAGTCAATTGGGAATTGAAGCATTTTTCCAGATGACTTTCCCATTAACTTTCGGTACTCTAATCGCGCCCATCTGAGCCTCCAACTGGCTTGTTTCGAGAACCGAACACTTGTACATTAAAGTGCTCTCTTAACTCTACTCCTTCCCACTCAGCTCACCAGGAAATGTCACTTGATAAGGGGCTCCAAATATTTACATTGGGACCCCAGAACTTTAAAGGGATTTTGTCATCTTATTTTTCAAGGTCACACAGATCCTCAGCTTCCTAATCACTGGGCAGAAGAACTCTCTTCATTGATTGACATTTCAGGCTAATGATGTCCTTGAGTCCGAGCGCTGTCAGTTTGCAGACGCGCTTTGTACTTGCCACTTCAGAAGTGAAATCCAGCTAGAGAGCAGTGCTTACAAGCTCTATAGAAAAGAGCTTGTAAGGTCTGCACTTCTTATCTAGGAGAATGGACACCACTGATAGACTGCAGGAGTAGGCAGTAACCTAGGCAGCGTGCAGTAGACTATGAAATTAAAAAGCCCTCTGTTTTGGAAGACCAGGCAGAGTTTTTGATAATGAGCCAATTGCAAAGTTGCTTTTTTTACAAATTGTCTGCATTTTTAACTATTTGTGATGTTGATAAAACCTTAGAAATTATGGTGCTTCCCATTCATTATAGAAGAGATAGCTGGGGTGATCATTATTTTCCAAACTGATTATATTGCAGGGACCTTCTTCAGTTCTTACAGTCATGGGAATGGATAGTGGGGTCAGATGAGCAGCAAAAACCTACCTGGACCGCTCAATGGCTCAGTGGTTAGCATTATACAGTGGCTCAGTGGTCAGCACTATATGGTGGCTCAGTGGTTAGCACTATACGGTGGCTCAGTGGTTAGCACTATACGGTGACTCAGTGGTTAGCACTATATGATGGCTCAGTGGTTAGCACGGAATGGTGGCTCAGTGGTTAGCACTATACGGTGGCTCAGTGTTTAGCACTATATGGTGGCTCAGTGGTTAGCACTGTATGGTGGCTCAGTGGCTAGCACTATACGGTGGCTCAGTGGTTAGCACTATATGGTGGCTCAGTGGTTAGCACTGTATGGTGGCTCAGTGGTTAGCACTATACGGTGGCTCAGTGGTTAGCACTATACGGTGGCTCAGTGGTTAGCACTATACGGTGGCTCAGTGGTTAGCACTATATGGTGGCTCAGTGGTTAGCACTATACAGTGGCTCAGTGGTTAGCACTATACAGTGGCTCAGTGGTTAGCATTGTATACGTTGGGTCAGTGGTTAGCACTATATGTTGGCTCAGTGGTTAGCACTATACGGTTGCTCAGTGGTAGCACTATACGGTGGCTCAGTGGTTAGCGCTATACAGTGGCTCAGTGGTTAGCATTATACACTGGCTCAGTGGTTAGCACTTTATGGTGGCTCAGTGGTTAGCACTATACAGTGGCTCAGTGGTTAGCACTATATGGAGGCTCAGTGGTTAGCACTATACAGTGGCTCAGTGGTTAGCACTATATGGTGGCTCAGTGGTTAGTGCTATACAGTGGCTCAGTGGTTAGCATTATACACTGGCTCAGTGGTTAGCACTATATGGTGGCTCAGTGGTTAGCACTATACAGTGGCTCAGTAGTTAGCACTATATGGTGGCTCAGTGGTTAGCACTATATGGTGGCTCAGTGATTAGCACTATATGGTGGCTCAGTGGTTAGCACTATATGGTGGCTCAGTGGTTAGCACTATACGGTGGCTCAGTGGTTAGCACTATACGGTGACTCAGTGGTTAGCACTATATGATGGCTCAGTGGTTAGCACGGAATGGTGGCTCAGTGGTTAGCACTATACGGTGGCTCAGTGGTTAGCGCTATACAGTGGCTCAGTGGTTAGCATTATACACTGGCTCAGTGGTTAGCACTTTATGGTGGCTCAGTGGTTAGCACTATACAGTGGCTCAGTGGTTAGCACTATATGGAGGCTCAGTGGTTAGCATTATACACTGGCTCAGTGGTTAGCACTATATGGTGGCTCAGTGGTTAGCACTATACAGTGGCTCAGTAGTTAGCACTATACGGTGGCTCAGTGGTTAGCACTGTATGGTGGCTCAGTGGTTAGCACTATATGGTGGCTCAGTGGTCAGCGCTATACAGTGGCTCAGTAGTTAGCACTGTACAGTGGCTCAGTAGTTAGCACTATACAGTGGCTCAGTGGTTAGTGCTATACAGTGGCTCAGTGGTTACCTATATACGGTGGCCCAGTAGTTAGCACTATATGGTAGCTCAGGGGTTAGCAATAAACAGTGGCTCAGTGGTTAGCAATATGTGGTGGCTCAGGGGTTGATACTAAACAGTGACTCATATGACATACAAGAAATTGTTACACTGCTTCCAAATTCACCCTGGAGGGGTTTTTCTTTGTAAAAAAAACCCTCCCTTGTGAATTTGGAAACAGTTAAGCCGTGGCTCAGTGGTTAGCACTGTCTGGTGGCTCAGGGGTTAATACTAAACAGTGGCTCAGAGGTTAGCACTGTGTGGTGGCTCATTGGTTAGCACTGTGTGGTGGCTCAGTAGTTAGCATTGTATACGGTGGCTCAGTGAGTAGCACTGTGTGGAGCTCAGTGGTTAGCACTGTGTGGTGGCTCATTGGTTAGCACTATACGGTGGCTCAGTGGTTAGCACTGTGTGGTGGCTCAGTAGTTAGCACTGTATGGTGGCTCAGTGGTTAGCACTGTGTGGTGGCTCAGTGGTTAGCACTGTGTGTTGGCTCATTGGTTAGCACTATATGGTGGCTCAGTGGTTAGCACTGTGTGGTGGATCAGGGGTTTATACTAAACAGTGGCTCAGTGGTTAGCACTGTGTGGTGGCTCATTGGTTAGCATTAAACAGTGGTTCAGTAGTTAGCACTATACTAGATGTGGACCCGATGCTATCGCATCTGGAGGGCAGTGTCTGTATGTGGTCTCTTCTCTGTGCGCTGTCTCCCCTCTGTGGCAGTCTGTCTCCCTTCTGTGGTTGTGTGTCCCTTCTGTGGCTGTCTTCCCTCTGTGGCTGTCTCTCCCCTTCTGAGGCTGTCTCTTCCCTTCTGTGGCTGTCTCTTTTCCTCTGTGGCTGTTTCTTCCCTTCTGTGGCTGTCTCTTTTTCTCTATGGTTGTCTCTCCCCTTCTGTGGCTGTCTCTTTTCTTCTGTGGCTGTCTCTTCCCTTCTGTTGCTGTCTCTTTTCCTCTGTGGCTGTCTCTTCCCTTCTGTGGCTGTCTCTTTTCCTCTGTGGCTGTCTCTTCCCTTCTGTTGCTGTCTCTTTTCCTCTGTGGCTGTCTCTTCCCTTCTGTGGCTGTCTCTTTTCCTCTGTGGTTGTCTCTCCCCTTCTGTGGCTGTCTCTTTTCCTCTGTGGTTGTCTCTCCCCTTCTATGGCTGTCTCTTATCCTCTGTGGTTGTCTCTCCCCTTCTGTGGCTGTCTCTTTTACTCTGTGGCTGTCTCTTTTCCTCTGTGGTTGTCTCTCCCCTTCTGTGGTAGTCTCTCTGCTGTGTGGGTGTCACTCCCATGAGGCGGTCTGTTCCCTCTGGCTGATTGTCTGTCCCCCTCAGTGTCTGTCTGTCTTCCTCAGTGTCTGTCTGTCCCCCTCAGTGTCTGTCTCTCCCCCTCAGTGTCTGTCCCCTCTAGCTGTCTCTCCCGCTCCCCTCTTACCTTGTGCGGCGCTGATGCAGTCATTGCAGTCACAGTGTGGGGCTGTCACAGAGCTGTAGTGATGTCACAGTCACGTGAACAATCATGTGACTGTGACATCACAAAAGGTCCTAAAGGCACCGAAGTACAAAGAGGTGAGCCGGAGGCTGCGGGGCGGGAGAGTGTAAGGGGGCGGAGACCGGGTGGACTGCTGGGAGCGGGCGGGGGAGCGCTAGCAGTGTGAGGTGGCGGTGTGCGGCGTTAGGATCCATATTCTTACACCAATGTCTTGGGTGTAAAGAAATGGCGGGTGGTAGTGATATAGGAGGACATCCAGACGGAAGTGGATGAACCAATTATATAGATGGATGGGTTCTCAGTGGTTAGCACTAAACGGTGGCTCAGTGGTTAGCACTATTGGTGGCTCAGTGGTTAGCACTGTATGGTGGCTCAGTCGTTATCAGTATACAGTGGCTCAGTGGTTAGCACTATACAGTGGCTCAGTGGTTAGCACTGTATGGTGGCTCAGTGGTTAGCACTATACAGTGGCTCAGTGGTTAGCACTATATGGTGGCTCAGTCGTTATCAGTATACAGTGGCTCAGTGGTTAGCACTATACGGTGGCTCAGTGGTTAGCACTGTATGGTGGCTCAGTGGTTAGCACTAAACGGTGGCTCAGTGGTTAGCACTATATGGTGGCTCAGTGGTTAGCACTAAACGGTGGCTCAGTCGTTATCAGTATACAGTGGCTCAGTGGTTAGCACTATACGGTGGCTCAGTGGTTAGCACTATATGGTGGCTCAGTGGTTAGCACTGTATGGTGGCTCAGTGGTTAGCACTATACGGTGGCTCAGTGGTTAGCACTGTATGGTGGCTCAGTGGTTAGCACTATATGGTGGCTCAGTGGTTAGCACTATATGGTGGCTCAGTGGTTAGCACTGTATGGTGGCTCAGTGGTTAGCACTATACGGTGGCTCAGTGGTTAGCACTAAACGGTGGCTCAGTGGTTAGCACTATATGGTGGCTCAGTCGTTATCAGTATACAGTGGCTCAGTGGTTAGCACTATACGGTGGCTCAGTGGTTAGCACTATACGGTGGCTCAGTGGTTAGCACTGTATACGGTGGCTCAGTGGTTAGCACTATACGGTGGCTCAGTGGTTAGCACTGTATGGAGGCTCAGTGATTAGCACTGTATGATGGCTCAGTGGTTAGCAGTGTATATAGTGGCTCAGTGGTTAGCACTATATGGTGCCTCAGTGGTTAGCACTGTATGGTGGCTCAGTGGTTAGCACTATACGGTGGCTCAGTGGTTAGCACTATACAGTGGCTCAGTGGTTAGCACTATATGGTGCCTCAGTGGTTAGCACTGTATGGTGGCTCAGTGGTTAGCACTATACGGTGGCTCAGTGGTTAGCACTGTATACGGTGGCTCAGTGGTTACCACTATATGGTGGCTCAGTGGTTAGCACTATATGGTGGCTCAGTGGTTAGCACTATATGGTGGCTCAGTGGTTACCACTATATGGTGGCTCAGTGGTTAGCAGTATGTGGTGGCTCAGTGGTTAGCTCTATACGGTGGCTCAGTGATTAGCACTGTATGATGGCTCAGTGGTTAGCAGTGTATATGGTGGCTCAGTGGTTAGCACTATATGGTGCCTCAGTGGTTAGCATATGGTGGCTCAGTGGTTAGCACTATATGGTGGCTCAGTGGTTAGCACTATACAGTGGCTCAGTGGTTAGCACTATACAGTGGCTCAGTGGTTAGCACTGTATATGTTGGGTCAGTGGTTAGCACTATATGGTGGCTCAGTGGTTAGCACTATATGGTGGCTCAGTGGTTAGCACTATACAGTGGCTCATGTGTTAGCACTATATGGTGGCTCAGTGGTTAGCACTATACAGTGGCTCAGTGGTTAGCACTATATGGTGGCTCAGTGGTTAGCACTATATGGTAGCTTAGTGGTTAGCACTATACAGTGGCTTAGTGGTTAGCACTATATGGTGGCTCAGTGGTTAGCACTATACAGTGGCTCAGTGGTTAGCACTATACGTTGGCTCAGTGGTTAATACTTATTTCTCTCTGCAAAATGCAAATACCTTTATATAATTTAGACAACGTGATTTCCTGGATTTTATTTTTGATATTCTATCTCTCACTGCTAAAATTAACCCACCCTTAAAATTATAGTGGGCAAACTTACAATTCAGCAAGGGATCAAATACTTATTTCCCCCACTGTATCCCTTTATCTTGGATACTGTGATGGAAACGTTGCATCTCTTTATTTAGTAGTTTTTTTTAGCAATAAAAGGAGATGGGCATTTCTAGTTACCTCACTGCTGCTGGACAAGTAGTCGTTCCTCACTGGGGAGTATTTAATAGTGACTTTATTACGCGTTTCAAGTCTGAATCAAACTTTTAAAAAAATAGATACAGAGATCAATACAATAGTGTGAGGTTACACAGACAAGGAGGGAGGTCACTATTAGATAAAATACATTATATACATAATAGACAATAATAACATAGGAAGACATCTCAAATTGATAAAAGACAAAAACCCCATAAGGGAGGCTTATTTTTTTTTCACAATGACATTTATGATTTAAGAATCCCTAATGGGGTTTTTGTCCTTTATCAATTTATGATGTCTTGTTCTTTTTGGTTTTCATTATAGTGCCTGCAATGATTATGTATCTTGTGTTTATGTATTTTTATTTATCTATTTTTTTATTTTATGTTCTATGTTATTATTGTCCTTTATGTATATTACTATCCCGGTGTTGCCTGGGCTTAATGCCAATATATGGTTGTAATGCTCATATATGGTAATATTGCCCATATATGGCTATTTTGCCCATATATGGTAATGTATGCATGTATATGTATCATAGCCCCACCTTCTCCCGGTAACCCTGCCCCTTCATAGCTCCATCCCTACACATAGCCCTACACCTCCCTGTAACCCTGCCCCTTCATAGCTCCATCCCTACACATAGCCCTACGCCTCCCGGTAACCCTGCCCCTTCATAGCTCCATCCCTACACATAGCCCTACACCTCCCGGTAACCCTGCCCCTTCATAGCTCCATCCCTACACATAGCCCTACCTTTCCTGGTAACCCTGCCCCTTCATAGCTAAATCCCTACACATACCTCTACACCTCCCGGTAACCCTACCCCTTCATAGCTTCATCCCTACACATAGCTCTAAACCTCCCTGTAACCCTGCCCCTTCATAGCTAAATCCCTACACATAGCCCTACACCTCCCTGTAACCCTGCCCCTTCATAGCTCCATCCCTACACATAGCTCTACGCCTCCCGGTAACCCTGCCCCTTCATAGCTAAATCCCTACACATAGCTCTACACCTCCCGGTAACCCTGCCCCTTCATAGCTCCATTCCTACACATAGCTCTACGCCTCCCGGTAACCCTGCCCCTTCATAGCTAAATCCCTACACATAGCTCTACACCTCCCGGTAACCCTGTCCCTTCATAGCTCCATTCCTACACATAGCTCTACGCCTCCCGGTAACCCTGCCCCTTCATAGCTAAATCCCTACATATAGCTCTACGCCTCCCAGTAGCCCTGCCCTTTCATAGCTTCATCCCTACACATAGCTCTAAACCTCCCGGTAACCCTGCCCCTTCATAGCTAAATCCCTACACTTAGCCCTACACCTCCCTGTAACCCTGCCCCTTCATAGCTCCATCCTCCATCCCTACACATAGCTCTAAGCCTCCCGGTAACCCTGCCCCTTCATAGCTAAATCCCTACACATAGCTCTACACCTCCCGGTAACGCTGCCCCTTCATAGCTCCATCCCTACACATAGATCTACGCCTCCCAGTAACCCTGCCCCTTCATAGCTCCATCCTACACATAGCTCTACGCCTCCCGGTAACCCTGCCCCTTCATAGCTAAATCCCTACACATAGCTCTACACCTCCCGGTAACCCTGCCCCTTCATAGCTCCATCCCTACACATAGCTCTACGCCTCCCAGTAACCCTGCCCCTTCATAGCTTCATCCCTACACATAGCCCTACCTCTCCCGGTAGCACCACCATTTTCATAGCACCACCCCATCTATAGCCATGTCCCTTCATAGCTCCACTCCTCTACATAGTCCCAGGGACAAGGCCATGTGGAGGAGGCGTGACTATGTTGAGTGGACATGGGTATGTGGAGTAGATGTGGCTATGTGGAGCGGACGCGGCTATGTGGAGTGGACGTGGCTATGTGGAGTGGGCAGGGCTAATTCCACTGACACACATACATACACTCAACTTTACATATTAGATATATTTTATCTAATATTGACTTCCCTCATTGTCTATTAAACCCCACACTGTTATATTGATCTCTGTATTTAGTCTATTTTTTACAACAGAGTTTGGTTCAAACTTGAAACTTGTAATAAAGCGTCTATCAAAGACTATCACCGCCTAGAACGACTACTTTACCTGCATCACCAGAAACGTCCATTTCCTTAATATATTTGCAGATGGAGATTTTCTTCTATCGGCGGGTGTGACATCAGCAGATGTGTGCTCTATAGGCATATGATGGGGCTGTGACATGCACCACATGGTCAGGTGAGGACCCAGTGGCACAACTTGAAGTCTATGGGCCCTGATGCAAAAGCTCCAACAGAGCCCCCAATTATAGTAGTTACGCCCCTGTGAGGACCCCATCACAACCCCAACATCCTCCACCCTATACTATCTCACCCTATGTGTACTTGCCTCTTTTTTCTATTTTATTTAAGAGTTAGTGATTTCATGATGGAAACATTGTATCTTTATTTCAGGTATTGAGATAGAAATACTGTATTTAGGATGAAATGATGGAAACATTGTATCTTTTATTTAGGATGGTGTGATAGAAACAATGTATCTATTTTTATTATGTTGTAATGGAAACATTGTATCTATTTATTATATTGTGATGGAAACGTATCTTTATTATATTGTTATAAAAACATTGTATCTCCTTATTTAAGACTTTAAAACACGATTGTGTAACTTTGGCAATGGAAAAAAAAAGACCAGCTATCAGCTTGGAAGCTTTTCTGCCGGAGCGCTGGAGTCTCCTCACCTCCGCATGGACCTGTATGTTTACAAGAACAGAATAATCATCATAAATTGCTGAAAGTGGATTAAAAAAAAAGGTCAAGATGACCTAATGCGGCTGAGCTCTTCTAAAGATCAAAACCCAGCACCATCCCGCGCTCATTTCTCCTTCAAATTACAGCTATTTCTGTGCATCATCGTTCAGAAGTTGTCTGTAGAAGATGAAAGAGGCTTCTTGGGACAAGGGAGAGAATGGAGAGTATGTGCAGAACATGTACTGTATGGAGCAGGCTTAAGATGAAAGGGTCCATGGTGAACAGGTCGGCCCCTCTTAAATCCTTAACCACTTCACAACCAATGACATGTATGTACGTTACGTGTCATGTCACGCACCGAGCCCACATCTTTCCCAGTATATGTCAGCTGATCTGTTCAGGTAACCTCCAGCTAAGAGGCACAGGTGGATCAATGATCTGCCCACCACCCTTAACTAGTTAGATTACGCTGTCAAACTCTGACGACGTGATCTACCATGTGCTGGTGGGGTTTGCGCCACTTCCCACTCCCGTAGGCGGTGTCAGGAAAATATGAAATATCTTTCATGTGGTATGAGTGCAAGCAGCTGACAAACTCCTCCAACTCCTGTGTGTTTTGTGTACATTACTGTCAGCTTTTCCCCCTCACTCTGCCCTCCTGTCAGGTATTGTATTACCTCAAACTATGTGGTTTACAACTTGGCAGGGTCATAAAACTCAGTATCCCTCCATCAGCAGAGACAACGAGTTCCTCCAAAAAACCTAGCAGATATGTAAGCCTTTATCTTTCAGCAACAGACCTTTAAGGTCACATTTAATTATACACACTAGTGCCATAATTACATAGATCAGATTTTTTTGGGTGCTGACATCTGGGGAATGGCACAGCATCCTTTTGCTTTTGGAAGGAGTATCGGAAACCTGGGAAATTAATTTCTGCCCATCCGCAAGTCACAGACATATCACATTTGGTCTCAATAAACACATAAAATCAAAAGGGAAAATATAATACTACAGTCTCTGGCCTGTGACCCTCGAGGACAAAGATATGGACAAAACTAGGAATTAATCATTTTCATAATCAGTTGTCCCTTCCAGTGACAGCCCACTTACATGAGGTCAGAAGGGAGGAAAGACCAAATACCATAAATGCAGGTACTTGAAATTGGGAGGGATTCAGAGCCTTGGGAAGCCAGCTGGCTCTATGTTGTGGAACTGAATTGTGATTCCTTAAAGGAGACTTTCCCTCCTAAATCCTGTAAGTCATACCTGTGACGCAGAGCTGTAAGTTCTTACTTCAATTCCTTTTATATTCATGTAAGTTGTTTATATCATACTGTAACTTGTCTCTTTGTAATATCTTTTGTATCTTTTGTAAACGCTGCCAATTCTTTTGGACCACATTATAAAAATATGCTTAGCTTCGTTCTCGTCCTATGAGTGAACCGTCAGCTTCTCCGTGCAAATTCATGTTACTAAATAGGTGTCCAATCCACCTATAAGCGATCGGTGGTGGCAGCATAATTGTTGTATTTATGTGATGTTGTGGACTTGATGGTGATTAGACCGAAGCATATATATATATATATATATATATATATTCTTAGCAGGAACCTATGGTATATATACTTTCCGTTACATCATGTGCTGCAATATTTCACATGTATTAGAGCAGCTGTGCCCATTTTCTTATCCTCAGTCAATACCCTGATTGCCCATCAGGGTAAGGGGGCTCCAGAGAGCTGCAAGTTCCTGGCTAGTTCGTGACAGGCGGTCTCGTGATGTGATCATGGGATGCCAATAGGTTGTCATGACAATGAGGGGTCAGATGATGACCCCTGTGTCTCTCATGAGCCCCTTGCTGTGAATGCTGGCTGAGTGCCGGCATTCACAGGGGGTGATCATTTGTGCTCGAGCTGAGGCACTGCTCTGTGCAGCACAAGAGACTGGCTCATCACAGCTTCAAGTCCCCTAAGGCTATGTGCACACTGGCCGGGTTAGTGCAGGTTTAGCCGCGGAAACCGCCGGTCGGTTTCCATGAGGTTTATGCAAATTTATGTTAATCCAAAAGCGGCTTTTGGGTTAACATATAAACCTATGGAAACCGACACCCGGTGTGCACACACCGGCGGTTTCCACATGCTCATCCGTTGCTAACCCGCTGGATTCCCAGCGGGTTAGCAAAGAATGAGCATGTTCTATAATCCGGCCGGTTCTGCAGCGGCTGCAAGCAGAATCATGTGCTGCTTCCAGCCGCTGCAGAATCGCCGGCGCTAACCCGCTGTGCACCCGCCGCACACCCGCCCGTCTCCCGCAGCACGGACCCGACAGGAAGCCGGTGGACGGCTCCGGAGCTTCTTGTCGGGT
Organism: Allobates femoralis; assembly: GCA_033576535.1. Classification (NCBI taxonomy): domain Eukaryota; kingdom Metazoa; phylum Chordata; class Amphibia; order Anura; family Aromobatidae; genus Allobates; species Allobates femoralis. The sequence goes on from JARQOC010000010.1 coordinate 117,911,653, forward strand.
CCCGCCCAGCCGCCGCCGCCACTAACCCGGCCAGTGTGCACATAGCCTAAGGGGACTAGTAAAAATACTAAAACTTTTGTTTAAAAAAAAGTTTAAAAAAAATAAAAAACTAATAAAAAAACAAAAGGATCAAACCACCCCCCCTTTAAAAAAAACAATAATGAAAAATAAAGAATACACTATTTCTTTTTGCCGTGGTCAGAAATGCCCGATCTATCAAAATATAAAACAAATGACTCTAATTTGTAAACTGAGTGATAGAAAAAATGTCAAAACGCCAAAAAGACTTTTTTTAGTCACTGCAACATTGCAATAAAATGCAATAACAGGCGATCAAAACATCAGATCTAACCAAATATGGTATCATTAGAAATGTCAGCTCAAGACGCAAAATAATTCATCACACAGCCCCAGATCCCGGCAAATGATGACGGTCTGTGGCGTGGAAAATGGTGCAAAAGCTCTATTTTTGTGGTGAGACAAATTTCAGAATTTTTATCACCACTTAAATAATAAAAATAAAAAACTACATACATGTTTGGTATCAACCAACCCGTACCGACCTGAGGCATCATACCAACATGACAGTTATACCATATAGCGAACATGATGAATAAACCTAAATGAAATCATTGTGGAATTGCACTTTTTTGCAATTTCACCAAACTTGGTATTGTTTCCCTTTTTCCTGTACACTATATCGTAAAATAAATGATGTCATTCAAAATTACAACTTGTTCTGCAAAAATAAACCTCATATGTCTATACCGATGGAAAAATAAAAAAGTTCTGGCTCTTGGAAGAAGGGGAGGAAAAAGTGGAAAAGGAAATAGAAAATTGCCCGGGGATGAAAGGGTTAGGATTAGGTGTAGTTGTGTGCTGCCCTCCTCCATGTCTTATATTAAGTTCTCATCTGAGGGTGATGCTTCCTTTACTGTCCTTCTCACATTTTCCAGCATTTCTAGCACCCTGAGGTGTGTTTTGGTATTTCTGTTTCAGGATCGTGTGCATTCATCATGAAGAATCGGGAAGTTCGAGATGAGCAGATCTACACGCCCTCCGTGGTGCGCCGCGCTCACAACTGTACGTCCTCCCCAGTGCACCGCGCTCACAGCTGTATGTCAACCCCGGTGCACCGCACTCACAGCTGTACGTCCTCCCTAGTGCACCACGCTCACAGCTGTACGTCCTCCCCAGTGCACCGCACTCACAGCTGTACGTCCTCCCCAGTGCGCCGCACTCACAGCTGTATGTCCTCCCCAGTGCACCGCGCTCACAGCTGTACATCCTCCCCAGTGCACCGCACTCACAGCTGTACGTCCTCCCCAGTGCACCGTGCTCACAGCTGTACATCCTCCCCAGTGCACCGCACTCACAGCTGTACGTCCTCCCCGGTACACCACGCTCACAGCTGTATGTCCTCCCTGGTACACCATGCTCACAGCTGTACGTCCTCCCCGGTGCACTGCACTCACAACTGTACGTCCTCCCCAGTTCACTTGCTCACAGCTGTACATCCTCCCCAGTGCGCCGCCCTCACAGCTGTACGTCCTCCCCAGTGCACCGCACTCACAGCTTTACGTCCTCCCCAGTGCACCACACTCACAGCTGTACATCCTCCCCAGTGCACCGCACTCACATCTGTACGTCCTCCCCGGTGCACCGCACTCACAGCTGTACGTCCTCCCCAGTGCACCGCACTCACAGCTGTACGTCCTCCCCGGTGCACCGCACTCACAGCTGTACATCCTCCCCAGTGCACCGCACTCACAGCTGTATGTCCTCCCCAGTGCACTGCACTCACAGCTGTACGTCCTCCCCGGTGCACCGCGTTCAAAGTTGTATGTCCTCCCCGGTGCACCGTGCTCACAGCTGTATGTCCTCCCTGGTGCATCGTGCTCACAGCTATACGTTCTCCACGATGCACCACGCTCACAGATGTACGTCCTCCCCGGTGCGCCATGCTCACAGCTGTACGTCCTTCCCAGCATGTCGCATTCACAGCTGTACGTTGTCCCTGGTGGGCCAAGCTCACAGCTGTACGTGCTTCCCAGCTTGCCACATTCACAGCTGTACGTCCTCCCTTGTGCGCCACGCTCACAGATGTACTTCCTCCCCTGTGCGCCGCACTCACAGCTGTACGTCCTCCCCAGTGTTCCGTGCTCACAGCTGTAGGTTCTCCCCGGTGTGCCATGCTCACAGCTGTTCATGCGTCCCAGCATGCCACATTCACAGCTGTAAGTCCTCCCCTGCGTGCCACCTCACAGATTTACATCCTCCCCTGTGCACCGCGCTCACAGCTGTACGTTCTCCCCGGTGCGCCATGCTCATAGCTGTTCGTGCTTCCCAGCATGCTGCATTGACAGCTGTACGTCCTCCCCTCTGCGCACCGCACTTACAGCTGTACATCCTCCCTGGAGCGCCGTGCTCACAGCTGTACGGAGAGAGAAGTGATTGTGATGAGTTAATAATTCTACTGTCTATGGAAAGTTCCTGATCTGCTCTTTACAGAAAATGTGCCGACGTCGTCCACTTTTCTCTGCGTTTCCCTCGGGTTACATCAAAGTTCCCTACAATCGCCGTCCGGTAATATGGACTCAGATTGCTTCAGACAGTATGGTTAAGGGAGTTTAATGGGATTTACCTCCCTAGAGACTCGTGTTCTGCCTTCCAGGGATCAGTACTGTATGTCCGTGACTTAGCGGGTGATATCGCCCACGCTGTGCAGTTCAGGACCAAAAATTTGAATTCTGCCTGAACCTATTTGATCGGAGTCCAAAAAGCTTTTATGGTGCAGATGTAAGAATGGATCATTAATGCAGACAGTCCTGCAAAACGAGCGTCAACCTGCAACTTTACTGGACAAGTCTTCCACAATGGCGGCTACTATGTAAAGGAGGCTCGGACACCGAACAATGAGGCCAACGTGAACTGAGAAAGAACGAAGATGGAAACAGCAAACCATAGCTGCCAATTCCCATACGTAACCACATTATCCCCCCTCCCCAGTATTGAATTGACATGTCCACCAATACGATTGACACCCAGCCTCATGATACTACTAAATTGCAAAGTTCTGCATCTGCATATCCCTCCTCCACCATACCGAATTAATATGTCCGAATTGACCTCTGCCTGTTTTTGTACTATTCTCCAGCCTGATGGTTTTGTATTTTTCTGACCTCTCGACTTTGTGACTTTTCCATTCCTGGACAGCAACCCATCTATAGACAGCAACCACCTTGGACTTTGTAGTAAACCCAGATCCCTGTATAGGGGTTAAAAGGTGTCTGGGTATCTTGGGATTCCACCTGACGGTGCTTTTTGCATTTAGTCTATCGGGGATTCCCCTTTTTATCTGTAACTTCATTGGACGTTACATTCATCATGCATAAAACATCCCTAACAGGGCACCATGGATCGAAAGATAAAAGAGTTATGGGTTTCACAAAATCGCAACTCAACATTTTATTTTACAAATTTCAAAATTTTTTTATTTCACCACCAAAATATATAAGAAAATACTATACAAGTTTGGTATCGCAGTAATTGGAGAATAATTGTTGCGCCCAAAAGGCCTGGAAATGCAGAGTGGTCTCACAGGACCACTGGTGGAGTAGTGGCAGCTAAACACCCGATACAGCAAGAGACTGGAGAGTGACTTCAGTAAAACCAAGGATATTTATTAAGAAGGGTTAACACACGGAAAGGTGTCTGAGGAGAGGACCGTCTGGATCGCAACACTGAACTCACGTAGCGGAGCACCGACGAGGGAACCCTTGCATTGGGATAAACCTGGTACAGCACCATGAGGTCTAAATGCTGCAAATCCCGCACCAGAGGGGCATCCCGTACAGACCGGGCAGAAGAGAGGAGATTGTGAAACACCGTCTCTGTTGATAGGATGAATCCTGGGAGCTCCGTACAATCCCAGAAAGGCTGATCCAGCCGTTATAGGAATCTGGATGGTTCCGTGCACTTCAGGAGAGGTTTGGCCAGCTTGGGGTGGAATTTGGAGTGTCCAGAGAGATCCAGGATAAGGATCTGTCAGCAGAGGATTCTGTCGAGACAGAGGTGCCAGTTTAATGCAGAATGCAAGGCAACAGTCTTCCTAGTGCAGAACACAGCAAGAGTGTGACCTGGACACTGGCAACGTTCCTAGAGAATGAACATGTTGCCCAGGCACCTCCCATAGGAGGTGAATGCCTTTTATACACAGAGCAACTCAACACTCAGACTGAGAGGTCTAATAGGGAACATGTGTACTGTCTCTTTAAGTGTGTGCAGGATGCAGCACGCGCAACCTAATAGCATTCTCAGTAGACCTGCTAAGGGGACGCAGGTTCCTGGATGAGAAGGAAGCAGACGGCCGCCTGGAACAACAAGCAATGTGAGCAGAACTAGTGGAGCTGCATGGTGGGCACCGATCTCCCTGCTTAGCAGAGACCGGCCCCGCAGCAGGGACTGAGCGGGTGAGGCACATAGAGCTGCGTGATGAGCGCCGGTCTCCCTGTCCATGAAAGACCGGACCCGCACCTAAGGGCATGACAATAATGCTGGGGGGGTCACTTTTAGTGTACAATGAAAACCATAAAAATCGAAACACAAAAACATGACGTTGGAGTTGCATTTTTTACCTTTTCACCAGATTTGGAATATTTTTCCTAATTTTTCACTATACAATATGGTAAAATGAATGGCGGCAATCAAAACTACAAATCGCCCCACAATAAACAAGTCATTGTTTGGCTGCAGGATGGAAAAATAAGAAAGTTTTGGCTCTTGAAAGGAGAAGAGGAAAAGTGAAAGCGGAAAAAGAAAAATATGCCCTGCATTCTATATTACGCCTGCAGACAGCTGCACCCGCCCATCCCCCGCAGCTTTATTTTAATTTTTCCTCTGATTAGAAGTCGTCTCATTGACAGACACTTCTCATCTCAACCTTCATCCTGTCATTTAATGAAAATTAATTTGCAATGTATTACATTAATAATCTTACATTTGCTTGGGGTAACTGGTTAGATAGAACAGAAATCATCAGAGACGAGCACAGAATCCTAAAGAGAAGGAGCAACCTGAATAGAGAACTGATGGGAACAATTATCCCTTTTTTGGGGGGGAAGAATGGTGCAAATAGGGGCTAGGGGGGTGGAGAAAGTATCCCTGTTGGGGGACTATCAAGACCTTTGTTCGTTGTGTGATGCAGCGACATTGCAAATATGTATATTGTGACGTGTAGTTCATCAAGTTCTGCTCTGCAATAGAAGCCCAGAATTGTTACTATGGGACTCGTGGTGTCATAAGGGTTACGTTTGCAAGTTGCTGAGATGTTGGATGCGGCTTATATCTTATAACGTGTGTTTGTGTGAGCACATCTGGGCTGACAGAGACACCATGGATGTCTGGAGAGAACGGGCGAACCAGTGAGGGCTCGCTCTCGGTGTTTGGAGCAGCCATTGTCCTGAAAGGTGTGGCATTCCTGCGGTCTGGTTGCCACAAGGGGTACTGCACCTACTCCACGGGTGTAGTATCCCTGTTCTCAGAGAAATAGGATGGTAAGTCTGAGATACCCATGAAGCACCTAACACACCCTTAGAACCCGGGGACGGTGGGCAGACCCAATAGAGGGAGGGCTCAGTCAGGGGGACGAGAAAAAGGGAAAAGTGTGGGTGGAAAAGAGAGTGAGTGAGGAGTGCGAGAGAATGGAGTGAGGACCTAGAGGATTTGAGCGGTGAGGAGCTCGTCCTGGGTCGAAGAAACAATAGCAAGCGAGCAAGGAAGAGGGAGCCCCAGTAGCACAGGCAGAGACAGAGACAGAGTCACCCGTGTGCCCAAATCTAAGTTCGATCGGAGACGGACAGAGGGGCTTGTTGGGAACCAGGGACCGGCTCTGAGGTGGCGAGGAGACTCAACGCTCTAACCACAGAACCGGAGGCCACAAGGACTACAGGAGCTGTGGCTGACACCCGGAACATCCGCTGAGAAAGTAGCCATACTAGGGTCAGGGGACTAGGTACCGGTCGCCCAATAGGACCCGTGGCTGCTGGATTGGGGGTCTGGGTGTGGAGGCGCAAGAAGAAGAAGCAGACAGTAAGCGCTGGGAGAACAACCCTAGAGAGAAAGGAACACAAAAGGGGGTGTCTTGGATGAGTTATCCTGGTTCCTAGAGACTACCCGGACCAGGGCTTGACAAAGAGCAGTACACGGAGGCATTGCTGAAGTAATCCTTGAGTAAACCGGGTACAGAACTCAGAAGTTGTGTGTGAGACTGATTCTTTCCGCGACAAGCAGCCGGGCAGACCACAGAAGACCTGCCTCAGTACCATCCCATCTGCCTCTCCAGTCAGAGGCACCCTAACAACCTACCATCGCAATAGACTATACCGGCTGCCATGTGGAACCGCTCCACCCGTAGGCAGCGGTATCACCTTAGCTGCGATTTCATTATCCCCAGAGGTCCCGCACCGCAGCGTCAGCCATCAATAGCCGAACATCACGGGTGGCGTCATGACGTCTACCCCCAAACCCATATACCCCGAACTTTTGTTGACACCTACAGGGACACGAAGTTGGGTCTCGACCCCTGTGACTCCCCAACATCCCATATCCCACGTCCCTAGGGGCAGGGATCATGTCAAAGGCACCTGAGCTGGAATGCTTAATGCTTAGAAGTGGCTGGTGTCCTGGAAGACACACAGTGAGGAGACCATGGGAGAGCCTGGAATGTCTCTGTGTTCCTCAAGCTTCAGTCCTGCTGAGGGTCTGGAACACATATGAGTCGGTGATCCCAGTGAGGCAGTTTGCTGGATGGTGGACTGCGAGGTCTGTATGTGCGTTGTGATGCCTGAACTGACACACTGTAACAAACTATGAAAGTAAATGCCAGGTGGGCTTACCCGCCATTGGAACAGACTGGTATGTCACTAATGTTCCGTTGATGTAAAAGAACTGTACACTGTATGCGGTTTATGATGTAATAAACTGCTGGACGGAAAAATGTACCTGTTTGCCTCAATCTAGCTACTATTCGAGTGTCCCCCAACACGCTCAAATGAAAAAACTAAAACGTTTTCACAAAGAATCAAAAAAATGATGATATTTAGGGAGACAAGGTGTACTGTTTTGATCAAATGAAAGTAATGGATTCTCAACTAGGAGGGAAGAAATGATCCCTTTTTTTAGGATCCGCATCAGGTTTGCTATTTTCAAACTGATTAATTGATAAAAGGCTTTTTATCAAGCTGTCCAAAAACGCAACAGGCCCCTGAATTCGTATTGTGTGTACGGGCTTGTTATTGGATCATTATAAGAAACAAGCTGCAAAGAAATGTAAAACTTTTTTATAACTCTCCTACTTTGTGAGACAGACAGTTGGTTAGTTATCTGGAATGTTGAGGTGTTTTATTTGACTTTTCAAAAAAAAAAATCTTTACAACAAAAATCAATAGAAATTCAAAATTGAATATTGCGTATGACTTTTCCACCTCACAAGATAGGAGGCATGCTTTATCAGACTGAAAAGCCTTTGCTTCCGTATTGTTTCTTCAGTTGGGACTTTAGCAATGAGAGGAATTGAAGTCCATCAAAAAGAGATAATAATGCACCTAAAGAGGTGCAGTTCCTACAGTATATTATGGATAAATGAATTCACAGTCACACTGACTCTACAGGTCCTACACTTCCTATTTACAGTCACCCTGAGTCTGTAGGTCCTGCACTTACCTAAACCTAAAGTTCTGCAGGCTCCTTTCAGCCTTAGGCTAGGGTCACACTTAGCATGAGTTTTTTAAGTGCCTTAAAAATAAGCATGCGTTTCTGCATGCTTTTTTCATTTCTGCATGGGTTTTTCTAGGTGACCCATGTGTTTTTCCATGCGTTTTTGAATCAGCACCCAAAAAAGGTGCATGCACTATTTTTTGGTGCTGTTTTAACCCCTTCATGACCCAGCCTATTTTGACCCTAAAGACCTTGGCCTTTTTTGCAATTCTGACCAGTGTCCCTTTATGAGGTTATAACTCGGGAACGCTTCAACCGATCCTAGCGATTCTGAGATTGTTTTTTCGTGACATATTGGGCTTCATGCTAGTGTTAAATTTAAGTCGATAATTTTTGCGTTTATTTGTGAAAAAATCAAAAATATGGCAAAAATTTTGAAAATTTCACAATTTTCACATTTTTAATTTTTTTTTCTGATAAACAAGAGAGATATGTGACAGAAAAAAGTTATTAAATAATATTTCCCACATGTCTACTTCACATCAGCACAATTTTGGAAAAAAAAAATTTTTTTGTTAGGACGTTATAAGAGTTCAAAGTTCATGAGCAATTTTTCATTTTTCAACCAAAATTTACAAAACCATTTTTTTTAGGGACCACATCACATTTGAAGTCCTTTTGAGGGTTACATGACATAAAACACCCAAAAGTGACACCATTCCAAAAACTGCACCTCTCAAGCTACTCAAAACTACATTCGAGAAGATTATGAACCCTTCAGGTGCTTCACAGGAACTAAAGCAAAGTGGAAACAAAAAATGGATATTTTAATTTTTTTATCAAAAATGTTCTTTTAGCCTCAATTCTTTCATTTTCACATGGGCAACAGGATAAAATGGATCTTAAAATGTGTTGTGCAAATTCTCCCGAGTACATCGATACCTCATATGTGGTCATAAACCACTGTTTGGGCGCACGGCAGGGCTCAGAAGTGAAGGAGCGCAATTTGACTTTTGGAGCTAATTTTACATTCAAAAAGTGAAATTGCGCTCCTTCCCTTCTGACCCCTGCCGTGCGCCCAAACAGTGGTTTATGACCACATATGAGGTATCGGTGTACTCAGGAGAAATTGCCCAACAAATTTTAGGATGAATTTTATGCTGTTGCCATGTGAAAACGAAAAAATTTAGGCTAAAAGAAAATTTTTGTGAAAAAAAAAGTACTATTTCATTTTCACAGATCAATTTGTAAAGCACCTGGGGGTTCAATATGCTCACTACCCATCTAGATATGTTCCCTGGGGGGTCTAGTTTCCAAAATGGGGTCACTTGTGGGGGAGCTCCAATGTTTAGGCACGCAGGGGCTCTCCAAACGCGACATGGTGTCCGCTAACAATTTGAATAAAAATCAGCTCAAATTGTTAGCTGTAACCATGTTGTGTTTAGTGAGCCCCTGTGTGCCTAAACATTGGGGCTCCCCCACAAGTGACCCCATTTTGGAAACTAGACCCCCCAAGGAACGTATCTAGATGCATAGTGAGCACTTTGAACCCCAGGTGCTTCACAAATTCATCCATAAAAATGAAAAAGCACTTTTTTTTCCACAAAAAAATTCTTTTTTCATTATTATGGATCAATTTGTGAAGCACCTGGGGGTTGAAAGTGCTCACTATGCATCTAGATACGTTCCTTTGGGGGTCTAGTTTCCAAAATGGGGTCACTTGTGGGGAGCTCCAATGTGGAGACGCACAGGGGCTCTCCAAACGCGACATGGTGTCCGCTAACAATTTGAATGCAAAATGAGCTCAAATTGTTAGCGGACACCATGTTGCGTTTGGAGAGCCCCTGTGCGTCTCCACATAGGAGCTCCTCCACAAGTGACCCCATTTTGGAAACTAGACCCCCAAGGGAACGTATCTAGATGCATAGTGAGCACTTTGAACCCCAGGTGCTTCACAAATTAATCTGTAAAAATGAAAAAGTACTTTTTTTCCGCAAAAATCTTTTTTTTTCAATAATTTGTGAAGCACCTGGGGGTTCAATATGCTCACTACCCATCTAGATATGTTCCCTGGGGGGTCTAGTTTCCAAAATGGGGTCACTTGTGGGGGAGCTCAAATGTTTAGGCACACAGGGGCTCTCCAAACGCGACATGGTGTCCGCTCACAATTTGAATAAAAATCAGCTCAAATTGTTAGCTGTCACCATGTTGCGTTTGGTGAGCCCCTGTGTGCCTAAACATTGGGGCTCCCCCACAAGTGACCCCATTTTGGAAACTAGACCCCCCAAGGAACGTATCTAGATGCATAGTGAGCACTTTGAACCCCCAGGTGCTTCACAAATTCATCCATAAAAATGAAAAAGCACTTTTTTTTTCCACAAAAAAATTCTTTTTTCATTATTATGGATCAATTTGTGAAGCACCTGGGGTTGAAAGTGCTCACTATGCATCTAGATACGTTCCTTTGGGGGTCTAGTTTCCAAAATGGGGTCACTTGTGGGGGAGCTCCAATGTGGAGACGCACAGGGGCTCTCCAAACGCGACATGGTGTCCGCTAACAATTTGAATGCAAAATGAGCTCAAATTGTTAGCGGACACCATGTTGCGTTTGGAGAGCCCCTGTGCGTCTCCACATAGGAGCTCCTCCACAAGTGACCCCATTTTGGAAACTAGACCCCCAAGGGAACGTATCTAGATGCATAGTGAGCACTTTGAACCCCCAGGTGCTTCACAATTAATCTGTAAAAATGAAAAAGTACTTTTTTTCCGCAAAAATCTTTTTTTTTCAATAATTTGTGAAGCACCTGGGGGTTCAATATGCTCACTACCCATCTAGATATGTTCCCTGGGGGTCTAGTTTCCAAAATGGGGTCACTTGTGGGGGAGCTCAAATGTTTAGGCACACAGGGGCTCTCCAAACGCGACATGGTGTCCGCTCACAATTTGAATAAAAATCAGCTCAAATTGTTAGCTGTCACCATGTTGCGTTTGGTGAGCCCCTGTGTGCCTAAACATTGGGGCTCCCCCACAAGTGACCCCATTTTGGAAACTAGACCCCCCAGGGAACGTATCTAGATGCATAGTGAGCACTTTGAACCCCCAGGTGCTTCACAAATTCATCCGTAAAAATAAAAAAGTACTTTTATTTCCACAAACATTTTCTTTTTTCATATTTACAGATTAATTTGTGAAGCACTGGGGTGTTCAAAATGCTCACCACCCATCTAGATAAGTTCCCTGGGGGGTCTAGTTTCCAAAATGGGGTCACTTGTAGGGGAGCTCCAATGTTTAGGCACATAGGGGCTCTCCAAACGTGACATGATGTCCGCTAACAATTTGGGTTGATTTCCATTGAAATTGTTAACAGACACCATGTCGCGTTTGGAGAGCCCCTGTGTGCCTAAACATTGGAGCTCCCCCACAAGTGACCCCATTTTGGAAACTAGACCCCCCAGGGAACGTATCTAGATGTATAGTGAGCACTTTGAACCCCCAGGTGCTTCACAAATTGATCCGTAAAAATGAAAAAGTACTTTTTTTCCACAAAATATTTTTTTTTTCATTAATTTGTGAAGCACCTGGGGGTTCAATATGCTCACTACCCATCTAGGTAAGTTCCCTGGGGGTCTAGTTTCCAAAATGGGGTCACTTGTAGGGGAGCTCCAATGTTTAGGCACACAGGGGCTCTCCATACGCGACATGGTGTCCGCTAACAATTGGAATTGTTAGCGGACACCATGTTGCGTATGGAGAGCCACTGTGTGACTAAACATTAGAGCTCCCCCACAAGTGACCCCATTTTGGAAACTAGACCCCCCCAAGGAACGTATCTAGATGCATAGTGAGCACTTTGAACCCCCAGGTGCTTCAGAAATTGATCCATAAAAATGAAAAAATAATTTTTTTGTGGAAAAAAAAGTACTTTTTTAATTTTATGGATCAATTTGTGAACCACTTGGGGTTCAAGTACTCACTATGCATCTAGATACGTTCCTTGGGGGGTGTAGTTTCCAAAATGGGGTCACTTGTGGGGGAGCTCCAATGTTTAGGCACACAGGGGCTCTCCATACGCGACATAGTGTCCGCTAATAATTGGAGCTAATTTTCCATTCAACTTGTTACCGGACATCATGTCACGTATGGAGTGCTCCTGTGTGCCACCAGCACAAGGGCAACTGGAAGAGTTGGGGTACAGCACCAGAAAATGGCACCTCTAATGTGCTATTTTCTGGGGTGGCTGTGAATTGCAATTTGCAGCGTGGGGGGGCACAACATTTGGGTCTCTCCACGATGAGGATTGCAGCCCCCCAACTACCAAGTTGTACCTGGCTGGCATCCAAAAATAAGGCAAAGCTCCTTGTCATTTTATTGGTAGAAGTAAAAAAAAAAAAATGACGTGGGGCTCCGCCGTATTTTTGGTCAAGCCAGGTACAACTTGGCAGCTACGGACTGCCAGCAACCCCCAGCTGCCTCGTTGTACCTGGCTGGTACCCAAAAATACAGCAAAGCCCTTTTTTTTTTCTTTCTAGAACTAATTCTAGAAAAAAAAAATGGCGTGGGGCTCCGCCATATTTTTGGTCCAGCCAGGTACAACTTGGCAGCTACGGACTGCCAGCAACCCCCAGCTGCCTCGTTGTACCTGGCTGGTACCCAAAAATACAGCAAAGCCCTTTTTTTTTTCTTTCTAGAACTAATTCTAGAAAAAAAAATGACATAGGGCTCCGCCATATTTTTGGTCCAGCCAGGTACAACTAGGCAGCTGGGGGCTGGATTCCACAGCATGGAGAGGCCCAAGCGTTCTGGGCCCCCCATGCTGCGAATTGCAGCCCGCAGCCGCCCCAAAAAATGGCGCATTCATTGAAGCGCCATTTTCTGGCGCTGTACGCAGACTCTTCCAGTTGCCCTGGTGCCGGTGGCAAACTGGGTAATAAAGGGGTTAATGCCAGCTTGTTATTGGCAGCTGGCACTAAGCCCGAGATTCATAATATAGGGCCAATGTTAGACCCGCCATTAGGAATCTTTGGTAAATAGTCAGAAAATAGACACAGAGAAAAATCTTTTTATTTGAAAAAAAAAAAAAAAAAAAACTTGGACTCCATCTTTATTATAAAGATCCGACGTAGTCCACAACGAAGGTCCCACTGCGCTCGACTGCCTCCGACGTAGTCCACAACGAAGGTCCCACTGCGCTCGACTGCCTCCGACGTAGTCCACAACGAAGGTCCCACGACGCTCGATCGCCTCTGCTCAATCCAGAGATTGCAGCAAGGGATCAAGTGTCCTCTTCCTACAGACTCTGGGGTCAGAGTTATGGTGCACTGTGTGACAATGATCTGTCATACAGTGCACCATGACTATGATCCCAGAGACTACAACAAGAGGATACTCATCCGCAGTCATCCACGTACGCACACATCCACGGACGCACACATGCACGGACACGCTAACACACATCCACGGACGCACACATGCACGGACACACTAACACACATCCACGGACGCACACATGCACGGACACACTAACACACATCCACGGACGCACACATGCACGGACACACTAACACACATCCACGGACGCTGGAGTTCACACACATCCACATACGCACATCCACGCACGCATCCACGGACGCACACATGCACGGACACACTAACACACATCCACCATGCACGGACACACTAACACACATCCACGGACGCACACATGCACGGACACACTAACACACATCCACGGACGCACACATGCACGGACACACTAACACACATCCACGGACGCACACATGCACGGACACACTAACACACATCCACCATGCACGGACACACTAACACACATCCACGGACGCACACATGCACGGACACACTAACACACATCCACGGACGCACACATGCACGGACACACTAACACACATCCACGGACGCACACATGCACGGACACACTAACACACATCCACGGACGCACACATGCACGGACACACTAACACACATCCACGGACGCACACATGCACGGACACACTAACACACATCCACGGACGCACACATGCACGGACACACTAACACACATCCACGGACGCACACATGCACGGACACACTAACACACATCCACGGACGCACACATGCACGGACACACTAACACACATCCACGGACGCACACATGCACGGACACACTAACACACATCCACGGACGCACACATGCATGGACACACTAACACACATCCACGGACGCTGGAGTTCACACACATCCACATACGCACATCCACGCACGCACACATGCACGGACACACTAACACACATCCACGGACGCTGGAGTTCATACACATCCACATACCCACATCCACGCACGCACACATGCACGGACACACCAACACACATCCACGGACGCACACATGCACGGACACACTAACACACATCCACGGACGCACACATGCACGGACACACTAACACACATCCACGGACGCTGGAGTTCATACACATCCACATACGCACATCCACGCACGCATCCACGGACGCACACATGCACGGACACACTAACACACATCCACGGACGCTGGAGTTCACACACATCCACATACCCACATCCACGCACGCATCCACGGACGCACACATGCACGGACACACCAACACACATCCACGGACGCACACATGCACGGACACACTAACACACATCCACGGACGCACACATGCACGGACACGCTAACACACATCCACGGACGCACACATGCACGGACACGCTAACACACATCCACGGACGCACACATGCACGGACACACTAACACACATCCACAGACGCACACATGCACGGACACACTAACACACATCCACGGATGCACACATGCACGGACACGCTAACACACATCCACGGACGCATGCACATATCCATCCATCCATCCATCCATCCATTCATTCATTCATTCATACTTACCCATGAGGAGGAGGAGCCTCTGAGAGGAGGAGGGACCACACCGCAGCTGCATCGGAAGCCGGCGGGCTGCTCCGGAATGGGTGAGTGGGGCTAGAGGTGGGGGACTAGGCCTGGGGGGGGGGGGAGAGTGAGCAGGGGAAAGGTGGGGGGGGGGATGAGCAGGGGGAGAGGAGGCTGTGCAGCGCCCGCGGCACTGCATTACAGAAGGAGGAGGGCGGGTGGATCGCGGGGGACGCGGGGGGGGGCAGGCCGGACACAAGGGGGGCTGGAGGTAGGGGGACAAGACACAGGAGGGGCTGGAGGAGGAAGAGGGCAGGGGCACACAGAGGAATGACGGCGGCTGCATCAGGAGTGCAGCCGCGTGCAGCCGCCGCAGAAGAAGCTGATCGGAGGGGCGGGGGGGGGCCGATAGGCGGGAAGGGGGGGCCCTAATGCTTCCTGGAGCTGGGGGGGCTGAGTAGGGGGAGGGCACCAGACGATCCGCCCGTCCAGATCTGATTGGAGAGCTCCAATCAGATCTGGGAGGGGGGAATCGCTGTGATTTCTCAGATCTGCAGTTTCACTTTTAAACTGCAGATCGGAGGGGCCCTGGGCACGGGGGGGTTAATCCACCCCCCGTGGGGTGTACTACAGGTTGTCACTGTGCATTATGTACAGTGACACCTGAGTCACCCCCCTCACACGCGCCGCAGGAGCGCGATCATTCCATGGCCCACCGTTTGGGCCAAAGGTCGGGAACGAACTTGTTTTCATGGCCCAAACGGTGGGCCAAGGGTCGTGAAGGGGTTAAAAACGCATGCGTTTTTTCGAAAACGCATGCGTTCTTTAACATGAGCCCCTATGGGAAACGCATGCATTTTTGCATGGTACTAAATGGTACTAATGTACCATGCGTTTTTACATGCTTTTTTGAAGGCAGCTCCTCACATAAGTGCAAAAATGCATGCCAAAAATGCATGGCACTTTCGGCAGGCATTTTTGCTATTAAGACATGCGTTTTTGCTAATAGGGCATGTGTTTTTGCTAATAGGGCCTATGGGTGCGTTTTTACATGCGTTTTTAAAAACGCAGGTCTCCAAAAAAGCAAGTAAAATCTGCAAGTGTGACCCTAGCCTTAGCTCAGTGTTAATGTTCTGTAATGCTGTGCTAATGCTAGTAATTGATTCCTATGGGTGACAGACTTACAACGCAGGCTGAGACTTGACACAGAAGTCCTGTTATAATATTATACAGTTTGGAAGGAATAGTGCATTTGCATAGTTTTTATTGCAAGCTATCTTCTGGTGGTGATGATCATGAACAACTAAGATTAAAATATATAGAATAGGACCACCCTGATGAGATTGCCTTGACGTGGCAAGGTGGCTCAAAAGATTAATCAGTATTTTGCCAAATATCTCAACTTATAATATTATACAGTTTGGAAGGAATATGTGCATGTGAGATTGCCTTGACGTGGCAAGGTGACTCAAAAGATCAATCAGTATTTTGCCAAATATCTCAATTTTATAATATTATACAGTTTGGAAGCAATATGTGCATTTGAATAGTTTCTTCTGGTGGTGAGGATCATGATCCTCGACTCGATTTACACGGTGCTCTTGGTGATCATACCCCCACCAATCGGGATGTTTTTTCCCTTATCCTATTCATTAAGGATAACTTCCGAATTTGAGAATACCCCTTTATCCTTGGTGTCCGGCACGTAGCACGCTCAATCCTTCTTCCAATAAATATTCGCCCTCTAATTTATAGAATTGTTACATTCTTATTTATAATCCATCGTTGAACAGTACATTAAGTAAGTGCAGAAAGCCTAAATCACCATCCAAACGCCATGAATATTTATTAACAGCCCAACATAAATCGTCATTTATCAAATATGGTGAAAAAGAATAAATAACACTGAAGGATATTGAGAGTGAGAATGAAATCCCAGACTCGGATTTACAGTCTGCTCTGATACCGGCCTGAAATGAGCAATTTGTTTCCCGGAGGCTGCGGCTATCAGCAAGGAATATCTACCTGTCAGGAAATCAAGCGTCAGTAAAATAAGATTCTAAGTTTGTGGTTCACCCCAATCTGCTAAAGAGATTACTTGTCATCTTCCTAACAGCTCTCCGCGGCCAGAACCTGCTGACCGAAGGGGCCGCCGCCGCCGTATTCTGTAATCAAGGTCTCCACTGACAGCCATGTCTCCTCGGGTATTGGGGTTAATATGGATCTTGACAGGACTCTTCAGTCTTGATCTTCGATGGCAGCCGCAGATGCGAGTGCAATTGATTTTTACCATCAGCAGTTAACATGCAGCTATATATAAAATGATCCTCCCAGATCACAGGTCTCAGGACAAGATCTCGATTTTATTGTGATACAAGTGTAAATTAAATAACCCCAAGCCCGGACAGCTCATGGTGTCTAGATTGGAAAAACATATTTTTATGACCTTTTTGGGGGTTTTCCCATTCAGTATCCTCATCCTTTATCTTTGGAGGACTCGAGGTGTCTGTGCATTGCGCTACCTGCCTATTTATTTTAATATGGAATGTGTAATACTTCCTATCTCCAGTGGTGGTGCTGTCACGAAGGTGAACACCTTTATAGATGATCGCTGTAGGTTCTATGATCAGCCTCGTGTCAGCAGGAGATCCTCCTATGGAGGGGGATTGACAATGAGGACAGTGGAGGCTGGTGACAGTCCATATGAAGACCTAATGATTGTAAAGGAGAAGGAGGAAGAGAAGGAGGAAAGAAATGAGAATAGGAAAGAAGAAGGGAAGGGAAGAGAAAGCAGGAGGAAGGAAAATAGGAAGAGAAGAAAAAGAGGAAGGGAGGGGAATGAAAGAGGAAGAAAAATATGAAGGTGAGAGAAGGAGGAAGGGAAAGAGGAAGAGAAAGATGGTGGAAGAGAAAGAGCAAGGGAAGGAGGAAGAGAAGGAAAGGAAAAGAGAAGGGAAAGAGGAAGTGAAGGAAGGGAAGGAGGAAGGTTAGAGAAGAAAAAGAGAAGAGAAGGAAGGAGGAAGGTAAATAGGAAGAAAATGAAAAGAGAAAGGGGAGGGATTGAAGGTGGAAAGGAAATAAGAAGGTGAGGGAAGGAGGGAGTGAAGAGACGGATGAAGGAAGGGAAGGAAAAATGAAAGGGAATCTATTATTTACATGGAATGGCTCTAGCTTTGGAGGACCTAAAGGTACCATCACACGCGGCAATATGGCTTGCAATTTCACTGGCAATTTGCTGGTTGCAGTGAAATCATGGACACATTGTTCCATTTGTACACAGCAACAAAATAGAACAATGTGTCCATGATTTCACTGCAACCAGCAAGTTGCCAGTGAAATTGCAAGCAATATTGCCGCGTGTGACGGTACCTTAAGATGTCTCCGCATTGCATTACCTGCCTATTTATTTCTGTTTAAAATGTGTAATACTTCTTATCTCCAGTGGTGGCGCTGTCAGGAAAGTGAACACCTTTAAAGATAATCGCTGTAGGTTCTGTGATCATTCTTGTGTCAGCAGGGAATCCTTCTATGGAGGGGATTTACAAAGAGGACAGAGGAGGGTGGTGACAGTCCACATGAAGCCCTAATGATTGTAAAGGAGAAGAAGGAAGGGAAGGAGGATGGGAAATAAGAGAAGGGAAGAGAAAGCAGGAGGAAGGGAAATAAGGAGAGAAGAAAAAGAGGAAGGGAAGGGAATGAAGGAGGAAGGAAAATATGAAGGCGAGGGAAAAAGGAAGAGAAAGATGGTGGAAGGGAAAGAGCAAGGAAAGTAGAAAGAGAAGGAAAAGAGGAAGTGAAGTAAAGGAAGGAGGAAGTGAAGGAAAGGAAGGAGGAAGTAAGGGAACAAGGAAGATTAGAGAAGTAAAAAGGGAAAGAGAAGGAAGGAGGAAGGTAAATGGGAAGTAAATGAAAAGAGGAAGGGGAGGGAATGAAAATGGAAGGAAAATAAGAAGGTGAGGGAAGGAGGGAGTGAAGAGAAAGATGGAGGAAGGGAAGGAGGAAAGAAAGGGAATCTATTATTTACATGAAATGGTTCTACACTTTGGAGGACCTAAGATGTCTGCATTGCGTTAACTGCATATTTATTTCAGTATCAAATAGTGTAATACTTCTTATCTCCAGTGGTGGCCTGTCAGGAAAGTGAACACCTTTATAGATGATCGCTGTAGGTTCTATGATAATCCTCGTGTCAGCAGGGAATCCTTCTATGGAGGGGGATTATCAATGAGAACAGAAGAGGTGGTGACAGTCCACATGAAGCCCTAATGATTGTAAAGGAGGATGAATGTAAGGGAATGAGGATAGAAAGGGAAAGAAGAAGGGAAGAGAAAAGCAGGAGGAAGGGAATTAGGAAGAGAAGAAAAGGAGGAAGGGAATGAAAGAGCAAGAAAATATGAAGAGAGGGAAGGAGGAAGGGAAAGAGGAAGAGAAAAATGGTGGAAGGCAAAGATCAAGAAAGTAGAAAGAGAATGAGATAGAAAAGAGAAGGAAAGAGAAGGAAAGATGAAGTGAAGGAAAGGAAGTAAGGTAAAAAAGGAAGGTAGATATGTCCAGAGCCAGGTCAGAGCCTGGAAACGATTTGCAATATATTCTAAAAATAATTACCTTAAGGCACTTCCGTCATATTCGGCGCTGTTTCCGTCGGTGGTCTGTGGCTGCTCTCAAAACCCTAACTCGCAATGCTTGCGAGTCCTTGCAAGGTCTCTATCTCTCTTCTCCTCCCCCCCACGGCTTGCAGGACCTGAAATTATGTCACTGTATGGGCGGGCTATATCACTGACTGTGACATCATCACAGGCACTTTAATTGCTGCAGTGTCAGCACAGGAGACATCATGCCGGTCTCACATCAGACGTGTCTCTCAGTGATTCTCTGCTCTGACATCCTGCAATCACAAGGAACATAGAGTGTACGGAGGACTCCGGACTGAGCCCCAAAGCTGATCTCCAGGATACAGGGAGTAGGGGCTGCACAGGAGCAATGCTCTGCAGACAGAGGTGCATGCACATGAGCAATGCTCTGCAGAGAGGAGAGGTGCACAGATCAATGCTCTGCAGAGAGGCGGCTGCACAGGAGCAATGCTCTGCAGAAGGAGAGGCGCACAGAGCAATGCTCTGCAGAGAAGGCTGCACGGGAGCAATGCTCTCAGGGGAGGCTGCACAGGAGCATGCTCTCATGAGGGGAGCTGCACAGGAGCAATGCTCTGCACAGAGGAGGCTGCACGGAGCATGTCTCTGCATGAGGGGAGGCGCACAGAGCATTGCGCTGCAGAGAGGAGGCTGCACAGGAGCAATGCTCTGCAAGAGAGGCGCAACAGGAGCAATGCTCTGCAGAGAGGAGGCGCACAGGAGCAATGCTCTGCAGAGAGGAGGCTGCACAGGAGCATGCTCTGCATGAGGGGAGGTGCACAGGAGCAATGCTATGCACAGAGGAGGCTGCATAGGAGCAATGCTCTGCACAGAGGAGCTGCACAGGACAATGCTTGCAGAGAGGAGGCTGCATAGGAGCAATGCTCGAGAGAGAGCTGCACAGAGCATTGCTCTGCATGAGGGAGCTGCACAGGAGCATGCTCTGCAGAAGGAGGCTGCACAGGGCAATACTCTGCACAAGGAGGCTGCACAGGAGCAATGCTCTACAGTGAGGAGCTGCACAGGAGCATTGCTCTGCAGAGAGGAGGCTGCACAGGAGCAATGCTCTGCAGGAGGAGGCTGACAGGAGCAATACTCTGCAGAGAGGAGGCTGCACAGGAGCAATGCTCTGCACAGAGGAGGCTGCACAGGACATAGCTCTGCATGAGGGAGGCGCACAGGACAATGCTGCACAGAGGAGGCTAGCACAGGAGCAAGCTCTGCAGAAAGGCTGCACAGAGCAATGCATCTGCACAGAGGTGCTGCACAGGAGCATTGCTCTGCATGAGGAGGAGGCTTCACAGGAGCAATGCTCTGCAGAGAGAGGAGGAGGCTGCACAGGAGCAATGCTCTGCATAAAGGAGGAAGGCTGCACAGAGCAATGCTCTGCAGAGAGGAGAGAGCTGCACAGGAGCAATGCTCTGCAGAAAGAGGAGGCTGCACAGGACAATGCTCTGCAGAGAGAGGAGCTGACAGAAGCAATGCTCTGCAGAAAGGAGGAGGCTGCAAGAGCAATGCCTGCAGAGAGGAGAGGCTGCAAGAGCAAGCTCTGCAGAGAGAGAGGCTGCACAGAGAATGTGCAGAGAGGAGGAGGCTGCACAGGCCAATGCTCTGCAGAGAGAGGCTGCACAGGAGCAATGCTTACAGTAATGAGGCTACAGGGCAAATACTGCAGAGAGGAGCTGCACAGAGAATTCTCTGAGAGAGGAGGTGCACAGGAGCAATGTCTGCAGAGAGGGAGGTGACAGGAGCAATGCTCTGAAGAGAGAGGCTGAAGGAGCAATGTCTGCATGAGTGAGCAAGATGTGAGGGACGGGAGTGAAATGCCGTGGCGGAGTAACGATACCCCTGGTAAGTATGACATGAGAGTGCCTCTGTCCTCTGCGACCACTCGCCCACCGCAATGCGCTAACCATCATGCCTTGCATGCTGACTCACTCTGCCCGCCACTGCGCCTGCACCACATCGCCACCAGCATCTCACTGCTAACCACTGAGCCACCGGCAGTGCTAACCACTGACCATCCGCACACTGCTAACAACCCCACAAACCAGCAGTGCTAACCACTGAGCCACCGCGCATCCTAACCACTGAGCACCGCGCAGTGCTACCACTGAGCCACGCGCATGCTAACCACTGAGCATTATACTCTGCTAACCACTGACCCACCATACTCCTGCTAACTACGTAACCCACGTATACAGCGCTAACCACTGAGCCACGTACACTGTAACACTGACGACCATACTTTGCTAACCATAAACACCGCGCAGTGCAACACTGTCCACCGTATCTGTTTCACCCACTGAGCCACTGTATACACACAAATTAATTTACGCACTCCCTAGATATTAGTAAATAAACTATATATGGATTCTAGACTACCGATTCTTTAGAATCGGCTCACAGCTAGTTATAAATAAAACACAAAAAATGCAAGTATGACTACGGTACAAAGGAGTAAAATTGTGAATTTTATCCATAAATATAAGTAAAATGACAAGAAAAATGAAATCACAGTGGAAATAAGTAATCTATAATGTACTACACTATCATGTTAATACCTTGCGAGACCCCACCCAACGTACGTTTCGCCGTAGCTTCTTGTCAAATATATAGCACTACTCGTATTTATTATCCAGCAAAAGCCTGACTGACATGGAGAACTGCTGCATGTCTATTCTTTAAGTGTTTTTGCTGATTTATTCACCAGGAAAGCAGAAAAATGCAGCACACGCAGACATGAAGGATTCCTGTCTCTTTGCTGCACATTTTCAGAAGAAGCAGCAGCAGCATATAGGACATTATTCAGCAGAACTGAGCAGTGTAGCTTGAATCCAGCTCTGAGTTCAGATGAACACTTAAAGCAGCAGCATGTGTTACTGTGGGTCAGTGCCCCTCCTCGCTTCTCTTCTCCATAGACTTTAATACACAGTTGTAATTAAGGATGATTGTAGCAGTTCCAGTTTTCTCTAATCTAGTGGGTGGTAATGATGTCTCCCATACACCGCACACACAGAAGTGAAGGATTCCTGTGATTCCGTCTCTTTGTAGCACATTTTCAGAAGCAACAGCTCCATAGAGGATATTATACAGCAATACTGAGCAGCAGGTGCGGACATATCATTGGTGCAGCGTATGCGGCTGTATAGAGTCCCAAGAGGTAAGGGGGCCCATTCCACATCCCAGGCAGCTAAAACTGTGTAATAAAATGAGCTATTGGTCTACAAAGGTACCATTTACTGTTCTTGCACAGGGGCCTTTTCCATCCATGTCTAAGTGGTGAGCAGTGTAACTGTGGATCCAGCTCTGCATTGAGATAAGACACTTAAAGAAGCAGAATGTGTTTCTAAGTTTCTGTCTTATCCTCTCTTGCTCTGCTCTTCCCTTCTCCTGATTTCTATTCTCCATAGACTTCTATACGCAGATATAATTAAGGATGATTGTAGCAGTTTCAGTTGTCTCTGAGCTGGTGGGTAGAGATGAGTTGACATGGTGCCTCTCATACACAGCACACAGAGACATGAAGGATACCTGCTCCTGTGTCTGTAGCAGCATGGAGGATAATATATGAGCAATGCAGCTGTGAATCCAGAGCTGAGGTGAAATAAAACCCTTACTATAAAGCAGCAGCATTTTTCCTTGTGTGTTTTTCTATTCCCTTTCACTTTACTTCTTCTTCCTCCCCTCTCTATTCCTTTTTAGGCAGCTATGATCTTATCTCTAAATGACCTGGCAGCAGTTTTTTAGAATGTCTGATGAATTCAGGAAGCCGGAGTAGGAAACGTGGCTCATAAATGGAGAAAAACGTATATTTTTCTGATAAGATATATTACAAAGTCTATAATATTTTTCAGTACAACTTATTTATGCAAAGTTTGCATTTAAAGGCACAAAGTTTATTGAAGTCCGATTCTAACTTTTTATCTCTGAAACTCTCTGTGCTGCTTTTTTTCCACTCTTTCTCCTGCCACAGACACCTGCACTCTTCTTATATCATTAATGTAAGTGATGTTGCCCTTTTCCGTTATTTGAAGATAGAGAACTTTGTGCTTAGCAGTAAATTATCTGGGACCCACATACAATCACATTCCTTCAAAATCTTGTGTTTATGCCTCTCGTCTGTGATATTTTCAAGGATAGAACACGCACTTCTGGTCATTTTCCTCTTACGCGTCCACTCAGGGGCTCTAATGGCTTCTGAAAGTACAGTCCTAGGACCGGCGCCACTGATCAGCAGATGGAAAAGTCATAGAAGGCTATTATTATATTGTCAATCCATAGTGGAAAAATTGTGCTAGAAAAAAGTGCCTATATGTCCAATAGACTGGAGAAAGTACAGCAGTAAAGTAACTGTCATGCGCCTTGCCGCTCCGCACTTATTTGGCGTTTTGTCATCTTCTGACTTTGTTCACACTATGGTGTCTGATGAGCATCCTTGTGCTTTCAGATTTCTTCTGTCCTATCACGGCCATCTCCACCCTTTAAATATGGTGGAGCCCAGTCTCCTAAACCGATTCTAGCTTCAGCTTTGCTCCAGTGAGACCGGTCTGTGGTGTAGTGTTCCAGTTTCTGGGGTGAATGGTGGAAACTTCCTTGTTTTTTTTATCTCCTGCTTGTGTTTGTTTTCTCCCAAATCACATATTGTATTCTCCCTGTGTGTGAGTGCTGAGAGTTTGTTTTTTGGTTCACCCTGTCTGTCCTTATCTGTGGGTTTTAGGCTGGCTTCACACTTGCAGATGCATTGCAGCGTTTTGCAGATGCATCTGCAAGTATCAGCATGCAGACCGCGGCCCCTATGTTTATAATGGGGCGCACCGCGGTCTGAAAGCTCTCATTCACTCCTATATGTGTACTGTCAGCAGGCGGATGCCTGCTTACAGATCACACACTCCCGCCCGCACCATGGACGCGAGATGTCGCGTCCATGGTGCGGGCGGGAGTGTGTGATCTGTAAGCAGGCATCTGCCTGCGGACGGTTCACATATAGGAATGAATGAGTGCTTTCAGACCGCGGCCGCGGTCTGCATGCTGATACTTGCAGATGCATCTGCAAAACGCTGCAGATGCATCTGCAAGTGTGAAGGCAGCCTTATTGCTTCCCTGCTCCAGGGGAGGGCTAGTGGAAATCAGCTCAGGGCTGAGCAGGAGCAGGGCTAGGGTGGAGGCTCAGGCCTCTTCACCAGCAGGAGTACCCTTGAGATAGGGTGGGTTCAGGGCTCCCTAGTTTGAGGGGCAGATGAGGTGCCCCGGTACCCCTTTTACCCCGTTATCCTGACAATAATACAGGGGAAGGGTGCCAGGTGGAGTTCCCCTTTAAATCCTATTCTTCAGTTCATCCTATGGGGACATTTACTTTTTCAGAAATGTGCAGGGTTGTAATGAAAGATGAAAGTGAAGATGTTGTTTGCATGTTTTTATTTTTTTCTATTAACCGGCGGATATTTTTAGGGCGTTTTATTCCATTCCTATGCTCCACTGAGCTCAATAAACTTCTGCACCTGTGTGCTTGTTATATGTCAGTGATACATACAGTGGGGAAATCAATGCAAAGTATCTGGATGCTCTCGTATTCAAGCTGCTCTGACTCCGCTGTCTCCACATCCCTCAAAGCTCCCTGGTCTTAGTGATTCATCTAATAGATGGAAAGTAGCTCAGCAATGTATAATGTCCGGGCTGCGCTATTCATGAGGATGTGCAATATTGGTGTATAGTGATGTACAGTTCCGGAGATCTGCTGCATTCATTGCTCCTACGGTCAGTCATGACGCAGGGTAATGGCCAATGCTGCCCACAAGTATAGGAGCAGAATGGCATAAAACCTCCTGCCAACCTGATAGAAAACAGAAGATAGGTATAGGAAAGACAAATGAGCAAACACAGAGTTAAAAAAAACACTGGTCTCTGCCTAACGCCTAACAGGTAAAATCCCTTGGCTGCAGGGCTGGAATTCATTAGTAGAAATCCACACAGAAATATAGCCAGCAAAGAAGGCTGGTGAAAGGAAAATATAAATAGCCCCACCCGGGATGTGATATGGCAGAGACAATAAGACTTTTCTGTCTCCACATCCCTTAAAGCTCCCTGGTCTTAGGGATTCATCTAATAGATTACTTACTCACGGCCAAAGCTAACAGATATTTCTCCGTACCCCTCCTTCTAGACTTGTTCTCTGCATTTGACACAGTCGACCACTGTCTCCTATTACAGATCCTCTCTTCCATTGATATCACTGACCTTGTCCTCTCCTGGATCTCCTTCCATCTTTCCAATCGCACATTTAGCATCTCCCATTCCTACACGACCTTCTCACCCCATCCCCTCTCTGTTGGGTTCCCTCAAGGCTCTGTCCTGGGGCCCGTCCTTTTTTCAATGTATACCCTTGGTCTGGGACAATTCATAAAGTCCCATGGACTTCTATCCACCTGTATGCTGATAGACACTCAGATCTACCTCTCTGGCGCAGACGTCACCTCTCTCCTGTCCAGAATCCCAGAGTGTCTATCAGCCATATCCTCCTTCTTCTCCTCTCACTTCCTAAAACTAAATGTAGACAAAACCAAACTCATCATCTTTCCTGCATCTCACACTCCTGCCTTACCTGATCTATCACAATAAATGATTCACACTTTGCCCTGTACCTGAAGTTCGCTGTCTCAGGGTAACCCTTGACTCTACCTTATCCTTCAGATCACACATCCAAGCTCTCGCCAGCTCCTGCCACCTCCAACTCAAAAATATTTCCAGAATCCATCTCTTCCTCAACCCTCAATCTAACTAACTAAGTGCATGCCCTCATCATCTCCTGTCTTGACTACTGCAACCTCCTCCTCTGTGGCCTCCCTGCTAACACTCTCACACCTCTCCAATCTGACCTTAACTCTGCTGCCCGACTAATCCACCTCTTTTGCTATTCCTCCACTTCTCCCATATGCAAATCCCTCCACTGGCTCCCAATTCCCCAGCATATGTAATTCAAACTCTTAACATTGATTTACAAAGCCATCCACAATCTGGTCCCCCAATATATCTCTGAACTAATCTCCCGATATCATCCAACTCATAATCTTCGATCCTCCCAAGACCTCCTCCTCTCCTCCACACTTGTACTTCCTCATCTAACCGCCAGCAAGGCTTCGCCTGAGCAACCCCCATTCTCTTAAATTCTGCACCCCAAAACACCCGACTGTCCCCCACATCGGAACCTTTAAGTGGAACCTGAAAACCCATCTCTTCAGAACAGCTAACAGCCTGCAATGACCACAGTGCCACCTCACCACCACTGGACCCGATGCTCCACCACTATGGACCTGGCACTCCACCACCATTGGACCCGGCACTCCACCACCACCAGAGCACACCCAACCTACTGTCTCTCCCCCCAGTGCCCTGTAGAATGTAAGCCCGCATGGGCAGGGTCCTCTCTCTCCCTCTGTATCGGTCTGTCACTGTTAGTTTGTTCATTGTTTTTTTTACTTGTTTGTCTGTAACCATTTATCATGTACAGCATCATGGAATCAATGGTGCTTTATAAATAAATAAATAATAATAATAATAGTTGGAAAGTAGCTCAGCGAAGTACTGTATAATGTCCGCGCTATTCATTGAGCATGTGCAATATAGCTGCATGGTGATGTACATCTTTGGAGATCTGCATTCATTGCTCCCACTTTAAACTTAAACAGAAAACACAATACTTCGATAAAAACTGAGTGCACAGGATAGAGTGAAGGAAGCGGACTAACCTTAGTATACGTCTCCCTCCTTACACCTGCCTGCCAGCGGAGGTCGGTACCCTAAAATTGCGTAGTGGCGCCCCCACTCGTCGGCGGCTGACCCTGTCTGACCCTAACCTGGCCCTGGAAGTCAGGAGGTAGTGCTCCCCCCCAAGATAGTTATCCCCCAGGTCCAAGGCGCAGCTGGTTGACCGGTCAATTCCGTGTCTCAGCATTAAAACAGAGTCTCACCATACAAAATTTAGCCAGCACCTAGAGCATGATAGTAAGTTAGATACCCAGCTGGTCAATCATCATAAACTTGAAGTTTCCGACTTGAAGTTTGTGTGTGCTTACACAGGACATATGGACAGACGTTATCAAGCCTCCTGATGATGAGAAACGCGTTGACGCGCGCGGGTACGAGCA
Organism: Allobates femoralis; assembly: GCA_033576535.1. Classification (NCBI taxonomy): domain Eukaryota; kingdom Metazoa; phylum Chordata; class Amphibia; order Anura; family Aromobatidae; genus Allobates; species Allobates femoralis. Next base: position 117,939,057 of record JARQOC010000010.1, read on the forward strand.
CTCCATGCATTTAGCTAAGTACCTCCATATACCTATGTCTGTTATGCCATACATAGGTGGTCTTGTGTTATCTATGTGACCACTTTGGAGTAGGGTGAGGGACATGGTGTATATGATGATTGACCAGCTGGGTATCTAACTTACTATCATGCTCTAGGTGCTGGCTAAATTTTGTATGGTGAGACTCTGTTTTAATACTGAGACACGGAATTGACCGGTCAACCAGCTGCGCCTTGGACCTGGGGGATAACTATCTTGGGGGGGAGCACTACCTCCTGACTTCCAGGGCCAGGTTAGGGTCAACAGGGTCAGCCGTCGACGAGTGGGGGCGCCACTACGCAATTTTAGGGTGCCGACCTCCGCTGGCAGGCAGGTGTAAGGAGGGAGACGTACACTAAGGTTAGTCCGCTTCCTTCACTCTATCCTGTGCACTCAGTTTTTATCTAAGTATTGTGTGTTTTCTGTTTAAGTTTACAAATAAAGTTATCGTTTATATAGGTTTAATATGATTTGCACCTTTAACTGAAACCTACACTGTCTATATTTTGAGATTCATTGCTTCCACAGTCAATCATGATACAGGGAAATGGCCAATGCTGTCCACAAGTATAGGAGAATAATGGCATAAAACCTCCTGCCAGCCTGATAGAAAACAGAGGATAGGTATAGGAAAGGCAAATGAGGAAACGTAGATTAAAAAAACACTGGTTTATGCCTAACAGGTAAAATCCCTTAGCTGCAGGGCTGGAATTCCTTAGTAGAAATCCACACAAAAATATATCCAGCAGAGAAGGCTGGTGAAAGGAAAATATAAATAGCCCCACCCAGGATGTGATAGCGCAGAGACAATAAGACTTTTCTATCTCCACATTCTTCAAAGCTCCCTCGTCTATTCATCTAACAGATGAAAGTAGTTCAGCGATGTATAATTTCCAGGCCGCGCTATTCATGAGGATGTGCAATATTGCTGTATGGTTATGTTCAGCTCCAAAGATTTTCTATATTCAATGCTCCCACGGTCAATCATGACACAGAGAAATGGTCAATGCTGCTGCCTACAAGTATAGGAGCATAATGGCATTAGATGAGGCAGATTTTGGGGGTCCGTCCTCTTCACCGTTACCGTTACAAACGTATAAACCCAAACAAAGGGAAAAATAAGCTTAAACCACTTAAGCTGCACCCAAACCTTATTGGTTCCTGTACAGACTACAATGCCCCTAGCTGCACAAATAGAAACTACAGATCGGACCTGGCTCCCAGAAAGGCCATTGAGCTGTTTATTGCTCCTCCTAGAGAGAAAGTTGCTACACACAAAAGAAAGAGTGTAGTGGTAGACTGTAACCAGAGATGAAAAACATAAAGTATTCACACAAGTGGACAAAGGAGAATAACAAATGCAAGCAAGGGAAACCTCTTACCAAACTAATAGAGTGCAGAAGATAGGTGTAGGAATAGCAAATGAGCAAACATAGAGAAAAGCAACACTGGTCTCTCTTAATCTATCAGGCAAAATCCCTAGAAATAGGGTCGGAACGCTTTAGTAGAAGTCCTCACAGAAATCTAGCCAGTAGAGAAGGCTGGTAAAAGGAAAGTATGAATAGTCCCACCCATGGTGTGATAGGGCAGAGATAAGGAAACTGAGAACAAGTTATAACCGCAAAACTAAGGAAGAGGAACACAAAGATAAAACATCCATCAGCAGGTAGACAAACACCAACCAGGCTGTGGATCAGCAGGGAAGGAAACTAAAGCAAAGGCAAAAGAGCAAACACTAAGTAAAAGCAACACTGATCTTTGACTTACAGGCAAAATTCCTAGCAACAGGGCTTGAACCCTTAGTAGAAATCCTCTCAGAAATGTAGCCAGTAGAAAAGACTGGTGCAAGGAGAGTATAAATAGCCCCACCTGGGATGTGATAGGACAGAAACAATAAGAAAGTGAGAACATCTGATAACCTCAAACCACAGGCTGGGGCTAAACAGGGAAGGAATCTGACCACAGAGCAGAAGTTCACCAGTTTGAGTCCCAAACTTTTGAGGTATAACAGTTAACAAGAAATCTGTGGTTTGTTGGATGATTCAGTGATTGATTGACCAATGGATGGTTTAGTTGGGTAAATGGGTTGGTTCTTTGATTGATCAGTTGGGTGATTGATTCTTGATTAGCCGGTTGGTTTGATATCTGATTCATTAATTGATTGATTACTTGGGAGATGGAGCATTTAATTGGTCATTTTGTTGGATTATTGCTTGATTTGATAATACTACAGTTGAGTGATTGACTTGTAGGTTGGTTAATTAATTTTTTGATTGTCTGGTTAGTTGGTTGATTGATTGATTAGATAAGCCCTCCTATTTACTTCCCCCTCCCCCCCCCATGTATTGTAGTGTCAGCTTGTTAATATACTCACGTACCACTGTCTCCTCTGGGATCCTGCACTGTTCTGTTGAATAATTGGCTGGTTAGCTGATTGGTTGATTGATTAGTTAGTGGATTGGTAGGTGTCATGCCACCCCAGGTGGAGCTACATAGTGAACCCACTAGACCACAGACGATACCATGGAGGTTGATACCAGAAACAAGCTGGACAAGAACGTCAAATAAAGGAACAGAGTTTATTAAATGAAAATGTAAGAATAAATCCCTAGGGGAAGTCCACAGGACCAGAGCACTGGGTTTCCCCCAAGGGAGCACCAAGGAGCAGAACCCTAATACAGGGATTGTCTCGGTACAGTCAGAGAGAATCCAATGAACCAGAAAACCTGTGGGTCCGACCGAAGGAGATAGAGATACCAGGTGGAATGGAACACGGAAACCAAGGAACCAGGGAGGGAAGCAAGGAAGGGGCTCAGTGTTACTGGAGGGATCCAAGAAGCTGCCAAGGATCAGCAGGTGCGGTACGGATCAGCGGGTGAGGTACGGATCAGTGGGTGAGGTAGGCAGGAGGAGGAGTCCAGCTTCGAAAGCAAAGATAAGGCAGGTTAGAATGTCAGAATATACCAGTAAAACACAAGTGCTGCTTAGGTACCTGAGCTGGCAACTACACTAAGAGTTTGCCCAGGCACCTCCCTTAGGAAGTGAGGACCTTAAGTACCCACCAACCTCTCACCGATGGACTGAGAGGTGGTGTCAGAAAATGGGTGTACTTGCCCTTTAAATTTACTGTGAGTGGCGCGTACACACCCTATGCACGTTCCCCCCGCAACCAGGAAGTGTGGAGATGGGGGTGAGATGCCGAGGAGCTGCTGCGGCTGGAAAGACGCTACGGGAGCGCGGGCCCGGTAAGTATGCCTGCAGGGTACAGGAGGATGCCGGCGGCCGGACGGGACCTGATCCCCTGCACCCCGAGGGAGGGTCCGCCTGCCACAGGATTACAGTAGGTTGAATTTTAGCAATATTTGTCTTCTGTGGATTGTATAGAGAACATGCTCTATTACACTAATGATAGTGGTAGCTATTCTCTTAGACTTTGAGCCCTCGTGGACAGGGTCCTCTCCCCTCCTGTACCTGTATGACTTGATTGTCCACATTGATTGTACTTGAATCTAATGGTGCTATATAAATAAATCATAATAATAAAAATGTTGTAGTACACAGGATGCTTCATATGTCCTATCTCAGTCCATTTTACCATTATTTGTCGGTTGCATGGTTGGATTCTTGCATCCATTTGCCCTTGCCAAGACAGAGTGGCTTGTTAATGCCACCATTCTGGCACCTTGCTCCCCTTTCTTCCTTTTGTGCCCCAGGACTGGGCATAATACCAGCAACATATGCCCTAGTCCCTAGCAGGTCTTGGCTTTACCTCTTGCTGTCCTTTTTGTCTGAACCTTCCCAAGTTAAAAAGGAATAGGTATCGACTTTTGGAAAAACACTGTGTGGTTTGATACAGAATGTTGGCTTTTAACTCTTGGTGTCACCCAGAGACAAAACCCATCAGCATTTTATTAGGAGCCGCAGAGGTTAGGAAAGAAGAAAGTCTGACTTCTTACTCTGAAACCTCAAAAGTCTCTGAATACAAATAAAAAAGTGTAAGGAGTCATTGAAGATCAGGAGTGCGGTCAGCAATGAGTAAAAATCAATCATGGGATGTAAGTCTGAGTCTTTCTTCTGCCATAATGATTAACCCTCCAGCGTTGCGCAATAAGATAAAAGCTCACATCACGCAGCTGCAACTTGTGATGAGAGCATTGACCTTTACACCTCGCAACTAAAAATATAGAGAGAAAATCCTTTGAAAGGAAATAAAAATATATCTAGGGGATCTATCTGGGTCTTGTGAGGCTTTTCTTTTGAATTCTATGTACTGTAGAGTCCAAAGGGGTAAAAATAACAAGTAATTCCATAAAATAAAAGATGCCCATGGATGGAGCTGTGGTGACTCTCCTCTCATGCCCAAACAATCATTGGAGATAGTAGGTCATGGTAACCCAATAGATGGACAAAGCCAGTAGATATGGACTGGAGACTGTTGGGTTTACCATAAATTACCATAAATTTGTAATGGTCAATTATAGGAATGTGGAAGCTGAAAACCATTTGACTGTTGCTAGACTAGAGTCCAAAGTGGCCTGGTCTTCACTCTTGTATGGGTAGAATTTTCTGTAGGAAGATACCCAAGAGCTGTCAATGGTGGTAGGTGATGGAGCTTGGCATGGTCAAAGGTTGGTCACCAGAAAATGGGCTCAAATGCAACTCCAGAGGACAGGACAGGAATTCAAATAGGAATTGAGTCAATTGCCAGGAGTAGAACTATGTAAACCATGAAGACAAACCAAGGAATAATGCAAGAATGAAGTCAGAGACAAAGCAAAGGTCAGGATCAACACAGAAGACAATAGGAAAAAGAGCCAAGAATGCCCAGGGTCACATATAAGCCCTGCATTCATTATTTGCATTTTCAACTTTAGAATTCTAAGTCCAAAAACTGATTGTTAGGTCCCCTGGCACCGCTCCCCAGCTCACCTCTGCTGGGTCTGCATCGTGTGCTCCTCTGCTGATCGGGCATCCGGCGTCCAGGCATGCTGTGTCCCGGAGCCATCGCCGGATCCCCTTCCTGTCTGCTCACCGCCCGGCTCACGCACCAGCACGTTGCAGTGGTCGGTTTTCATGAGTGTAATGAGCGGTGCACTAGCGCGGTCCGCGCTCCTCCCCTGTGACTCTAGGGGCTGGCACAGCCCAACCTGACATTCCTCTTGACCAATAGCTGCCCGTCCTCTGGTATATCAGGCCACCTCCACTGATGGGAGGTGCCTGATTATTGAGTTAGTTAAGCTTCTACTTTGCTGGCTGTTGGTCAGATCCTCCTTGTACTCTCCCCCAGTAGAACCATTCCTGCCCTCCTAGCCTTGGGTCCTGTTACCTCAAATCCTCCTTAGGGCCACGTCACACACAGAGATATCTGTGCAGATATTGTTCACAGATCTCTGGTTGCAGTGAAATCATGGACACATTATTCATTTGTACACAGCCACAAAATGGAAAGATGTGTCCATGATGTCACTGCAACCAGAGATCTGTGAACAATATCTGCACAGATATCTGTGTGTGTGACGTGGCCCTTAGCTGTACTGTAGTATAGGCTAACCCTACAAGCCGCCCCCCCGGGTACTAGCAGCTGTGGTGTTTAGACCCCCTGGGCTTGCCCGTGACAATTCTTGTATAGGGGTTGGTTAAACTAGGACCAGCTCGCCCTGGAGAGTTCAGTACCACTGCCCAGTGGGTCCACTCCAGGGCATCTTCCCCCGGAAGCGTGACAGAATAATCAGGCCATAGACCCCGCTGGGACCTCATTCTCAGCGCAAAAGGAGCTAGCTTATCTTCGGGAAAATCAGAACAGTATTATGGCGTTTCTTCAGTCCATGGATACCCGGTTAGCCTCTCTTCAGATTTCCGACCCAACGTCCGCCACTCAGCTTGTGAGCCTACAGCAGGAGCTGTCAGTGCAACGAACGAGAAACGCAGTCTCGCATGCTGCCTTACATGTCCTCGGTGAACGTTCGTCTGGTCTCCTTGCAGTCTGCAACAACGGCCTCGGCTCAGTCCGCATCCTCTGACCAGTCCCCAGGTGGCGTTCCGAACCCTCCGCCTTGCCTTGGAGAACCACCTAGATACAGTGGTGACCCTAAAGGTACCTTTACACGCGGCAACTTTTCTAGGAATTTCATTGGCAACTTACTGGTTGCAGTGAAATCATGGAGATATTGTTCCATTTGTACACAGCTACAAGATAGAACCAATGTGTCCATAATTAAGACCTTAGACCTGCGCGTTTCCTCAACCAATGTAGCCTACACTTTGAACTGCTGCCACAGCAGTACCCCACCGATCGGACCAGGGTGGCCTTTGTGGTGTATCACCTGGAGGGCGAGGCTCTGCATGGTTAACCCTTATGGGAGCAAGATGACCCGGTCTCCCCTTGTCGATCTTCTGGAGACATTCTGGAGGATTTTGATGAACTCGGCCAGGTCGCATCTATTACAGAGTCCCTCTGCAACCTCCATCAAGGGACACTCACCGTTGGGCAGTACGCCATTCACTTCCGCACCCTCTCCTCCGAGTTGAGATGGAATAAAGAAGAGCTGACTGGAGCTTTCTGGCCTGGCCTGTCCGGCAGGTTAAAAGACGATCTCGCGGGTTGGGATATCCCAGCGGAGCTGGAGGACTTGATCTCACTAGCCACACGCATCGACTTGCGTTTCCAGGAGCGCTCCCGTGAGTCCGCCAGGGAGAGGAGATCCGTCCGGTTACTTCCCTCTGAACGCAGTCTGCCCAGTACATGGACCGTGGTGTCTGCCGCTGCTCCCTTTTCTGAACCTAATCAGGTAGATCGGGTCAAAATGGCGGAATGATGCTGAGAAAAGAGGCTGGCTCACAGCCTATGCTTGTATTGCGGAGACGCATCCCATCAGCACCGGTATTGTCTTAAAGGCCGGGAAACTCCTCTGCCTAGGTCAAGTAACGGAGGCCATCCTAGGTGAGAGCGATGCCTCTCAACCCCTCACCCTGCCCGTGCAGGTGGTATGTCCGCAGAGACGCTTCCCTGAGTTAGCCTACGTGGATTCTGGGTCAGCAGGAAACTTCATTCGGCAAGATGTGGTGACTCAACTTTGAATGCCCGTAAAACCTCTATTGACGTCTTGTGTAATTGCATCAGTGGATGGCAGACCGCTGCAGGAAATCACCAAGGTGACAGAGGAGGTGGAGGTGCAGATCGGGGCTCTACACCATTAAAGGATTACCTTCTACGTCCTGCCTGGCCTCTCCCATGCCCTGCTCCTCAGACTTCCCTGGCTCCGAGCTCATGAACCTGTCCTGGACTGGCACTCAGGGGACGTGCTGCGGTGGGGTCCTCTCTGCCACGAGAAGTGCCTGCAGTCCATTCTGACACCTGGTGCTACACCACCCAGGGGACGAATCTACCCGTTGCCCCCAGCCGAGTCACAAGCCATGTCTGAGTACATCACGGACAATTTGGCCAAGGGCTTCATCCAAAAATCCATGTCCCTGCTGGCACAGGGTGTTTTTTTATGAAGAAGGAGGGCACCCTTCGATCCTGTATAGACTACAGAGGCTTGAATGCCATCACAGTCAAGAACAAATACCCCCTGCCCTGATTCCGGAGCTCTTTGACAGGCTCAAAGGGGCTCGCATCTTTACGAAATTGGACCTACAAGGAGCCTACAACCTGGTTTGCATATGTGCCGGAGACGAATGGAAGACAGCTTTCAACACCCGTGATGGCCTCTATGAGTATTTAGTCATGCCGTACGGGTTGTGTAACGCCCCCGCAGTGTTTCAGGAGTTCGTTAATGACATCTTCCTTGATCTGTTGTACACGTGTGTGGTGGTATATTTGGACGATATCCTCATCTTCTCCCCGGATTTGTCCTCTCATAGACGGGATGTGCGGCAAGTCCTGCGACTGAGGAGGAATCGGTTGTACGCCAAGATGGAGAAATGTGTCTTTGAGCAGACCTCTTTGCCCTTTCTCGGATACATCATCTCTAATTCCAGATTCCGGATGGATCCTGAGAAGCTCTCTGCCGTTCTGAAATGGCCCCGTCCTGTGGGGACTAAGGCTATTCAGCAGTTCCTTGGTTTTGCAAATTACTACAGGCAATTCATTCCCCTTTTCTTGTCGTTGATCAAGCCCATCACGACTCTCATCTGTAAGGGTACCTTCACACGCCGCTACTGGAGGATGGATACAACCAGCTACAGGCTACAAATGTAGCTTGTAGCGGCAAAATACCCCGTAGTAGCGGCGTGTGAAACGGTAGGAGGCAGCCGGCAACAGATACATCTTTTTCCGAGCACTGCCCGGAAACAGGTGGCTACACAGGCGATTGTAGCGAGCTGTATCGGCAGTGTAAAGAAGCAACAGAAGGGATGTGTCGACACCAGGCAATGTACCTGGTATGTAGCTGGGGCGTGACACAGGCTCCGGGATACCGCCCCCCTTCAGCGATCATTGGTGGAAGCTCCTGCGTTACGATTGGTAGACGCTGCATAGGGAGGCATATTTAAGGAGCTGACCAGTCACACTACACAATTGCTCGAGCGTCATGTATTAATCAGCCTCCTGCGATGCCTGGCCAATCATGGGTTTCTTGCTTTGTCCTATCAGCGTACGGACGTCTCGTAATCCACAATTGTGGCACGCCTATGTGCTGTCCCTGCTGCACCAGGTCCGCCCATATTAGCTGGTTGTAGCGGTGTGTAAATGAGGTACGATGAGCTACAGAAGGTGACTTGAGGCACCCGGCGGTGTATCCAGAGATAGATGACACGTAGCGTAGCGTAGCTTGTGGCGGCGTGTAAAGATGGTGCGTTTACCGTTTGTAACCGTTTGTGCGTGCTCGTGCACGTGAAGTAGCTGGTTGTATCCATCCTCCAGTAGTGGCGTGTAAAGGTACCCTAAGGGAGCAAAAGCCTGCAATTGGACCCCAGAGGCCGAAAATGCCTTTTCCACCTTAAAGCACTCCTTCTCCGAGGCTCCTACCTTGCACCGACCAGAGGTAAACAGACAGGTCATTGTTGAGGTAGACGTCTCCTCCATAGGAGTGGGGGCTGTCCTCTCCTAGAAATCCTGTTCGGGTCGGTTAGTCACCTGTGGGTTCTTCTCCAAAGCATTTACCGCATCAGAACACAATTATTTTATCGGGGATCGTGAATTCCTGGCCATCAAATTGGCATTGGAGGAGTGGCGACACCTCCTTGAGGGTGCCATTCATTCGTTCATTATCTTCACCGACCACAAGAACCTGGCTTATCTCCAGTCTGCCCAGAGGCTCAACCCCCGGCAGTTCTGGTGGTCCCTGTTCTTTGCCTTTCAATTTTGAGCTGCACTTCCAGCCTGGCAGTAAAAATGTCAATGCTGATGTCCTGTCACAGTCCTTCCAGCCATTGGATGTGGAAGAGGAGCCCTTCCATTTCATAGAGCCCTACCAAGATAATCACTGTGGCTCCCTTATGTGTAGCTGGTCTTCCGCCGGGTAAGACATTCGTAGCACAGGATCAGAGGAAGACGGTCCTCTCATGGGGACACTCATTGAGAATTATCGATCACATTGGAGTTAAGAAGTCCCTCTCTTTGATCTCTCGTCACTATTGGTGGTCTACTATCCATCAAGACGTCCACGACTTTGTTGCTTCATGTCCGTCTTATGTTAGAAATAAGGTGCCCAGAAAGTTGCTAGCTGGACGTCTCCTGCCTCTTCCAGTTCCATCGGCTCCTTGGCGACATATAGCCATGGATTTTATTACGGATCTTCCTTGCTCCTCCGGCTGTACGGTCATATGGGTAGTCGTCGATCGCTTCTCTAAAATGGCTTACTTTGTTCCTTTGCCCGGTCTACCATCCACTCCTGAGTTGGCCAAGATATTAATCAAACATATCTTCCGGCTCCACAGATTTCCTCGTTATATCGTGTCCGATAGCAGAGTTCAGTTCACTTCCCGGTTTTGGAGGACGCTGTGCAAGCATATGGACATCACGTTGGACTTCTCCTCTGCTAATCATTCTCAGTCCAATGGGCAAGTGGAGCGTGTCAACCAAGTCCTCACCACCTACCTTTAGCACTTCGCCAACGCTCACCCCGATAACTGGACCTGCCTCCTTCCTTGGGCGGAATTCGCTTACAACAATCACTCCAGTGAGTCGTCTACTAAATCTCCTTTTGTCGTGGTATTCGGGCAACACCCTGGTTTGCCTCTTTCCATCTCCTCAGCATCCGGCAACCCGGTGGCCGATGCATTGTCCATGGACTTCTCCAAGATCTGGAGAGAGACCAGAGACGCCCTTTACACAAATCTCCAGCAGGATGAAGAGTGATGCCAATAAGAGACGCCTAGATTCATCGTCTTTTCTCCCAGGCAATAAAGTGTGGCTTTCTTCCAGATACGTCAGGCAGAAGATACCCTCTTACAAGATAGGGCCGCATTATATCAGTCCCTTCGAAGTCCTGGGACAAATCAACATCGTTGCCTTACAAGCTGAGATTGCCTGCCTCGCTTCGCATTCCTAACTCCTTTCATGTCTCATTGTTGAAACCAGTGGTGCTTAATCGCTTTCATCCATCCTCCGGCACTGTGCCACAGCCTCTCAGCTCCGAGAACATCTATGAGGTCAAGGACATCCTTGCCATGAAGAAGAGTAGAGACTCTCTTCTTGATTGACTGGGATGTCTTTGGTCCTGAGGAGAGATCCTGGAAGCCACGGGAGAACATTGATGCGCCACGCATTCTGGCGAGGTTCTTAGCGTGCCTTCAGAGTAGGGAGTGTGAGGGAGGAGGTACTGTTAGTTCCCCAGGCACCGCTCCCCAGCTCACCTCTGCTGAGTCTGCATCCTCTGCTCCTCTGCCGATCGGGCATCCTGCGTCCAGGCGTGCTGTGTCTCAGACCCATCGCCGGGTCCCCTTCCTGTCTGCTCACCGCCTGGTTCACGCATCAGCACGCTGCAGTGGTTAGTTTTCATGAGTCTAATGAGCGGTGCACTAGGCGCAGCCGCGCTCCTTTTCCTGTAACTCTAGGGGCTGGCACGGCCCAACCTGACACTCCTCTTGACCAATAGCTGCCCGTCCTCTGGTATATCAGGCTATCTCCACTGATGGGAGGTGTCTGATTATTGAGTTAGTTAAGCTTCTGCTTTGCTGGCTGTTGGTCAGGTCCTTCTTGTGCTCTCCCCCGGTATAACCATTCCTGCTCTCCTAGCCTTGGGCCCTGTTACCTCGAATCCTCCTTAGCTATACCATAGTATAGGCTAACCCCTATGAGTCGCCCCCCTGGTACTAGCAGCTGTGGTATTTAGACCCCCTGGACTTGCCTCTGACAATCCCTGCATAGGGGTTGGTTCAACTAGGACCAGCTCACCCAGGGGAGTTCGATACCACGGCCCAGTGGGTCCACTCTAGGGTGCCTTCCCCCGGAAGCGTGACACTGATGCTGTTAACAGATCCTGCACTCAAGTGTGACTGCTCTGCTATGCGTTTGTTAACAGGACCCAAAGCACCTTCTTCACACTAAAGGTAGATAGGCACCCATTGAATTTAACTACTCCTTCCCATAGGCACATATCTCTTTTTCCCTCCTCTGAACGTTATCCTTCATCCTCTATTACTTCATTTTTTACCTTTTCACCACAGTAATGTAATCTACAGTCCTCATGTAATAAATAAAAACCTCATTGAACGCTTTGTGGACTCAGTGGCGTAATATATTCTGTATGGGCATGTATACACTCATTTCTTCCAAGTTCAGCTTGAAAGTGAGGTTTCATCTGTAGGATCCCTGGAGCCCATTGTTATGTAGGACACGGCTCACTGGAGAACCATCTGTAACCCTGGTGGAGGAGTCCTGATAAGACTCATGGCTTTTCTGAACCTGCACGTTGCTCACGTGGTTAGGGTCCTGACTGATTTGGGCTTGCTCCGTTCTAGTGGGTGTAGTTCTTGGTACAGACATTAGTATTCACCACACCTTTTGGAACCTGTGTTCTGGAGGTATCACATGATCTGCTGGGTGGGCTATTTAAGTTTGCTCCCCCATTTTGATCTTGCTTGTGATCAGTATCCTTACCTGACTCATGCTTCTTACTCTTTGGAATTGGATTTATTTTCCCTCCTGAATTTGTAACTCGGTTTGTTTGACTTCCCCTCTGATGCCTTTTCGTAGTTGAGTGTGTGGAGCCCACTGGGACGGGGTACTCGGTACCGGACCGGGGTATCACGGGGGTTATCACGGTGGTCTTGGTCCGGACCGTGTCCCGAGCCCACAAGTGAAGGGGGGTATTTACAGGGAGAGAGTCGTGACGCCACCCGTGGTAGGTGCTCAGGGTGACCACCGCTGCTGCAGAACCTCCGGGGATGATGCATGGCAGCCTGTGATGTAACAGCTCTCCATGGGCAAAGCCTGGTCCCCGGGGCAGTAGTGATGAAAACAGTTTGTGAGGGAGAACAGGGTTCACAAGGATTACACAGACTCACGGTTTTGTAGTTTTCCAAGTCTTTACTGAATATGGTACATCAGCAGAGTACTGTCCACGGAGTCTGTGCAGGGGCCAGGTTGATCCCACCCTGGCCGGGTCCTTTGGCTCCCTGTTGCTGCGCTGTGTGTGTGGCCCTGCTGCTGCTTTAGCTAAACTGCTGACCCTTTCTCTCCTCACGGGTACCAGCTTGCTAGGCAACTTGAGTCTTTGTCTTATGTTCCTGACCCCGCCGTGTTGCTTCGCTGAGGTACAGTGAAGATGTGGGACCTTCACTAATCTGGTGTTCACTGTGCTGTTCGTGTCAGGCACAGCATCGGATCCGGTATCCGTTCTGTACACTCCTCTGGGGTGATTTAGGGTAACTCGGTCCTCCAGGTGTGTTTCCTCTATCTCCTTTTCCTCAGACCCTGGCTTGGCCTGGAACTGGTTAGCGGACCATGGGGTGAGCCTAACTCAGCTGTTTTACACCAAAATCCTTCTTCCTCGGTGCTGCCCCACACTGAACTAACTGCCCACTTCCTCTCCACACCATAATATATAGGGAAGCAGCTTTAGCTCCCCCTTCTGGCCTGGAGGCACTAGTGTAGTGTTGTGGGTTGTGTGGGGAGTTTACCCTCTGTGGTGTTACTGTGACACATGAACCCTGGGGTGCCACAAGTGTCTGTTCTTCCAGTACTGGTATGTGTTTATATAATCTGTCTCCTTGTATTTGTATCTGCTAGGTCATGGTTAGTTTTCTCTCTTTATGTTTACCTATTGCACCCAACACTTAGGAAGAGCAGGGACCATTGCCCAGTTGTGGACTGCTACTTAGGGCAGGTCGTGCAAATAGGCAGGGTGTCACATGTAGACTGCTCTGCAGTCTCTGTAAATTGCTCTGCAGTAGTTAAAGGGAAACTGTCACCCCCTTTGAGCATTTTAAACTGCCCACCAGTTTACACATGATGCAAATGGGGTTCTAGTAACCCCTGTATGTGCCCAGACTGACTCCTCATACATGTGAAAACAACTTTTATTGTGTCCAGTGCTGGTCTCCTATTGAATCACGGACACTGCTATATGGTCATGGTGACTAAACCCCTCGCTGCCCCTCTAAGCTGCAAAACCCACCCAGCATGCTTTAAACTTCCCGCCCCTTCTCTGGCCGACGCTTGAGTCACAAGACCACTTGTGTCGGTGTGGTGGAGCGGGTGACCACACTCCATAGAACTTAGTGCAGATGTCTCGCGAGACTTCACTAATTTCGGGAGACGTCGGCACTATGCATGGACCCCCACTCCTCAATAGAAGGCCACCGCTGGAAAGTCTGGGTACATACAGGGGTTAAAAGAACTCCATTTACATTATGTGTACGCTAGTGGGCACAGTTTAAAATGCCCAAAGGGGGTGACAGGTTCCCTTTAAATGGAGTTAATCTCATTTAGTCTATTGAGGGTTAACTTCTATAGCTCTCCAGGTGAGCTGCTGCTGTGTGTCAGGTGACATAGTTGTCCACTACCCCAGCCTTTAAATAATCCCATTATCCATCAGCTGGTGTCCTTGAAAGAGTTCATTCACTCTATTATTATTATTTATTTATTTATATAGCACCATAATATTCCATGGCGCTTTACATGTTAAGAGGGCAGACTAGGACAAGTAACATAGTAACAATACAAGTAACAATGGCTGTGGACAATTCTAACGTATAGATACAATAGGGGAGAAGATCCTGTCCGCGAGGGCTCACAGTCTATGAATGACTTAAGAGCTGTGTTATGCTGTGTACAGTCTCTGCTGGAGTTTTCAGAAGCTGTCTCTTTCTTGGAGTTGCTGTGACTATCCTGTTCCCTGGGGGGAAGTGAGGGGGAGTTAGCCTAGGGCTGGTCAGGAGCAGGGCAAAGGTGGTGGCCCAGACAGCCTCACCTTTAGAGGTATTTCTGAGAACAGGGTCAGCTAGGGACCCTCAGTCTAAGGATCAGATTAGTACACCTGATCACCTTTTGCCCTTAATTGCTATCCTGCTTCCATACCCATTTGTCCGTTATAGTCACACAAGACACAGAGACAGAGGGTGGTTGGAGACTAGAGGCCAAACCTCTCCCCAATAAGTCAAGTCCAATGATGTAACTCAATGTCTGAGAAATTGTTTGCAACATTCAATAGCCAATGTGTAATTACCAACATGTCCCAAAAGAGAATAAAAGATTAGGAAACAATAATGGATATTTCTTACTAATTTGTCCATGTAGTAATGGATAAGTCCACTCAAATACACATTTCATCAATGTATTCCAACACCAATGAATCCAAACATAATGGATATTTGGCCTCTGTAGGACATCCAGAACTTAAGATCTCTTTTATCCCTTGCAATATACCAGATTTGCCTTCAATGACTATATCTCAAATACTTTGTCAAAAAGTTCGAGATCTCATAAGGACTTTGACATTTTTCGGCACATGTATTTTCAATCAATTTCCATGGCAATCTAACTCACAAGCTTTAAAGTTCATCCTTCACCCACCTATTGTGTACTACGGGCTTAAATCTGAACGTCTTACGACAATTAGCAGGTCCAAGGTTTGGAAACTCAAGTAGCCTCAAGTTCAGGAGCTTAGGCCAATGATGTCTTGTAATGACTCAGTATCACAAAGCAGAAGATACATTTGCAAGGAATCTACATCATCACTGACTCTGTAGACTGAGTTACATGAATTGTCAGTCTTCTTCTCACCACCCAATGTCAGCGCCCAACTTTGGAGTATTCATGTCTTTCTATGAGGTCTCCTTTTTATTTGTATCACACCTGAGTCTTGAAGTCCTAATTTAACGGCTGCAATTAATAGAAGTAAACTCTCCACATCACCACCAAGAATTGTATTTAACACTCAGAGGTAAAGTGTTAGGATAAGAAACAGATTTTCTGTGATTTGCTTAAACAACTCTTCTTGACACTTTTTCAGTCATTCGCTGTTTACGTCTCAGTTTATCCATCACCTTTCAAGCTGAAGTACATTAAGATGGATTACACCCATCTTTAAGATTGCTGCTGGAAACAGCAACAAAAGAACGAAGAAACCAAAAAGAAAAAAAAAACTATAAAGTGTTTTGTTAAAGACTAAACAATCAATTAGATTTTACAATTCCATCTATTGATCCCAAAATCCCTGCTCCTTTGCTAATAGTGACAAAACGGCATTGACAATTTATCAATCTCATAGGGAACCTCTGAGTGCTAAACCCATTAGAAGCAGTATTAACGGGGTGGCCCTTTAAGTAGTAACCAAGGATATACCTTCCTTAAGGAAAACCCAACCCACTGTTCCTATACATAGATGTTGATTTCTAAAAGTCTAGTAGGAATTGTAGTTGAACATACCCGGGTATTTTGGTCTTCATCACTTAGACGTGTATAAGCTCAATAGCACAAGACACAAGACTTTGCTTTCTGTGGTCCCTTCTATGCCTTGTATCCTACTGGATCCACCTAATACAGTTTGTTTATTTTGGATTTTCTCTTCAATAACAGCCAAAATTGTCTTCTGTACAATGTATAAGGTGGTCTTCTCCTTGAACTAGAGTTGGGGAGAATCAATTCGCAACACTCAGTTTCTTGGCAATGTTGGTAATCTTTGGTACTGGATAGGAGCCTTGATAATTGCATCCTACCTCCCGGTATCCATGGCTCTTCTTTTGACTATCCAGCTTTCCGCAACATTATTGTTGTTATCCTATCTCTCAGCTTCTTTTGATTAGCCAGCAGTGTGCAACATTATCATTGCGTCATGACATATGTAATATCCTGCCAGGCCAACTAATCAAAAGACTGACCGAAGATTCTGAGAGGTAGGAGTTGGTTCTCAGGTCTTTTTTGCCTAATATGATATAGGTATGGCTATGTTGGTATGAAAGGAGACCTTGGTGGCCCAAAACTATTGATTGCTCTTGCCCAATGAGATCTAGCCATGGATATATTCATATTAAGGAAGGCGATAGTGTCCCAAAAGCTATTGCTTACTCTTGCCCAATGATATCTATTCATGGCTGTGTTAATATAGTGGCATATAGATATCAATTACTTTCTCCCAGTGATATCCTGCTATGGCTATGTTGATACGGAAGAAAACTATGGAGGCCAAAATTTATTGATTATGCTCACCCAATAAGATCAGTGTCATGACTATGCTGATATGGAAGAAGATTAAAGTTGACCCAAATTTATTGGTTACGCTCGCCAAATGATATCTAGTCATGAATATATGCATATGGAAAAAGATCATGGTGGTCCAAATTTTATTGGTTACTTTCACCCAATGAAATCCTGCCATGGTTATGTTCATGTGGAAGAAGACTATGGTAGCCCAAAAGTATTGGTTACTCTTGCCCAAAGAGATCCAGTCATGACTATGTTGATATGGAAGATGACTATGGTGGGCCAAATTATTGGTTATTTTCACCCAATGATATCTAGCCATGGGTATTTTCATATGGAAAAAGATCATAGTGATCCTAACTTATTGGTTACTCTCAAGCAATGAGATCCAGCCATGGTTATGTTCATGTGGAAGAAGACTCTGGTGGCAGAAATATATTGGTTACTCTCACCCAATGATATCTAGCCATGGCTATGTTTGTATGGATGAAGACCATGGTGACCCAAACCTGATAGCTATTCTTGCCCAATGACATCCAGCCATGGCTAGGTTAATATGGAAGATTGGTGGCCCTAATTCATTGGTTACTCTTGCCCAATGAGATCTAGCTATGACTATGTTGTATGAAAGAAAACCATGGTGGCCCACAGATTACTGAAATGGCTTATAACAGGTTCCTTCAGATCAATTTGCACCAACCAAATCTACTTTTTGAATTTGCAGGTAAAGACAAAAGATTGAGAATCAGTAACTTGAAGAACATCCTAGCAATCCCCGCTATTTCCAGCTACCCACTATTTACTTAGATCCACAAGCAACAACCCACAAAGTCATAATATGCCTTGATAAATTGCAATAAATAATATCATCTTCCTAAAAGACACATAAAGTATGTCATATGATTTACTGTAATTGATACTAAGTCATACTAAATGGTGCAGTGCCATTAATTAACACTTAGGCTTCAGAAATGTGCCTAAATTGGTCATGTTTCCAATGTTATTATTCCTCTCCCTCAACTAAATGGATCCTGGACATTTTTCTTGCCCGTCTCGGCTTCGTTTTATGCTCCCTACTTGAATTACGGAATATGTTTCCTCCCAAGACTCTAAAGCAGATACTTATAAAAATTAAAATCAAATTAATTTGTCTACATTAATCTCAGTAATGACTGTCTAGAAGGCACCGAGCCGCACATTCAGAATGCACTTTACATATTATTAAGGACAGGAAACATTCCGCTCACCCTTCGCCCATGACAAATGTTTCTGAAGGAAGTAAACTACTGGCTGACAAAATAGATACTCGTTAGCAAAAACATGTCAGATAAATCTTTACTTCTATTTTTAGATTCTGGATTTGTCAAGTTTAGGACTAATACATGTTTGGACGTACAAATCACATAATAAAATGTCATTAGATGCTACTGAAACATGATTGCGTACATGGTCGAGCTCCGGGCGTCATTGCCTGTTTTCATGGAAGCTGATGTTATGTATACACTCCTATGTAAGAAGAACACAATGACCCAAACAACCTTGGTGAAAATGTTTTAGAATGCAACCCATTCTGTAATTTTGTCTCTAGCCAAATTAGGTCTTGTCATGGCCATGTCTCAAGGCGAGGAGATAGTGGTTGGCCAAACCCCTTTGACACCAATGGTTTGGTGGCTTATGGCTTCAATTTGAACCCATATTTTCTTACCCAATGACAACTAATTATGACCATGTTACTATGTAAGAAGATCATTGTAGTCTAATTCTCTTGTTTTCTCTTGCTCAATATGATCAAGCGTGTCTATGTTCCTATGGAAAAAGATCATAGTGGCTCAAATCAAGTGGCTCAAGTAAATTGGTTACTCTTCCCCAATAAGATCTGGTCATGAATATGTTTATTTGGAAGAAGATTTTTGTGGTTCAAGACTCTTATTTTCTGTTGCCCAATGAGATTTAGACTCAACTACGTATATTCCTTTCGAAAAAGATTATGATGACCCAAGCCTTTTGTTCATTTTCTAAAATAAGAGCTATCCATAACTATGCTTCAGTGGAAGATCACTGCAGTCCTAAACTCTTTTATGCTTCCTCAATGAGGTATAGTCATGACTATGTTCCATTCAAAGAAGACCTCGTTGGCCAAATGTTTTGGTTTACCTAGCCCAATGAAATGTAGTCATCACCAAATTACTATTGTGATCAAAGCCTCTTACATTTTCCTTGCCCAATGAGATCTAGTCCAAGCTATGAAGACAACCATGGTGGCCTAAACCTTTTGCATATTTACTGAAATGAGAGCTAGTCACGGTTATGTGAATATACAAGTAGACCAGTGTGGTCTAAATCTTTTGGAAGAAAACCATGGTGGTCCAAATACTTCAGAAGAAAACCATGGTGACCCAAATCTTTTTGAACAAAATCATGGTGACCCAAATCCTTTAGAAAAAAAAACTCGGTGACTCGAATCCTTTTAGAAGAAAATCATGGGAACCCACATCTTTTAGAAGAAAACCAAGGTGAACCAAATCCTTTGGAATAAAACCATTGTGGTGTAAAACATTTTGGAAGAAAACCATGGTGATTCAAATCCTTTGGAAGAAAACCATGGTGATCCAAATCCTTTGGAAGAAAACCATAGTGATCCAAATCCTTTGGAAGAAAACATTGGTGATCCAAATCCTTTGTAAGAAAACCATGGTGGTGCAAATATTTTGGAATAAAACCATGGTGATCCAAATCGTTTAGAAGAAAACCTTTTTGGTCCAAATCCTTTGTAAGAAAACCATGATGGTGCAAATATTTAGGAAGTAAACCATGGTGACCCAAATCATTTGGAAGAAAACAATGTTGATACAAATTCTTTAGAAAAACACCATGGTGGCCCAAATCCTTTGGAAAAAAAACCTTGGTGACACTGAATGCATTAGAACAAAACCTTGGTGATCCAAATCTCTTAGAACAAAACCATGGTGTTCCAAATCCTTTGGAAGAAAACCATGGTGGTGCAAATAGTTTGGAAGAAAACCATGGTGGTGCAAATATTTTGGAAGAAAACAATGGTGTTCCAAGTCTTTTGGAAAAAACATGGTGACCCAAATCCTTTGGAGAAAGCCATGGTGGTCCAAATCCTATTAGAAGAAACCTCGTGACCTGAATCCTTTAGAATAAAACCATGAGGACCCAAATCTTTTAGAAGAAAGCCATGGTGGCCCAAATCCTTTGAAAGAAAACCATGGGAACCAAATCTTCTTTTGACGAAGGAAATTGTCATGGCTATGTTTCTCTGAAGAGGACCATGATGGTCCAAACTATCTTGTTGCAGATGTTTTTGTACCTTTTAGATCTGATTCCACATTAGGCTTGTCTCTTGTTCAATGAGATATTATCATGTCGGGAGAAAACTATGATAGAACGAACCCTTGTTTTTTCTTGCTCCGTTTAATACTATTTTGGCTATTTTTTATATAAAAAAAATCATAGTAGCCGAAACCTCTTGGGTTGTTTTACCGAATGAAATATTTATTAGCTACCATTAGTAATTGCTATATTTCCATTAAAGAGGAATGTGGCAGCACAAGCCACCTATTCCCATTTCTAAAGTTCAAAGTCTTAATTTCAAAACAGAAGTGAAAAAGTAGCAATGTGATCTGATCATCACCCAAAATGTCATAATAGAGTGCAGGACTAGTATACTGACCCAAGTACCTCTTACACAGGGGAACTGTAAACCTGCAGTGACGTTAGAGGAACCAACAGAAATGTCAAATTGGAGAAAAGTTTGGCCTTCATGGTCTCTTGGTTGCATTAATTACTAAAGGAATCAATTGGTATTTTTGCTATAGATCTCCAAGTTCTCGCTTGGTCTTCAGGTAAGGATACAACTATTTCACATCAGTTATGACACCACATTTTTCTCTCCTTGCACTCGTTATGTCCAGGGTCTTGAAATTATAGAGATATATGATTTGGAGACGACAAACAATATAAGCTTTACTCATCCAACCCTGACGTGGTCTTGACCATTGGACCTTCACCAGCCATTCAGAGTGAAATAAAGTTCTACTAATATCATCTTCAATTTTGCATTTGCATTTTTTAAGTGGTTCTGTGTCAGGATATTGCCATTTTATGGTTGTCCTCAAATCCTACAGAGCCAAAAACAATTACAGAACGTCAATAAATGTCATTTTCTGGCTCAGATCACATGCCGAGTCAGTGGGGAATGCAATATATCAGAGACGGAGAACATTGAGCGAGTGCAGGGGGTGCCAATAAAATCGTTTCTACTGGGGACTAATGTAATAATAATGGTCATCGTATTATGGTCATTTTGCCTGAAAGCCAATTGAGATATTGCAAGTTTGTATGAACTTGTGGCATTTAAAGGAAGCTTCTTGCCAAGTCTTTGTAGTTAGGGGGGAACATTTTATATTATGGAGAGAACCGAGCATGCAAAGACTTTCAGTCTATTATAAATGATCATGTGAGATTGTGGTCAGATTTAGTGTTGTATTCAAGCTAAAATTGGGTCACAAAAACAGATGTGGTCCCACCATCTTGCTAAAGCTACCACCCAAGCAGCTGGTGCAAGCTGCATGTAGGGGTTGTAGAAGGACCACACAAACAAACCATAGACTGCATTGACATAAGTCATCGTGCATACTAAAATAATGTTAAACTAACCCATTGGAAGGAAGACCGGCTGACCTGCTAATGTATATGGTGTATATAAAGAGGTTGAGCATGAATGTGTACAGGGGCGGACCCAGACTGTTGTGGGCCCCGATGCAAGAAATTTTTCGGGGCCCCTCCCCGCCCCTCATAGTGGCAACAAAGTAATGTAAACATATAGATTGTAATATTTATTTACAATGCAACTATCAAATCTAAATAGTAAAGTTGTTTAATTTTTTTAATATGATCCTAAAAACTAATAGGAAGATAGTTGTTACCTACCTACCCGTTCTACCTACCACTTGCATAGGTCTGTCACAAACCTCTCTAGCCAGTGATTCTCTTCTTCATGTCAATAGACAGCTCTTAGGCCCCTTTCACATCAGTGGCAAGCTGATGTTTGTGGCCTGGATAAGGCAAGCCCCATGCTTGCAGCGTTTTTTTTTTCGCAGCTGCAAGTGCCTTATCTGCCGCACCTGGCAGAATCGCAAGCCCCATACACAATGCATGGGGCTTGCCGCATTCGGGCATCATCCGGTCCAGGACCAGGACCCCCCTTCCTTGATGCATCCAAGCTTATCCCCCTAGCTGGGGGAGAAGCTCAGCTGCATCAAGGAAGGGGGGGCCCTAGGGCAGGTCCTGGGGGAGAAGCTCTGCTGCATTAAAGAAGGAGGGGGCCCCTACGAGTCCTAGGGGCCCCCCTTCCTTGATGCTTCCAAGCTTATCCCCAAGCTTGGGGAGATCGGCTGCATCAAGGAAAGGGGGTCCTGGGGCCCCCATGACCCCCCCTTTGGAAGGGGGGTCCAGAGGGAGAAGCTCGGCTGCATCAAGTTAGGAGGGGCCCTAGGTGGTCCTGGGGGAGAAGCTTGGCTGCATTAAGGAAGAGGAGGGGGCCCCTAGGAGTCCTAGGGGACCCCTTCCTTTATGCAGCTGAGTTTCCCACCTAGTGCCCCCCATCTGAAGGGGGGGTCCTTGGGGCCCCAGGAACCCCCTTCTTTGAGGCATCAAAGTCCTGGGGACCCCAGGATCCCCCTTTGGAAGGGGGGTCCTGTGGGAAAAGCTCAGCTGCATCCAGAAAGGCCCCCCCCAAATCATGTTGGTCACTGGCTGTTTAATTATTCCCTCCCCACCAGGCAGGCCAGGCAGGGGGAGCATCAGAGTCGGATGATCCTCAGCTCAGGTAGGATCATCAGGAGTGTCACTTTCAGACGACAGGCCCTCAGGCACCAGGTATGAGCGCACGCCTCTCCTCGATCTTGCTGCAGGCCCTCACCCTCAGCCGCCCTCAGCCACCCTCCGGCTGCCAGCGCTTGCTCCCTGTCACTGGCCAGGTGAGGGAGAGCTTCTCCAGCCTCCACAGAAGAACCCGGAAGTGACACTGCAGCACCGACTCTCCCAGCACCAGCACACTGTGCACAGTACTGTCTGGTTGTCATGGTGAACAGTCACTGTGACACAGGCGCTGGCTGAGGAGTGTGTCAGATGCTGCCTGCAGCGCTGCGCAGCCAGCCACCGGCAACTGCACCCTCCTCTGGTCCGGAGCCCTGTCAAGAAAGAGACGGACCGGACCTGCGGCTGGAGCCTTGAGGGGCCCCTAGCCGGTCGGGGCCCTGGTGCAGCTGAACCATGGTAGGTCCGCCCCTGAATGTGTATAAGAGTTTGGGAGGAAAAGTGTTACGCATGAACTTGGGAATGTCCGTCGCATTGTACTTACAACAGGGGATAGTAAAGGTTAGGAAGGCCCTAACTGTAGGCAAGGGGTCACCACCTACCAATAACCTGTGTCTGCACCCTGCACTCCCTAACATCCCTAAGAGGGTCCTTTCATTCCATTGCCGTCATATGCCTAGACCCTGATCTATTCTTCCAATCACTCTGGTTAGTGCAAAGGCTAGTGAGTGCACTATACATCACAACTATTGTAAAACGATACAGGCAAAGGTAGACAGACAGGGAACATGAGCAAAAGGATATACAGTTCTTCAAAGCTGCAGCCAGACACCAAGACTGCAGGCAAGAGAACTCCAGCACCAGCAGCAGACTTCCTCCTTCAACAGTGGTCAGTTCAGAATGAATTCTATAACCGTCATCAGGTGATGGAACATCTGAGTATTTAAAGGGAAGGGGAGTGGTCACAAATCGGCATCTACTGACCTAGAAACTTCCAGCAAGGAAAGAATCCTTAACCCTAGTAGTACTAAAAGAAAGCAACTATGTTTAGAATCCAGCGTCTCACAACACAATGGGAGACTCAAATTCCAAACCTGTCACAAGTCTCCCAAGGACAGGAGACCCTCATGACAAAAAGAATATCTAAAGTGTTTGGAATCCGAAAAAAGACAAGACCAAAGGAGTGGTATCATGATTGCTAAGCCTGTAGGCAGCTAAGTGGCTGCTCTTTAGTGAATTTGGTATTCTCCGGATGACCAAAAAGATTACCTTATGATTGACCATCTGACAGGCAGCAAAGTGACTGCTCTCTATTGAGTACATATGACAGGGGTAGACATCATTGGTTCAAGCTGTGTAGCGGCACAGGAGCCCAAGTGGTAAGGGGACCATATCTACTTCCAAAGTAGGTAGAATTGTGCATTATGAGGAGCTCACTGACTCCAATGGCCAATATATTGCTCTTGCACAGGGGCCTCTCCTATCTGTGTCCGCCAGTGAGTTATAGTATTCTCTAAGTCAAATCATTCACCATCAATGGACCTCATAGATCCAGTTTGTCCTTCAATTGGTGAAGACACACAACAGATCGACATCTACCTAGCAAGTATTTGAGATGAGTCCAAATAAACAGTTTTTATTTTTGGTCACCCTCTTGGTCTACAAACCATGTCCTATAAGGAATGGTTACACCTCTGTTTAGCTTGCAAAAAAGAAGACTGAGAGGAGACTTAATAGCTGTCTACAAATATCTGTAGAGCTGTCACACTGTAGAGGATTAGCTTTATTCTATGGCTGTCACACTGTGGAGGGTCAGCTTTATTCTAAAGCTTTCACACTGTTGAGGAATCAGGTTTATTCTAGATCTGTCCACTGTAGGGAGATCAGCTTTATTCTAGGGCTGTCACACTGTAGAGGGGATCAGCTTTATTCTCATTTGCACAAGGAAAGACTAGAAGCAATGGGATAAAACGGAATGGTAGTAGAGACATATTAGAAAAAATGTTGACAGTGGGAGTGATTAATGAGTGGAACAGGCGGCCAAGAGAGGTGGCGAGTTCCCATTCAGTGGAGTCTTCACACGGAGGCTGGACAGACATCTGTCTGGGATGATTTAGTGAATTCTGCTTTGAGCAGGAGGTTGGACCAGATGACCCATGAGATCCCTTCACATGATGACCCAGGAGGTCCCTTCACACGATGACCCAGGAGGTCCCTTCACAAGATGACCCAGGAGGTCCCTTCCAACTCTACCATTCTATGATTAAGACTCTATGCGCACACAACCCTATTTTTGGCATGTAGAAAAAGCAAAACATATCCAAAGGGCTCCAGTGGAGGTCAAAGTAATAACCTTTTGGCCTCCATTGGGCCATGATAGATCATTATACCTTATTCTCAACTCTATAGAAAAATGTAGGGATAAATCGGGAGGATACACCCCCAAATAGAGGGCTTAATTTCTTGGTATATGAAGCCTAATTGGTCCTGGAGATGTGGTATGTATACTGGGGTCAAATGCATCTTTGCCCCCCGGCCCAGTCCACCCCTGCGTATACACGTGGCTTACCGAGGGCCACCTGCCATAACAATTCTCCTTTCTGCCTTATAGTTTTGTAACAAAGTGAACACTTTGCAGAACCGCCTCGGTTTTTATGGGATTACTGAATAATTCATAGTGTTTGACAATGGATTATAAAAGATAAGGAAATATTATTTGTAATCTCACTGCGTGTATCATTAGTGTTTCCGTTTCCCTACATTGTTATTGTTTCATAAGCTCGGCATGGCCCGTCGTAATGTTTGCAGAATTTTCTGCAGCCCAAATCACTGTCCCTTCTCATTCGGAGTGTGTGATTTTCTCTCATATCGATTCTGCTCGACGGCGTGAGCTTCCATTTGTTTGTAAAGGTAATGATGAATTTGCTCAGTCATGACGGGAATTGTCTTCGCAACAAAAATTGCAAGAGACCGCATTACCATAAAGTCTTACTGAACGACGTATTACATTACTGAGTTTCATTTCTTGTAGTTGTCAAAGTCCGTTGGGCCCTTTCCTGCCTGGAAGAAGAGGAGGTTAAGAATACCTAAGTATGGCAGCCTACACCAAGAAAACAAGTCCTGCAATTGGCAAGGGAACCCTTTATATTGCAACTTGATAGTTTCACGCATGTAGCGGATGAGGGTAAGGAAGCAGGAAGGTATAACGGAAAGAGCAACTGAAAAAGTAGTCTGGCCCTGGACTTGGGGTCCCTGACCATCCCTGTTCCCAATGGTACCTCTGAAGGTGAGGAGGTTCAGGTCACAACCCTTTCCCTAAACTCCTCAGCCAGCCCTATGCTACTTCTTCTCACCTTTCACCACAGACAAGGGTGAACAGCAGCTGCTCCAGCAAACACTTCAGCACTGCACAGGTCCTAGATGAGAATGAACTCTTATCTGTGAGATCTGGTGGAGGAAAATGGAACTACCTCTAGGCTGAGGGAATGGAGATTAGAATGCTAAGAGACACCCTTCTATCTGTGACTCACCGTAGCCGGGGGGTACACGTAGCGGGCGTTGTTTCTCCTCCAGTCACGGAACCGCGCCTGCGGTGGTGTAGGCCCGGTGGTCCAGATCAATAGGGGAATGGCGGAACAGTGGGGTGATTTGTCTTCGTGACGCCACCTGCGGGTGTTCTGGTAACGGTAACCAGCGCTGTTCGGGTCTCCGGGGGATGGTACACAGCGAGATGGAACGCTCCCCACAGGATGAGCGGGAATCCCCGGAGCCGGGAGCTGCGCAAGATGTTGTGTGAGGCAGCTGCGGGACGCTGCGCGCTGAATTCTGCAGTAATGCTCAACCACACAAAGTCTCTTTTAGGTACCTTTACTGGATGGTAGTCAGGTACACTCGGACCGGGATAGTGAAGTTGGCACTTATGGAGTTTCACAGCAAGCAGTGTTAGGCTTCCTTTCTCTACTTCTGGTGCTAAGATCGGGTGGACGTGGAATCCAGCCGGACCGGGCAGGGTGTTCAATGGAACTTGCTTCACCTGGTTAGCAGCACTGAGGGCACTGTAAAAGGGTCTGAGCAGGATCAGTACTCTTCCCTGGGCTCTCGTGGGTGGGTGCATCAGGTGGAACAGGTGGCTAAACCTCCTGTTGGATGTAGCTGGTTCTCTGTGAGGGCTTCGTAGCTTCCACAGCTTCGGTTCCAGTAACCGGATGATTTGGAAAGAGTTGGATTAACTCTGTATTCCTGAGAGGTGCTTCTCATTTCCTGTTATCCCAGTTGCAGGGATTACCACTTGCTAACAGGCTGTTTGGGGCCTAGTGTGTGTCTCATAAGGCTGGAGATCATACACACCCTCTTCACAGTTCTGAAGTGACTGCACACTCTGAAGTTTCTCCCTCCAAGACTCTATTTATAGGGGGAACTGGTTAGAAGTCACCAGTGTAGCTCCCCCTAGAGGCTCGGGGTTGAAACCAGGTGTTCTAAGTGTTGTTTGTGTTGTGG
Organism: Allobates femoralis; assembly: GCA_033576535.1. Taxonomy (NCBI): domain Eukaryota; kingdom Metazoa; phylum Chordata; class Amphibia; order Anura; family Aromobatidae; genus Allobates; species Allobates femoralis. Next base: position 117,966,022 of record JARQOC010000010.1, read on the forward strand.
TTTTGCTGTGCTGTTACTTACTCCATTTGTACCTAAGGATTTCTGTGGTGCCCAACAGGTGCCAGGGTGCCACATTCCCCCTTAGTTAACCTCAGTTCTCACGGCTGAGCAAAAGGTTCTTTTTACAACTTAACACTAAGCATATTATAACATTCAATTTACAAAGTCTTAAAGAAAACACAAAAATCACTGAAAAGGAGTGAAAAATGTGGAAAAGGTGAAAAGCAGTCCGTACGGCACTAGTCCATCTGCCGCAGGCTGGAAAAAGGTAAAGTTAGTGGTCACACAAGTCCTGTGACAATTGTTCAAAGTTTATGGAAAGGGAAAAAAGGTAAAGTCCAGGGATACATGGTAAACTTTATACATTCCCTACGGGTGTCTCTGCTTGGGAGGCCGGTACTAACCTTCTATACCTTACCAGGCGCTTTCTGTCCCCAACTTAGTATACTTGGGACATAGCCCAGTTCCTCCACCCTTCTGTACACTACTTTTTACAGGTTTTGAAAAAACAGTATTATATACAAACACTTACAGGTTACGTTTTTCCACTACATTTTAAACCCATTCTCCAAGTTTTTGTGGGGGTTGACCTAATGTACTACGTGTGGATCTGCGTAGTGTGGGTGTTTCAAAAGCTGTTTGTGTAGTGTACGAAGTGGTTGGTACTTCTCTATGTCTGCTTTGTGTAAGACCATAGTAAGTGCGGAGTCTATCAACTGGACTGACCTCTGTAGGTAGTTGATTAGAAATGGCTTCTCTTACTGTGGGACTAGCAGGCTGACCGATTACAGGAATCTCAGGTTCCATGATAACAGGCTGCAATTCTTGCACTTGGACTTCTTCTTGTTGGACTTGTGGAATTGGATTTGGCTTTGGCTGACCTTCTGTAGGCTGGTAGAAGTGCATAACTGGTATGAGGAATGCATCACCTATTTGTGGCCAATCAGCTGGTAAGTATCCAATTTCTGTAAGGACTAGATTTTCTTTTGTTTCTTCATCTGTAGTTACAGTAGGGTAACTGGTTGCTTGTGGGATTAACTGTGGCGGACATTTCTTCAAATGATCCCTTGAGACAGTCGCAATAGTATTCCCATTGTCTTTGCTAATAACACAAGTTTTTGAGTTATCAAAGTGTGACGGCATAACGGTGTAGGGTATGGATTCCCAACTGTTATCCAATTTGTTAGTTTTTCTTTTTCTTTTCAGCACTACATCACCTATAGCTAGTGGTTCAGCTGAGGCATGCTTGTTAAAGTCTTGTTCTTGCTTGGCCCTACTGATTTCCAGGTTCCTCTCAACACTCTCCTGTACTTTCTTGTACTTTTCTTGGCGTTGGCTGACCCAGTCTTCATCAGAAGAGTCCTCTGTGGGTTCAATGGTTCCCATCTGCAAATCAATAGGCAGTTTACCTGGTCTTGCTCTCATCAAGTAAGCAGGTGTGTAATTTGTCGAACTGACAGGTATGTGGTTGTAGATGTCCACGAGATCTGGAAGTTTCTCTGGCCATTGATTTCTCTCTTCAACTGGTAAGGTCTTGAGCATGTCAATGACTATGTGGTTCATCTTCTCACATAAACCGTTCGTCTGAGGATGATAAGGTGTTGTGCGGATTTTCTTACACCCATACAGCCCTAAGAATTCTTGGAACAGAGCTGATTCGAAGGCTGGCCCTTGGTCAGTTAAGACCTGGTCTGGATACCCATGGGGGCGACAAAAGTAACTCTGGAACGCTTTTGCTGCTACCTCAGCAGTTAAATCCTTAACTGGAACGACTACCAGGAATCTTGAGTAGTGATCAACGATGGTGAGAGCGTAGGTGTACCCGGTTCGACTTGGGTAAGCTTCACATGGTCGAGAGCAACTATTTCAAGAGGTTTGGTGGTAACGATTGGCTGCAACGGAGCTTTCTGAGTTAGATGGTCTTTTCTTCGAAGGTGACATGGTCCACAGTTTTTACACCATTTGTCAATGGAACCTCTCATACCGACCCAGTAGAACCGATCCTTCAGGAGTCTTTCCAGCTTCTTCCATCCAAAGTGTCCTGCATCATCATGGTATGCTTCAAGGATCATTTGGACTTCAGTCTTGGGAACTACAATCTGCCAGATGAGTTCATGGGTTCTCGGATTGAGGTATCTTCTGCATAGTTTACCTTGGTAGACGAACAACCTTCCTTTCTCCTTCCACAGGCGTTTAGCAGTTGGTGAGGCATCAGAGTCCATATTGGCGTGTTCTTGAGTGATGAGATCCCTTACCAGGCTGACATCTGGGTCGTTGGCTTGAGCCTCCTTCCAGTCATGGTGAGGTAACGGGTTCACGGTCCTCTCTACACGTGTCTGGTTTCTCTGATGACATGTTGCTGTACCGGAACGGTGGAAAGCAGGTAGTTCAATCTCTTCTAGGTCATCTATGTCTTCTCCTCTTCAGGAAGGTGGGGCATTCGGGACAGGGCATCAGCATTGCCGTTCTTGTGACCTGCCCGGTACTTTACAGTGAAGTCGTAGTTAGCGAGTCTTGCTACCCAACGCTGTTCTAGGGCTCCCAGTTTTGCAGTCTCTAAGTGTGTTAGAGGATTGTTGTCTGTGAAAGCTGTGAACGGGGCGGATGCCAGGTAATGCTTGAAACGCTCTGTGATCGCCCAGACCAGGGCCAGGAACTCCAGCTTGAAGGAGCTGTAGTTTTCCGGGTTCCTTTCGGTGGGACGAAGCTTTCTGCTTGCGTAGGCTATCACCTTCTCCTTGCCCTGCTGACGTTGAGATAGGACTGCTCCTAAACCTTCATTACTTGCGTCAGTGTACAACAGAAACGGTAGATTGTAGTCAGGGTAGGCCAGATTTCTTCTCCAGTTAAAGCATCTTTTAACGTTTGGAAGGATTTGTCCTGCTCTGGGCCCCAGTGGAACGGGGGTCCCCTGATCTTGCCGTTTTTGGATTGACCTACTAGGAGATCTTGCATAGGTGCGGCTATCTTGGTATAGCCTTTGATGAATCGTCGGTAGTACCCGACCAGTCCTAGAAATTGACGTACCTCTTTGTGATTGATGGGTGCTGGCCAGTCCTTGATGACGGTGACCTTATCCGGATCCGGTGCTACGCCTTCGGCGCTGACCACATGTCCTAGGTATTGGACCTTGGGTTTCAGCAGGTGACACTTGGACGGTTTCAGTTTCATCCCGTACTTGGACAGTGACTCGAACACTTCACTCAGGTGTTGGAGGTGATCTTCATAGGTCTGAGAGTAGACAATGACATCATCAAGGTATAACAAGACAGTCTCAAAGTTCTTATGGCCCAAACAACACTCCATAAGTCTCTGAAATGTTCCTGGGGCATTGCACAAACCGAATGGCATACTGTTGAACTCGCATAAGCCCATGGGAGTAGTGAAGGCTGTCTTCTCACGATCCTCCTCTGCAACGGCAACCTGCCAGTACCCACTAGTAAGATCTAATGTGGAGAAGTAGTTGGCAGATTTGAGTGCAGCTAGTGACTCTTCTATGCGGGGTAACGGGTATGCATCTTTGTGTGTGACTTTGTTGATTTGCCTATAATCTACACACATCCTCATACTACCATCTTTCTTTTTAACCAGGACTAGTGGTGCGGCCCAGGGACTACAGCTATCCTAATGACTCCTGCATTCTTCATGTCCTGAAGCATCTCTTTTGCTTTCTGGTAGTGAGTGGGCGGTATAGGCCTGTACCTTTCTTTGATGGGTGCATGGTTGTTTGTGGGGATATGATGTTGTACCCCTTTAATCCTCCCAAAGTCAAGTGGGTGTTTGCTGAACACTTGCTCATACTCCCGAACTACCCGGTATACTCCATTTTTCTGGTGAGAGGGTGTATTGTCAGTTCCCACACTGAGCTCTTGACACCATTTCTCTAACTGATCTTTGGAGTGAGGGGGTTCATCAGTGACTATTTGGTTTGAGGATTTTACATCAATCACAGCATCATCTTTTACTTGGTACAATTTAGCAACAGTTGCATATCTTGGTAGTCTGACTTCGTCATCACCATAATTCAATATGCGTACGGGGACTCTCCCCTTTCTTACATCAACTAACCCTCTGGCTGTCAAGAGCGTAGGACTACTGTCGGACATTACAGGTTCTACTACAGCTTGGTAGTCCTGCCCTCTGAGGCCTATGGCTGCTCGACACCAGATCATCATTTCACTTCTGGGTGGTACCACAATTGGAATGGGATCTGTGACCCTTACTCTGCCAATTTCACCATTTGACAATGTTACCTGTTGTTGATACACCAGAGCTCTGATCTGCTTTTGGATAGCCCTCTTTTCTCTGGGTTTACCGGCTTCAGCACTCTGTTGGAGCAAAAACAACACTTCATCGAGGCATTTGATCATGACATTGGTACCCAATATGACATATGGATCCTTGTGGTTAGGCTTATCCTGAACCACTAAGATACCCTGGTTTTTCAACTGCACCCTCCCCACCTTTACTGTAGCTTCCCACTGTCCCTCTATGGTAACCGGAATACCATTAGTGGCTTCAAGGTTCATCTCGGGATTTGGGGGTTCTAGCTTAACATCTGGCCAGAACTGCTTGTAAAGGGTACTGGGGATGGATGTCACCTGGGATCCAGTGTCTATCAAGGCGGAGATAGCGATGCCATCGATGACGATTGGTAAGTATGGACAGTCTCCCACATACTTGTGTTCCCAGCTGGACGTAGGGCCTGCACAGTCTACTCCTGGGGTTGGCCCTTCTCGCCCAGGGGTCGCTCGTTTAAAGGACGGGATTGCAGGTTGCGTCCTCCTAAGTCGTTCTGCTGACTGTTGCGGCGTCTGTCAGGACTGCGGCGGTCTGCAGGTTTTCCTCGCAACGGCTGTGTCTTTCTCCTCATCCACGGGACGTCGTCAGGACTGTCGGCGAGTAGAATCTTGTCCGATGGCCTTGCATCTGTCTTGGGTCTTCTCCCAGCTTGTAGCTTGGCCACGTCCTTCATCAGCTGCTCGACATTAGCACACAGTTGATCAAACCGGTCAGGTGTCACAGTCTGTGCACTGGACTGAATCGCAGGGATTGGAGATGTTGCTGCCGGCACGGAAGGGGTGTCAGCGTACTGCTGCTGCTGCGGTGAAGCGGGATCAGGTACTTCAGCGAGTCGCTGTCCCCAGACTGTTAAGTCTCTCAAGGTATCAAACTCTGCGCCTGGGTTTTGTATGGACCACCAGCTTGCTTGCTTCCTATCCTCAGATAGTTTAAGGCCCACAATAAATTGTCCAATTAACGCTTTGTTCTCATCTCGAGCACTGTCAGGATCGACTTGTTTTAACAGTCTGTATGCTTCTTGCAAGCGCAGTGAATAATCAAGGACAGTTTCTTGTGCCCCTTGATTACAACGATAGAATGACAGTCTTAATCCAGCTTCGGTATGGCACTCAAAGACCCGGGTTAATCTAGCGAATATCTGCTCCACAGATTCCTGAACTTCTACAGGCCAGCTGCGGCTCTGCAGTTCGGCTGCACCGGTTAATTGTCCCATAATAACTGAAGCTCTTTGCTTACCGGTCATCGGGTACATGTCCAGGGCTTGGCATATCTTCCTCTGGAAGTTTTCCAAGGTGCTGGGTACACCGCTGTACTTGGGTAACCAGGTCGCACTAGGAACGTAGGGTAGAGACATCGGCATAATCGGAGCGGGTTGTGGTAGCATACCGCCGACTTGTTGCTGTCCATCAAGAGGTATATTTTGAGGTGCCGCTTGGTCTAGCGGGGGCACCGCGTGATCGGGAGCCGGGTTACTCATGGTCGCTCCCCCTTAGTTAAGCGTAGCCTTTCCCTCGGTTGCAAACGGAAGTCTCGGCCTCGCGGTGAGGAGTGAGGCACCACGGGAGTTTCCGGTTCCTGCTGCATACAGGGGAAGTCGTCAGAGCGTGGGGGCGGGGTCAATCTTCGCGCCCACTGTACAGTCACGCCCCTTCTTTTCCCGCCTTTTCGCGCAGCAATGGCGGACCAAATGTACAGTTCGATATTTACAGTCAATAAATAGCACACAATACCCGAGATAACGGGCCTGCTCGTATCCTGTTCGTGACGCCAAATTCTGACTCACCGTAGCCGGGGGGTACACGTAGCGGGCGTTGTTTCTCCTCCAGTCACGGAACCGCGCCTGCGGTGGTGTAGGCCCGGTGGTCCAGATCAATAGGGGAATGGCGGAACAGTGGGGTGATTTGTCTTCGTGACGCCACCTGCGGGTGTTCTGGTAACGGTACCAGCGCTGTTCGGGTCTCCGGGGGATGGTACACAGCGAGATGGAACGCTCCCCACAGGATGAGCGGGAATCCCCGGAGCCGGGAGGCTGCGCAAGATGTTGTGAGGCAGCTGCGGGACGCTGCGCGCTGAATTCTGCAGTAATGCTCAACCACACAAAGTCTCTTTTAGGTACCTTTACTGGATGGTAGTCAGGTACACTCGGACCGGGATAGTGAAGTTGGCACTTATGGAGTTTCACAGCAAGCAGTGTTAGGCTTCCTTTCTCTACTTCTGGTGCTAAGGTCGGGTGGACGTGGAATCCAGCCGGACCGGGCAGGGTGTTCAATGGAACTTGCTTCACCTGGTTAGCAGCACTGAGGGCACTGTAAAAGGGTCTGAGCAGGATCAGTACTCTTCCCTGGGCTCTCGTGGGTGGGTGCATCAGGTGGAACAGGTGGCTAAACCTCCTGTTGGATGTAGCTGGTTCTCTGTGAGGGCTTCGTAGCTTCCACAGCTTCGGTTCCAGTAACCGGATGATTTGGAAAGAGTTGGATTAACTCTGTATTCCTGAGAGGTGCTTCTCCTTTCCTGTTATCCCAGTTGCAGGGATTACCACTTGCTAACAGGCTGTTTGGGGCCTAGTGTGTGTCTCATAAGGCTGGAGATCATACACACCCTCTTCACAGTTCTGAAGTGACTGCACACTCTGAAGTTTCTCCCTCCAAAACTCTATTTATAGGGGAACTGGTTAGAAGTCACCAGTGTAGCTCCCCCTAGAGGCTCGGGGTTGAAACCAGGTGTTCTAAGTGTTGTTTGTGTTGTGGTTTTGCTGTGCTGTTACTTACTCCATTTGTACCTAAGGATTTCTGTGGTGCCCAACAGGTGCCAGGGTGCCACATCTCCACGTCCTCCTCAAAGCTATGACATAGTCCTCCACCTGCAGACCTGCACACAGCATAGACTGAAGGAATAAAAAACCTCAGTTAAAACATAGCAGCAGCACTCATGGACTGCAAAACAGTGAATACATGACAGATAGATGAAGACCAAACCAAAACATTGGGCCTAAGGAATTATTGGATGTAAAGTATTTCCAGGAGAGATAAACTTTGGAAAAACCCAAGGTGGTATGTGCTCACGATCCAGAGGCACTGCGTATAACACCTTTATATACAGTAGATAACACAGGATCCACCATTCACAATAGGTGATATCACAGCTCACCTCCTCCTCCTGTACAATGACTGATAACACCTCTATATACAGTAGATAACACAGGATCCACTATTCACAATAGGTGATGTCACAGGTCACCTCCCCCTCCTGTACAATGACTGATAACACCTCTATATACAGTAGATAACACAGAATTCACCATTCACAATAGGTGATATCACAGCTCACCTCCTCCTGTACAATGACTGATAACACCTCTATATACAGTAGATAACACAGAATTCACCATTCACAATAGGTGATATCACAGCTCACCTCCTCCTCCTGTACAATGACTGATAACACCTCTATATACAGTAGATAACACAGGATCCACCATTCACAATAGGTGATATCACAGCTTACCTCCTCCTGTACAATGACTGATAACACCTCTATATACAGTAGATAACACAGGATCCACCATTCACAATAGGTGATATCACAGATCACCTCCTCCTCCTGTACAATGACTGATAACACCTCTATATACAGTAGATAACACAGGATCCACCATTCACAATAGGTGATATCACAGCTCACCTCCTCCTCCTCCTGTACAATGACTGATAACTCCTCTATATACAGTAGATAACACAGGATCCACCATTCACAATAGGTGATATCACAGCTCACCTCCTCCTGTACAATGACTGATAACACCTCTATATACAGTAGATAACACAGGATCCACCATTCACAATAGGTGATATCACAGCTCACCTCCTCCTCCTGTACAATGACTGATAACACCTCTATATACAGTAGATAACACAGGATCCACCATTCACAATAGATGATGTCACAGCTCACCTCCTCCTCCTGTACAATGACTGATAACACCTTTATATACAGTAGATAACACAGGATCCACCATTCACAATAGGTGATATCACAGCTCATCTCCTCCTGTACAATGACTGATAACACCTCTATATACAGTAGATAACACAGGATCCACCATTCACAATAGGTGATATCACAGATCACCTCCTCCTCCTGTACAATGACTGATAACACCTCTATATACAGTAGATAACACAGGATCCACCATTCACAATAGGTGATATCACAGATCACCTCCTACTCCTATACAATGACTGATAACACCTCTATATACAGTAGATAACACAGGATCCACCATTCACAATAGGTGATATCACAGCTCACCTCCTCCTGTATAATGACTGATAACACCTCTATATACAGTAGATAACACAGGATCTACCATTCACAATAGGTGATATCACAGCTCACCTCCTCCTCCTGTACAATGACTGATAACACCTCTATATACAGTAGATAACACAGGATCCACCATTCACAATAGATGATGTCACAGCTCACCACCTCCTCCTGTACAATGACTCATAACACCTCTATATACAGTAGATAACACAGGAACCACCATTCACAATAGGTGATGTCACAGCTCACCTCCTTCTGTACAATAACTGATAACACCTCTATATACCGTAGATAACACAGAATCGACCATTCACAATAGGTGATGTCACAGCTCACCCCCTCCTCCTGTACAATGACCTTTACACACGCTTATTGCATGTTTCTAATGCTGCTAATGTGCAGGTAAATTTCCTGAAACAACTTCAAGTTAGAGTCGCGAAAACAGCAAGATTTTTATTTTCTTTTTAATACAAATCGTATTATGAAAAACAAAGCAAAACATACCAAAGAGTGGGTCATTTCATGAAGATGATTCTCTTTAAAGAGTTAGACATTGAGTTGAATTATAGCTAAACCAATAAGATGATACAAAGGTAAGTTTTCTTTTAGGGGAGAGCTAATTTTGAGGAACATAAGTAGGGATTCTATGTTGGACCTTTGAAAAATGTTTTATAGAATCAAGAAATATACAACAACTTCCCTGTTAGCTGTTCTTTCTCTGCCTTGACAACGTCATGAAGATCTCGAGACCAAACTGCATCAGTACCAGGTACCTAATCCTGTATTTTTCCATTGGCGAGGTGGATATTAACAAAAGTCATGAAAACTTGGCCTTGTATGAGTTTCCTGCACATTGGATACCAATATAATAAGCTCCTATGGACAAGTGCCGCAACATCAGGATATCGAGCGCTGCAAAAAGTAATCTGTATAAATAAATGATGATCTCGGTGACGTCACACATACGACTCCATGGTTTTTTCATGCTGTTGATAAAAACTAGACAGGTTCTTCAATAATATAAAAATGTTATTGATTTTGTTTGCAGGAAAGTAGACAACTTCTCGACAATAGAAAAAAAAGGATTCCAAGAGGAGAAATGACAATAACGGTGTGTGTCCCTCCCTCGGCCTGTGTTCATGAACTCTAATGTAATGAAGCCTTCTTTGGTGTTTCCTGTCGTGGGGGAATCTGCCTTTGTTCTTCACTGCAGGGGGCTCTTCCAATGCACAAACATGTAAATAGGATGGCGTTGGGAGCTTTTGGAAACTTCTCAATGTAGCCACATGTTCAAAAGTCAATGTGAGCCCTTCCCCCTTCCAGGGCTGATCCCAGGAGACAGAACAATAGACTACTGTTTGGGCCAGTCAATTGTGTGGTGACACCTGAAGATCTAGGATCTGAGGCTGTGGCCAGATCCTTGTGACAGTATATACATTATTAGAAATAGGAAATCAGTTCCCTGTTGGATTGTGTTGTGTCACTCACCTGCTGGATTCAAGGACTTCATCTAGAGACTATTGCTATATTTTCCCTGGTGTAGGATTACCCGGTGATGCCCCCGTCTCTGTTCCCTTTGATGTGGACTCATTTTGGACTCTAAAGGTACCTTTACACGCCGCGACGGCAGGCTGGATACATCGCGCTACTTCGCGTGCACGAGCACGCTCAAACGGCTACAAACGGTCAACGCACCCTCTTTACACGCCGCGACAAGGTGCGCTACGCCACGCTACATCTATAGCTAGCTACATCGCCGGGTGTCTCAAGTAGCCAGCTGTAGCGTAGCGTACCATGTTTACACACCGCTCCAACAAGCTACTATGGGCGGACCCGGTGCAGCAGGGATAGCACATAGGCGTGCAACAATCTTGGATTACGAGCCGTCCATATGATGATAGGACAGCGCAATATCGTCAGGATTGGCCAGGCATCGCAGGAGGCTGGTTAATAGAGCACGCTCGAGTAATTGTGTAGTGTGACTGGTCAGCTCCTTAAATATCCCGCCCTATGCTGCGACTACCAATCATAAAGCAGGAGCGACCTCCAATGATCGCAGATGGGGCGCGGTAACATGGCGACTGTGTCACGCCTTAGATACATGGCAGCCACATCGCCGGGTGTCCAGAGTTGCCTTCCGTTGCTTCTTTACACGCCGATACAGCTCGCTACAATCGGCGATGTTGCCTTAAGTTTATGAGCAGAGCCCATAAACAGATGTATCTGTCGCCGGCTGTAGCGTCGCCTCTTCAGACGCCGCTACTACAGGCGATATGGACGCTACAAGCTACAATTGTAGCGCGATGTATCCAGCCTGCCGTCGCGGCGTGTAAAGGTACCTTAAGGAATAATATTCGCATTTGATGCTCTATGCTCCCTGCCCTAATAAAGTTCTTTGGATTGTTCATTGGCTAGGTGTCCCTTCCTGTTCTGTCGCACACCCTGTTACAATAACTCATTTAGTTTATCTAGAAGATAGTCTCTGGCTACATGTGCAGCGGTCATTCTGGTTAGAGGACCTCCACCTTCTCAAGTCCATACTTTGTAAGGGTACTGCCACATTGCATTGTAGCACCCATTCACTGGTCCCGTCAGGGCTTATGTCCGAACTCCATCCCCCCCCCCGTTTCGGGCATATGTGCCAATGGGGCCATTGATGGAGTCAACATGGGCTTTGTTGTGCACCATTTTTGAGAGGATACGTTGACTGCACGCAGACACCTACCGTAAATACAGTCGGCTGTATTCTTTCCTCCACAGTCCATTTAATTTCAGGCGGTTGTCCAAGGCAGGTTTATAGCCTTTCCCCAACTCTATCTCGCTACAGGGGTGGCTATCTCTTCAGAACAGCTTTCTCCTCCATTTCTTACAGGTGACCCTAGATTTCTCTGATTGGGTCAGCTGCAGAGGTAATCAGGTTAGGGTGACAACAAACTGTATCAAAATAGTGTTGTAATAATAATAATGGATAACTCAGGAGTCTTTTTGTGTGGAGCAAAGAGACAACAGAACACAGTTTATAGGTGAAAAAGTATATTATCACACACGATGATTAACAACAAAGTGCAAAGAAAAACAAAAGTACATAAACACACAGTGTAGATATTGAATGAAGCCAAATGAAAAGGAAAAAGCAGTCAGCAGAGCCGTCTTTAAAGTACAGTTTACACTTGGAGATCCTATAAAACAAAAATCTATGGCAAGTCCAAACAATGAGATGTTTAAGCAAGTCTATATAACACATTAAATCATCCAAGAAGGCCTGGGAAGGAAGTGTTAGAAAAGTCCAGAACCAGATGCAGAGCAAATTACCAGAGTCAAGAAGTCCAGAACAGTCTCTTGCTCTGCATCTATTTGAACATAGGAAATGACAGAGCACTTAATAAAGCAACCAGCTTATGTGTCAGCAAAGGCAGGGGGAGGCAAGAGTCGCAGCAGAGGAAGTAGCACAAGAAGCCAGAAGCTGAAGGAACGCTAGCACAGGTGTAGGTAGCAGAATCTTTCAAGAGCAGCAATCAGGAGATTCCAAAAGGATTTGCAGTAGTAGGCGAGAATTTAAGAAGCCACTAGGAACAGGAAACCAGGCAGAATGCTCTAGAAATGACTAGAGGCTGGAGTGGGGTTTATAAAGGCAGGAAGACAAAGGGCACATGAAGTAAGGTACACCATCTTGAAAGAAGGCAAGAATGCCCAAAAAGTAATCAAAATGTTCAGAGTCCTGACAAGTGTGCTACAACTTGCTGTCTGTGTCCTCTGCAAGTGACCCCAGGTGGCAGGAATCTGACCCTTAAGTAGCATTGAAATTTCTATAGTGCATACTTATTTACTTGCTTTCCTCTACTCAGTCATATATAAAGTAGCCTACTTAACAGAATGCTACCTGGATTAAGTAGAGCATGGCACCCGCTGACTCCTCTCACCAGCTAGTTCTTCATGCTGAGCTTTTACAGGTGTGGTTCTCTCAACAGGGTGTTTATTTGCTCTCTTCTTTACAGGTGACCTTAGATTTTTCTGATTGGGTGAGTTGCAGAGGTAATCTCAGAATGTATTTCTTGGCAGGCTTCTAGCCTTTCCCCAGCTCTAAATCGCTACAAGTGTGGCAATCTCATCAGGACAGCTTTCTTTTTTATTCCTTGCGGTTCACCCCACATTTCTCTGGTTGGGTCAATTGCAGAGGTAATTTCTCCTCTACACTGTGTTCCAAATTATTATGCAAATTGGTTTTAAGTGTCATAGGGTTGTTTTTTTTTTGTTTTTTTTTAATGAAACCCATTGATGGTATTGTGTCTCAAGGTTCTTTGGATCATTGAAATCAATCTCAGATATCTGTAATAATTAGTTTGGCAGGTGAGCCCAATAAAAGGAAAACTGGGTGTTCCACAATATTACGCAGGCCACAGTTTTCAAGTAACATGGGAAAGAAAAATGATATCTCTGCTACCAAAAAGCAACAAATAGTGCAATGCCTTGACCAAGGGATGAAAACATTAGATATTTCACGAAAACGTAAGCGTAATCATCGTATTGTGAAGAGATTTGTGGCTGATTCTGAGCACAGATGTGTTCGTGCAGATATAGGCAGAATGAGGAAGGTTTCTACCAGGCAAATTCATCGGATTAAGAGAGCAGCTGCTAAAAAGGCCTTACAAACCAGCAAACAGATATTTGAAGCTGCTGGTGCCTCTGGAGTCCCTCGAACCTCAAGGTGTAGGATCCTTCAAAGGCTTGCTGTGGTGCATAAACCTACTATTCGGCCACCCCTAAACAGTGCTCACAAGCAGAAACGGTTGCAGTGGGCCCAGACATACATGAAGACTAATTTTCAAACAGTCTTGTTTACTGATGAGTGCCGAACAACCCAGGAAGGTCCAGATGGATGGAGTAGTGGATGGTTGGTACATGGCCACCATGTCCCAACAAGGCTGCGACGTCTGCAAGGAAGCGGAGGAGTCATGTTTTGAGTTGGAATCATGGGGAAACAGCTGGTAGGCCCTTTAAGGTTCATGAAGGTGTGAAAATGATCTCTGCAAAGTATATAGAGTTTTTGACTGAGAACTTTTTTCCATGGTACAAAAAGCAGAAACGTGCCTTCAGAAGCAAAATCATCTTCATGCATGACAATGCACCATCTCATGCTGCAAAGAATACCTCTGTGTCATTGGCTACTATGGACATAAAAGGAGATAAACTCATGGTGTGGCCACTATCTTCCCCTGGCCTCAACCCTATAGAGAACCTTAGGAGTGTAATCAAGCAAAAGATCTATGAGGGTGGGAGGCAGTTCACATCAAAACAGCAGCTCTGGGAGGCTATTCTGACATCATGCAAAGTAATACAAGCAGAAACTCTCCAGAAACTCACAAGTTCAATGGATGCAAGAATTGTGAAGGTGAGAGCAAAGAAGGGTTCCTATGTTAACATGTAACTTGGCCTGTTAGGATGTTTTGGAGTTAAATAGCTTTTTATTTCAGTGAATGTGACCTCCAAATGCTGCAAATTCAACAAATGAGCATTTTCAGTTCTTTCAAACATATCAAATGTTTAGAAACTCTACTGTGCCTAATAATTTGGAACAGTGCATTTAGAGGTTTTTTTTTTAATTTTTAAGATTATACTGCTATCATTGGGAGGTTTCTTCAAAAAAATGTTATGTATATTCTAACGGGTGATGACTTTTATTACACTGACTGTCATTTGCACTGACCATTTAGGAAAATCAGAGAAAAAGAACATTTGCATAATAATTTGGAACACAGTGTAGTAATGTAGCCTGGGGTGACAACTGATCAGAATAATGTGCTACAACATGCTGCTTGTGCCCTATGCAAGTGACCCCGGGCTGCAGGAATCTCACCCTTATGTCACATAGACATGTCTATAGTCATACTTATTCACATACTCTCCTCCATTCAATCAAAAATAAAGTAGTCGATTTAACCCACTACTACCTGGATCAACTAGGATATAGCACCCGCTGAATCCACTCACCAGCTATTTCTTAAAGAGAATATCATGATGGAGGCTCTTTCATCTACTCTATGTGTCATTGTTTGTTCAAGAAGAAAAATACAGCCACTAGTGATATGACCCTGTCTTCAAACTAACACCCTCTTTTCCTTTTCCTCACTTCTTTACTTCCCGTTCCCCTTCATGCTATCCCTGTACCCTGTAAACCTGAATGAAGAATCTTCTTGGACCCAATGGTTTTCAGACGCTTTCAGATAAGTTCAGCAGGTCAAGGAAGATTTGCTAACTCTTTCGGGTGTTCTCGCCCTTATACCAGGAGGCTTCTGGATGTCCCAGGAAAATTTGAAAAAGTAGAGACTAATCTTTCTTTCTTCTATTTTGGACTATACTTGGTGGTCAACCATGAAACTCTATAGACGTCCATTGATTATGAGGAGCCTCTATGGTATTATGGGGATACCCAACTTTAGGATACTGTTTGGTCTCAGGTACCTGCAATGTGTTACTATACAGCAGTGCCGGGACAAGGCATTTTGGTGCCCTAGGCAGGTAAGGCAAACGGCACCCCCCCCCCCTCCCCGAAATATGTCTGGGAATAAAAATGTCAACATACTTTGAAAGTAAATTTAATTTAACGGGGACCTATAAAAGGTTCGTCCAACCACACTGCAGAGACACACTGATAGGATGTTTACATTGTGAGCCCCAATGGGGACAGTGTTCATGATGTATGTAAAGTGCTGTGGAGTTCATAGTGTAATATAAATGCAAAAAGTATTATTCTTAATATTATGTCACAATACCAGGATCTGAGGATCTTCTATTTCGAGGTCAGGGGCTCTCTGATGCCATGTTGCTGCTTGTCTCGCTGTTGTCCTCTTTTGACACTGCAGTGCGGTGGACAAGAGAGCATTAACTGGTTAATAACAAGAAGTATGGAGTGTACTAACAGAGCCATAAACCCTCCCCATACCATGAAGTATGGAGTGTGTACTGAGCCATAAACCCTCCCCATACCATGAAGTATGGAGTGTGTACTGAGCCATAAACCCTCCCCTTACCATGAAGTATGGAGTGTACTGACTGAGCCATAAACCTCCTCATACCATGTCCAGCAGACATTGTAGGATTACTACCCGTATATACTCGTGTATAAGCCGACCCGTGTATAAGCCGACCCCCCTACTTTTGCCCCAAAACCTGGGAAAACCTATTGACTAATATATATATAAGCCGAGGGTGGACCCCAGCACAGGTATACAGCCCCAGCAGTGTGGTATACAGCAGCCTCCCCAGTGGTATATACAGACCCCAGTGGTAATACAGCAGCCCCAGGGGTAATACAGCAGCCCCAGGGGTAATACAGCAGCCCCAGGGGTTATACAGCAGCCCCAGGGGTTATACCGCAGCCCCAGGGGTAATACAGCAGCCCCAGGGGTAATACAGCAGCCCCAGGGGTTATACCGCAGCCCCAGGGGTTATACCACAGCCCCAGGGGTAATACAGCAGCCCCAGGGGTTATACAGCAGCCCCAGGGGTAATACAGCAGCCCCAGGGGTAATACAGCAGCCCCAGGGGTTATACAGCAGCCCCAGGGGTAATACAGCAGCCCCAGGGGTAATACTGCAGCCCCAGGGGTAATACAGCAGCCCCAGGGGTTATACAGCAGCCCCAGTGGTATATCCAGGCCCCAGCAATATATACAGCAGCCCCAGTGGTATACATAGGCCCCAGCAGTATATACAGCAGCCCCAGTGGTATATACAGCAGCCCCAGTGGTATATACAGGCCCCAGTGGTGGTATACACAGGCCCCAGTGGTGGTGTATACAGGCCCCAGTGGTGGTGTATACAGGGCCCAGTGGTGGTGTATACAGGGCCCAGTGGTGGTGTATACAGGGCCCAGTGGTGGTGGTGGTGCATACAGGGCCCAGTGGTGGTGGTGGTGTATACAGGGCCCAGTGGTGGAAGTGGTGTATACAGGGCCCATTATGCGGACTGGGGGGGGGCGCCTTTGCACACTCACCGCCACCGGTCACCGAGGCCGCCGTCACCGTGCGTCTGCTGGCTGTACGGAGGAGGAGAGGAGGGGCGGGCAGAGCTGCGGGACAGGAAGTCGGAGTCCTGCCCTCCTTCCTCTCTGGCCAACGCGCCGCGCCGCCGGCAGCCAGCACGGGGCCTCCAGGGGGCGGGCAAAAATGCGCCCTCCACAAGATGGCGCCCTAGGCGATCGCCTAGGGTCGCCTAGCTGTCGTCCCGGCCCTGCTATACAGTCTGCAACCTAAAGTATCTAACAACCTCAGAAAAATTGCACAAGGTCACTCATGAGAAGAACCTGAAGATCCTGGGGTATCTTCCATACCATTCTTGGTGGAAAACCATGGAACTCTATAGAAGTCCATTGATTATGAGCACTGCAGCCTCTATGGTATTATGGGGATACCCAATTTTAGAATACTATATGATTTGAGGGGGATTTTCAATGTGTTACTTTACAAAGTGCAACCTAAAATATCTAACAACCTAAGAGGAAATTTGGCACAAGGCCACCGACGGAGAAGCACCTGAAGGTCCTGAGGTATCATCCAGATTATTCTTGGTTGTCACCCATGTGACTGTATAGATTTCCATTGATTATGAGGAGCCTCTATGGTATCAGGAGGATGCCCAACGTTAGGACACTGATTTTCCGATGTCAGAGAGATCTGCAATCTGTTACCATACAGTCAGCAACCTAACATATCTAACAACCTAAGAGCAACATTTGCACAAGATCACCCATGGAGAAGATCCTGAGGTGCAAGTAATAATCTGAACCAGCGCTTTCACCTACCATGTGCCCAATATTACTGCAGTCTCGCTGTGTGATAGAGCGACACATAATGAGTTCTCTGGTACCAGTGTTATCTATTACCCCTGCACCCCTACCCCTTAATATCTCTACCCACGGTGTGATGCAGTGGCTTGCTGCATTGCAAATATGCATGCTTAGACTTGTAGTTCAGCATGTCATGGACTGCAATAGAAACCCATAAAGGTCACTATGGAACTTGTAATGCCATAAGGGTTAAGTTTGCAAGTTGCTGAGATGATGGGTGTGACTCATACCTTATTATGTGTGTTTGGATTAACACATTTGGGCTGACATAGACACCATGGATGTCTGGAGAGACTGGCAGAACCTGTGAGGGCTCGCTTTCGGTATTTGGAGCAGCCATTGTCCTGGAAGGCACCTGGGATGATAGGCTTGGAAGTGGCTGGCATCTTGGAAGACACATGGTGAGGAGACCATTGGTGAGCCTGGAGTGCCTCGGTGTTCAGGAAGCTTCAGTCCTGCTGAGGGTCTGGAACTGATAGGAGTTGGTGATCCCAGTGAGGCAGTTTTCTGGACTGTAGACTGCCTGGTCTGTGTGTGGGTTGTGATGCCTGAACTGACACACTGTGACGAACTATGAAAGTAAATGTCAGGTGGGTGTATCCGCCATTGGAACAGATTGGGATGTCACTAAGGGTACCTTTACACGCCGCTACTGGCGGGTGGATACAACCAGCTACTTCACGTGCACGAGCACGCACAAACGGTTACAAACGGTCAACGCACCATCTTTACACGCCGCCACAAGCTACACTACGTTACATCTATCTCTGGATACACCGACGGGTGCATCAAGTCACCTTCTGTAGCTCATCTTACCTCATTTACACACCGCTATAACAAGCTAATATGGGCGGAACAAAGGCAGCAGGACAACACATAGGCGTGCCACAATTGTGGATTACGAGGCGTCCGTACGCTGATAGGACAAAGCCAGAACATCATGATTGGGCAGGCATCGCAGGAGGCTGATTAATACTTGACGCTCGAGCACTTGTGTAGTGTGACTGGTCAGCTCCTTAAATATGCCTCCCTATGCAGCGTCTACCAATCGTAACGCAGGAGCTTCCACCAATGATCGCTGAAGGGGGGCGGTATCCCGGAGGCTGTGTCACGCCCCAGCTACATACCAGGTACATTGCCTGGTGTCGACACATCCCTTCTGTTGCTTCTTTACACGCCGATACAGCTCGCTACAATCGCCTGGGTAGCCACCTGTTTCCGGCAGTGCTCGGAAACAGATGTATCTGTTGCCGGGTGCCTCCTATCGTCTTCACACGCCGCTACTACGGGGTATTTTGCCGCTACAAGCTACATTTGTAGCCTGTAGCTGGTTGTATCCACCCGCCAGTAGCGGCGTGTAAAGGTACCCTAATGATATAAATGAACTGTGCACTGTATGCAGTTTATGATGTCTTAATAAACTGCTGGACTTTATTTTATGGAAAAAAATGTACCTGTTGCCTCAATCCCGCCACCATTTAAGTGTCCCCCAACACGCTCAGTGAGAAAATCGCCACTCTGGTCACCTCGCTCTCCTAGAGTCCTAAAAGTCAAACCTCACCAAAGGTTTCTTCATGCGCTTTTCTTTTTTAGCATCAATTCTGTGCTTTTGTGTAAATTTATCATTTGTTTTAATAGCTTTTTTTTTGCATCTCTTATGTTTGATAACACAGAATATAAAATGAATGAAACACTTAAAACCTAAAAAAAACCTGCCATATCGAAAGTGCAATCATTTCACACTTCTCTTAAATTACGTGACCTTTTTTGCTAACCGTGGCTTCCTCCAGGTATCGCTTCTTTGATGTCTTATTTTTGCGATTAACGAAAAACATGTAAAGAAAATATAAAAAAGCTATAAAATAATGCATGAAAATTAAATATTTAAAAAACAAAATAAAGAATGCGTAAAGGAAGTCTACGGTAAAACGACAAAAAAGTAAGAATGATGTTTCCCATTTAATAGTTTCTGAAAATTGTATGCTGTAATATGCCAGGTGTGAATGCAGCGTGTCAGGTGGGTCACATTGGAGGGGGGGTCCTGTGATCGGGAGGTCGCTCGCTGTTGTTCTTAATAAACAAAAACCTTGACAAAAGTCCAGAGAAGCTAAAAGCTGTGAAAAGCCTGGAACGCGTGAGTGTCAGCAGCCAGCGGCGGGGAATAAAGCACACAGCAGACAGCACTAGAAGCCAGGAGTCAGCTGAGATCCACCCTCCGCAGACACCGCTGAATGGCAAAGTGTACTGACCGTGGGTGTGATCCCGAGTGCGACTCGACCTACATTACGCTGCTTTATTTCACCGCTCAGGATCGCTCCGCAGCTCTCTTTCCAAAGAGTTTTTTGTCATATTTTCCTGCCTAGAAATGACCTCGATATTCCACCGAGCGACGCACAGAAGAGGAGCGCCTGCGGACAACAGCGACATGTCGAGCGAGGAAGAGCCGCTTTTCCAGACCGGTCCTGACGATGGGAACAGAATCAATGTAAGTAAACACTTCTTTCTAAAAAATAAATGAGTTAATCCTGAGCTTCTTGGTTCTTGAATATAATTCTAAAAATGCAGTAAAGACTGACACAAAGGCAGAACATAAGATTTAAAAAGTTTTCTAGGATCTTCCAGAAACATCATCTACAGGTTGATCACGGTATTGCACCACTGAAGTGAATAGTGCAATACCACAAACAACCTGTAAAACAGAGGTGGCGCTATCTTTTTTTTTTTTAGAATTTTGTACAGTGCAGATGTAAATAAATATAAAAAAAATGTGTTTATCCTGAGCTTCTTGGTTCTTAAATATAATCCTATATATGCCGTAAAGACTGACACAAAGGCAGAAAAATTTAAAAAGTTTTTCTAGGATCTTCCAGAAACACCATCTACAGGTTGATCGTGGTATTACAACTCCATTGAAGTGAATGCTGCAATGCCACAAACAACCTTGAAGACAGAGGTGGCGATATCTTTAGAAGAAGGCAGCTTTTTTATTTTTAGAATTTTATGCAGTGCAGATGTACAATAAACGTAACAAAATTAGTTTATACCGAGCTTCTTGGTTCTTGAATATAATTGTAAAAATGCAGTAATGACTGACACAAAGGCAGAAAGAAAGATTTAAAAAGTTTTTCTAGGATCCAAAAACACCATCTACAGGTTGCTTGTGATAGTCAATGGTGCAATACCACACACAACCTGTAAGACAGAGGTGGCGCTATTTTTGGAAGAAGGCAGGTGAGTTTTTTTTTTAGAATTTTGGGCAGCGCAGATGTATGTATACTTTTTATTTGCTACTGTTAAGACCCCCATAAATGTTGTATAACGGAACCATGGGCGCCATGACTCCTTCTTCAGAGGTCAATAATATGGTTCAGAAGATTGGAGATTGAAAGGAGATTTAGGCTTTCTATATATCTCATTGTATCTGGCCTGGAATTTAGAGTGCTCCAATTTTGCTCAATGTGCTCCAATTTTTGAGCAAATGGAAGAACAAAGCCCCCCTATCCACTCACACTGTTCATCCTGGGCTGGCTGATTTGTGAATAGAATACTAGAAGTGCAGTGAAGACTGACACATGAGTAGAAATGTAGTAAAGATTAAAGGGGAGGCTCCAACATTTTCAATGGAAATGGAGTGAGGGCCGCTCATGCGCCTTTGTTCATCTGTATGGAGCTCGGGGCACTTTGTTTTTGCTATATTTTTGATCTCTCGGAGCAATGACCTCTCCGCTGACAGCAGGGAGCAATGAGTACCCGTACTCTTGGTGAGGGGGCGCATCTATCGCATATTTATGGAGACGTTATCCCAAAGGTAGATGCCACTTGTAGACCTCAGAAGCCGCTTTTAATTAGTCGCGAAGATTCCGAATTCTAAATTAAAGAGAAAAAAATGCTAAAAATTGGAGAAAAAAAAAACCCTGGCTTGAGCTGTGTCCGGAGAATAAAACATGGCGTCCACTAAGTAGATGCATCAGTGACTCCGAGAAGTGAATTAGTAAAGATTCCGGATAATTCCATCTGACAGTCGCGCTCTATGAAAAGCTTTAACCTTGTCGTTTTCATCATGGATTAATCTACAATAAACCTAATTGTTACAGTGTGTCGTCAGGTCAGGAGAAGAGCGAGTGCCGGAGAGGAAGAGTCCAATGTGGGGAGACCGGATATAGATGTATATTATTTATATAACATATAAAAAATAACAACAATATATTTAAATAATATTAAAGGGTTAGTGACAGTGGGAATTAAAGGGATATTCCCCCCTGGACTGAAGCTATCCTAATAATCACCTTCTCCCTGTGCTTTCAGTTTTAAAGGGGGATGCTGTTAAAGATTTCCATATGTGGGACCCTCTGAAAACCAATGTGGAATGGTTGCTGATTGCGGATTGCATCAGCCCCCTGCAGTGTACTTGACAGTGTCATTCAAAGGACAATTATGCAGTCAGATAGAACTAGTCACCAATGAAATCCTGTGGGATACAATGCCCTGAAATGGGAGCTGGGGAATATAACTTGTTTCTACAGATCCTCAGCCTGAAACCATCCTAATAATCCTCGGATCACCTTTTCCCTGGTGCCTTCAGTTTTAAGAGGGTAGGCTATGAAAGATTTCCACATGTGGGACACTCTACAATGACGTAAATATGGAGTAACTTGAAGCTCAACCTTAAATTTTAATTATGCCAGACGTACTATTCTGTTATTCTGCAAGTCAAAGGACATGAGCCATTGATTCATGTAAGACTGACCAGTGCCACAGTTTGTCTGCTAATTTGCGGAATCATTTCTGATTGCGGAATGCATCAGCCCCACGCGGTGTACTAGACTGTATCATTCAAAGGACAATTATGCAGTGAGTTAGAACTAGTAACCAATGAATGAACAGCCATCTTCCAACAATCCTATGGGACACAATGCCCTGAAATGGGAGCTGTGGAAAATAAAAAGGGGCCTCCTCTACCTGATGTGATTCTACAGGTTCTCAGCCTGAAGCTATCCCAATAATCATCAGATCACCTTCTCCCTGGTGTCTACAGTTTCAGTTTTATGGGGGGATGCTATGAAAGATTTCTATATGTGGGACCCTCGCCTATAACATCCATATGATCAGTGGAGTAACTTGAAGTTCAGCCTTACCTAGTAGCATAAACTGAGCCTTGTTTGCCCTAGCGTAACATTTCCAGCAGAGCCCCCAACTATCATGCCTTTATAGTATTGGTCTTCTCACATGGGCCAAAGAGATTTTTTGGGCCCCTTAGACTCCAAAACTGGTGCAACAGCAACCTATTATATACACCTACTATAGTTTTCCTATGTAGCTGAAGACAATTTTGAGGGGTAAACGAAGCTCTTTGGGGCAACCTCTGTATGACCTGCATACATAGTATGCATACTTGCCAACAATCCTAATTTTGGAAAAATGTGTGGTTTTGGCAAACCACCAGAAGTGTACATTCCTGTGTGCTTTGTTTGTTCTGAGCAATATTAGAATGTAAGTAATTAATGGCTATGTCCATGCTTATAAAAAAGAATTGTCTATATGGGCCTTGTGACAACTCAGCATCTGGCCACTTGTGCGGGGGTGAACTTTTTTTAATTATGCCAGACATACTATTCTGTTATTCTACAAGTTAAAGGAGATGAGGCATTGTTTCATGTGAGACTGTCAGCTGCCTTCTTTTGTGTGCTATGTTGTGAAATGCATGCTGATTTCACATTGCATCAGCCCCCTGCGGAGTACTAAACTGCGTCATTCAAAGGACAATTATGCAGTGAGATAAAAGTAGTGACCAATGAGGGAACAACCATCTCCCACCAATCCTGTGGGACACAATGCACTGAAATGGGAGCTGAGGCATACAAAAAGGGACCTGCTTCTTTCCCCAGTATGATTCAAAAGGCCATCAGCCTAAGGGCCATGGTTAAAGAATTATATTATTACACCAATAATTATATTATTACACCAATTTTGAGTTCTCTTTTTTGACAAGTCCAGCCTTCCTAAAAAATAGCTTCTGCATATAAATTGCAGAGAAATGTTGTCAGGATGCCTCCTTGTCTGACACTTGGCTCGGCTTTGAACCATGCCAAGCCACCATGCTTCGCTCGGACTGTTGCATCTTGGTTGATGAAAAGGTTCCTTATGAGGCTGACCAGATGGTTCAGCATACCCATATCCTACATATAAAAAAGCCAAGAAGCCAGCGCTGCCTAAGGTGAGCATGCAATACAAAAAGTGCATGTGCACATAATTTCTAACTGTACTTTAAACTGAGACATTTGGCAAACAATTGATCAATTCTTTGAGCTACCCCGCCACGTCATGGCATTCTCAGATGGGGCAGTCCTACTCTACATATTGTAATTCGCTGTGCCATTACAGCCTCCTGAATGCATTAAAAGCAGAACCATATCAAGTATGCAGTATGGAAAAAATATGTGTATTTACACTATTTATTTTTCCAATTTTTCTGACTGTGCTGGCTCCCCCTTTACTTCACTTTGAATGGTCTAGTGGCTGACCACCACTTTGCCGTGCACGCCAGATTCTGTCCGTTTCCATCTGCATTGACGTTAGTAATTTTAGTAACTGTTCACACACACAGTTATCACACTCTGCCCTCAGGCTAAGTTTGATTTAGCTTCATTCACCTGAACCTAACTTTGCTTCTATCCATAAGTGCTGGTGTGGTCCAGTGAGGGTTAACTGTGAAATAGCCCAGGCATTTGTGGTGCAGGCTGCAGGTGTTTGGGCCTCAGTTGGCTTCTATTCACTGACCTAGGCTGACACCTTGGAAGCATGGTCTGATATGCATAAGGTGAGTGATTGCTTTATATGGTCCATTTTATATGTATTTTGCTGTTTTAGGACACAACAAAAATTAAAAATTTATAGAATAGGACCACTCTATCTGAGACATTCCTTGACGTGGAAGAGTGGCTCAAAAGATTATTTAATCTTTTGCGAAATGTCTTATCACTGTGCAGTATGGAAAAAATATGTGTATTTACACTATTTATTTTTCCAATTTTTCTGACTGTGCTGGCTCCCCCTTTACTCCATATCCTACATAGTATTCCAAAGTTTCTGGTGATCAGCACAGATGAAGGCTTTGCTGTAGTCATTGAAGCAAAAATAGAGCTCCTTATTGTATTCTTTGGCTTTTTCCATTAACCATCTCATGTTAGCAATTACCGTATATACTCGTGTATAAGCCGACCCGTGTATAAGCCGACCCCCCTACTTTTGCCCCAAAAATCTGGAAAAACCTATTGACTCGTGTATAAGCCGAGGGTGGACCCCAGCACAGGTATACAGCCCCCAGCAGTGTGGTATACAGGCCCCCCCCAGTGGTATACAGGCCTCCCCAGTGGTAGTATACAGCAGCCCTAGTGGTAGTATACAGCAGCCCCAATGGTAGTATATAGCATCCCCAGCAGCCCCAGTGGTAGTATACAGCAGCCGCAGTGGTAGTATATAGCAGCCCCAGTGGTAGTATATAGCAGCCCCAGCAGTAGTATACAGCAGCTCCAGTGGTAGTATATAGCAGCCCCAGTGGTAGTATATAGCAGCCCCAGTGGTAGTATATAGCAGCCCCAGCAGCCCCAGTGGTAGTATACAGCAGCCCCAGTGGTAGTATATAGCAGCCCCAGTGGTAGTATACAGCAGCCCCAGTGGTAGTATATAGCAGCCCCAGTGGTAGTATATAGCAGCCCCAGTGGTAGTATATAGCAGCCCCAGTGGTAGTATACAGCAGCCCCAGTGGTAGTATACAGGAGCCCCAGCAGCCCCAGTGGTATATACAGCAGCCCCAGTGGTATGCAGGCCTCAGCAGTATATACAGCAGCCCCCAGGGGTTATACAGCACCCCCCAGGGGTTATACAGCACCCCCCAGGGGTTATACAGCGGCCCCCTGGGGGTACCCAGCAGCCCCCAGGGGGTACCCAGCAGCCCCCTGGGGGTACCAACATCCCCCTGGGGGTACCAACAGCCCCCAGGGGGTACCCAGCAGCCCCCTGGGGGTACCAACAGCCCCCTGGGGGTACCAACAGCCTCCAGGGGGTACCCAGCAGCCCCCTAGGGGTACCAACAGCCCCCTGGGGGTACCAACAGCCCCCAGGGGGTACCCAGCAGCCCCCTGGGGGTACCAACATCCTCCTGGGGGTACCAACAGCCCCCAGGGGGTACCCAGCAGCCCCCTGGGGGTACCAACATCCCCCTGGGGGTACCAACAGCCCCCAGGGGGTACCCAGCAGCCCCCTGGGGGTGCCAACAGCCCCCTGGGGGTACCAACAGCCCCCTGGGGGTACCAACAGCCCCCTGGGGGTACCAACAGCCCCCTGGGGGTACCAACAGCCCCCTGGGGGTACCAACAGCCCCCTGGGGGTACCAACAGCCCCCACAAGCTGGCACTGTCCCCCCTTGTAAGTGCCCCCCCCCCCGCTACTTCTACATTACCATCCCGGTGTTCTGATCGGCGCCGCTCCTCCGTGCTGCGTCTTCATCCTCCCGCGCTGGCTGCATCCGGGTTCTCCAGCGGTCGCGCGATGACGTCACATCGCTGCGACAGCCGGAGATCACGGATGGAGCCAGCGAGGACGGGAGGATGAAGAAGCACCGAGGAGCGGCGCCGATCAGAACACCGGGATGGTAATGTATAAGCACCGGGGGGGGCCCTTACAAGGGGGGACAGTGCCAGCTTTTGGGGGGGCCATATGCACTGCTTCCCCCTGCCGCTGATTGACAGGGGGATGCAGTGCATATTTAATGAGCGGCCCCACGTGACGGGGCCGCTCATACAGCAGCCCCCCCCCGCCTCCTCCAGCCTCCACAGCCCCCACCACACAGCCCCCACCACACGGGTCTACCGTATAGACCCGTGTATAAGCCGAGGGGGGGACTTTTCAGCCCAAATTTTGGGCTGAAAAACTCGGCTTATACACGAGTATATACGGTACATCTCTTGTACCTCTGCCTTTTCTGAATCCTGCTTGTTCTCCTGGAAGCTCTTTGTCAGAGTTAAGGTACCGTCACAAGGCACGACATTGGAACGATGTCTGCAACGATCTCTTGGGCGCGCAGTCATTGCAGACATCGCTTTCACATCGTTGGTGAGATGTCACACATCTAGATATCGTGGACAACTCACCAACGATGTTGTGAGCAGGGATCGTTCGCAAACCCCTCGAATGATCCCTGCTCATTGGTGTGAATGGTCGAAGTCGTCCATGACATCGTTATCACGGTGTCACTCAGAACAATGCAGCAGGTTGCTGGAGTTGAGATCATTAGGTTTTCCAACATGTTGGTAAACCCGTCATCTCAGATTCAACGATTTATCGTAGCAACTTGCCAGAGTCACACGCAACGAGGTCGCAGCGACGTCGCTGGTATGCCACCAAACCCGTGACGTATCAGCGATGTCGTGGACAATGTCGTGCCCTGTAACGGTACCTTAAGGCTGGTGCCGTCTTTGTAGGATCTTCAGTAGTATTTTGCTGATATGAGATAGGAGCATGATAGTCCGATAGTTTCAACAGTGAGTAGCCTCTCCCTTCTTCGGTATAGGAATAAACACATATTTTGTCCAGTCCTTGGGCCATTTAGCAGAGTTAACACATATATTAACTGCTGCATCAAAAGACTTTATTAGGTCTGTTGGAATATGGAAACATCCAGTTGCTTTCTGTTTTTCAACTCAGTTGAATTGGGTTGGCGTAGATTGAGCTAGTTTGATTTGAGGTCAACTGAATTGCATTGAGTTGCCTTGACTTTAATAATATGGATTCTGTTGGGTTGAACTGAGTTAGGTTCAGTTTGATTAACTTTAATTGAGTTGAACTAGACTTAGGGTACCTTCACACAGCACGACGTTGGAACGATGTCTCTTAAGATCTCAGTCTTTTTTTACATCATTTCAACATCGCTGGTGAGAGCCACATGTCTAGATATCGTGGAAAACTCACCAACGATGTTGTGAGCAAGGATCGTTCGCAAAACCCCCGCAAACGATCCCTGCTCATTGCTGTGAATGGGCGAAGTTGTCCAGGACATCGTTATCGCGGTGTCACACAGAACGATGCTACCAGATCACTTGGACGACATCGTCAGATTTTAGAACATGTTCATAAACCTGGCAACTCCAACTTGACTAATTATCGTAGTTGTATCGTTCAGTTACAGGCACCGACGCACTAACGATGTTGTTTCAACATCATTGTACATGTCACTTTTGAGCCATGTAAAGGTACCTTTAGTTGAATTCAGCTGAGTAAACTAATTATGGTTGAATTTGAATAATTTTGTTTAGATTGCATTAACTTCAGTTTAATTGGGTTCAGTTGGAATGAGTTTGATTGAGTTGAATTGAGTTGGGTTTAGTTAAGTATGATTAGGTTTAGTTAAGTTGAAGTAAGTTGGGTTCAGTTGGGTTGGGTTGAATTGACCTTGGTTGAGCTGTACTGAGTGGATTTGACTTGGATACTTTAAAGTTGCGTTGGGCAGAGTTTAACTGAGTTGGACTCGGTTCAGTAAAACTGATCTTGTTTTGATTAAAATAATTTTGATTGACTTGGATTGAGCTGAATTGAATTGGGTGTAGTTGTGTTCAGTTGGATTGGTTTAAAGTAAAATTTAGTTGGGCTGAATTGAGCTGGGTTAAGTTTAAAATAACTGGGTTTTGTTAAGTTCAATTGAGTTGGGTTCAGTTGTGTTTAGACGCATTGACTTAAAATAAGTTGGATTCAGTTGAGTAAAATTAAGTTTGGCTCATTTGGAATAATTTTGACTTGATTGCATCAAGTTCAGTTGAATTGGATTGAGTTTGATTGAGTTGGGTTGCGTTTAGTATAGTTGGGTTTAGTTAAGTGGAATTGCGTTGGGTTGGGCTGGATTGAATTGACCCCGGTTGAGTCGGACTGAGTAGATTTGATTTTGATTGAGTTGAATTGAATTGGGTGTAATTGTGTTCAGTTGGATTGGTTTTGAATAAGCTGAATTCACTTGGGCTGAATTAAGTTGGGCTGAGTGTAGTATAGTTGGGTTTTGCTAAGTTCAATTGAGTTGGATTCTGTTGAATTTTATTGGTTGACCTAGACTGATTTGGACTTTTTTACGTTGAATTGGATAGAGATTGATTCAGTTGGGTTCAGTTGAGTCTTGTTGAATTGAAGGTTGAGCAATTTCCCCTTGCAGTCACTTTACAATGTGTCATTCACCACCGTATGGGGACAGGGTAGGTGTGGAGAGCCATGTCAAAAATTCGGATTTTGATTCTCCTGTATTCTTTCATCACTTCTCATAGCCAACTAATCTAAGTAGGATTATTATTAAATAGTGGATTATAACTAAATTGTAGATTGTCAGATAGTATGCCACATTTCTTCCTTTTATCACATGACACTGGGTCTCCCAAAGACTCGTTCCAATGCCTGTAAAGCTCCACAAAGTATTGAGTTTAGCTTCTCTTTGCAGTACATAAAGTGTAATATACATTGAGGTAATCACTCCAGTGCACATTAGTGTTTTTCCCCTTTGGCAAGCTTACATTAAACAAAGAACAGATTGTAGTTTCATTTATTGGTATATAAATAATTCAGCCCCGGGCTACTTTCCATCATATCATCCAAGACACAGTTCATTGAATATGAGAGACCGCCTGAGGTCTTGTGCCAGGGACGTAAATACATTATTAACATCAAGACAACAACAGCCATTTCCTGCAATACATCACAGTGAACCGTGCGACCAAAGAATTAGAGAAACATTTGTTTAGGTCACCATTTCACTGATATCCTGGATCGGCTAAGGTTTGGAGCAAATAAAGGACAGATTTATAGAAACTTGCAGTACTACCTATGGCCACTTGGGGCAGTGAAGAGCCATTTAATAGACTCTATTCTAGGCAGAATTCACACATACCTCCTTGCGTTGTACAGTAATTGTGCAAGGCTGGAGTGTATACACATTTTGCATATTCATAAAGCTTTCTGTATGCATGTAGCGTACTTCAGATACAGCAGATTACATCTCTGGCCCGGTAATGCAGGCGGAGGGAAGCGAAGAGCATTACATAAAATGATAGCAATCACTTATGATCTGGAGCCGCTTCTAATATGTATTTATGATGCAGGTGTCTATGATAACAAAGCTGTCAAATAACTACTCTGTCGTTTCACCCGGGATGTATTCAAACCAAAGCAAATCGCCGTCAGACCTTTAGATTGGAAATTGCAGCTTAGAATAGTTTATTACATGGTGACAATAAATTAATGGTTTCATATATTTGCTATAAAAAAAGAGATTGTTCACAATTATAAGAATGAGTCTGATTTAATCTCATCTAATTAGAAACAGTGCCACCCAAGGCTATAAGGCTGTGTCTGGTATTGCAACTCACCCATAAATAGTACAGAGTCACAGATAGGATGAATGTGAACCGAACCCAGGTCCAGCCGACTATGTTGTTGTGGTTTCCACAATCAGGAGTATCAGCCTTAGTCCATTGCAGCCAAATCTTAGATGTTTTTAATGCACATGTGCAGTGAGAATAACAGACGCCTGACATGAGTTCAAGATGCTAAGAAATTCTGAGTTTATCACATAAGCACATAAACCTATACAGGGGGGTAGGCAACCAGGATTCATTAATTGGTTACTGAATATTAAACATAGCTAATCATTGGTTTCTAGAAGCTAATAGCTGATTGGATTATGCAGATTTATTCTAAATACATATGTACTTTTTCATGATTTGATACTATTGACCCATCACACTCCTTCATTATCTACTGTTTTGGAACATCTTCCCTTCTTATCAAAACATGCTAGACATTGGTTTCATTCCCAGACTATGTGGCCTTCACCGTTTCTTAAAACAGTCTATAGCCTGCAGTAAGCAACAGTTGATATAAAAACACTCAGGATCTACTTATTTCTCTTAAAGGCAGGTGACCTACTTAAAGGGATACATATACTGTATTCTAGATATGCAGTACACAGTCTTTAGATATTTTCATATATTGTTTTCCATATCAATGTAACGTCTGTTCCAACCTTCCCCTATTAGTAGATGTTGGGGAAAATTTCCGCTTCTTGCTTCTTTAGGAAGATATGCACGCTCAGATAGCCGAGTGTACATGTGTATGGGTACTCAGGAGACCAAAGGGGCCTTCAGCCAAGAGTGTAAAACCATAGAAAGAAGGAAGGATGTGTAAATAAAATTTGATATGATATAATAAATCTGATATGAAATCTATTACGAATCGATTACGACTGTTTTTTTTAAAGGAACTGTCCATGTAATATAGACAATAGCAAAGGCAGAAAAAGGGGAGAAAAACATTTATCTAACCCTGGGGCCCCTGCTGACCCATGATAATCACTGGACCTGCCTTTCTGTCATAGGCTTCAAGAGGTTTTAAGAGTATGTGGGCTCTTAGGGTACCTTTACACACGGCTACATTTGTAGCTTGTCACCAGGTAACTTACTGGCTGCAGTGAAATCATGGAGAGATTATTCCATTTGTACACAGCAACAAGATAGAACCATGTATCCATGATTTCACTGCAACCAGTAAGTTACCTGTGACAAGCTACAAATGTAGCCGTGTGTAAAGGTACCCTAACTGCACACTTTTTGTTTTTAATTAGCAATGTTTTTTTTTTCATATCCCAATATTTTCAGCAACTCATTATCATCAGAGGCAGGGATTACAATGTCTGATACCACCTCCATACACAGCTGATAACTCAGGAGCATCCAATCACAGGCGATGTCACAGGTGACCCTGATTCTCACCTCTTCACAATATCCTTTGCACACGCCTATAAAATGCTTCAGTACAAAAGCATCTGATCACTGCTGCTAATGTGCGTGTTGAGTTCCTTAAGGAAGTTAGAGGCTCAAAAACTCCAATGTGAAAATTTTCAATTTCTGTTTCTTAATTTTTGATATATAATGTGGTGTTGTAAAAAATTCGAAAAATTCCAAAGTAGGTAAAAATGAATATATTTAGCATAAAAACCTAATGAAACAATAGGTCATTTTCTGATCATTGCTTCTCTACAAGATTTTCAATATTGCCTGATTAAGCTTTGATCAGAGGACAGGAGGACACAGAAGCCCGGGAGGTTGTCACATATGGCCCGGACAGAGTGCTGGCTTGTAACGTCCTCCCTCGGCCCATCATGGATGACCTCTAGGCTGGAGTGTACAGAGGTTCCGTGGGTCACAATATCACTGCGTCTCCGGTCTGTCATAGAGAGAACCTCAGGTAACGATATATCTCACCGAGAGAAACATCTGGTGATGCCTGAGATGATGAATCACCACAGGTTTAACTAATATAACAGGAGTGTGAATTATTGATGGAGACATGGTGTAACCCTCACATCTCTCCGCAGGTGATAAGGAACATCAACACATTCGCCAGAACTAAGACATTGGCACAAGGATTTTTAGACATGGCCCTGTTCACGGCCAACGCTTCCCAGATGAAACACCTCCTCCAGCAGGGACCCGAGACGCCATTTTATTACTTCCTCATCTCCCTCCTGGTAAGTAGGACCTTTGAGATCTAGTTTAAGATCTGATGCCGAATGCCTTTGCTATAAATTCTTATTCCAGGCTCTTGTAACTTTGGTAACTTTTACCGTTCCCGTCATTTTGGAAAAATTGACCCAGGAATCCCAATATACTGTGATGTGTTTCGAGACGTAGATATTCTGGATTATCTGGGATTTAGTAACAATGTATTCATGTACTCAATACTAACTAGAGTATGGAGGTCGGTGTCCCGACGAACCTCATCTGATGGCAATCACAACGACATCACTGGTGGCCATTGACCAGAATCTATCAGTCAAAGTCAATGCCTGTTGACCCATGAGGCTGTCCTATGAAGACAACTTCTGTCCATTGCAGCACATGGACATTGGAGAAGATGCCTAATGCTGAGGACCTCCAAGCCAGAAGTAGGGGTTACACTGTTGAAACTTTTGGCATGCATGCTTGTTGACCCATGGGGATTTCATCTGAATGACCACCATATAATTCTACATTTCCAATTCAACATCCCCACCAGGAGCACATGGTGCATTTTGCTTCTGGCATCCTTGGACCTCACTACTATAATTGCTCAATTGGCAGGAATTGGCAGGTGCATTGCCTACACAAATTCTGCCCCTTTTTGCCAAGTCAGATCTTTTCAATTATCCTCAACAACTCTTCTGTACACCTCCATTAAAGAAGCCTTCTGGATACTATCCTTTCATGAAAGTTTCAGTTCAGCCTTGGAATTTGTGAGAGTCCAGTTTTTTAAGGACATCGTAAAAGAGTCGGCATCCCTGTCCCGCCAGTGCTGGTTAGGTAATAGGGACTGTGTGCACCTGACCTGTCCCTCAAGGTAGGAATTCCTAGGCTAATCCCTGTCCCCAAGATTACCACAGATGGTGGGTATGCCTGGAACTTACACCTTACTAGGATCCTGGATAAGACATTCCTAGGTGTCCCCCCTTCCCCAAGGAAGTGAAGGGGCACAGGTGAAAGAAAATTCAGTCAACTCAGGTAAGGCATCAGATATGAAAGGGCTCCTACATCTTCCCCAGTTGGTAGCTGTGCTGCTGCTAAAGGAATGAACACTTCTGCTTAACGAAGCGAGGTCCTTGACCATGGTTAGAAAAGAAATTCTCTATTCAACATGGAGTGAAGCCAGGGGGCGGGTAAATGTAGCAGAAGGGAGAGATAATCACAAGCTACAGCTGGAATGAAGGCTAAGAGAATTCTCAGCCAGTAGGAAAATAATTCTTAACCCCTTCAGCATATAAATGTGACACTAGTCACTACAGTAGAAAGTTGCAACACAGAATGTTAAAAGTAAGTCACAAAAAAACAGACTAAGAAGTGACATAGTCACTACTTACAGGAAAAGAGATAATAGAGTGGTCAGACAATCCGGTATCAGTTCCAGAAAAAGGAGTGGGCCGTATACTAAGGGAAGACAAAGATGTGGTCATATAATGATCTGAGATCAGGTATACCAAGAGAGTGAGACAAGGATCCAGGGAATAAACAGAGGCTTAAATAGTTCATGGTCCAGGGGTAAAGAAAAAAACAGGAAAAAGATAAAAGGTCCAGGGAACAGACAAAGAGTAAATAAAGGTCAGTCTGGGTCAGTTAACAGAGATCAGGATAAGCACAGGAGAACGGGCCACACAACACTCCATGCAAAGTGTAGGATTGGCAATAAACTGGGGAAGACTGCTCAACAATGAAGCAGAGTAATCACTGGAAGTAGAAACACCTGAGTGATCCAACCCTTCCCAGAAACAACATGGAGATTAACTCTGAACATAACCAGACTTAAAACTCAGCTAACTAAGAAGTCTTCATCCCAAGCCACCATCTTTGGCCAGCCCACACCCTCTGTTGCCCATAACTATAGGGTACATTGATGACTGGTACAATATTGTCCCCTATGGGTTAGTTACATATTTCCCCCTATCCATCCTTGGCAGAATCATCATAGCTCTTAGTAATGTACAGATTCATGGATCAGAAAAAAAAAATCTCCTGCCGTCTGACAAGAGGCGCCGTAATGGAAAGGCATAAAAATAAAGCAAGTTTTATAGCCGAGTATAAAAATATAACATCTCTTAAATATTTATCTGCCTTTGATGAAGCCAGATTCTTGATTGTGCCATGAAATAAGCTCAATCCGTTGACTTTACCGTCTGACGCCCGGTGTATATGACCCTTCTACAGACACTTCAATCAGATCCGGCAGAAGTTTCCGGCATCGGAGCATAAAACGAGGCAGGTTATGGCGGCGGAGGGTGTAAATCACTGACGGTTCCCTCTGTAATTAGACAATGGTTGATTGCCAGTTTTACACATGTACTCATAATGCAGAACCAATTAGAAAGGCTTAGTGGAAAGGCATAAGTACATTGAAAATAATCTAGTCATTGTCCCCCATGGGCATGATTTAGCAACTAAATATTTCCGCAGCCTTTAATGTGACGACTAGCCGTGGAAACACGGAATACATAATTGTGTGGGGTGTTTGTACTGGAAACAGTCACTTTAATCAAGATAAACAGCACAATTCCTGGGAGGACGGCGGGACGTCTCCGAGCCGGAGCATTCTACGACACTTTGTCTTTTCACGTATCCCCAAATCCAAGAGCTCCGATTGCTGTAAGTGAATGGGAACGCCCTGAACCATCCACTTACCGCTCATATAAGAGAAAGGACTGACACCACCATCAAGACTCCAACGGTCCGGTATAACATAGGGATGACACTGTTAGGTGGTCACGGTATGGCAGTATTATACATCATGTTTACAAGTTTACATATGCCATCATTGTGTGGGCGCTGGGTTCACAATATGGCAGTATTATATGGCCACTTTCTATATGGCACTATTTTACATTTACTGTATGGAGGTATTATGTGGTCACTATCGATTTGGCTCTGTTAAACATTCTTAGTATGGTGGTATTATATGGCCACTATCTATATGACACTATTATACATTCACAGTATGGTGGTATTATGTGACCACTATTTATATGGTACTATTTTATATTCACATTATAGTAGTAGCATTATATGGCCACTATCTATATGACACTATTATACATTTACTGTATGGTGATATTATGTGCCCACTATCTATATGGCACTTTTATACATTTACTGTATGGTGATATTGACCACTATTTATATGGTACTATTTTACATTCACATTATGGTAGTAGTATTATATTGCCACTATCTATAGGACACTATTATACATTTACTGTATGGTGGTATTATGTGGCCACTATCGATATGGCTCTATACAGTCACAGTATGGTGGTATTATGTGACCACTATGTACCGTATATGGTAGTATTTTACATTCACATTATGGTAGTAGTATTATATGACCACTATCTATATGGCACTATTATACATTTATTGTATGGTGGTATTATGTGACCACTATTGATATGGCTCTGTTATACATTCACAGTATGGTGGTATTATGTGACCAATATTTATATGGTAATATTTTATATTCACAATATGATAGTATTATATATGGCCACTATCTATACGGCATTATTATACATTTACAGTTTGATGGTATTATGTGGCCACTATCAATATGGCACTGTTATATATTCACAGTATGGCAGTATTATGTGGCTAATCTATATGGCACTGTTATACATTCACATTCACAGTATGGCAGTACTATGTGGCCACTTTCTATATGACACTGTTATACAGTATATTCACAGTATGGCAGTATTATCTGGTGACTCAATGCATAGCAATGTTATTATAAGTACCTCATGAGAATTATGTGAACACTATATGGCAGGCATAGATAATACCAGTATAGCAAATATAGGGAGACACTGATGGCCCCCAAATATCCCGTTTTTTTTCATAGCACTTATATAGACTGAATGGACTATTTGGGGGCTCTGAGGTCCAGAGCTTGGGTGTGATGTAAATCTTGCACCGGGTGTAGTTATACCCCTAACTAGATGACATTGTTGCACTTTCATAGTATGTCTGTATTATTGACAGTACTATATGGCACTGTTATATTGTATATTTGAAGTGCAGACGTTTTGCACAAGTCCCCAAATCATTTAGACAGTATGGCAATATTTATTATTTACTGGCTTTCAGCTCAATCTCGAGCCATGGTGTCTTGATGGATAAACACTCTATGGAAAGATCGATCTTGTGCAGCATAGATATGTCCACCAAGGTCTTCTCCAAGCCTAGATAGGTCTACCAGGGTCTTCTCCATCCCTACGTATGTCCATCAGGGTCTTATCCAAGCATAGATAAGTCTACCAGGGTCTTCTCCAAGCCTAGATAGGTCCACCATGGTCTTCTACAAGCCTAGATAGGTCCACCAGGGACTTCTCCATCCCTAGATATGTCAATCAGGGTCTTATCCAAGCCTAGATAGGTCTACCAGGGTCTTCTCCCAGCCTAGATAGGTCCACCAGGCTTTTTTCCCTTGTTATCTAAACAGTATCAAGCTATCAGGTTGCTGGTCTTCCTCATCGCCTTGTACCTTTGTTCTTCTGCCCATGATGTCCTTCTCCAGTGATTTCTCTGTTCGTATGATATGTAGACAAGTCGTAGCTTGGTGATCTTTCCTTCCATTGACATGTCTGGCTTGATTTTGTTCCAGTATTGATGTGTTTGTTCTTCTTGCCATCCATGGTATTGATAACATCCTTCTCCAGCTTCATCTATTAAAGGTGTTGATTCTTCCTCTGTCTTGTTCCTTTATCATCCTTGTTTCACTTCCATATGTTACAAAAGAAAAGCCCAGACTATGTACGAGCCGTGTCTTCATCACCGGTGAAATTTTCCTTGATGTGAAGACCTTGTCCAGTGACTTCATTGTTGATCTTCCCATAGCTTTTTTCCTATTGACTCTGGTGTCTTAACTTCATCTTGAGTGATCATTGATCCAAGTAGGGTGAGGTCCTTCACCACTTCTAGTTCTTCGCCATCCATCTCACATGTGTTCCGGTCGTACCTGGCTGTAGTCAGTATCTTTGTCTTCCTTGTGTTGAGCAGCCGTCCCATGTTGGAGCTTTCCATCTTGACTCTTTGTATTAACTCCTTCATTCCATCTATGCTTGTTGCTATCAGTGTTGTATTGTCTGTGTATCTTATAATGGTGATGATTCTTCCACCAATTTTGATTTCTTCCTCTTTTTTGGCAAGTCTATCTTTCCTGTATATAGCTTCTGCATATAAATTGAAGAGTAATGGTGACAGTATGCCGCCTTGTCTGTAGCCTTGTTCTAATTTGAACCATGCTCTGAACTGTATTCCGTTCAGACTCTTGCTTCTTGGTCAATGTAAAGGTTCTGTATGAGGCTAATCATATGGTTCGGCACACCCATATCCTTCATGGTATTCCAAAGTTTCTGGTGATCAACACAGACAAAGGCTTTGCTGTAGTAAATGAAGCAAAAATAGAGCTCCTTGTTGTAGTCTTTGGCCTTTTCTATTATCAATTCATGTTAGCAATTACATCTCTTGTTCATCTGCCTTTTCTGAATGCTGCTTGTTCCTCTGGCAACTCTTTTACCAAAGTAAGGCTGTAGCCGTCTTTGTAGGATATATGGCAATATAATGTTGGCAATATGATATCAGTATGAATCTCCAATCTGATTCTTCCAAAAATGTGCTGTGGTCGATCTACACACTCTGACCTGGGAGAGGTGAACCCCCCGTAGCGGCAAAGTGTACTGGCAGCCATGCTGGTCATCCCAAAACCTTCACAATAATGGAGAAGAAATGATCCAGGCGAGGACGACGTTCCTATAGATCTGGTGATGATTGGGGGGTTTGGGTAACTATTCCGAGGCTAGGGTCACATTTGCGTTTTTTTTTTTTCAAATCCGGATTAAAAATGGTCAAAACCTGATCCGGTCCGCAGCCATAGGCTGCAATAGAAAAACCAGATTGCACTTAATGTAATCCGGTTACTGCATCCAGGTTTGCAGTCTGCGGTAAAAATCACGCAGGCTGCATTATTCGGAGCGGTTGAAAAACCGGACCTGTTTTTTTTTATAATGGCCGGCCATGGCAACCGGATCCGGTACCGCAAGGTACATGAATGTACCTTGCGGTACCGAATCTGTTTTTGGTGCCACAATTTTTTCTCATTACAGATCTGGATCCATTACTGGATTCAGATCTGCAATGTGATGGCAAATGTGACGCACACGGTAATACAGGATCCGGTAATGGATGCGGTTATTGTATTGTACCTTCCAAATATGACTCCAGCCTAAGCGCAGAGTATTTATCGAGATTTCTATTCTTAAAAAAAGGCACGTGCATGGACCTGAAGTATGTCAGTAAATGAAAATATCAGCGCGCCCATGTCAGGGGGCAGCTGTGAGCTCACGTGGCCTCTAATCAGCCTAATTAGCGACATTTACATCTCTATGACTGCGGCTGGGCTGTAATTGCTTTGTCGGATTTCATCTTCCTCACTGTCTAATGTGAGGCGGGCGCAGCGGCCGTCTCGTGTGCGCCGCACTCTCACTTCCACAAACTCTTCTTGCTTCATTGCAAAGTCGAGAAAACGTGTAGATAACCACAGGGCGATTAACACATTAATTATCAAACCTGGCACATCGCATATAGGAATCTGAGATCGCCGGGGGAGATTCATTACTAAATACACCGGAGCCCCCTCATGTATTTATTGTGGGGGGTGCAATCACAACAGGACCTCCATCCTATGATTGGGGCCCGCAGGCTAAACTGCTCATTATGAGAATAAGGGAGAAATCTCCTGATTACTAAGGAATTATATAACTGGAGAAATCAATACTTTATCCTTATTATCACTGGATGACATCAGCATATCTGTGACCTCATCGTGTCTATGACATCAACATTTGTGCGACACCAGTATTCTGTGACCTCATCATGCCCATGACATCATATCTATGGCATCATATTTAAAACATCAGTATTCTGTGACATCACTATCTGTGACCTCATCAAGTATTCGATCGACAGGAAAGACGAGGCGGTGTAGTCATGTGCTGCCGTCCCAACCCCACAAGGAAACCAGGGTCCAGAAGGATATAGATGAAAGCAGTACCTTTAATCTTACGCGTTTTGTAGGTCAGCTGCCCACTTCTTCAGAGATTACAGGGAACCCTGTTGGGACGGCAGCGCATGACTACACCGCCTCTGTCTTTCCTGATCGCTAACCCTTGGGTGGAGTGCTGCAGCCACGTCTTGCGAACAAGTGTTGTGACTGACACAACCCTAACAGGTTATTGTTACCACACCACCCTAATCTGTTTAAATTGATAAAACCCTACAGTTGTGACCAAAAGTATTGACACCCCTGCAATTCTGTCAGATAATACTCAGCTTTCTTCCTGAAAATGATTGCAATCACAAATTCTTCGATATTATTATCTTCATTTATATTATCTTCAATGAAAAAACACAAAAGAGAATGAAGCAAAAAGCAAAACATTGATCTTTTTCACACAAAACTCCAAAAATGGGCCAAACAAAAGTATTGGCACCCTCACCTAATACTTGGTTGCACAACCTTTAGCCAAAATAACTGCGATCAACCGCTTCCGGTAACCATCAATGAGTTTCTTACAATGCTCTGCTGGAATTTTAGACCATTCTTCTTTGGCAAACTGCTCCAGCGTCCCTGATATTTGAAGGGTGCCTTCTCCAAACTGACATTTTTAGATCTCTCCACAGGTGTTCTATGGGATTCAGGTCTGGACTCATTGCTGGCCACCTTACAAGTCTCCAGTGCTTTCTCTCAAACCATTTTCTAGTGCTTTTTGAAGTGTTTTGGGTCATTGTCCTGCTGGAAGACCCATGACCTCTGAGGGAGATCCAGCTTTCTCACACTGGGCCCTACATTATGCTGCAAAATTTGTTGGTAGTCTTCAGACTTCATAATGCCATGCACAGGTCAAGCATTTCAGTGCCAGAGGCAGCAAAGCAACCCAAAACATCAGGGAACCTCCGCCATGTTTGGGTAAGTTTTGGCAAACCCAGCCTTGCTTTTTTATGTCTCGGGGTAAGAAGTGGGGTCTTCCTGGGTATCCTACCATACAGTCCCTTTTCATTCAGATGAATAGTACAGGTTGACACTGTTGTACCCTCGGACTGCAGGGCAGCTTGAACTTGTTTGGATGTTAGTCGAGGTTCTTTATCCACCATCCGGACAATCTTGCGTTGAAATCTCTTGTCAATTTTTCTTTTCCGTCCACATCTAGGGAGGTTAGCCACAGTGCCATGGGCTTAAACTTCTTGATGACACTACGCACAGTAGACACAGGAACATTCAGGTGTTTGGAGATGGACTTGTAGCCTTGAGATTGCTCATGCTTCCTCACAATTTGGTTTCTCAAGTCCTCAGACAGTTCTTTGGTCTTCTTTCTTTTGTCCATGCTCAATGTGGTAACACAAGGACACAGGACAGAGATTGAGTCAACGTTAATCCATGTCAACTGGCTGCAAGTGTGATTTAGTTATTGCCAACACCTGTTGAGGGCCACAGGTAAGTTACAGGTGCTGTTAATTACACAAATTAGAGAAGCATCACATGATTTTTCTAACAGTGCCAATACTTTTGCCACCCCCTTTTTTATGTTTGGTGATGGAATTAGATCCAATTTGGCTTTAGGACAATTCTTTTTGTGTTTTTTTCATTGACAACAAATTAAATGAAGATATAATTACCAAAGAATTTGTGATTGCAATCATTTTCAGGAAGAAACTGACTATTATCTGACAGAATTGCAGGGTGTCAATACTTTAGGCCACAACTGTATGTGCTTTTTCTTCATTTTCCAGTTTACCTCATCAAGTATGTGACATCATATCTGTGACATCAGTATTCTGTGACATCATATCTGTGACATCATCATATCTGTATTGTAGCAATAAGCCACTGGCGTCCATAAACGAATGAACCCTTGCACAGTAAAAAAGCAAAAAAAACGTAAAGTCTGTTTGATTGCATGTATTGAGACACACAGGAGTCAATCACATCTGATTATCCATATATGACGTTTCGGCACAAACAGGTGCCTTCCTCAGATTATTGTTATCTGAAAGCATACATATGAAACAAATAAATATACAAATAATATACAAGATTATACAGGGAAATTATTTTTATTAGTATACATAATCGGCTGTCGTCACAATTAATGCAATGCATCGTCACAGAAATTTATATCACTGAAAATATAACTTTATACTGGATGACTCCGAAACGGGTCAGTGTGGTGGGTCACTTATTATAGAAATGAAACCTGTACCTTGTTGGGTTCCAGTTGTGCGTAATATAACAACTTAATATGTGTATATACGTGGAACACGCTTCTGTGAAAAATACATATAAGTGACCATTAGACATAAGTAATCATCACATGGGATGAGAGAAAAGAAGAAAATGAAAGAACCCAAACGGGAGGCACAGAGTGCAAAATTGTGAGAAATAAGAAAAGAAAATACTAATCCTTCCGAAATAATTTTGCCTGTAGTATAGAGAGATGGGTCCTCCCTATGTATGAGTATTGATAGACCCTCGAGACTATGGATACTTCACCATAGAATGTAAATAGGAATATTTGAACACAGACAGTATCATATAGTTATTTCCTGTCTGCTGAATCAAAAATAATGATAAAAGCAATAAAAAATGCAATATAATGGAACATTACCGCCATATCTGTTTAAAGTGTCATAATACCCAAAGGTAAACACCTGGTAAAAGCCACAAACCGATCTGTATGAATGAAATAAAGCGGATCACACATGTATACATATACGACACACGTATTCCTCTCCACCCTAGGAGCGTATACATAGTCTGTGTATTGTCCCGTTGCGTGACGTATAATGTCCACCTGGACTGTTGTCCCTGTATATGTTCAGTCCTTCAAAATGACTAAAGATACTATATATGGAGTTATATGGCACTAATAGACCAAAGAGACCAAGAACATTATCAATGTATGTAAAACATTCATAGAGTGGTATAGATCATATGCTCAAGCATGACCGTTTCAGAGTCATCCAGTATAAAGTTATATTTTCAGTGATATAAATATCTGTGACGGATGCATTGCATTAATTGTGACGACAGCTGATTATGTATACTAAGAAGAAGATAATTTCCCTGTATAATCTTGTATATTTATTTGTATATTTATTTGTATCATTTGTATGCTTTCAGATAACAATAATCTGAGGAAGGCACGCTGTTTGTGCCGAAACATCATATATGTATAATCAGATGTGATACATGAACATTGATTCCTGTGTGTCTCAGTGAATGCAATCAAACAGACTTTACGTTTTTTTTCCTTTTTTTCTTGTGCAAGGGTTCATTATAGATTATCATATCTGTGGCCTCATCGAATCATTGACATCAGGATATCTGTGACATCATCATCTGTGACATCATTATATCTATGCAAATGGAGTCCATGGAGCCTGGTTTAAGAGTCTCAAACACAGGACTAGCCAGATATCCCTCCAGGGAAGGACCCAGCAACGGGGTGGACTCTTTGTGGAGAACACCATAACCACCATATTAAGTGTCCCTTTCAGTCACTATCCCGCTCAGTTATGAGCTTAAGGATATGACAAGGGAATACCAAGGCCAGGTATCCATCCACAGACTGCTGTTTCGGGGTGTTGCCCCTCATCATTGTGGAGTAGGATTTTATGACATTATCATATCTGTCAATATTTTTTTTTTTTTTATTTTTTTTTTTTTATTTTAAAATTCTTTATTTTTAAATTGGTTAATTTTTACAAAGCATAGATAAGAAGTACAAAGTTTATCCAACTAACCGTATTAGTCTCCTGTACAAATATCCGTATTGCTTCGTTTGATATAACAACTTATCAACAGATACAAAACTCTCCGAACTCTCGGGGATAGTCCCCTCTATTAACCAAACTGTAATATGCAGAGATGCAAAAAGATATTTCTATATTTATTCCTCCACAAGCCTCTCTGCAAATCCTTTGCCATAGGCCCTTTT
The DNA here is from genome assembly GCA_033576535.1 of Allobates femoralis. NCBI lineage: Eukaryota > Metazoa > Chordata > Amphibia > Anura > Aromobatidae > Allobates > Allobates femoralis. The sequence goes on from JARQOC010000010.1 coordinate 118,009,094, forward strand.
TCGGGAACAAAGGTTATCAACTACTATTGTTCCTCGTAGTGCCAAATACTTTCTTAGATGAAAACACCAATTGAAGCGTCTACAATCCTCAAACTGTAGAAATCAAACCAGGACATAGTGGGAGAAAAAAGGAGAAGTAAGAAGAGAGAAAGAAGAGTTCTAAGAGATAGGAATTAGATTGGGGAAGAAAGATGACCGGTTACGTCAGACTCGTGGATGGAAAGGAGAGTGGGGGAGGGAGGGGGGGGGGCTGACTCAGAAATAGAGAAGTTGGGAGGTGGAGAAGAAGGAGGATGGAGCTTGATCAGGATGCGAATCTCTTAGTACTCAAACTCCAGGCTCTAATCCGCCGTCTGTCAATAGCCGATCATATTCGGGCGTCTGTTGGAAGTCTATCCACTTGTACCATGTGGTCCAGTGTCTCAAGAATGAGTCATTCATGGAAGCTGTTAAATCCTCCATCAACATTAGTTCGTTAATTTTACCAATCCAATGGACGAGACGAGGGGAAGATGTCGTACCCCAGAGAGCGGGTATACATGCCCTTGCCGCAATGATCAAAAACTTCAACAGAGAACGTTTGTAATTTTTTTCTGACATATTCGTTAGATGCAGTAGAACTGCCATCGGGTTAAGAGGGTCCGCATAACCCGTCACTTGAGCTATCACAGTCCCTACTCCCTCCCAGAAAGCCTTGAGTTTGTCACAGCTCCAAAAAATATGAACCATAGATCCCGTCTCCGCTTTACAGCGCCAGCATTGGGCATCCACCAAAGGGTACATGGCATGAATTCTCTCCGGTACCCTGTACCACCTAGACTCGATTTTATACCCGGCCTCTTGTTGTTTCGAGCTGATGGAGGTGCTATGGGCCAAATTGCAGATCCTGTTTATCTGGGTGTCTGAAAATTTTGTGCCCAACTCCCTCTCCCAATTAGTTATAAAGTATGGGGTTTCTGGTCCGGGGGAATTCAGCATCGTGTATACTAGGGAGAGAACATGTCTCATCGGTCCCTTCCCAGAGCAAAGATTCTCAAACTGTGTCAAAGGGCTGGCGTAGCAACTCCGTGGTTGCAAAGAGCTCAAGAAGTGCCGTATCTGTAAGGATCTCCACCAACCCAAGGGGACAGGTGACTCCATGCCTCGTAAGGTGGACAGGGATGGCCAGTCATCTCCCTCTCTAAAAGACTCGACTCTGTCCTTGTCTGTCGCGATCCAGTGTTTTATCACACCATCACTTCTCACTTGGCCAAAGCCCGGGTGGCACAACACAGACGTGAGTCTAGAGTACGTAGGAATCATGAATGGTCTAGTCCAAAGGGACGAGCAGTAGTGTGCTGTCGCACCCAAAGTAGGATGTGTGCTTATTTCCTTCTGTGATGCTGACAGAAGCCAGGGCAGTCTAGACAAGGGGACAGAGCTAAAAGTCTGTTCTATGCCCACCCACGCCTTCCCCTCTGCATTCCTACACCAGTCCACCATCCTGGCAAAGTGCACCGCCAGTTGGTATAGTTTAATGTTCGGTAAACCGATGCCGCCCCTCGACTTAGGACGGGACAACAGGGCTTTACCGATCCGGGCTTTCTTCCCTCCCCATACAAATGATGCCTGGAGGGAGGAAACGGCCTGGATAAAGGATGCAGGGATTCTCACCGGTATCGCTTGTAGCAAGTAAAGGAGGCGTGGGAGAACATTCATCCGGAGCACATGGGTCCGCCCCAGCCAGGTGAAAGAAAGCTTCGACCATCTCTCACAGTCCTTTCTGAGGTTGGCCAAAAGTGGCGGGAAATTTAATTTAAACAACATATCGGGGTTAGCTACTAGGTTGATCCCAAGGTATCGAATAAATGTGGTATTCCATTTAAAGCTAAAGGAAGCTTGAAGTGTGGTTGCGATATCTGATGGCAAATTTACATTAAGAACCTCCGATTTTTGAAAATTAATTTTGAAATTTGACAGTCTCGAGAAGGAATGTATTTCTTTCATTAAATTAGGGAGGGATATCGCCGGTTTGGTCAGAAAGAAGAGGAGGTCGTCCGCGTAGGCTGCAATCTTGTGGTCTACCCCCCCTGCTTCTATCCCAGTAATATCTGGATTAGCCCTGATCTTCCTCAGCAATGGTTCAATGGTAAGCACAAAGATCAGGGGTGACAGGGGGCACCCCTGCCTGGTACCGTTATATATCGGAAACGGTTCTGAAAGGCACCCATTCACTCTGACTCGTGCTGTCGGGCCGGTGTATAGAGCCATAATCCAATTCATCATGTTTGGTCCCAGGCCCAGAAACCCGAGAGCTTCCCTCAAGAAGGTCCAGTTAACCCGGTCAAATGCTTTCTCTGCGTCAGTAGATAAAAGAATAGAGGGGGCTCCCTGGCTCCTGGTACCATGGACCAAACCGATCGCCTTAATCGTGTTATCCCGCGCCTCTCTGCCCATCATAAAACCCGCCTGATCTGTGTGAACGATCCCCACCATGGTGGGAGCCAGTCTCGAAGCTAAAATCTTAGCAAACAGTTTCAGGTCCACATTCAAAAGCGATATGGGCCTATAACTTGCGCATTGAGCCGGGTCCTTTCCCTCTTTTGGTATCACCACAACATGCGCCCTGAGGGTGTCACCATGGGGGGGATGTCCACTTTTCAGATCGTTAAAAAAGGCTAGGAGATGCGGGGTCACCATTTCCTTCAGTTTTTTGTAATAAAGTGATGAAAATCCGTCGGGACCGGGTGCTTTACCATTTTTCAGGGATGCAATAACACCTGTGACTTCCTGTCTGGAGATAGGTTGTTCAAGGGCAGCTACATCAATTTCCTTTAGTTTCGGCATTGCCGCTTGCGTTAGATAGTCTCTAATTTTGGGGAGAAATGTCGGAGCTTGCGTCAAGGAGTTCCCTCGGTCTACATTATATAATTCCTCATAATATTTCCGAAATGCCTCAGCAACCACCGGTGAAGGTTGGGCCACCCTTTTTGCTGCTGCTTCCCCTATGCTCGAGACGAAGGTCCTAGCCCTCTGTTGCCTCAGAGCTCCCGCTAATAATTTACTAGTCTTATTTCCATATTCGTAGAATTGACGTCTGCACTTCGCCAACCAGAACTTTGCCTTTTTATTGAGAAGATTCCTCAAATCATCCCGCGTCTTGCCAAGATCTCTTGCTACGTCTGCGTCAAGTCGTCGTTTATGTTCAATTTCTAATGACCTCAGTCTCGTCAGTATTTCGCTCATTTCCCTGTCCCTCTCCTTCTTCAGTCTCGTGCCGTGTTTAATCAGAATGCCTCTGATTACACATTTGTGGGCCTCCCACACTGAACTTGGAGAGATCTCTGGTGCACAGTTCTCCCTAAAGTAATCAGATAGCGTTTGTCTCAACTCCTGCAATGTCGTCTGATCATCTAGGAGAGCGGGGTTAAGCTTCCATTGCCATTGTTTTGCTGAAACTTGAGGCATATCTATCTCTAGCGTGCATAGAGCATGGTCTGAGAAGGTTATGTTATCTATGGCCGTTTTCCTGATTAAGGTAAGATCTTTGTGACCTATGAAGAGATAGTCGAGTCGTGAATAGGAGTTATGGACCGTAGAGTAATATGAGTAGTCCTTGTCATAGGGATGCTGTAGGCGCCATGTGTCAATAAGTTGATGTTCATGTAGTGTTCGTCTCATCCTTCTCCTACCTACGGTAGAAATGGAGTGTAGCCCTGAGGATGTGTCAAGGTTCGGTTCCAATGCGACATTGAAATCCCCCCCCACCAGAAGGGTCCCTTCCGCGAATTCCCCCACTTGGTCCATGAGCGTCTGTAACGTCTCTGGCTGGTTCGTGTTAGGTAGGTACAGGGAAGCGAACGTGAAGAGCTGTGAGGCCACCCGACCCTTAACTAGGATCATTCTACCCTGTTGGTCACATCTTGTATCCACCAGTTCCCACGGAACAGAGCGGGAGATGAGGATACTAGTACCTCTCGATCTTGGATCAGGAGAGAGGCTGTGATAGGCATCAGGGTAGTAATAACTCTGTAGTTTGTACATTTTAGTGGCGTGTAGGTGTGTCTCTTGAAGAAACGCCACCTGAACCCGTTCTCTGTGTAAGTAATTGGCCAGTATGGATCTCTTACCTGGACTGTGAAGACCTCTGACATTAATGGTACCACACCGCAACGTAGACGCTTCCCAGCCGGCAAGTTCGTCAAAGCTTGAGTATTCCTCTCTCCCTCTCCTCCACCGGAAAGAATTTAGGGACTCGGAGATGAGAGGTAGATAGGTATAGCGATAGAGGAAAAGTGAGGTAAGAAAGAGTTGGGAGATAGTAGAGGTGGAAGGATGAAAAATAAAAAAAAAATAAATAAAAAAAAATTGTCAGATACCTACAGTAATTATTACAATTCAATCGGAGTTTCTGAATACTAAACAATGAAAATATACAATTCCTCTAGCCGAGGGTCTCCACTTCCACCTCTATCCTAAATGGGAAGGGTAAAGAGTGGACCTTACGTTGCAGGCCCTCTCTTTCTCGGGTAGCGTGGAGAGCTATACATTAGCTCCTCACATAACCGACTACTCAATGATATTGTTTTCTTACTGTTTCACCAGCTTGTCGCTCTTATACATAGCCAGAGTATTACCTGTCTTTCAATGGAGGGTCTTATGGAAGGGGGATTTTATGACGAGGGGAGGGGTCTGGAAAAGAGAACGTGTCGAAGAGGGTGGGTAGGAGGTTTCCAATAATGGCGTCTCGGGGGGCAAGAAGTAAGGGGTGGGCATAGGGCCATGAGGGAGGTGGAAGGAAGGGGGGGGAGGGCGAAAGATGTTGACCTAAGTCTTAGGGCCACGGACAGTGGGGGGGGGGGTAAAAACAAAACAAACAAACGGGGGGGTAGTGAAGAGGGTAGGCATAGGCGTGGAGCAGGGGGGGTTCATGGGGTCAATAAAATGTAAGGGGAAATAAGGGAAGGTGTAGGCGAGAGGGGTGAGGGAAAGGAGTAAAGGGGGGAGGGTCGGAGGAGGAGAAGGAAAAAAAAAAAAAAAAAAGGGAGGGGGAATTAAACTAGGCAGGGGAAGGGGGGATGGGAGGGATGAGGGGGAGGGGGGGCATATAGACCTCGGTAAATGGTAGAGAGGCTCACCGTAGTGTGTCTTAGTCAAAATCTTACAGTACACTGTAACAAGAAAACGGAATAACACCTATATAGCCTAGGCAGGTTAACCCTACTTCTCAACACCTTTCCTTAATCTGCAGCCGCCAGGTCAAGTAGGGCTACGCCTTCGGGACCTTCGACTACGGGGCTTACGACTATCAGGCACCTCTCCTGACTCCCGTCGTCGTCTACGGGAGGTCCCAGTCTGTGACTGCCCTACACGGTCAGGCCGCGGCTGTCCAGGAAGTTCTATCAGCAGCCAGTTGGGCACAGGAATAGGTGGAGTGTCCAGGAAATCAAAAAGCTGTGGGAGCTCCTCCGGTCTTTTAAGGAAAAATTGATCATCTCCCTTCCTTACAATGAGGTGGAATGGATGTCCCCATCGGTATGATGCCTCCAATTCTCTAATCCTCTGTAACAGCGGGGCCAGTAATCGTTTCATTGCTAGGGTGCGGGCCGAAACATCTGGGAATAGTCTGATTTCCACATTGTCCATAAATAAACGCCCGTAGTGCCAGGCGTGCTGCAAGATCTCTTCCCTGTCTATGTAATAGTGAAGCCTGCAGAGTATGTCTCTGGGACCAGTCGCCCTTGAGGTTTGTTGGCGAGTAACTCTATGAACTCTGTCGATCATAACGCAAGTGTCCTTGGGTTTTTGGGAGACCTTATTAAAAATCTCAACAACTCTGGCAGGCAATTCGTTAGCTGGAAAGTTCTCTGGCACGCCTTTCAGGCGTATGTTATTTCGGCGACCTCGATTTTCCTGGTCATCCTGGGTTAATACCAATTGTTGTATGTATTCCTGGGTGTTTACCAGACTTTCCTCCAATTTAGAGACTTTCTGGGCAAGTGTGGTATTTGCTTCCTCCAATTTTGATATCTGTCAATATAATATTGATAACCCAAATCAGGTGGCGCTCAGGTAGGGATTACAACCCGTAACTATTATATGTCAAAAACCTGGCACAAAAATGGATTTTGGTAACTTGATTAAGTAAGCAGGTTGGTTGAAGGACAGAATTGTAACAAAACGTTTCGGCCCTCCGGCCCTATTAAGTTGCTAAAATAACAAACAGAAAAAACACAGTATAAGATCAATTCTCATAATATAGTGAAATAAACCAACATTAACATCACACTGGTATATACCAACAATTCTTGTCTCTGTGCTACTGTCTTTTTGTACAAGGTGGCAAAGACTTTCACATAAGCTGTGTGAAGAAATAAGAAAGGCATTAATATTCAGGAAGTATGTATACAGCCAAGGTATATATCTATGACATCATCATGTCTGTCACATCATTATATCTATGATGTCATCATCATACCAATGATATCAGTGGTCGCGCTGTAACTTACTTAGCTTCTCCATTAAGGCTATAGATTCACAAAAACAGAAGTCCCACACACTGACAGGTTGCAGACCATTGGTTTAGTGGGAATTATATGGTATTCTCTAACTTTAGTATAGGCCAAGTGCACACTGGTCGTTTTTGTAGCATTTTTGATCAGTTTTTTGGTGCTGCATTTTCTTTTAAAGTTGCACCAAAAAGTCGCTGCGTGTGCAGCAAAGTAAAGGGGATTTTCCATTTGCTGCGCGGACGTCAGCAGTTTTGACTGCTGCGTTAGTGGTGCAGAAAGCACATCCAAAAAATAATGAGGGTCAATTATCGTTTGGTTTTTCTGCTGTACTCTGTCCATTGACTCCATTCTACTAAACTAACAAAGTATCATAAATGGATAGGTATCACACAGTTCATTTGTTGCCTTTTTACACCACAAATACACTAATTACTTACGCTCCCCGGTGATACTGCGGTGAACTCTGTCGACGTCTTCCTTACGGGCACCAGCAGGACCTGCGAGAACTCACAAGGACCTGGTCATGTGACTCAGTCAGGTGACCTGTTACCGCACAATACCCGGTAGTAACTCATCACTAGACACCGCAGACTTTGGAGAAGGTGATAAAGTGTGTGTCTCTGTCTGTCTGCCCGCACCCCTTCTTATGGAATAGTAGTAAAAAAAGGAGCAAAAAAAGCAACAAAAACGAATGATGCATTTGTGATGCTTTTTTGCAGCAAATGCACCAAAATCAATCACAAAAAAAAAGCAGATAAATACACAATGTGAACAAGCTCTAAGAGCAAATCTCGTTTAGCGCCAGATAATCAGGTTTTACTTACAGATCCAGAAATAGTACCAGGGATTATATGCCGGAGCTGAGTTCACAATTCTGCTGTTGGTTATTATTTTAAACAGTCAGTGAGATTGTTCTTGTACCCCACCCATTAAAGGGCTGTCATAAATGTCTGACAAATTTGTTTTTCAGCTGGGAGTCACCATTCTTTATCTTGAAAACTAGACTGGTTACATGTGGCCACGCATGCGCGACTCTCTCTAAGCATTTGTGAGAGATTTCTAAAAGTTGCTAAGCAAAACATACAACTGGCAATGATGAAGTGGCCGCACGTGCATTCATCTTTACGAGAGTTTGTTAATATAGCCAACAAGCATAGAAGCAGGAATGAGAAGTGGCTGCACATGTGCTCTCCCTCTCCACCTTTTTTGGTGTTCCACTAGGAATGGAGATGTTGTCGCACATGTGCTTTTTCTCCTTCCTCTTTTATGGGATTTCCTAAAAATCTCATTGAACGTGCCACCCTGAATGTAGTGGTGTCCCCCCTACTTACACTTCTATGGAAATTCCCAAAATTGCCAAGCAAATATAAAACCATGAAAATAGAGGAGGCCGCGCATGCGTTGATCTCTCCATTCATGTTTTGGGGAGTTCTGAAAATTACCAAGCAAGTGTGCCACTAGAAATGAAGAGGTGGCAGCATGTGGTCTCTCTTCTTTCACTTTTATGGAAGTACCTAAAATACCCTAGTAAGTGTACCTCTGGGAATGGTGGCTGCACATGCGCGACTCTTCACTTCTTTGCGAATTCTGAAAATTAGCAAGTAAGTGCCCCTCCAGGAATGGATAGGAGGTAACTCGTATGCTACTCTCTTCACTTATTTGGGAGTTCTCAAAATTTCCAAGTAACTAAGTGCACCTCCAGGAATGGGTATCAGGTGACTTGTGTGCTGCACGCTTCACTAATTTGTCTGGAGGTTTACAAAATTAACAAACAAGCACCTGCCACTGGGAAAAGAGAGATGCTGGCATATGTGCATTCACTTTTATGGGAGTTCCTAAAATTCCCAAGCAAGTGTACCAATGGGAATGATGAGGTAGCTGCGCATGCGTGACTTTTTGCTTCTTTGGGAGTTCTAAAATTGCCAAATAAAAGAGTCCACCTATAGGAATGGAAAGGAGGTCACTCTTATGCTGCACTCGTCACTTATTTGGGAGTTTTTGAAATGAACAAATTAATTTCCTTCACTGGCACAAAGAGGTGGTGGAGCATGCACAGCTCTAGTTTATTCACATTTAAGGGAGTTCCTAAAATTCCCAAGCAAGCATACAAATGGGAATGGAGAGGTGGCTGCACAGGTGGAGTTCTAAAAATTGCCAAGTAAGTGCACATCCAGGAATAGAAAGGAGGTCACTCATATGCTACGCTCATCATATATTTGTCTGGGAGTTTTGGAAATTAACAAATTAGCGCCTGTCACTGGTAAAACGGGTGCAGGCGCATATGAAGCTCTGGATCACCCACTTTTATGGGAGTTCCTAAAATTTCCAAGCAAGTGTACCACTGGGAATGGAGAGGTGTCTGCGCATGCGCGACTCTTCACTTCTTTAGGAATTCCAAAAACTACCAAGTAATAGCATCTCTAGAAATGGAAAGGATGTCACTCGTATGCAGCATACTTCATTTATTTGTTTTGGAGTTTTGGAAATTAACAAATAACTGCAAGTAAACAGGGATGATGGCGCATGCGCAGCTCTAGATCATTCACTTATATAGCATTTATAATAATGTATCAGAGCTGCATTTCCAATGAGGAGAGTAAAACACCCAAACTTCTACTTGCACCTCAATCTCGATCCATGAGGGTCCCATATGGGAGAGCACCCTTACCCGCTGAGCTAAAATTGGGGAAGGGGCAGTTTATTTAGACACGATTCTAGATACTTATTCGGAATTAAGGAATTTAAACTATAAAAGTAACAACTAATGAAGCTGAAAGCCGAAGATTAAAATATAATTGTAGTTTTTGCTTTAGAAAATATTTGATATCCAGAAATTAAGTCTTTACTTTTCATGACTTACATGGAGAACTCGACCCCAAAATGTCAGCTGTGAGCAGAACACGCGAAGGGGAATTTTAACAAAAAATCTCATACTTTATGGCGCTAGTTTACAACCAGATCAATTATCGCGGCATACTTTAGGAATCTCAGTGAAATTAAAAAGGGCACGTTGGCACGGAGCTAATGTAATTAGCCATAAATAGAGCGGCCATTAATGACAGTAAATATAATAGTTACATAGTGGAAGGATTTTAGATGGGACATTAAAATCTGTTACTCGATTTTGTCAAGAATTATATCACGAGACTCCCCCCATTCATTACCGGCCGCCAAACCCATTCAGAGAAGAACGGCCATCTCATCGCCATAAAAATCACGTTACAACGTTACCAAATTGGAATTTTAAAACTTGTCCATCATTAAACATGAAAGCAGAATGATAAAGCATGGAGTCCAGGAAAATCTGTCACTGCACCCGAAGGAGGACCGTCTACTGGTGACATCCAGAATGTGAAGTCATTAAAGAGACATCCATTATTAACAGCTATGGGGCCATCATCAGGTCACAGCAATGTAATGTATGTACACAGTGACTGCACCAGCAGAATAGTGAGTGCAGCTCTGGAGTATAATACAGGAGGTAACTCAGGATCAGTAATGTAATGTATGTACACAGTGACTGCACCAGCAGAATAGTGAGTGCAGCTCTGGAGTATAATACAGGAGGTAACTCAGGGTCAGTAATGTAATGTATGTACACAGTGACTGCACCAGCAGAATAGTGAGTGCAGCTCTGGAGTATAATACAGGAGGTAACTCAGGATCAGTAATGTAATGTATGTACACAGTGACTGCACCAGCAGAAGAGTGAGTGTGACTCACCGTGGTCGGGACTCCGGTTTAGACAGGCGATACTTCCTTCCTCCTTGTCACGGGTGGGCCTCTCCTGCCGGTAGTGGGGCCCGGTTGAGTGCAGATCAACAGTTGAAGACGTCTTGTAAGGAACAGATTAAAGGGGTTTAATTTATTCGTGACGCCACCTATGAGTAGTTTCGGTAATCGTTACCGACGCTGCGGAACCTCCGGGGGATGGACAGCAGCAAGATGGAACGCTCCCCACAGGCTGAGCGGTGATCCCCGGAGGCTGGAGCTGCTTAAGATGTTGTGCGGCAGCTGCGGTTACCTTGTAGTGCGGATGGACAGTTCATAAGGAAACACGGACACAGAAAGTCTCTGCAACGGGTCTTTACTGTAACCAGCAGGCAGTACATGGTATACAGTTTACGGGTAGTGGACCGGGTGGACTCAGCAGTGATAGTGTCCCTCAGAGATCCGCAGTGTTCCTCCATTCTAACTAAGTGGTTGCCAGTGTCGCCCAGGAATACCAGGTCGGGTACGGGGAGGCTGCTTCAGTGCCCTATCCAAGATGTACGTTGTGGATGTTTTGGGAAGCCTTGGATCCCTCAGTGGGTACACCGCTGGTTAGACGACTGGAAGTTGGCTGGTGGTGAGGTGCTCCTGTGAAGCTGCTCCTCCACGCTTCTGGTTCGCGTAGCAGAGGTGAACTGCTGCCAGCTTCGGTACCAGTGAACCGGCTGTGAAATGTGGGCACGGGAGTCTTTTGGGAACCCGTGGTAATGATGCCCGATCCCGGTTGTTGAGGCCTCAGGTGCTGACACCCGACCGGTGACGGCCCGGGGGCTGCACGGGGTGCGGAGCCCCCGCTCCTACTCCAAGTTCTAGACTGCTCAGGTCAAGTTCTCGACTCCTTCTCTGTCTGTTCTAGACTAACTAAGGGTCAGTTCTCCTACACACTTCCCTAGTACTCCGCCCACCAGGACCCTGGATTGGCCCTCTGTTCTAGGTGATGCATGCAGGGTTGGATCTCAAAGTTAACTAGATCACTGCTGTGTCAGAGAATATTGCGGCTGCATTTATGGCTGCAATACCCTCTTGTGACGCACTCGTTGTGGGGCGCCACACTCCCCCTTGGTTGAATACGCTTGTCCCCAAGCGTCACACTACCCACATTACAGAGGTTTTAATATTTTATAACAGGTCACTTTTATTAATGACGAAAACAGGTAAAGATATGCTTGGTTGATATAAGCATAGTAAACAGGTGAAACACTTGGTGCGGACCCAGCGGGCGATCGACTGTCCTTATATTAAAAGTTCAGGCTGTGACCGCAAGATCACACAGTCAGTGCTTAACAGGAACAGAGTCATTGAGTGAGTCCAAGTCTTAAAGTCACTGGCGCGGAGTATGATGGTGAACCCGGATAGCGAACCACCCATTTGGACAAGCATAGCGTTCGTAGGTGATTATATCACCCCGGTAAAGGTCGCGATCGGGATGTCCTCTGGGCAAGTGTGACTCAACGTCCCGGCGCCCCACAAACACCTCCTCATTCAAACCCACCTCCCAAGCGAACCCCCACCCGGTATGTAAGTTAAAGGTGGACATTCTACCTTCGTGGCGGAGTTCATCAGGCAGCGGCGGTTGGCGGCGAGCCTCGGCACGGGCCTGCATGTTGACGCGTTCACGGGCTTGCCACTCCTCTCGTCGTCGCTGGCGTACATCTCCGTCGGCACGGCTCGGGGTGTAAAGATGAGCGATGGAGCTGGTGGTTTGGCGGGAAACTTGGACTTGGCGGGCAGTCTGGGCTGGCACCCGCTGGAACGGCACAGGGAAAGGTGTCGGCGTTGCACCCGACCAATGTACCCGAGTTGTATGCCTGGTAGGAAGTTCCTCGGTGTCTCCCCAAGCGAACCCGGTGTCGAGATCCTCAGCGATGCTTCGGGTCTCGTCGTCATCCTCTTCGACCTCTCCTTCGATGACTACATCAGGATGCTCGATGGCTGGAGATGTTGAAGCTGGTTCCTCTGTACAACAGGGCGGTGGTGCTGCGGATCCTTCCACAGGGACGTCCTGCAGGGCTTCTAGGCTGCCTGCCTCTTCATCTGTAACTGTAGGTAGAGGGGTCTCAATCCCGGTTATCAGGTAGGCCTCGGCAATAGCGAAGAAAGCCTCCGGTACGGGGACGAAACAGGCGACAGTCTCTGTAGTTGTGAAACACGTCGCGGGTTCCTCGGTGGGAACCTGATAAAGATCAAGTTCTTCCGTGGAGCGTATTATAAGCTCCGGCTCAGGAACGGGGTCGGCTGCGGTATTAATCGCGGGAACGAGCTGAGCTGTGGCCTCCACTGGAATGATGCAGTCAATTGGCTGGGGTGACGAAGCAGGACAGGTGGTGGGCGACGGTGAGGTGGTTGAGAAGCTGGCGATGTCGTCTGGGCCTGGAGTAGCGGTACCCGGTCGGCTCTGCTGCATCGCATGGTGTAGTCGTCTGCCTAGGGTCACGCTCCAGCTGCGAATCGTCCATTCCACAGTCTCAAGTAACCGCACCCGGAGGTCTTGCAGAGCCTCTAGCCAAAAGTCGGGGCTGCCGTCAATGGTAAAGGCAGGACCCGGACCCGGTTGGCCAATGGCTGCTCTGGCCGCCGCCTCGACCTCCCGCATTAGGTCTTGGAGTCTCATGCTGGCCATTCTCTTCTTCGGAGGGAAACCACACCCGTTCAACCGGTAACCGTTCTCGTAGAGAGCTGGTGAAGAAAGGTCTGTGACACTCCCATTTCCTCTGGGCTTTTGTAGTCCAATGGTGGGAAAAGTCTTTGGGGTCCGCCCCCATGGTTGATTCGAGCAATCAGGGCAGACATAGAGTTTGGCGCCTTTTGTCTTTAGCCCTCCCACGATGAGGGGGGGGTTGACTCACTCCTGGGCTTGCACGTGGCGGATTCTTGTGGCGGGAACGCCATCTTGGGCGCCATCTTGGCCCACGGTGAAAAGGCGGGAAAGTTCTTTTAGGGACGAACAAAGTCCAAATTGTAGACAATAAAGTCATTTTTAAGCACATTATACCCGTTAGGGAACGGGCCTGCTCGTATCCTGTTCGTGACGCCATTTTCTGACTCACCGTGGCCGGGACTCCGGTTTAGACAGGCGATGCTGTAGTGGGGCCCGGCTGAGTGCAGATCAACAGTTGAAGACGTCTTGTAAGGAACAGATTAAAGGGGTTTAATTTATTCGTGACGCCACCTATGAGTAGTTTCGGTAATCGTTACCGACGCTGCGGAACCTCCGGGGGATGGACAGCAGCAAGATGGAACGCTCCCCACAGGCTGAGCGGTGATCCCCGGAGGCTGGAGCTGCTTAAGATGTTGTGCGGCAGCTGCGGTTACCTTGTAGTGCGGACGGACAGTTCATAAGGAAACACGGACACAGAAAGTCTCTGCAACGGGTCTTTACTGTAACCAGCAGGCAGTACATGGTATACAGTTTACGGGTAGTGGACCGGGTGGACTCAGCAGTGATAGTGTCCCTCAGAGATCCGCAGTGTTCCTCCATTTTAACTAAGTGGTTGCCAGTGTCGCCCAGGAATACCAGGTCGGGTACGGGGAGGCTGCTTCAATGCTCTATCCAAGATGTACGTTGTGGATGTTTTGGGGACCCTTGGATCCCTCAGTGGGTACACCGCTGGTTAGACGACTGGAAGTTGGCTGGTGGTGGGGTGCTCCAGTGAAGCTGCTCCTCCACGCTTCTGGTTCGCGTAGCAGAGGTGAACTACTGCCAGTTTCGGTACCAGTGAACCGGCTGTGAATTGTGGGCACGGGAGTCTTTTGGGAACCCGTGGTAATGATTCCCGATCCCTGTTGTTGAGGCCTCAGGTGCTGACACCCGACCGGTGACGGCCCGGGGGCTGCACGGGGTGCGGAGCCCCCGCTCCTACTCCAAGTTCTAGACTGCTCAAGTCAAGTTCTAGACTCCTTCTCCTAACGACTAAGGGTCTGTTCTCCCTACACACTTCCCTAGCACTCCGCCCACCAGGACCCTGGGTTGGTCCTCTGTTCTAGGTGATGCATGCAGGGTTGGATCTCAAAGTTAACTAGATCACTGCTGTGTCAGAGAATATTGCGGCTGCATTTATGGCTGCAATACCCTCTTGTGACACACTCGTTGCGGGGCGCCACACTTGCAGCTCTGGAGTATAATACAGGAGGTAACTCAGGATCAGTAATGTAATGTATGTACACAGTGACTGCACCAGCAGAATAGTGAGTGCAGCTCTGGAGTATAATACAGGAGGTAACTCAGGATCAGTAATGTAATGTATGTACACAGTGACTGCACCAGCAGAATAGTGAGGGCAGCTCTGGAGTATATAATACAGGAGGTAACTCGGGATCAGTAATGTAATGTATGTACACAGTGACTGCACCAGCAGAATAGTGAGTGCAGCTCTGGAGTATAATACAGGAGGTAACTCAGGATCAGTAATGTAATGTATGTACACAGTGACTGCACCAGCAGAATAGTGAGGGCAGCTCTGGAGTATATAATACAGGAGGTAACTCAGGATCAGTAATGTAATGTATGTACACAGTGACTGCACCAGAAGAATAGTGAGTGCTGCTCTGGAGTATAATACAGGAGGTAACTCAGGATCAGTAATGTAATGTATGTACACAGTGACTGCACCAGCAGAATAGTGAGTGCAGCTCTGGAGTATAATACAGGAGGTAACTCAGGATCAGTAATGTAATGTAATGTACACAGTGACTGCACCAGCAGAATAGTGAGTGCAGCTCTGGAGTATAATACAAGAGGTAACTCAGGATCAGTAATGTAATGTATGTACACAGTGACTGCACCAGCAGAATAGTGAGTGCAGCTCTGGAGTATAATACAGGAGGTAACTCAGGATCAGTATTGTCTTGTCCTCTGTATTTACTGAGGGCTTTGTTATCCATTCAGTTTCCACATTCAGTAATTGCACATATCTTATATGTCTCTGTCAACTTTCATATGTGCTGCAGCCACTAATAACAGATGGCAGCCCATCCCCCATATCATGGCTTAATGCGTTGTGCTTGGATGTTTTTTGCCGTTCCCCCTCCCCTCCTTGTGTTACTTAGTCCACACATATTTGGAGCAGCGCTGCCACATTCATTTACTGTGTGCGGCTCATTTTCTTGTCCATATGCATCTCAGTGGCGTAACGTGTAAAGACATTATGAAGGGGACTGTATAGAAACTTTACTGCTGTCTCGGAGCCGTATTTGGCTGTGATCTGACTGTCCTTTCTTGTCACAACATTCGCTGCGCTCGTGGCAGCTGGCGGAAAATATCTTAACTTGATATGAAAATGTACAAATGAAATAACGTAAAGTTCACAGCAATAAAAAGTGAAAAAAGGACATAGATCATGGGAAATAGGACGTCAGCACCAGGGACAGCAACAGCTTGGACCTTTCTATTGCTGGAAATCTAAAAGAAGCTGCCTTTAAAGTAATCCATGGGTGGATCAGCCAATCAGAAGCATCAAAAATGCTCAGGGGCGTGTCCTGATGAAGCAGGAAGTACTTTAAACACGCCCAGGAGGAGCAATCTCAACTCTTTCTTGTTTGCTGATCTGAATAGATCGGAGACAATTCAAAACTTTGAACTAATCATGTCAAATAAAGTGGACATCCCCTTAAATTTTGGTCAAATGGTGATTACACTAAAGTAACAGCTATTTTATCTATTACAGTCATTCAGGGGTTGTTGTCATCACTGGACCCATAACATTACTGCTGACTGTAGATTTCAGTAAATACTTGCATTCTTGGACATCTTTTTGTACAACTTTGTATAGTGTCAACCCTCTCCGTTGTTCCAACTGGAAATGTATAAAAAACATATACAGAAATGGCTGAAAGTGTCGACTCCCTTGAAGTTGAACCTTTCCAAAGTTGTGGGAGAACAACTTTGTTTCCAGCATGTGATGCTCATTCACACTCACCTGTGGTAAATAACTGATGTGGGCAATAGAAAAAATTACACCTGAAACTAGATAATAAGGGGAGAAGATGACTAAGTCTTTGCATTGTGTTTGTGTGTGCCATATTAAGCATAGAGAGCAGAAAGAGGAGAAAATAACTGTTTGAGGACTGGAGAACCAAAATTGTTGAAACATTTCAACAATCTCAAGGTTACAAGTCCATTTCCAGAGATCTTGATGTTCCTTTGTCCATGGTGCGCAACATCATCAAGAAGTTTACAACCCATGGCACTGTAGCTAATCTCACTGGATGTGGACGGCAGAGCAAAATTGATGATAGGTTGTAACACAGGATAGTCCTGATGGTGGATTAGGTTCAATCAAGCTCCGAAGAAATTGAAGCTGTTCTGCAGTCTCAAGGGGCATCAGTGTCAGTGTAAACTGTCTTTCCACATGTGATTGAAAATAAATGCTAGGAGGACCCCACTGCTGACACAGAAAAATGCTAAAATATATGTAAGTAACCAAAATCCTTTTGGGAAAGCATCTAGTGAACGGATGAGCCCAAGATAGAGCTTTTTGGTAAAGTGCATCATTCTACTGTTTACCCAAAAGACAATGAGGCCATGTCACGCAGGGTGTAGGGAGAAACCCAGCGCAAGACGACGAGAGGGGGGAGGGGGGGGAAGGAATCCCTGATGCTAAGGCCAAAAGGGGTGATGGTGACCCCTAGATAAAGTAGCGCTGACATCTGGCTCCCCTAACGTCCCTATACAGTTCCCGCAACTGTCGCCGAATGGGACACTTGCCCCAGCTGTCCCTGGACTATAACTATGCAAGGATCAGAGCGGAAGATCACTAGTCAGCCCAGCTAGCAACTAAAAAAACACAAGGGAATCAAACAAAGAGGGAAGAGATATACTTAGCTTAAGCAGATCCAAGCAGCAAACCAACAGACTACAGGAAACACTGCTTTGAGGTTGGATAGAACCAGAAACACCTAAATAGCTATCACCAGCAGTGCATCCTGGGAGCCAAGAGGTATAAGTAGGCAACTGAAGAGAAGATGCGCTGGGTCATAGTGACCTCCAGCTATCACTAGGACAGAGATGCCTCTTAAAGGGACAGAGACATTATTTAGGATTTTCAAAGCTGTCACTAATCTCAGGGAGACCAGTCGAGGAAAACACTACGGGCACCCGGCTAAAGCGCTCAAACACAGTGAAATCCATGGTGCATTGCCCCCTGGGACTTTGAATACGCAAATGGAGTCCGTAGAGCCTCATTTAAGAGTCTCAAACACGGGACCAGCCATAACCACCATATTAAGTGGCCCTCTCAGTCACTAGCCCGCTCAGTTAGGAGCTTAAGGATATGACAAGTGAATTACCAAAGCCAGGTATCCATCCACCTGGGGGCAATGCACAATGGATTTCACTGTGTTTGAGCACTTTAGCCGGCTGCTCGCAGTGTTTTCCTCGACTGGTCTCCCTGAGATCAGTGAGTGCTTTGTGATGTTGGTCTACCAGGCATTGCTCCCACCTAGCCAGAATCCTACTCCACAATGATGAGGGTCAATACCCCTAAACAGCTGTCTGTGGATGGATACCTGGCTTTGGTAATTCCCTTGTCCCTGAAAGGGCCACTTAATTTGGTGGTTATGGTGGTCTCCGCAAAGAGTACACCCCAGGGCTAGGTCCTTCCCTGGAGGGATATCTGGCTGGTCCCGTGTTTGAGTCTCTTAAACGAGCCTCCACGGACTCCATTCGCATATTCTCATTATTTTGACTGTTAGCCAACCGTTGCGACCTTCTGCGAGTGACTTCAACAGCCTCATCCGTGCCTCCAGATACACCCGTGACAGCAGTGGCGTAACTAGGGTCGGGTGGGCCCCAGTGCGAAATTCAGACCTGGGCGCCCCCCGCGCGCAGACACGTTGGTCGAATGTATGGGCCCCGTTTAACGTTGTAAGCTCTATAATGAATCACAAATTGACTCCTCTCCCCTTCATTATGTATTAATGTCCCTCATACTGCTATATATGGTCCTTCTCCTGGAATATGGCCCTTATTGTAGAATATATGTCCCCCAACATGGTTTGTATGCTCTTCCTCCTCCCGCCACGATAGTCCTCCAATCATTATAATGCATCCCCATTTCCCTCCATATATTACAATATACCCCGATAGTCCTCCATGTATTATAATGCATCCTATAATCTCCCTCTCATAAGTTAGCCCCAATAGTAATCCAATTATTATAATGCACCCCAATTATCCTATATATAGTAGCCTCATAGTCTTCCATATAGTATAATACAGACTCACAGCCCTCCATATAGTATAATACAGCCTCATAACCCCTCCACATAGTATAATACAGCCTCACAGACCTCCATATAATACAGGCTCAATTCTCCATGTAGTGCAGCCTCTATAATGCAGCCTTATATATGAAGCCTCATAGCTCTCCATATAGTACAGCCTTATATCTCTCTATATAGTGCAGCATAATATAAGCAGCCTCATAGCTCTCGATATAGTGCAGCCTTATATCTCTCTATATAGTGCATTATATATACAGCCTCATAGCCTCTCTATATAGGGCAGCATAATATATGCAGCCTCATAGCTCTTCATATAGTGCAGCCTTATATCTCTCTATATAGTGCAGCATAATATATGCAGCCTTATAGCTCTCCATATAGTGCAGCCTTATATCTCTCTATATAGTGCAGCATAATATATGCAGCCTCATAGCTCTCCATATAGTACAGCCTTATATATCTCTATATAGTGCAGTGTCGGGCCCCACGGGACTGGGGTACTCGGTACCGGACCGGACGATGGTGGGGATGTCACAGGTGGCTTGGTCCGGACCGTGTCCCTGGCTCGGCAAATAAAGGGAGTATTTACAAGGGAAATGTCACGGGTGATGCCACCCACTTGGTGCGGCCAGTGATGGGGCCGCCACTGCTGCAGAACCTCGGGGGTGATGGAGTGGGAGCGGAGATGGTATAGTTCCAGTGGGAAGAACTGTATCCCCCGGGGCAGTAAGGAGTTAAAGTCTATTGTGTGTAGTTGTAGCACACTTACTTTGTAGGCACTACAGGGATCTCTCCTCCTGGCTGGTGCTGACAGGCTGGATCTGTAGGGAGGAATGGTCTGCAGATAGGGACTGACAAGAGAGACAATTCAGAGTTTTCCAAAGCTTTACTTGTTGTTTCCTTCAAGCAGTTTACAAGTCATTTGCAGTTGGTACACAGTTCAAGCACACGGGTTCTTTCTACTTCTGCAGCCAGGCCTCTCTCCCTGTGACCCCTCACACAGTCTTTAGTGTCCCTCTCCGGGCTGTTGCATTCTCTTTCTCTAGGTTGTGCGACACTGGACCGTATGGCGGTGACTCGGGCTTCTGTGAGTCCTAGTATGTCACTGAGCTGCCTGTCCTTTGGGTTAGGGATCTCAATCTGAAACTCAGACCCCTCGTCGTGTTGTCTGGTAATGCCGGGTGAACTACGGTCCCCTTTAGAGCCGACACTCTACTTTAGCCCAGCCTCCAGTAATCCTCAGCACTAGGATACCAGGCTCCTTCTCTCTCTGTTTCTTTCTGTATATAGGAGGGCTACTCCGCCTGCAGTTAGTTGCTTTAGCTGTGTGTCTAGGGCCCCGGGTTACACCGTCCCTCTCGGCTCTCACACTCCTGGTGGATTCAGCGTCGGACGGGCTTTCCCCCCCATCTGGCTCGCACTGGCTCAGTACGGGTCTGCACTCCTCGGCCTTGCACTTCCAGGCAGTGTGGCTCTCTCCTGCTCAGCTTCAGCTCAACCTGCTGCTGTTCTGTGGCCTTTACTTCTCAGCTCACTCTGCTGCTCTTTGGTCTTTACAGCTCAGCCTACTCCGGCCTACTGAACTCCTTCACTCCTCCTCCTCTCTATATACTGTCAGTCACCTGACCTCTGGTGTGCCCAACCCACTCCTCTGATCCACCACCCCTCCGATCTCATAGTCTCTAATCTCAGGGCTGGATGTAACCTCTCTGACACGTGGGTTATGTGGGCTGTGAGGGTGTTAGTGTTTAACATTGTCCTACCTGCCTGGTTGCAGTTCCCTTTTGTGGCCTCCTGGACGCAGGGGCGCCACAGCAGCATAATATAGGCAGCCTCATAGCTCTCCATATAGTGCAGCCTTATATCTCTCTATATAGTGCATTATATATGCAGCCTCATAGCCTCTCTATACAGTGGAAATGTGGTTTAGAAATGTGGAAAATAAATTGGCATCAATGCTGAAATATTGATCATTTAATGAAGACAGAATGGTCAGATTTTGGCAAGACAAAAGTTTTGTCGCCCACAGAAAGTAATATGATATTCAAACAAATAATTAACTTAAAATACAAATATACCAATGCATAACATTGGTGAATAAAATTGTGGTGCTATTAGAGTCATATTTTGTGTGACTTCATTGAGCTTGAAGGACTGCATCCATGTAGTTCAAACAATGATTCATACAATTTATTAATGAAGTCATCAGGAATAGCAAAGAATGCAGTCTTACATGCCTCCCAGAGTTCATCTAGATTCTTTGGTTTTGTCTTACAAGCTTCCTCTTTCATCCTACCCCAAACATGCTCAATGATGTTCATGTCTGGTGATTGGGCTGGCCAGTCCTTGAGCACCTTGATCTTTTTTGCCTGGAGGAACCTTGTTGTAGAGATGGATGTATGAGATGGAGCACCATCCTGCTGCTGAATTTGACCCCTTTTTTGATTTGGAATGTAAGAGGTAGCTAATACTTCTTATTCTTGATATTTTAGGCTATTGATATTGCCTTCCACCTTGCAAAAGTTTTGCACACCCCCATACTAAATGTAACCCCAGACCATGATCTTTCCTGCACCAAATTTGGATCCATATGGGCTCCAGTAGACTCATCACTTACTGGCAAAAAAAATCTATTCTCACCTTTCGCCGTTCATCCGCTGCTCTGGTCTCCTTGCTGAAGAGAAGACTCAGGAGGCAGCACCAGACTGCTGTATGCGAACGCATAATGAAAGAGGAAGTGAGTGGCGAGAGCAGCAGGAGGCTCCCCCATCCCCTCCTCTCCCTGATAGCCCAATAGCGGTGTGTGCTGCCACTTAGTGACATGGATGTGCATCTTCAGGGACGCACATCCATGTGAAGGGGGTGCCAGGCACTGGAATCGGCAGGCGCTGGGGGCGGCTGGCGACGTGGGCTCCTTATAGGTCCGGGCCCCATCGCAGCTCCGACACCTGCGACCGAAATTGTTACGCCACTGCGTGACATGCCGACAAAGAAATGAGCACAGAACCTATAGTCACATGTGGGGGAGGTCAGAGAAAATTTCACAGGACCTAGAGTCACATATAGGGGAGGTCAGAGAAAAGAGCACAGGATCTACATTGACATATAGGGAGGTCAGAAAAAAATTTCACAGGACCTACAGTGATATATGGGGGAGGCAGTCACATATAGGGGAGGACAGAGAAAAGATCACAGGAACTTACAGTCATATATGGGGGAGGTCAGAGAAAACAACACAGGACCTATAGTCACATATGGTGGAGGTCAGAGAAAAGAGCACATGACCTACAGTCACATAAGGGGGAGGTCAGAGAAAAGAGCACAGGACCTACAGTCACATATGGGGGAGTTCAGAGAAAAGAGCACAGGACCTACAGTCACGTATGGGGGAGGTCATAGAAAAGAGCACAGGACCTACAGTCACATATGGGGGAGGCCAGAGAAAAGAGTCCAGGACCTACTGTCACATATGGGGGAGGTCAGTGAAAAGAGCACAGGACCTACAGTCACATATGGGGGAGTTCAGAGAAAAGAGCACAAGACCTATAGTCACATATGGGGGAGGTCAGAGAAAAGAGCACAAGACCTATAGTCACATATGGGGGAGGTCATAGGTTACAGAAGGGATTTATTCCAAAAGGTGAAACCGAATATTACTCTTCAGATTTACCACGTGGAGTCACAAACTGTAGGTCCAAAACTACCTGCTTTAAAAAGAAACACCTAAATGACATATTCAGCTCTGCTACATCTCCAGGCACACTCCCTATAACTCTACAGAGATTGTAGCAATGGTCTCTCTTGCTTTGGTTTATCACCATGTCGGCTCTGCTACATCTATAAAGAAATATCTAGAAATTACATTGTATCATTATTGGATCCCGTTGGCAGCCGTCCCCGCTCTGCGTTCCTACAGGCGTTATTGTCTGAGCCGTAAAGGTTAAATAATACAATATAAATGATTGTTGGATCTGACACATTGTAATATATTCAGCCATTTGCCGTTTTCCAGAAATATATCCGTGTTTTGTTCACATAAAGGATATTGTGTGACTTAATTATACCGGTGTCAGGCGCCGGGACATGGCTGTCGTTTCGCAGAATCAAAATGAATAATCACGAATGACAGACAGATGCCAATTACCTGCTGAAATATATATAAATATACAGTCATATGAAAAAGTTTGGGCACCCCTCTTAATCTTACTCTTTTTTTTTTTTTATTGTTTTTTTGCAACAGCTATTTCAGTGTGATATATGTAATAACTGATGGACACAGTAATATTTCAGGATTGAAATGAGGTTTATTGTACTAACCAAAAGTAGTAGATCCACCTTTTGCAAAAGTAACAGCCTCTAGTGGCTTCCTGTAGCTGTTAATGAGTTCCTGGATCCTGGATGAAGGGATTTTTGACCATTCCTCTTTACAAAACAATTCCAGTTCAGTTAAGTTTGATGGTCGCCGACCCATGGACAGCCCGCTTCAAACATCCCACAGATGTTCAGATGATATTCAGGTCTGGGGACTGGGATGGCCATTCCAGAACATTGTAATTGTTCCTCTGCATGAATGCCTGAGTAGATTTGGAGCGGTGTTTTGGATCATTGTCTTGCTGAAAGATCCATCCCCGGCGTAACTTCAACTTGGACACTGATTCTTGAACATTATTCTCAAGAATCTGCTGATACTGAGTGGAATCCATGCGACCCTCAACTTTAACAAGATTCCCGGTGCCGTCATTGGCCACACAGCCCCAAAGCATGATGGACCCTCCCCCAAATTTGACACTGGGTAGCAAGTGTTTTTCTTGGAATGCTGTGTTTTTGTGGCGCCATGCATAACGCCTTGTTGTATGACCAAACAACTCAATCTTTGTTTCATCAGTCCACAGGACCTTCTTCCAAAATGAAACTGGCTTGTCCAAAGTGCTTTTGCATACCTCAGGCGACTCTGTTTGTGGCGTGCATGCAGAAACGGCTTCTTTCGTATCACTCTCCCATACAGCTTCTCCTTTGCAGTGTGCGCTGTATTGTTGACCGATGCACAGTGACACCATCTGCAGCAAGATGATGCTGCAGGTCTTTGGAGGTGGTCTGTGGATTGTTCTTGACTGTTCTCACCATTCTTCTTCTCTGCCTTCTGAATTTTTTGTTGGCCTGCCACTTCTGGCCTTTACAAGAACTGTCCCTGTGGTCTTCAATTTCCTTACTATGTCCCTCACAGTGGAAACTGACAGGTTAAATCTCTGAGACATCTTTTTGTATCCTTCCCCTGAACAACTACATTGAACAATCTTTTTTTTCAGATCATTTGAGAGCTGTTTTGAGGAGCCCATGATGCCACTCCTCAGAGAAGATGCAACTAGGAGAACAACTTGCAAGTGGACACCTGAAATAGCTTTTCTCATGATTGGATACCCCGGGCTATGAAGTACAAAGCTCAATGAGGTTACCAACCCAATTTAGTGCTTCAGTGATGGTGGGTTTACATGTCCCGATATCGGGGCGATATCGCTATACAACTGGCGCGGGAACGCGCATTTTTGAGCACTTTTCCCGATATCGCATCGGCGGTGTACACGCTGCGATATCGGGAAACAACGTCCCTACGATGTGTACGCCCACCAACCCAGTAACGACCATTTAACATGGGAGTTAATGGGTAGCGTCGGCGTACACATCGGAGTTGGATGTTTACACGCAACGATCCAGCTCAAACAGGCATCCGATATCGGGCGTTTTGAATAGCACGCTCATTCGACCCCCGATATCGGATTACCATCGTTCCTGCATCGTATTGTACCTTCAAACAGTACGATGCAGGAACGATATCGGGTCCAACTCAGAACCACGTGACTTTTTGTCGGAGTTGGGTCGGAGTTCGACGCCGATATCGCGGCGTGTAAACCCACCATAAGTCAGTAAAAAGTAGTTAGGAGTATTCAAATCATGAAAATCAGAAGGGTGCCCATACTTTGGCACCTGTCAAATTTTGAAATAATGCATATTTCACATCAGTTATTACATATATCACACTGAAATAGCTGTGCAAAAAAACAATTTTAAACAAAAAAAAAAAGAGTAAGATAGAGGGTCCCAAACGTTTTTCATATGACTGTAATAATGTGCACAATAGTGCCGCAATACAGTGAGAAATCGGATCATTCAGCCGTCAGACGATTCAATCCCCTGATAGAGCACAATGGGCGAAACAAGTCAGTCTGTCCTATGTGTCCCAGGGACAAGAAACAAGAAATTTGGACTATGGCAGAAATAAGCTTATTGTGTGGCACATTATTATCGGATGGCCCAATAATACTGCCATATTGTGACACATTGAATAATACAGTATATTGACGTTATAATAGTGTCATACAATAAATACCAGCTATACAGTGGCCGAATAATAAAACCATATGGTGGGTGAATAGTACTAAAGTACAGTATAGTATCCGAATATCACCATAAAGTACTAAAATTATACCATCATACAGTTACAGAATAATGCCACCACACAGTGTCTGAATAATACCGCCATAGAAAGACAGAATAACACTGCCACTAAGTGATTAAGTGACTGAACAATGCCCCAAAAAAAAAAAGAATAATACTGCCATAAAGTGATTAAATAATACCACCACACAGTATCTGAATAATACCGCCACATAGTGCCTGAATAATACCGCCACGCAGGGTCTGAATAATACCGCCACACAGTGTCTGAATAATACCGCCACACAGTGTCTGAATAATACGCCACACAGTGTCTGAATAATACCGCCACACAGTGTCTGAATAATACCACCACACAGTGCTGAATAATACCGCCACACAGTGTCTGAATAGTACCGCCAAACAGTGCCTGAATAATACCACCACAGTGTCTGAATAATACCGCCACACAGTGTCTGAATAATACCACCACACAGTGTCTGAATAATACCGCCACACAGTGTCTGAATAATACCGCCACACAGTGTCTGAATAATACCGCCACACAGTGTCTGAATAATACAGCCACACAGTGTCTGAATAATACAGCCACACAGTGTCTGAATAATACCACCACACAGTGTCTGAATAATACCGCCACACAGTGTCTGAATAATACCGCCACACAGTGTCTGAATAATACCGCCACACAGTGTCTGAATAATACCGCCACACAGTGTCTGAATAATACCGCCACACAGTGTCTGAATAATACCGCCACACAGTGTCTGAATAATACCGCCACACAGTGTCTGAATAATACCGCCACACAGTGCCTGAATAATACCGCCACACAGTGTCTGAATAATACAGCCACACAGTGTCTGAATAATACAGCCACACAGTGTCTGAATAATACCGCCACACAGTGCCTGAATAATACCGCCACACAGTGCTGAATAATACGCACACAGTGTCTGAATAATACCGCCACACACACAGTGTCTGAATAATACCGCCACACAGTGTCTGAATAATACCGCCACACAGTGTCTGAATAATACCGCCACACAGTGTCTGAATAATACAGCCACACAGTGTCTGAATAATACCGCCACACAGTGTCTGAATAATACCGCCACACAGTGTCTGAATAATACAGCCACACAGTGTCTGAATAATACCGCCACACAGTGTCTGAATAATACCGCCACACAGGTTGGAATAATACCGCCACACAGTGTCTGAATAATACAGCCACACAGTGTCTGAATAATACCGCCACACAGTGCCTGAATAATACCGCCACACAGTGTCTGAATAATACCGCCACACAGTGTCTGAATAATACCGCCACACAGTGTCTGAATAATACCGCCACACAGTGTCTGAATAATACCGCCACACAGTGTCTGAATAATACTGCCACACAGTGTCTGAATAATACCGCCACACAGTGTCTGAATAATACAGCCACACAGTGTCTGAATAATACAGCCACACAGTGTCTGAATAATACCGCCACACAGTGTCTGAATAATACCGCCACACAGTGTCTGAATAATACCGCCACACAGTGTCTGAATAATACCGCCACACAGTGTCTGAATAATACCGCCACACAGTGTCTGAACAATACAGCCACACAGTGTCTGAATAATACCGCCACACAGTGTCTGAATAATACAGCCACACAGTGTTTGAATAATACAGCCACACAGTGTCTGAATAATACCACCACACAGTGTCTGAATAATACCGCCACACAGTGTTTGAATAATACCACCACACAGTGTCTGAATAATACCACCACACAGTGCCTGAATAATACCACCACACAGTGTCTGAATAATACCGCCACACAGTGTCTGAATAATACAGCCACACAGTGTCTGAATAGTACCGCCACACAGTGTCTGAATAATACCGCCACACAGTGTTTGAATAATACCACTATACAAAGACAGGATAATGCTGCCATAAAGTAAATTAATAATACCTCCATACAGTATATAAATAATACTGCCCATTCAATGTCTAAATAATAATGCCATACAGTTGCTAAATAATACCACCATAAAGTGACTGTATATGACTGTAATTCAGTACATCAATAATACTGCCATGTAATAACAAAATAATACTGAATAATGCCACCATATAGTGACAGAATGACACCCCAAAACATAGACAGTATAATGCTGCTATAAAGTGATTAATACCACCACATAGTAAATAAATAATACTGTTGTACAATAACTAAATACATACAGCTTGTCACAATATGGAAACAAGGCTTCAGGTGAGGGTTACACCACCATCCCTGGGGTGTTAGAGATCTAAAGTAATGAAAGGCAAAAGTACTGAAGTCATAGGAGTTTATAAACAGCACCACCCTTTTATGCAGGCTTTGTCTGGTATTACAAGTCATCGCCAGTTTGGCCCATGGACAAGAGTGCTGTGGTCTATATAATAGGGTAAGGGTGGGGTGTTACTTGTCCCTATATAATAAGCCTCACCCCTTTGTCTTTGATGGGGCACCCACCCTGCACATACAGGGGTCCCACCTGCTGTCATTGCTTCGTTGCAGTGTATCTCGGTTCTCCTGCAGCTGATTGTGGCGGCTTTGCTCATCTACAAGGGATCCAAGAACATAGAATGTGACGACCCCGAGCAGCGGCTGAGTGACAGGTATGGACAGACAGACGGACAGATAGATGAAGAGATACAGGGGTGTAACTTGAAGCTCCTGGGCCCCGATGTGAAAGCTTCAACAGGGTCTCCAGTTATTGCAAATCTTTAATAGCATTAGTCTCTTTCTATAGGCCAAAGGGACTTTTGGGGCCCCATAGACTCAAGGGCCCGGGTGTGATTGTATCCCCTGCACCTGTTGTAGTCAGACAAACAGACAGACACTTTTGCATAGTTAATTAATAGTTAAATTTTCATGGAAATAGATATAAAAGTGCCGCCATGTAGCGCTGTTCTGGGTTCGGCAGTAGATTTGCTCGCACAGTTCATCTGGTGATCAGTGAAGCCCCCACTAGGTGGTTCGTCACGTCTCTCCCACAACAGGGGGCTAATAAGAGAGCAGACTGACAGATCCACGACTCTCCTTCACCCCCATAGCTCAGGGACGAGGGGAGAGAAAGAAATACAACTATATCCCTGCCTGTACCATGTGCGGCTCCCAGTGATAGCGTCTATCATAGGTACAGGCTCTCATACTGCGGGCAACACATGTCTGCCCCCGCCTCCTCCAGTGTGACCCCAAATGTTATTGTCTGCACTCCAGTGTCAGTGTCATTATCCTGTATCCCAGTGTCATTATCCTGTACCCCCAGTGTCATTATCCTGTACCCCCAGTGTCATTATCCTGTACCTCCAGTGTCATTATCCTGTACCCCAGTGTCATTATCCTGTACCCCCAGTGTCATTATCCTGTACCCCCATGTCATTATCCTGTACCCCAGTGTCATTTCCTGTACCCCATGTCATATCCCCTGTACCCCCAGTGTCATTATCCTGTACCCCAGTGTCATTATCCTGTACCTCCAGTGTCATTATCCTGTAACCTCCCAGTGTCATTATCCTGTACCTCCAGTGTCATTATCCTGTACCCCCAGTGTCATTATCCTGTACCTCCAGTGTCTGTGTCATTATCCTGTACCTCCAGTGTCATTATCCTGTACCTCCAGTGTCATTATCCTGTACCCCCAGTGTCATTATCCTGTACCTCCAGTGTCTGTGTCATTATCCTGTACCTCCAGTGTCATTATCCTGTACCCCAGTGTCATTATCCTGTACCCCAGTGTCATTATCCTGTACCCCCAGTGTCATTATCCTGTACCTCCAGTGTCAGTGTCATTATCCTGTACCTCCAGTGTCATTATCCTGTACCTCCAGTGTCATTATCCTGTACCTCCAGTGTCATTATCCTGTACCTCCAGTGTCATTATCCTGTACCTCCAGTGTCAGTGTCATTATCCTGTACCTCCAGTGTCAGTGTCATTATCCTGTACCCCAGTGTCATTATCCTGTACCTCCAGTGTCATTATCCTGTACCTCCAGTGTCAGTGTCATTATCCTGTACCTCCAGTGTCAGTGTCATTATCCTGTACCTCCAGTCAGTGTCATTATCCTGTACCTCCAGTGTCATTATCCTGTACCCCAGTGTCAGTGTCATCATCCTGTACCCCCAGTGTCATTATCCTGTACCTACAGTGTCAGTGTCATTATCCTGTACCTCCAGTGTCATTATCCTGTACCCCAGTGTCATTATCCTGTACCCCAGTGTCATTATCCTGTACCCAGTGTCAGTGTCATTATCCTGTACCCCAGTGTCATTATCCTGTACCCCAGTGTCATTATCCTGTACCCCAGTGTCAGTGTCATCATCCTGTACCCCAGTGTCATTATCCTGTACCCCAGTGTCAGTGTCATTATCCTGTACCCCAGTGTCATTATCCTGTACCCCAGTGTCATTATCCTGTACCCCTGTCAGTGTCATTATCCTGTACCTCCAGTGTCATTATCCTGTACCTCCAGTGTCATTGTCCTGTACCCGTGTCAGTGTCATTATCCTGTACCCCCAGTGTCATTATCCTGTACCTCCAGTGTCATTATCCTGACCTCCACTGTACCCAGTGTCATTGTCCTGTACCCCAGTGTCATTATCCTGTACCCCAGTGTCAGTGTCATTATCCTGTACCCCCAGTGTCATTATCCTGTACCCCCAATGTCATTATCCTGTAACTCCAGTGTCAGTGTCATTATCCTGTACCCCAGGTGTTATTATCCTGTACCCCAGTGTCATTATCCTGTACCTCCAGTGTCATTATCCTGTACCCCCAGTGTCATTATCCTGTACCCCAGGTGTATTATCCTGTACCCCAGTGTCATTATCCTGTACCCCAGTGTCATTTCCTGACCCCAGTGTCATTATCCTGTACCCCCAGTGTTATTATCCTGTACCCCAGTGTATATTACCTGTACCCCAGTGTCATTATCCTGTACCTCCAGTGTCATTGTCCTGTACCGGTCGTGCAGTGTCATTATCCTGTACCCCAGTGTCATTATCCTGTACCTCCAGTGTCATTATCCTGAACCTCACTGTACCCAGTGTCATTGTCCTGTACCCCAGTGTCATTATCCTGTACCCTAGGTGTCATTATCCTGTACCTCCAGTGTCATTATCCTGTACCCCCAGTGTCATTATCCTGTACCTCCAGTGTCATTGTCCTGTACCCCAGTGTCATTATCCTGTACCCCTAGTGTCATTATCCTGTACCCCTAGTGTCATTATCTGTACACTTCATGTGTCATTATCCTGTACCTCCAGTGTCATTATCCTGTACCGCCGTGTCAGTGTATCCTGTACCCATCTCCAGTGTCATTATCCTGTACCCCCAGTGTCATTATCCTGTACCTCCCAGTGTCATTATCCTGTACCCCCAGTGTCATTATCCTGTACCCCAGTGTCATTATCCTGTACCCCAGTGTCCTTATCCTGTGCCCCCAGTGTCATGTTATCCTGTACCCAGTGTCATTATCCTGTACCCCAGTGTCATTATCCTGTACCCCATGTCAGTGTCATTATCTGCACCCCCAGTAGTCTTTCACTATTATCCTGTAACCCCAGTGTCCTTATCTTGTACCCCAGTGTCATTATCCTGTACCCCCAGTGTCATTATCCTGTACCCCCAGTGTCATTATCCTGTACCCCAGTGTCAGTGTCATTATCCTGTAACCCCAGTTGTCCTTATCTTGTGCCCCCAGTGTCATTATTCTGTACCCGCAGTGTCATTATCCTGACCCCCAGTGTCATTATCCTGTAACCCCAGTGTCATTATCTTGTACCCCAGTGTCATTATCCTGTACCCCAGTGTCATTATCCTGTACCCCCAGTGTCATTATCCTGTACCCATGCAGTGTCATTATCCTGTAACCCCAGTGTCCTTATCTTGTCCCCCAGTGTCATTATTCCTGTACCCCAGTGTCATTATCCTGTACCCCCAGTGTCATTATCCTGTACCCTAGTGTCATTATCCTGAACCTCCACTGTACCCCAGTGTCATTGTCCTGTACCCCAGTGTCATTATCCTGTACCCCTAGTGTCATTATCCTGTACCTCCAGTGTCATTATCCTGTACCCCCATGTGTCATTATCCTGTACCCCAGTGTCATTATCCTGTACCCCAGTGTCATTATCCTGCACCCCCAGTGTCATTATCCTGTACCCCAGTGTCATTATCCTGTACCCCAGTGTCATTATCCTGTACCCCCAGTGTCATTATCCTGTACCTCCAGTGTCATTATCCTGTACCCCCAGTGTCATTATCCTGTACCCCAGTGTCATTATCCTGTACCCCCAGTGTCATTATCCTGTACCCCCCAGTGTCATTATCCTGTACCCCAGTGTCATTATCCTGTACCCCAGTGTCATTATCCTGACCCCCAGTGTTCATTATCCTGTACCCCCAGTGTCATTATCCTGTACCTCCAGTGTCATTATCCTGTACCCCCAGTGTCATTATTCTGTACCCCAGTTGTCATTATCCTGTACCCCAGTGTCATTATCCTGTACCTCCAGTGTCATTATCCTGTACCCCAGTGTAGTTCATTATCTGGACCCCAGTGTCATTATCCTGTACCCCAGTGTTATTATCCTGTACCCCAGTGTCATTATCCTGTACCCCAGTGTTAGTGTCATTATCCTGTACCCCAGTGTCATTATCCTGTACCCCCAGTGTCATTATCCTGTCCCCCAGTGTCATTATCTGTACCCCCAGTGTCATTATCCTGTACCCCAGTGTCATTATCCTGTACCCCAGTGTCAGTGACATTGCAGATCATCCTGTATGGCAGTGGGGGGATGTTTGAGCACCTTTGTCCCTATGTATTCTGCCTTTTTGATGCCCCATCTGTAACCGGCTGTGATATGTTAGAGCTGAGGTTTCCTGGAGCCTCTGGATGTCGCAGGCGTTTGTCCTCCTTTTCTGTATTCGCTCTGTAGACTGCGGCTTATTTTTTTCGAGCGGCTGCAAGAATTTTACAATGAAATTTCTGGAGCAGATTCCAATTACCCATAAACATTGCTGCAGAGGCATTTTAATTGCACCTCTCCAATCCTGGAATCTAAATGAATCGCTAGATTTCCCGGTCATCAGGATGCAGCAACGCCACAATTACCTAAATATAGAAATTCTAATTACCGCCTCGCACCAACCTCATTAACCAATTACAAGTGCCAGGAGCCAATTAGACTATCAATCACAAAGTCGTCTGTGACAAGTCTAACGAGCTGACAGATAACAATGTACAATCATCTGACGGTACGCAGCCCTCGCCGCGACCATGTTGCTTCTTCAGGAAAATGGCTTTATTGTCAGGTGTCGTCAGATGACTGGTGTTTAAGTAGCAGATCCGTGAACTCATTTCTACCTGGAATATGTCTGTCCAAACTCACTGGTGGTCAGGATCCAACTAAACAATCAAAAAGTCTGATATCCATGGCACTCAGTAGGACACAGGCCCTGTGGTAAGGCAACCAAGGCATAATCCTGGTGCAGCAATCATTCTCAACCTGCCATAGCATGAGGAGGTGATTAGTGGTATTTCATATGCACACAGATGAGTTTTCCATAAGGCGTCAGTCACACATGAAGGTATGATACAGAGTGTCTTGATCATGATCATACTATTAGATCAGGCGGGCTGCTAGCATTATATACATGCACCACACAGGTCTGAATGCATGTTCCAACTAGCGGACTGACCTCAACCAAGACTCAACTGGCTCCAGTTTGATGGTGGCAAAGGTCAACTTGTCATGACACAAGCTGACAACTTCTCCAGAGCCAATTTTTCTAGAAGGCAGGTGGTAGTCAGGAGAGATACTACCTACTTGCATGCTCAAGAATGTTAAGGCAAGACCCAGGCACCTCTGGAGACACAAGGCTCAGTGGGTTCCCGTCCGCTGGCCTGGCTGTCTTCAGAAAACCCGTCTGGGGCCGGGGCTCATCCCACTGAACGCCCGCACTCCTTCCCGTAGGCAATACACTACTCAGACAACACAGGGTGAGGGCACCACACTCTGGTAAGACTTTATTCGGTCACCAACAGTCAACAGCATATAGTACATTCCCATCAAGGAAACAAGATGGTCTCACCCAGTGGCGTAACTTGAACCTCATGAGCTCCGATGCGAAAGCTCCAATGGGGCCTCCAATTATTTCAAATCTTTATTAGCTATTAGTCTTTTTCTATAGGCCGAAGAGACTTTTGGGGCCAGGGCATGGGTGCGATCACAGCCCCTGGTCTCACCCTTCCTCTGACTCATCAGGGATAAAATTCTGTGAATTCAGGGTATTTTCGACCAACTAACCCAGTCAGCAGCACCCAGCCTTTGGCGGTCACCCTCTGAGAGAAGCTAGCGGAAGCTTATGAAGCTGACTAAGCACTGTTAGATATGTGGCCAGGTGATTAACCCAACCTGGGTTCTTCAAATGAATTTGTGGCCTCATGTTGGGCAGTAGAGCAGTTCTGTAATCCATTAGCTGGAACCATGGCCCCTAGGCTGAGGACCTGTAGAGTCACACGTGTGATAGGAGCAGGCCCCTTTTTATATCTCTCAGCTCCCATTTCAGGGCATTCTGCCCCACAGGATTGGTAGGTGATGGCTTTTCCCTCATTGGTTGCTAGTTCAACCTGACTGCATAAATCCGTAATCAAAAGGTATTCCACAAATTAGCAAACAAATGGAAGCACCGGACAGTTTCACATGAAACACGGCCCATGTCTCTTGACTTGAAGAACAAATGAATAGTACATCTGGCATAATTAAGAATAGTTAACCCCCGCACAAGTGGCCAAATGCGGAGTCTTCACAATCCCCACCTGTATTTTGGAGAAAAATTAAAATTAGTTCATCATGATCCTTTTACCTAATGGGAGCAGCTGCACTGATGTAAGCTCTACCTCTGGTGACACCATAACATAGACGAGTTGATAATCTCAATGAATCGTTTTGCTTGTCTCTAACTTATGTGGATAACTATTGAGGGCCCATCAGGACGGGAGCCAGGCCTCAAGTCCAAAACTAGAAATATTTAAGCTTATTTCTAGTCAATACAGCTTCCAGGGAGGTAACCTTTTCCTTGCAGAGATACACCTGACATTGGAAAGCTTAGAAAAATTGTAACTTGCAAAAGGTATGTATTATCAGCTTTGTTAGTGCTTACCCTGCAGCTCCTAATAGGGTTCACATGTAAAGAATTAATCATTGTTTCTCCATTTGGTAGGTCCCATGTGGAACCTGACCTTCAATCCAATAAAGAGATCTGGACTTTGCAGGGTCTCCTGGGTTACGACTGCAGAGTAACTGCTGGCCAGTGGAGCAGGCTGGCAGCGGAGGGTCGAATTACTGACATCCCCACCATCATTATGGGCGATTTCAATATCCCCATTGACACTGCTCACCAAACCGCCTCTCAACTTCTTTCCCTGACCTCCTCCTTCGGGCTCTCCCAATGGTCCTCCTTTGCCACCCACAAAGATGGCCACACGCTGGATCTCATCTTTACCCGTCTTTGCTCCCTTACTAATCTCACAAACTCAACCCTCACCCTGTCTGACCACAATCTGCTGACCTTCTCCGCCCTCTCCTCCCCTACTACATCACCTCCTCTCTGCAAACTTGATCATCCCCGCAGAAACCTAAAACACATTGATCTACACTCACTCTCAGAATCCCTTCTCCCTCTCGCCAACATACCATCTATACGTGACACAGACACTGCCACCACCCTCTACAACACCACATTAACCAAGGTGCTCGACCTAGCAGCCCACCTCACACACCAAGCTCCACGCACTAATAGGCAACCCTGGCACACCACCCTCACTGAAGACCTGAGACGGGCATCCAGTGTCGCTTAGAGGCGATGGAAAAAAATCACGTTCCACTGAGAATTTTGCGCTGTTCAAACAGTCCCTCATCGCCTTCAAGACTGCACTTGCCACCGCCAAACAAACCTTCTTCTTATCCCTAATAACCTCCCTGTCCCACAATCCCAAGCAACTTTTCAAAACCTTCAATTCCTTACTCCGCCCGCCTGCTCCCCCTCCCTCTCCCCTTATCTCTGCAGAAGACTTTGCCTCCTTCCTCAAAGAAAAGATTGACAGAATCAGAGACCGCTTTGATCCACTGTCCCCACAGCCTCCCCTTTCACCTATACTGCCCTCTACTTCCATCAACTGCTTCCCCCCTATAACTGAAGACCAGCTCTCCTCCCTCCTGTCAAAATCACACCTCACCACCAGCGCCCACGACCCGCTCCCATCCCACCTCATTCCCAACCTCACCTCCGTTATCATCCCAGCCCTAACTCATCTTTTCAACCTATCACTCACCACCAACCCCTTCCCCTGAGCCTTCAAACACACCTTGATCACACCCATCCTCAAAAAACCCTCCCTCGATCCCACAACTGTCTCCAACTACCGCCCTATATCTCTCCTCCCTTTCGCCTCTACACTACTTGAACAGCATGTCCACTCTGAGCTGTCCTCTCACCTCTCCTCCTGCTCCCTCTTTGACCACCTGCAATCTGGCTTCCGACCCCTCCACTCCACTGAAACAGCCCTGACCAAAGTCACAAATGACCTACTGACTGCCAAAAGCAAGCGCCACTACTCTGTTCTCCTCCTCCTCGACCTGTCAGCCGCCTTCGACACTGTTGACCACTCCCTTCTACTACAGATCCTGGAATCTCTTGGCATCACGGACCTTGCCCTCTCTTGGATCTCCTCATACTTAACGAACCGCACCTTCAGCGTCACCCACTCCCACACATCCTCCTCGCCCTACCCCCTATATGTCAGGGTCCCCCAGGGCTCGGTTCTTGGACCATTACTGTTCTCAATCTACACTCTCGGCCTAGGGCAACTCATTGAGTCCCATGGCCTCCAATATCACCTCTACGCCGCCGACACCCAAATCTACCTGTCTGGTCCTGACATCGCCTCCCTTCTATCCAAAATTCCACAATGCCTGTCCGCCATCTCATCCTTCTTCTCTGCTCGCTTCCTTAAGCTGAACATGGACAAAACCGAGTTCATAGTCTTCTCCCCAAGACGCTCCCCCTCACTACCTGACCTATCCATAGTCGTCAACGACTGCTCTCTCTCTCCAGTCCCCCATGCCAAGTGCCTTCAGGTTATCCTTGACTCTTCCCTCTCCTTCAAGTCCCACATCCAGGCCCTCGCCACATCCTGCCGACTCCAGCTCAAAAACATCTATAGGATTCGCACTTTCCTTGACCACGACACTGCTAAAACCCTTATTCACGCTCTCATCATCTCCCACCTCGATTACTGCAACCTCCTGCTCACAGGCCTCCCCAAACCTCCCTTGCACCTCTCCAATCTATCTTGAACTCCGCTGCCCACCTAATCCATCTAATTAAAAGAAAAAACAGATATTGCGCCACACTGCAACTGGAGGAACTTAATACACGGTTTTACTATGGTTGCACTAACCTTTACTGGTTGTGCAACACCCCGCACAACCAGACTGATGGCTTAATGTGGATCACTGTAGTGACAAGGGCCTGGTGGTCGGCTCCTTAGTTCCTCTGGAGATGGAGGTGGGCTCCTTCACTCCTCCACTCGAAGAGGCAGACTCGCTGCACTGGCTTCCGTCCCAGCTCCACACTGTGTATCAGTTGATCATTCAAGGGTGGGTCTTTATGATGTACTGCCAGGTACTGTGGATCTTAGAGCAGCTCACACACCGCACTCCCAACAAGGGAGAAGGAGATTAGCAAATAGAAAAACAAGCGGTGTCAGAGGATTGGAGCGCTAAAGAAACCACGGGTTGGTGATTAAATTACCGATAATTTATTGCACGAACAGCAGGGGTCCAGTATGCCACAACGCGTTTCGACGCACAGATGCGTCTTTCTCAAGTGGATCACTTGAGAAAGACGCATCTGTGCGTCGAAACGCGTTGTGGCATACTGGACCCCTGCTGTTCGTGCAATAAATTATCGATAATTTAATCACCAACCCGTGGTTTCTTTAGCGCTCCAATCCTCTGACACCGCTTGTTTTTCTATTTGCTAATCACCTAATCCATCTGTCTCCCTGCTACTCCCCTGTCTCCCCCCTCTGCCAAGCCCTTCACTGGCTCCCTACTTCCCAGAGATCCCAGTTTAAAACATTAACCACGACATACAAAGCCATTCACAACCTGTCCCCTCCATACATCTCTGACATGGTCTCCCGATACCTACCCTCACGCAACCTGCGATCGTCCCAAGAGCTTCTCCTCTACTCCCCCCTCATCTCCTCTTCGCACAACCGCATACAAGATTTCTCCCGTGCTTCACCCAGACTTTGGAACTCACTGCCCCAACACATCAGACATTCTCCTACCCTGGGAACCTTCAAAAGAAGCCTGAAGACCCACCTGTTCCGCCAAGCCTACCACCTGCAATAAGACCCGGTCCACCACACCGCCTCATGACTGGAATTTCCCCCTCCAACTGTATCCCCACCCGCCCCTCGTAGACTGTGAGCCTTTGTGGACAGGATTTCTCCCCTCTTGTTTCTGTACAACCGAATTGTCAACATTTATTGTTACTTGTATTGTTACTATGTTACTTGTTCTAGTCTGCCCTTTTTAGCATGTAAAGCGCAATGGAATATAATGGCACTATATAAATAAATAATAATAATAATAAAATAATTACCCTAGTCTATAGAGGGTGCAGATATGGAGGGTGCACTGCATTGTGTACTCTATACAGGGTGGAGATATAGAGGGTGCACTGCATTGTGTACTCTATACAGGGTGGAGATATAGAGGGTGCACTGCATTGTGTACGCTACACAGGGTGGAGATATAGAGGGTGCACTGCATTGTGTACTCTATACAGGGTGGAGATATAGACAGTGCACTGCATTGTATACTCTATAGAGGGTGTTGTTATAGAGGGTGCACTGCATTGTATACTCTATAGAGGGTGTGGATATAGATAGAGGGTGCACTGCACTGTATACTCTATAGAGGGTGGAGATATAGTGGGTGCACTGCATTGTATACTCTATAGAGGGTGCCCTTCATTGTATACTCTATAGAGGGTGCACTTCATTGTATACTCTATAGAGGGTGCACTTCATTGTATACTTTATAGAGGGTGCACTTCATTGTATACTCTATAGACGGTGCAGATATAGAGGGTGCACTGCAATGTATACTCTATAGAGGGTGCACTTCATTGTATACTCTATAGAGGGTGCAGATATAGAGGGTGCACTGCATTGTATACTCTATAGAGGGTGCAAATATAGAGGGTGCACTGCATTGTATACTCTATAGAGGGTGCACTGCATTGTATACTCTATAGAGGGTGCACTTCATTGTATACTCTTTAGAGGATACCCTTCATTGTATACTCTATAAAGGGTGCACTTCATTGTATACTCTATAGAGGGTGCAGATATAGAGGGTGCACTGCATTTTATACTCTATAGAGGGTGCAGATATAGAGGGTGCACTGCATTGTATACTCAGAGGGTGGACTATATTGTATATTCTAAAGAGGGCTCAGATTTAGAGGGTGCACTGCACTGTATACGTTATAGAGGATGCAGATATAGAGGGTGCACTACATTGTATACTCTATAGAGGGTGCAGATATAGAGGGTGCACTGCATTGTATACTCTATAGAGGGTGCACTTCATTGTATACTCTATAGAGGGTGCCCTTCATTGTATACTCTATAGAGGGTGCACTTCATTGTATACTCTATAGAGGGTGCACTTCATTGTATACTCTATAGAGGGTGCACTTCATTGTATACTCTGTAGAGGGTGCACTGCATTGTATACTCTATAGTGGGTGCACTTCATTGTATACTCTATAGACGGTGCAGATATAGAGGGTGCACTGCATTATATACTCTATAGAGGGTGCACTTCATTGTATACTCTATAGAGGCTGCCCTTCATTGTATACTCTATAGAGGCTGCCCTTCATTGTATACTCTATAGAGGCTGCCCTTCATTGTATACTCTATAGAGGCTACACTTCATTGTATACTCTATAGAGGGTGCCCTTCATTGTATACTCTATAGAGGCTGCCCTTCATTGTATACTCTATAGAGGCTGCACTTCATTGTATACTCTATAGAGGCTGCACTGCATTGTATACTCTATAGAGGTTGCACTTCATTGTATAGTCTATAGAGGCTGCACTTCATTGTATACTCTATAGAGGGTGCCCTTCATTGTATACTCTATAGAGGGTGTGGATATAGAGGGGAAACCAGACGTTTTCCTCCATCTCCAGCAATGTAAGATTTTATTTGTTCCGAACTTTCCTATCCCTCAAATCAGCCGTATAAGTTATTATTAATGTAATGTTCGGCCCTGAAGAGTCCGGAGCCACCGCTGTCCCATCACACAAGACCTCTGACCTGTGAATGTGTCATCTTAACATTCATTCTCTATAACGCCAGGGCTGTCACTAGGAATTTTGGGGCCCCTCACTGGCAACATTTTGGGGCCCCTCTGAGACTCCACCCAGCCTCCACCACAGCTCCACCTCCACCCAAGCATACATATACATATACATAATGCACAGGTCGTGAATAATCCCCCCTCCCCCACCACATTAGACACCATCATACAGAACAGACATATCTCTGCGACGGCTGATAGAAATGCACTGGCTTTTCCGCTAAAGAGCCTCTGACGGATCGGCCCTGACAATTTCTTAGTAATTGTTTATTTATTCATTAACTTATGCTGCGGTGTTTGGCATCGCACAGAGACGACCATCTCGCCATGGAGAAGCGAGCGCCTGGACAGATGGCGTCCTGCAGCAAAGAACGGGCGGCAATTAAAAGGAGATTCACTGTAGAAACATCATTATGTATATTGTGACACCAGACCCGGTATATCCTCCGCCATCGCCCCGCGCCGTCCTCTACTCATCAGGTCTACCAATACTTTTGCTTGAAATAAAAAAGTCCAAGAGTTTGTCTGAAAAACAATTTCATATTCCCTGTTGGAAAATAAAGAGTTAATATCGGAAGTCGTCCATTCAGGAGAGCATGTGAGTCTCCGAAGGACCCGGCACCTCCGTGCATCACACTGACAGCGCACAAGTTAATGGGTAATGTGTAATATTCTACTTCACCTGTGGATGCGCTGCAGGGAAAAAGGAAACTTCCTGCCAGCAGGGTTCATAGATCACAAGTGATCATAGGGATCTATGCAGAGGTCCAGACTGCAAAGTATGGTCCAGGACCCTTCGAAAACTTTGTACAAGGAAGACAACCCTGCTTAGCGTTATTGCTATAGAAATTGTCCATGTGAAAAAGTAATGTACAGTCATGGCTGAAAGAGTCGGCACCTTTAAATTGTTCCAGAAAATGACATATTTCTCCCAGAAAATAATCACAATTCTCCATGTTCTGTTATACACATGATTATTTCCTCTGTGTATAATGTAACAACACAAAAAAACTGAGGAAAAAAAGGCAAATTGGACATGATTTTACACAAAACACCAAAAATGCCCTGGACACAATCGTTGTCCCAACTTAATATTTGGTTTTCCCATATGTGACTGTTGGTCCTGTGCTCTTTTCTCTGACCTCCCACATATGTGACTGTAGGTCCTGTGCTCTTTTCTCTGACCTCCCCCTTATGTGACTGTAGGTCCTGTGCTCTTTTCTCTGATCTCCCCCATATGTGACTGTAGGTCCTGTGCTCTTTTCTCTGATCTCCCCTATATGTGACTGTAGGTACTGTGCTCTTTTCTCTGACCTCCACCATATTTGACTGTAGGTCCTGTGCTCTTTTCTCTGACCTC
The DNA here is from genome assembly GCA_033576535.1 of Allobates femoralis. Classification (NCBI taxonomy): domain Eukaryota; kingdom Metazoa; phylum Chordata; class Amphibia; order Anura; family Aromobatidae; genus Allobates; species Allobates femoralis. The sequence goes on from JARQOC010000010.1 coordinate 118,049,896, forward strand.
CACCATATTTGACTATAGGTCCTGTGCTCTTTATTCTGACCTCCACCATATGTGACTGTAGGTCCTATGCACTTTTCTCTGATCTCCCCTATATGTGACTGTAGGTCCTGTGCTCTTTTCTCTGACCTCCACCATATTTGACTGTAGGTCCTGTGCTCTTTTCTCTGACCTCCACCATATTTGACTATAGGTCCTGTGCTCTTTATTCTGACCTCCACCATATGTGACTGTAGGTCCTATGCACTTTTCTCTGATCTCCCTATATGTGACTGTAGGTCCTGTGCTCTTTTCTCTGATCTCCCCTATATGTGACTGTAGGTCCTGTGCTCTTTTTTCTGATCTCCCCTATATGTGACTGTAGGTCCTGTGCTCTTTTCTCTGATCTCCCCTATATGTGACTGTAGGTCCTGTTCTCTTTTCTCTGACCTCCCCCATATGTGACTGTGGGTCCTGTGCTCTTTACTCTGACCTCCCCCATATGTGACTGTAGGTCCTATGCACTTTTCTCTGATCTCCCCTATATGTGACTGTAGGTCCTGTGCTCTTTTCTCTGATCTCCCCTATATGTGACTGTAGGTCCTGTGCTCTTTTCTCTGATCTCCCCTATATGTGACTGTAGGTCCTGTGCTCTTTTCTCTGACCTCCACCATATTTGACTGTAGGTCCTGTGCTCTTTTCTCTGACCTCCACCATATTTGACTATAGGTCCTGTGCTCTTTTCTCTGACCTCCCCCATATGTGACTGTGGGTCCTGTGCTCTTTACTCTGACCTCCCCCATATCTCACTGTAGGTCCTATGCACTTTTCTCTGACCTCCCCCATATGTCACTGTAGGTCCCATGCTCTTTTCTCTGACTTCCCCCATTTGTGACTGTAGGTCCTGTGCTCTTTTCTCTGACCTCCCCCATATGTAACTGTAGGTCTTGTGTTCTTTTCTTTGTCGTCCTCATTCTGTTTTCAGTAAACAGTAGAATGATTCACATTATCTAAAAGCTCTATCTTGTCTCATCTGTCCGCAAGACACTTTCTCAGGAGGATTTTAGTTACATACATTTTGGCCTTTTTCCCTCTATGTGTCATTGGTCTCCTCCGTAGCGTTCATTTCATTCACATATGGACGGATAGTTTGCGCTGACACTGATGCCCCCTGAATCTGCAGGACAGCTTGAATTTCTCTGGAACTTGATTGGGGCTTGTCCACCATCCAGACTAACCTGCATTGCAACCTTTCAATTATTCATTACTGTCCACATCCAGTTAGATTAGCTACAGTGCCGTGGGTGTAAAACGTCTTGTTTATGTTGCGCTCCGTGGACAAAGGAACATTGAGATCTCTGGAGATAGACTTATAATCTTGAGATTATTGATATTTTTTTAAAAATTTGATTCTCGCATCCTCAGACCGTTCTCTTCCCCTCTCTCTGTTCTCCATGCTTAGTGTGGCACACACAGAATCACAATGCAAATCATGAGGCAACTTCTCCCCCTTTATCTGGTTTCAGGTGTGATTTTCATATTGCCCACTCCTGTTACTTGTAACAGGTGAGTGTGAACGAGCGTCACATGCTAGAAACAAAGTTGTTCACCCACAATTCTGGAAAGGAGTCAACAATTTTGAGTGGGGCATTTTTGACATTCTGTGTTACATTATGTCCATTTTGCCTCTTTTTCCAGTTTTTTCTAGTGTTGCTCCAATACACACAGAGGAAACAGACATCCAAATATGTACGAAATGTGTTTAATTGCAATAATTCCCTTTTTCTACTTTGGAGAAATTAACACTTTCAAGGATGCCAACACTTTTGGCCATTACTGTATGTGTATATATATATATAGTGATGTGAGCATTTGAAATAGTGATCCCTAAGTTGGAAAAATGGCTACAACAGATCCCAGGAGCAACATTTGAACTCTGTCCAGAAAAGTGCAGTGCTGGGAACAACTAAGATCCTCAAACTCTCAGGCCTCTGCTAGAGGACCCAAGAGTGAAAAAGGCTATAATACCATCCCTGTGGGAGATGAGAAGGTGGAAGTGCAGGGGCATAACTACAATAGGTGCAGGGGTTGCAATTGCACCCGGGCCCTGAAAACTAGGGGCCCCAAAAGTCCCTTTGACTTATAGAAAAAGACTAATCCTGTTAAAGATTTGCTATAATTGGGGGCCCCGTTGGAGCTTTGGCATCGGAGTCCATGAGCTTCAAGTTACACCACTGTAGTAGTGTACATATATATTATGGATATCCAAGTAGTTTGAGGTCCCAGAAGCCCCATTTTCTACTTAGGTTCAAGATATATAGATAGAAAAGGGATCTGGCTGACTCCCCATTTCCATAGCTTCTTTATGACATCAGATGCATAGATAGAGAAGGGGTCTGGCTGACTGCTCATTTCAATAACTTCTTTATGACATCAGATATATAGATAGAGAAGGGGTCTGGCTGACTGCTCATTTCCATAACTTCTTTATGACATCAGATATATAGATAGAGAAGGGGTCTGGCTGACTGCTCATTTCCATAGCTTCTTTATGACATCAGATGCACAGATAGAGAAGGGTTCTGGCTGACTGCTCATTTCCATAACTTCTTTATGACATCAGATGCATAGATAGAGAAGGGGTCTGGCTGACTGCTCATTTCCATAACTTCTTTATGACATCAGATATATAGATAGAGATGGGCACTGGCTGACTGCTCATTTCCATAACTTCTTTATGATATCAGATACATAGATAGAGAAGGGGTCTGGCTGACAGCTCATTTCCATAACTTTTTTATTACATCAGATGCATAGATAGAGAAGGGGTCTGGCTGACTGCTCATTTCCATAACTTTTTTATTACATCAGAAGCATAGATAGAGAATGGTTCTGGCTGACTGCTCATTTCCATAACTTCTTTATGACATCAGTTGCATAGATAAAGAAGGGGTCTGGCTGACTGCTCATTTGCATACCTTGTTTATGACATCAGATACATAGATAGAGAAGAAGACTAGCTGACTGTCCATTTCAATAGTTTCTTTATGACATTGGTTGCATAAATTAAAAAGGGGGCTGGCTCACATTTTATTTCAATAACATCCTTATGACCTCAGATGTATAGATAGAGAAGAGGGTTGGCTTATTGCTCACTTCAATAACTTCTTTACAACATCAGGTGCATTTATACTGACGGGGTCCGGCTGACAGCTCATTACAATAGCTGTTTCATGACATCAGATGCATAGATAGAGAAGGGGTCTGGCTGACTGCTCATTTTAATAACTTCTTTATGGCATCAGATACATAGATACAGAAGGGGGCTGGCTGATTGCTCATTATCATAGCTTCTTAATGACATCAGATGCATAGATAGAGAAGGGGGCTGGCTAATTGCTCATTTCTATAGCTTCTTAATGACATCTGACACATACTGTAGATAAGAAAAACCAAGAAATTGTTGCGCCACACTGTGCAAATTAGCCGAAGCAAGGGGTTATATTGATATGTCACTCACCTTTTCTAGTTGCGCCCCCTGCACAACTAGGTTGATGATTTGAGGTGAGATGTAACCGCAGGCATAAATCCGTTGCTACGTGTAGAGAAGCCTTTCCTTATGGAACTTCAACGTCTCTCCCAGAGATCACGAGCCCAGGGAAGGGCAGCTCCTCTGTGTTGACCAATTCCTGTCCCAGAGCTGCTCTCAAACCACACTCCCCAAAGGGAGGATTTGAGCACGATATGAAGTAAAAAGGTATGATAAAATGAGCGCTAGGACAGAAACAGGCACTGGGCTCTTATCGAATATTACCTTTCAAATTTATTGTGAACAGTAGAAGTTACAGGTCTCCTCGCCACAACATGTTTCAACACTAAAGGTGTCTTTCTCAAGTGGATACTGTAGATAGAGAAGAAGGCTGGCTGACTGCTCATTACAATAGCTGTTTCATGACATCAGGTACATAGATAGAGAAGGGGGCTGGCTAATTGCTCATTTCTATAGCTTCTTAATGACATCTGACAAATAGATAGAGAAGAGGGCTGGCTGACTGCTCAATTTAATAACTTCCTTTGATATTAAATGCATAGATAGAGATGTGCGCTGGCTGATTGCTCATTTCAATAACTTCTTTTTGACATCAGATATATAGATAGAGAAGGGGACTGGCTGACTGCTCATTTCAATAACTTTTTTATGACATCAGATGCACATATAGAGAAGGGTTCTGGCTGACTGCTCATTTCTATAGCTTCTTTATGACATCAGATGCACAGATAGAGAATGGGCCTGTCTGACTGCTTATTTCAATAACTTCTTTATGACATCAGATATATAGATAGAGATGAGCACTGGCTGACAGCTCATTTCCATAACTTCTTTATGACATCAGATACATAGATAGAGAAGGGGTCTGGCTGACAGCTCATTTCATAACTTCTTTATGACATCAGATACATAGATAGAGAAGGGTCTGGCTGACTGCTCATTTCCATAACTTCTTTATGACATCAGATACATAGATAGAGAAGTGGTCTGGCTGACTGCTCATTTCCATAACTTCTTTATGACATTAGACATAATAGATAGAGAAGGTGTCTGGTTGACTGCTCATTTCAATAGCTTCTTTATGACATTCGATGCATAGATACAGAAGGGGTCTGGCTGACTGCTCATTTCCATAACTTCTTTATGACATTAGACATAATAGATAGAGAAGGTGTCTGGCTGACTGCTCATTTCCATAACTTCTTTATGACATCAGATACATAGATAGAGAAGTGGTCTGGCTGACTGCTCATTTCCATAACTTCTTTATGACATCAGATGCATAGATAGAGAAGGGGTCTGGTTGACTGCTCATTTCAATAGCTTCTTTATGACATTCGATGCATAGATACAAAGGGGTCTGGCCGACTGCTCATTTCCATAGCTTCTTTATGACATTGGATGCATAGATGAAGAAGGGGGCTGGCTGACTGCTCATTACAATAGCTTGTTTATGACATCCAATGCACAGAATTAGCCCACATAACATGTTCTGAGTCCTAGATCTGTACATGTATGTATTACGAGTGCAATTGAGCCGATTGGATCACAAACAGTGGCGGTGTCCTCGCCTGGCATTATAATCAGCGTTCTTCTGCCCAACCGTCTTACATCCATGCAGCAGCCGGTGATGGCTTCGGCTTACCCATCTGTGTACAAGCCAGATATCCATAATGACTGATAATAAGAAGCCTTGCGAGGCCGGAATCCTCTGCGTCCTACAATAATCCAGGACGGCGAGACCCTAACTTGATAAAGCTTTCATTAATCATTATTTAAAGGGATTCAACAAGTGGATATGGTCACTTTGTTAACAAAGAATTAAGTCTGAATCTCAAAGCAAATCAGTCTCTGTGCGCTCCCAGCGGGGCGCCAAAGGCTGCCAGACATTAAGAGCCACCAGATTTAGAGATACTTAGAAATATTTAGTATATTTCTTCGAACGGCGAAGCTTGCCAAAGAAAAGATTAGTCTGTAGGAAGATTTGCTACACGAGGACGGGGCTTTCTCATTATTATTTGCAGTCGGGGAGAAAGGTAAAATCCAAAGTGATAAAATATTTGTATATAAAGGTCTTATCACCGAGCAATGGACAATTATATAAAATATCGGAGGAAGAGTAATGGCCTTCTCTTAGTATCCGGCACATCGGCCCCAATAACATTGACAAGTAATTATCCAATCCCGACCTTCTTCTCTCCGGCACAAGGCGATACATTCGTTTCCAATGGGACGTTTCGCCGTCCTCTCCTCCGTATATCAGGATAATGGTTTAATTCATTGACCCGTCCGGGGCGGATGGAAACAGCTGGGATCCGAGCATTAGTTTGCAAAGAGGTTGGGGAAAAATACAGCCAGATTAGAAAGGATAAAGCCTCGGACTGCAAGATAAATCTCTTGGTTTCTTTTACATTTTAGCTCTTCTACCTAGCTGATATTGTCCCTTTTATTAGATGTTGGGGTCTCATTTGAGAATTTTGGAGTATATGAAGGTTGTAAATCAACTTTAAAATATTAAAGACTGAGGACTTTAATATGGATGGGATATATTGCACCAATCACGTGATCGGCAAGGATCAGTGCATGTCGCATACATCCACTGGTGGACATTCCCAGTACTGCAGCACAACTGGAGCTTCTTTGCGTTTATCCTACATATAGATTATCAATATGAGATCTCAAAAATTCCTTTAAAGTCCTCAATGTTCTACATACTGATCACCGAGTAGGGCTGAGCCGCAATACCAGTCATAACCTACAGTATACAGAAGATTGTTGTTGTTTTGGAAGAAAAAGAAGAGAGCTTTCTTTTTCTTTATTATCATCATACAAACCCTTTAAGTTAAAGGGGCTTCCCCATGTTATAAGGTGACAGTATATCACTAAGGTATCCTCTCACTTAATGAGTGGTGGTGGTCTGACCTCTGGGGGTGAGTAGCTTATTAGAGGTTTTCCTTTTACAATGGTGTCCACAGATTATAAAGTATGATATATCTGACCAATATGTCATCACTTTTTAAGACGGGAAATCCTTTTAATTTTCCGAGACAAATCTAAACCAGAAAATGCCATATCTTCCCTAGGGATCACCTTCCCCAGACCTTAATTGGCCCCTGTCCCCAATATAGTTCATCTCCTATTATGTCCATAGTCATCCCCTTGGGTGGGCTCGATATAGAGTGTAGATTACGTTCCCTACAATTTCACTTTCTGACAGTTTTCGGACACTTTCTAAACCTCTACAGGAAAAGCAAAATGAACCCATTTATCTCCGACCTGTTAAACTGCCAACTTAGACACAATTATACTGGGTGGTTTGTAGAGTGTGAGCAGCCACATCTCGGGGGGCTACGTTATCATTACAATTAGAGGCTAGAGCGAGTTGTGTGCCGGCGTGTTGCCTTTGATCATTGATCCGCCTTCATCTCCTCTTGTAGAGTCCACCTGCTGAATAACATAGTGACCGGGCTGATCTTAATTATCACAGCTGTCAATGTGTTCATCACAGCCTTCTGGTTCTCTCCTCTTCACTCGAACCCTGAGGACCACCACTTTCTCGCTGCTGAAGCGGCTGTCGAGTGTTAACAGGATCTGTGGAACGTTCTGCCGAGATTAAAATGTATCGGACCATGTAGGATACAATTACGCAGATCAAGCTGACAGAAGTTCAATCCCCCTCCAAGAAGGAGGCGTACCGACTCTCCAGTCGGAGTCGAATAAACAAGTCATCTGTGGAGAGAAGACTTTTATCGATCTGGGGTTGGTTGGGTTATGTGATTGCTACAATGTAAGACACAAAAATATCAAGTTATATTGTTACAACTTTTACTAAATAATGGGGAGATGAATTGGCCATCGAGAAGTCCAGAAGAGTTTCCAAACATCAACTTTGAGCCTTCGAGTTTGGATCCTAATTGGACATAGAAGGGAGTCAGGTCATTTACATTAAATTAGCAATACACAAACTTTGGACACTGGGAGACTCTGAGAGTCTGGCAGAAACAATGGCTTACTTATCATAAGTTAACAAACACAAGACCAACATGTCTGGCTAATTTAAGAAACTTAACCCATACCACACATTGAAAAAGTCCATGTCGTCACAAGAAGTCCTTGAAGTTCTAGTGGTGCCCAACTTTAACTTTGCCCTTCCTGGATAACTAAGCTTATACTTGCTCCTAGTGTTTATTACTTTTTTGGGTTCCCTACTATGATAATATTTTACTTTTTTTTATTGGAAATAAAATTAGAATATACATTTGTCCTGGAGTGTAGACCATTAAAATCATTCTTCCTCTTACAATGCTTGTCTTGCTTTTTTTGATCTTTAAAGGTAATCTGTCAGCAGTTTTTTGCCACCTAATGTTAGAGCATCTCAGACCCTGATTCCAGTGATGTGTCACTTACAGGGCTGCTTAATAAAATAAGGTGTTTTTTTTTTAATCAACAGGTGATCATCACTAAAGGACTAGTAAACCTGTGGACACTTAGTACAGCCATACTTCCACGAGTCATTGGCAGCTTTCTGTCTATGCACAGTGTGCACAGCTGCCAATCAGTAGTGAGAGCGGGGTAATAGAGCTCAGTATCTGGTAGATCTGCGGCAGATAAAACGGCTTATATCAAAACTGCAGCAAGCAGCCCAGAAAGTGCAATATGGGTTGTATTTTTTTTGTATTGTCATAGGATAGAGAGAGTTTCCTTCCTATATACAGCGGGTCCAATTCTGGTGCAGTGCACTTAGGTGGGACATCTATTACACATTTACTGTATATGATATTTTCTTGTATAAAATAGAATAATCCTTTCAACTACATCTGAACATTTTTCTATGTCTTAAAGGGATTTGAAAAAGGCTATGTTCACACACGAGGTTTTGCTGTCGCAAAAATGCAGCAAACCTGAAGGTGGGTTTACACGTTTCAGTATCGTTGCGATATCGCAATTCAATGGTGCGGTGAGCGCGCATTTAGTGCTCGTTTCTCTCGCATCGCACCGGAGGTTTAGATGTTGCGATTTCTGAATCCAACGTCCGTGCGATGTCTACGCCCCCCAACCCAGGAACGACCATTTAACATGGGAGTGAATGGGTGACGTAGAACTTCACATCGGAATTGGGCTGTCACACAGCACGATCCAGCTCCAATCTCCATTCAATATCGGAGCATTGAATAGCACGCTCATTCAATCCCCGATATCGCATTGACATCGTTCCTGCATCGTATTGGACGTTCACACCATACAACGCAGGAACGATATCGGCTCCAACGATCGAACCACGTGACTTTTCATTGAAAGTGGACTCCGATATCGCAACGTGTAAACCCGCCATCAGGGATTTCTAGTAAAGCCAGATTTCTTGGCATGAAAAAAATCTGCATTTTTTGCTGCAAGTTTGCTGCGTTCTTTTTGTACATTTTTACCATGTTTTTGCGGGTGTTTAGAACACATAGAACACTGCAAAAAAAGAAAACAATTGACGCCAAAATGCAACAAATCCTGTGCAGGATCCAGTTTCTGCAAAGAAACTAAACCAATGTGTTTGCACAGCTTTTACCTAAATCACATAGGATTTCCTGGGAATGAAAAAATGCAAGTTTAGATTAGCATATAAGCATGGTAATAACTGAGCTGGAAAACACAGTAAAAATGCAGTGTGTCAACATAGCCTAACATGATGAAAAAAACACATTACTTCTATCATGGTCCCCATCGGTCTTTGTTGATTTCCCTGATGACGACATGTCATAGATCCACATGATCACTTGAGTCAGTCAGTAGTCTTGTACCATGTATGTAGGCATCACCAAAGCTGCCAATGATTGGCTGCAGCGTCACATGGATGTACAGCAGTGACACCAAATGAGACCGGTGGGGTGCACAGGAGCACCATTCTACTTCCTCCTAGAAGTGTTTTCAAAGTCAGGATGACCTTTTTTAATGTTATGCTGTAGCACCGCCAGCGTCCCTGCCTTCTACACAACAGGGACGCCAATGCATTCTCTGCCCTGTGCGAACGCACTCTCTGCCTCTTAATGGGGCAGAGTGCTTAATCTGAAAGTGCCTATGACTGAGAGGCGCTGGAAACCTAAAGCTAGTTGTCAGGTTATCTGTACATGTACTTATCCTGCTAACCTACATCCAGTCTGTGTTCCTGAACCCGATCTGTGTACCTAAACATATGATGCTGCCAGTACCTGCCGTCCTGCTTGTACTTGCCTGTACCAGTCGATACCAGCCATACAACCTGTATGTGCCATCTTGGTATATAACAGGTCCATACCTGAATTCCTGCCCCCTGGGGTCTGCTGCCTCAGTAAGATGGACTGCCCTGGCATGGTACCTGGTGGTTAACTGCAGCACAAGCCTAACCCCACCATCAGTGGTTATGCTGAAGGCCAGGTAGCCACTTAGTCACAATCCTCCAGCCCGGCCCTGTGGCGCAGTGGGTCCACACCCACCAGTGTGACATATGCTATGTCCTAAAACAAGTCTGTGCAGAATGAAGGGGAAGTCCATTGTATACAGTTGTAACATCCTGTGACCTTTAAATGTTCTAAAAAAAAAGTGTTCACTTAGACAGGAACCAAAGTGTTAGGGAAGCAGATGGTCACATGTTGACTGCTTCACAATCCACGTGACTTGCTCTGATGTAGATTCATCCTGAGTTTATTTCCTTTGGCTCAGTCAGGGTTAATGTTGAAGCTGCAGTTGCTGAATGTGTGGTGTGCAGCTCTGTAGGTGGAGACATAGGTTTGTCAGGTGACCACGCCCCTGGCCTTTAAATGACCTCCCCTTCTTCTATTTGATGCCGCTAATAGAGTTAGTCTCTACTAGGTCTCTGTTCTGAGAAGACGCAACTGCTGTTGTGCTGAAGTCTTTCCACATTCATTTCAAGAGATTCCTTGCCTCGGGAGTTGCTGTAGTTTCCTGATCCATGGGTAGAGGTGAGGGCTCTCAGCTAAGACCTATTCAGGAGTTTAGGGGAAGGGTGGCAACTCGGACCTCCTCCCCATCTGAGGTACCTCCGAGAGCAGGGCAAGCCAGGGACCCCCAGTCTAAGGATCAGACTAGCTCCCCTGAAGCCTGCCCACCTCACCTTCCCATTTCCTGATTCCCTCATCATTATTCCACCCATTAAGTGTGACACAAATACTGAAAACCCTACAGAAGTGAGAAAGGGGGTTACAAGAAATAAGCATTAAGTCGTAAACCCTAAATCTAGGGCTCATTAAGCAAGGTTCTCGGCATTTACTGCAATGGAGAAAAAGCTTTAATGTTATTTGAAATGACCGAACAAGAAGAAGCAGTAATATCGTATGGCACATTAGTCAAACATATCGGCTCAAAAGTCTTCTAAAGAGCTCCTGGATCAGCAAATAACGAGGCCGTCAGACTGCACAATGGTGGTGTTAGCCGTGCGTGCGCCAAGCTAATTTTCTCAAAATGACTGTGTCAGGTTCAGCCAAATACTCATTTAATGAGCAAAAATCAAAAGTAAATATTGACCATCTGCTCTACGGCTTTATATATTGTTTTCCTAAGATCTCATCCTTCCTTTGTTTGCCAGCATCGTTCTGCTGGATATTTAGAAAATACATATTTTTTTTCTCCGCCGTGCAGGAAAGGCGGTCATTAGCATACCTGCGGCTAGTTTAATGGTGTTACGTGATGAATGGGCTTCTTGGAGAGAAGATATGTGTATGTGTATGGGCTCCGCAGCTGCAGGGTGCTCACAGGGAATTAACCGATTAAAGTTGGGCAAATTCAATTTCCGAGTCATTGGATATCACAGCAATTTAGCACCTACAAGAACCCGACGCGCCCACCCACCCCCCGTATACCGGCCGCCTTCGGCACCGCGCCGCACTCAGCAGGCAACTGGTCGGAAAACATATTTAGATAAAGTGTCAAGTATTTAGCTTGATAAATCCAGCGGTAATTGGAAGCTTAAAAATTCTCAATTCACACGAAGATGGGAGGAAGGGAGACCATTTTTTTTTTTTAAAGGATTTTTTCCATATAAATGAGGTTTGGTGCAATATATGAAACAATGAGGATTGAATTGAGTAATGCAGAGAGAATTCCCAGCTACTTTTAGGAGACCGGATAAATCTTGGAGAACATTTGTAGTCCCAGGAGATGTGATATCTGGATGGATCATTGTGCATGGCATCCTTATTAAGGAGAAGAGAAGCGATGGCTGAATACACAATAGGGAGCTCTGCCAGAAGCCACGATCAACATAAGCAAAGAAGAGACGGAATTTCAGAAATATAAGACTAAAAAAATATCGTAATGAGGTAGTGCGTCATCTCATCCAGGGGTGGGGAGGCCCATCAGAGGGGTCTCCAGTGACTCAATAATTGACACAAATAGAAATCTAACCAGTGGAATAGGAGTTGCCGGTATCATTCATGATGTTTGACCGAGAGGTTGACCTGTGAGAGGTCATATAGCTGCCCGGAAGAGTGAAGCCGAGGAAAAAGTAGTCAAAAACGACTGGCCGATAACTTGAGAGACAGAAAATTAGTAGCCAAAGCTATAGTCAGTGACTCAATAATTGCCCTCAATGGTACAGTATTCCATCCACAGAGTGGCTGCTGGCCGGAAGACCAAAGCGGAGACAAGAGTAGTCAAAAACTACTAGTCCATAACTTAGAGATTGATTCAAAATTAGTAGCCAAAGCCATAGTCAGTGACTCAATAATTTTCCTCAATGGTACAGTATTCCATCCACAGAGTGGCTGCTGGCCGGATGGCCAAAGCAGAGACAAGAGTAGTCAAAAACTACTAGTCCATAACTTAGAGATTGATTCAAAATTAGTAGCCAAAGTCATAGTCAGTGACTCGATAATTGACCTCAATGGTATAGAATTCCATCCACAGAGTGGCTGCTGGCCGGAAGAGCAAAGTGGAGACAATAATTGACTCCAAAACTCCAAGTTTACATCCAGAGATATAAATCTAACCAGTGGAATTGGAGTTGAAAGCGTCATTCATGACATTTGACCAAGAGGTTGACCTGTAAGAGGAGTATCTCTAGAAGTGAGCAGAACTAATAGTTGTACCTGTCTGAGGTCATCTGTGTTAAGAGGCAATATCAGACAGACCAGTGAACCCTCGGCCTTCATCTTTCAACCACTATACAGGGGTCAGGACATACAACAGGTCCCCCAGTGTTCAATCCACAGAGTGGCTGCTGGCTGGAAGAGCAAAGCGGAGACAAGAGTAGTCAAAAACTACTGGCCCATAACTTGAGAGATGGATGCAAAATTAGTAAACAGAGCCATAGTCAGTGGGCTCATTAATTAACTCCAATGGTCCAAGTGTCTTTGGAGCCCATCACTTACCACTTGGATCTATTCATGATGGGATGATTAACAAAAAACCTACTGATCTCAATTTTAATCTTCCCGGTGTAGAAGGATAGCAAGGATTACGGTGCAATCATTATCTTGACAAGGTGGATGGACTTTTAGAATTCTTAATTTTTTTATATCCAGTGATATAAATCTAACCAGTGGAATTCAAGTTGCCAACATCATTCATAATGTTTGACCAAGAGGTTGCTCTGTAGAAGGAGAATCTCTAGAAGTAAATAGAACTAAAGGCTGTAATTAGTGATGAGCAAGTAGTAAGACATTCAGGGTCGAATGGTTCTAACTGAATACTTTGAACGAGTAACAAGTAACAAATCAAATGAAAGTCAATGGGAAACTCACTCAGATCCGAATACTGAAGCAATTCAAAGTATTCAGTTAGAGCTGTCCGAACCCGAATATCTTACTACTCGCTCATCACTAGTTGTAATGTCTGTCAGAGGCCATCTGTGTAAGAAGGCAATATCAGACAGACCAGAGAATTCCCAGGCTTCACATTTTAAGTATTTATACAGGGGTCAGGACATAAAAGGGTCCTCGGCATTGCATCCACACAGTGGCTGTGTGGCACACCAGGAGTCCAGTTGCCACAGTGGCATTGCCTCCCTCACAGGTGGTGATGTCATGTCTGGAAGCAAGAAGGGGTCCCCTAATCAGGTAACACCAGCATACAACACTTGTCCTGACTCCAAACCAGAAGGGGGACCTCTGAACTTGGTTTCAGGGGAGCTTCCATATAAATTCTGGCCTGGGGGAAGGGTTAGTGTAGAAAGTCAGAGTTTAGTACGAAGCAGTACTGAGGAAGACCAGTCTGACGCCCTGGGGACTGGAGCCAGTGGAGCTCGTCCCAGGATAGAGGAAAGCTAGTGAGACAGAGGAGTCGAGGAGAACCTGGGGAGCGGAGCAGTGACCAAGCTTACCCTAGAGGAAAGCACTAGAAACCGGACACCAGGGTCCATGGTTGTTCGGGTACTAAACTCCCAGCAGCTAAATCCGGAGGGCAGATGATTGCAAATCCCCTGGCCCCACTAAACACCAGATGGAATACCCAGAGCTGCCACCGAGGAGCGACACCCGCAATAGGCTCAAGCTGCCTGCCATACGGGTAGAGACTAGATATGCAGGATAAGGGTCGCAGCTTAGATTCAGGCAGCGATGACCAAACACCACTGCACAGAAGGAAGGCCTCTACCCCACCTGGCTAAGTGGATCCCCAATTGCTTCCAGGCCTCCTGGGCATCCCGGATTCCTATTACCACCTGTTGTCAGTGCTCCGGTTTGCACCATCTACCACCAAGTAAAGGTAAAGGAAACTTTATCCCTTGTGTCCTCCAGTCATTACTCGTACCCTCAGTCCTGCACCCAAACATTTATTATAACTTCAATAAACTACCCCGGTTGCCCTGGGGCCCTGCTCTGTCTGTGGGGAACGATACCATCCAGGCTGCCTCTCCATCGGCACCAGTGGTCCCACAGCAGCGCTGGTCACCCTGACCAGACTAACCACAGGTGGCTTCACAAACGTATCCCTTGTAAATATTTCCTCCACATCCAGGGCCACAGAGCCAGGTCACAGCCACTGTGACCTCCCATGCCACCACCGGCCCGGTTTCCAAGTACCCCCTGGCTCTGGTGGGCATCACAGCTGCAGGACTGAAAAGTAAGACAAGAGTATTGAAAAAATACTTGAGACACTGAAATAAAATTAGTACTCGATACCGTAGTCAGCGGAATGGCTGGGTAAAATACCAGGACAGTCAGCAAGTGATGTCAAGCTTAGGTTAAAGTCAGGAGGGATTACTGAGAAATCAAGGTCAGAATCAAGCCGGATCAGGAACAGGAGACCAGAGAGGTGTAAGGTAAATCAAATAATAACTGGAAGCTTCCAGAAGACTTTAGGGAGATTAAAGAGGGTGTGGTACTACCTGTGTGGTCATAATAGAGAGCAGCTGACAGCATTCACATTCATTGTCCCTGGTTGCGTGGCACCACAAGACGCACTCACGCCAGTATTCCTAGCTGGATATTATCTGTGCTGTCCAATGATGCCGGAAATGACGCCTCTAGAGCCAGAAGATAAGGTAAGGATATAACATCGATGCTGTGTGACCATCAATAAACCAATGAGTGTCAATGTGAGTCAGATTATTGGACGCATAAAGATTTGTCCTACCTTAGCTTGACATATTTCTAAATGTTTGGCACAAGATCAACACCATTGGAATATATTTTCTCAATACGCTGCATGCAGATAGTTATACTATATGTGTCTGCATGTGGTCACCCAATCTAGTGTGTCCCAATAATGTACGTCATTTTGGAACCACCAAGGGTGGACACATCTGTATGCAACTTCTGGCCATGAGGAACTCCACAAGAATTCACATTGCAGCGGTGGAAGCAAGGTAGAGTTTGCCAACTTTTAGGGTTCTGGGTAGAGAATTCCCAGTGCAGTGAGGTTTGGTGTGGAGATTGATGCACCAGACCGGATCCCTATTGGTCCTACAAGTACATGGTCCTGGAGAAGGTGGACATGGCAGATCCATCTGGTGAACACACAGAATAGGCATCGGTTTGATATTTGCTACATGAGTAGAGTTTTTCTTCTCCATTGGTGGCTCATTGGTCGTTTCCCAATGTTATGTCATCTCACAATCTTGCCTTCACTGTCGGAGCCACATTACTTACAATGTAACATTTTCCTCATTCTGCTTTACAAAGTTTCTATCAAGGATCAGCTGCTGCCAAGATCAATTAGGACTGTGACATTTCTCCGGCATCTCAGCGGCCGGTTACCCACGGTGTGCCCTCCAAACACATTTACACAAGTTTTCACGCCGTGGATTAATAATAATAACCCCCCATTAGCCTGTACAACTAAACGCAACGTAATGATGTGCCGATGCTCATTTCTGAGCAGAAAAATCTGTGCATTATAGCTAATTCCAAGGGTACTTGGGCAAGCTGGGTGGCTATCGTCACGCGAAGAGCAGGTAGACAATGCAGCCAGTGCTTCTCCCCTATAAAGGCTAATTAAAATAGACTTATTGTAAGGCTGGCACCCCTGCTAAAGCAATTAGCCAGAAAATATACCTTTGGAGATAATTCATAGCAGGCATTAATACCAAAAGAATTGAGCGAGAGAGAGCTTATTGTCTCGATAATGTCTCTGTGATAGGATTATGCGTGTCACCAAACACACCGACCTCTAGCTAAGCAGAATCCCAGCACAAGCAATGATATGTCTGCAGGAGGGAGGTAAATCAGTCTTCAGCGGAGACAAATTACACGCCGGAGCCTAGGACTCCTCAGAACATCCTCCATTGTCCTTAAGATCCAAAAACTCCAGAGTAAACTTCCGTAGGCAACGTCTTCCACCGTCGGCAACTCTACAGAGGAGCTTCATGCAAATATTAAAAACCCTGCATAATGTAATAAGTGGCCTCCTGTCAAATGAACCTTTCCCCCGAGGTCCATGATCCTCACATGTGGACTGTGAAGCTTTATGTTCCGCAGTTTAGTCATTTTCCCTCCAGATCTGTCAACGTCCATTAGTTCAAAACCAAGACGACTGCATAAAATGAGAGCAGTAATCTGGTCTCCTCCAGGTCTTCTCCAGACTACAAGCCTTTCAGTAAAATGAGTAAATTCATGGCCTCTTAATAGATTTCAGATGTCGCGCGCCACCGCAAGTACATTATGGTCATCACTAAGGCCAATTTAGGCCCCTTCCTGGCCAATCTCCACCTAAAAGGTGAGCAGAAATGCCCAAAACTGGTGTAAAATCAACAAAAGTCACAAACATTTTTGCTCAAAAGTTTGTTGAATTGTTGAAACAATGTTTCAAACAGTTTTAAACCAGAATTTTGGCAAAACATTTTTGATAAAACAGTGCTCTTCCTTGCACTATTACATGATTTGTCCTGAAGAAGAAGCCTGTTGGCTTAGAAACGCGTTGTCACAATGGTCTCTCTTACTTTGGAGACTTGTGACAGGTTTGGGACCGGTGTCCCATTTTCTGTATTGAGACTTCATTTGAAATGTGTTACTTTCATTTGGCAGTATAGGAGTTAATGTCAGTTTCTGTTGCTGCAATACTCCTTAGTTCTCTTCTCAGGTGTGGCTACTTTGTGATCACTCACATCTCCTTTATAAGATCACAAGATCTAGCATTCCTTGCTGGTGATTGAACTCCATTCCTGGACTAGCTACCTGAGATTAAGATGCTATTCAGGGAGAAGCTGACCGTTGCCAAGCCTAGGAGAGTGGCAGCAGGCCTGTAGTTGTTTTTGTTGTTTCCCTGTCTGTCTTTCCTTACCTTCTTGTTATTAGTGCAGTGGTTGGGACTAGTGCTCCCGCCGGTCATCTCCCTATTTAGGGTTTAAATCAGGGCCAGCAAGGGACTAGGTATCTGACGGGGTCAAAGAACCCGTATAGGGCTGGTAGAGAGATCAGGGCACAGTCTCAGGTGATTGCAGGAGGTCTCCTTTACTCCATTCCCTACGAGCAAGGCCCTCCATTGTATCTGTCCGCCCTGGTGTTTCCCCTGTCTGTTGTGTGTAGTGCGCCGGCCACCGTTGGACACAATGTATTTAAATGACAAATAATTTCTTCAGATCATCCGGATATTCAGATCTTTTCTATGGCAGCACAGAATATCACCCATTCTGCATCCTACTGTTTTGTTAAAAACTTTTTGAACCATCGGAGCCTGTATAATTAAATCTGTTCACTCCCCAGGTTCACTAATTTCTGCCTCTGTGCATCCATTCAGTGCTAAGTAGAAATAGACAATCCAAGCCCAGTGTGTGCAATGATCTTGAATCGCAGTGTTTGGGATTAAGGTCTCTTTATGGCAACACCTGGGCACTGTCTGCAAAATCTGGATGAGTACAAATTTTTCACCTTGATTTTGTTTATTTGCAGGTTAATTATGAGGCTTTATTGAGCAGAAGAATTTGATCATGGTGGCAGGAGAATATTGTCTGCAGGGCCGCCATCAGGACATTATTACCCTTACTGGTGTATGGGGCCCAATGAAGAGGGAGGCTCAGCCTCCCGGGACCTGGGTAATTTCTTGATGCTTTCTCAAGCCACGGAGCCTCGTCTCCACTCTGACCCATGGGCCTCACTCCACCCCCCACCTTTTCAACGAGCCCCACTCATATCAGTCACCACTGTGGCTGCTGAATTAGAGGGGCTGGCCTAGTTTGACATCTTCAGTGACATCAGACACTGCCAGCCTGCCCTCTGTTCCTGTTGAGGTTTGTACTGCACATGCGCAGTACAGATAGGACGTCGCCGCTAAGAGCGCCAGGATTTGAGCATCGGGGCTTCTTCCCATGTCTGGTGAGTATGATGTGTGTGTGTCTGTCTGTTTTCCAGCTTCTGTGCCCAGGTCCTACACAGCGCCATAATGTATATACAGGTCCACACTATATACTGTATTACAGTGTGTCTGTATATACTATGTGTACATATAGACGGATGTTGATGTGTGTACAATATAGTGCTGTGTATACATGATATACAGCCAATTTTGCATACAGCCAGCAGACTATTGTGCATACAGCCAGCAGACTATTGTGCACACTGCCAGCAGTCTGTTGTGCATACAGACAGCAGTCTATTGTGCATACAGCAAGCAGTCTACTGTGCATACAACCAGCAGTTTATTGTGCACACTGCCAGCATTCTATTGTGCATATAGTCAGCAGTATATTGTGTATACATCTAGCAGTCTCTATTGTGTATACAGCTTGCAGCAGTCTCTATTGTGCATACAGCCAGCAGCAGCCTCTATTGTGTATACAGCCCGCAGGCTTCTCGATTGTGTATACAGCCCACAGTAGTATCTATCTATTGTGTATACAGCCTGCAGACGTCTCAATTGTGTATACAGCCCAAAGACTGTTCCTTAATGATAACAATTGACCTCCCCGAAGTCAAGAGGCAACTAGAGTGTCCATGTGCCCCGACATCCCCAAGAGTCCATAGGTTAATTCCTTCTGTGTACAGAAATCTCATTTTACATATATATATATATATATATATATATATATATATATATATATATGTACAAATGTCGCAGCACTCCCTTGGTGGTGTTAGTAGTTGTTTATTCCAGCTTGCAATGGTACAAATGGCGCCATTTGTACCATTGCAAGCTGGAATAAACAACTACTAACACCACCAAGGGAGTGCTGCGACATTTGTACGTATATTAAGATACACTGAGGACTGTGGAGGTCGCTTTGCACCCGGGATATCCAGCATTACTTTGCTGCTCCTAATTTTGTATAAGTATATATATATATATATATATATATATATATATATATATATAGGAATCAATAAGTAGTTTTTGAAAAACCGAGACATTGCTGAAAAATCTCTTCTAAACGTAAGGATGTGCATTGTGACCAATTATCCATGAATAGGTTGATGCTCATATACAGAATCAGGAACCCTTGCTAAGTCCTGGAATTGGTCCTTGGCCCACTATAGAAGCCAAGAATGGTAAGGGTACCTTTACACGTCGCAACATTGCATGCAATTTCACTTGCAACTTACTGGTTGCAGTGATTTCATGGACACATTGTTACATTTGTACAACAAAATGGAACAATGTGTCCATGATTTCACTGCAACCAGTAAGTTGCAAGTGAAATTGAATGCAATGTTGCAATGTGTAAAGGTACCCTAAGAAAGTCTGGAAAAGGGAATATTTGCCATCATTTAATTTCACCCATTGAGGAGCTGCACGAGGCAATACTAGATCCACATGTTAACCCCGTTTTCAATCATGTACAACCCCTGGAAAAAATTATGGAATCACCGTGCTCGGAGGATGTCCATTCAGTTGTTTAATTTTGTAGAAAAAAGCAGATCACAGACATGGCACAAGTCATTTCAAATGGCAACTTTATGCCTTGAAGAAACACTAAAAGAAATCTTGAAAAAAAAATGTGATAGCCAGTAACGGTTACTTTTGTAGACCAAGCAGGGGGAAAAATTATGGAATCGCTTAGTTCTAAGGAAAAAATTATGGAATCACTCTGTAAATTTTCATTGCCAAAACTAGCACCTGCATCAAATAAGATCTGCTCGTTAGTCTGCATCTAAAAAGGAGTGATCACACCTTGGATAGCTGTTGCACCAAGTGGACTGACATGAATCATGGCTCCAACATGATGTCAATTGAAACAAAGGAGAGGATTATCAAACTCTTAAAAGAGGGTAAATCATCACGCAATGTTGCAAAAGATGTTGGTTGTTCACAGTCAGCTGTGTCTAAAATCTGGACCAAATACAAACAACATGGGAAGGTTGTTAAAGGGAAACATACTGGTAGACCAAGGAAGACATCAAAGCATCAAGACCGGAAACGTAAAGCAATATATGTCCCAAAACAGGAAATGCACAACAAAACAAATGAGGAACGAATGGGAGGAAACTGGAGTCAATGTCTGTGACCTAACTGTAAGAAACCGCCTAAAGGAAATGGGATTTAAATACAGAAAAGCTAAACAAAAGCCATCATTAACACCTAAACAGAAATAAACAAGGTTACAATGGGCTAAGGAAAAGCAATCGTGGACTGTGGATGACTGGATGAAAGTCATATTCAGTGATGACTCGCGAATCTGCATTGGGCAAGGTAATGATGCTGGAACTTTTGTTTAGTGTTGTTCCAATGAGATTTATAAAGATGACTGCCTGAAGAGAACATGCAAATTTCCACAGTCATTGATGATACGGGGCTGCATGTCAGGTAAAGGCACTGGGGAGATGCCTGTCATTACATCTTCAATAAATGCCCAAATTTACAAGGATATTTTGGACACTTTTCTTATCCCATCAATTGAAAGGCTGTTTGGGGATGATGAAATTGTTTATCAAGATGATAATGCATCCTGCCATAAAGCAAAAAATGTGAAAACATTCCTTGACAGAAGACACATAAGGTCAATGTCATGGCCTGCAAATAGTCCCGATCTCAATCCAATTGAAAATCTTTGGTGGAAGTTGAAGAAATTGGTCCATGAGAAGGCTCCAACCTGGAAAGCTGATCTGGCAAAAGCAATTAGACAAAGTTGGAGCCAGACTGATGATGAGTATTTTTTGTCACTCATTAAGTCCATGCCTCAGAGACTGCAAGCTGTTATTAAAGCCAGAGGTGGGCAACAAAATACTAGTGATGTATTGGAGTGTTTTTTTTTTGTTTGTCATGATTACATCATTTTTACCTCAAAATTGAGTGACTCCATAATTTTTCCCCCTGCTTGGTCTACAAAAGTAAACCGTTACTGGCTAGCACATTTTTTTCAAGATTTCTTTCAGTGTTTCTTAAAGCCATAAAGTTGCATTTGAAATGACTTTAGTTTTGTGCCATGTCCATTTTTTTCTACAAAATTAAACAACTGAATGAACATCCTCCGAGCCAGGGGATTCCAAAATGTTTGTATTAATAAGGAATTCCTTTTTTGCAAAGAACAATTGTCAGTTATTGTTGCTCTATCTCTGCCCACTTCTTCTTTGACAGTTCTGGCTTTATAGTGGCTGAAACAGATGTAAAACATAATGTGAAGGTGCCCCTAAATGTTTGTCCATGCCATGATGCACCTATGCTTGGTTTGTACTATCATTCTATGCTGGCTTACAGCTTTAACGTTGGAAGAAGCCAATTAGTAATCATGTGAAAGCTGGAAACTAAGGAGAAAACTGCTAATAGTAGTCTTATACCCCGGACATAACAATGAGCGTTGGTAATGTGGAGGCAGAGTTTACCGTCCGCTCCCATCATCATCACCATAATTACCGCTTACGTGGATGTGGTTATATTGTTGCGCTCCGTCTGATTACAATGATTCTTTCAGCTCGACACTAACTTAATTAGAGAGCGCATCTTTCATCTGTATTTTCCAGCTGCTACCTGACCTTTAATTGCACAGGTATTAGTATTCACAAAAGAGCGGAGGAGACCAATCACAAGGATCAAAATTAGGAAATTAAATCGTCGCCTCCACTGAAGACTAAAGAGGAGACATTGGAGCAACAGATGAAAGGCATAGTCGAAGAAAGTCACCGGTTGGGAGGGTTTGGGGTCGAAGTCGGTAACGAGTCAATTTAATGGTCATTTCTTTCTTCACATATTGGACTAAAGTGAACTCAGCTGATACATTATTTGCAAAAAGTAAGATTTTCTTTTGCCTTTTTGCTGCAAAAAGTTTTGTTCCTGTCTCAAAAATCAGCACCAAGAGTCAGGGCCGCCACTGGGGGGTACAGCTCTGCCTGGAGTCAGGGACCCCGGGCCTCAGTGCACGGGGTGTGGCCATTGGATCAGATGGGCCCGGCCGTGACAGGGGGCATGGCCATTTGGAGCAGGGAGGCCCACCCCCTGGCCAGCACACACTAACACTAATTTGCTGGGCTCGTGTAAAACATGAGGGGGAAGGCCCCGATCTCCTCTGGACCCACCCCCTCACATCTTGCATGGGCCCCCTCTCCTGTCAATCACTGCCAGGCCACGCCCCCACACCTCTTGAGTGGGCCCTGTTTATCACCACTGCTGCGGTGCGGTCCACAAACCGGAAGTCACGCGGGCATCGGCAGGATGCAAGAGACTGGAGTCAGGACAGAGCTGCTGCTGCTGCT
Source organism: Allobates femoralis (assembly GCA_033576535.1). Classification (NCBI taxonomy): domain Eukaryota; kingdom Metazoa; phylum Chordata; class Amphibia; order Anura; family Aromobatidae; genus Allobates; species Allobates femoralis. The sequence goes on from JARQOC010000010.1 coordinate 118,072,462, forward strand.
GCCGCTGCTGCTGGTGCTGGTTGGAGTATGCTCATTTCTCTGTCAGTGTCTGTCTGCTCTGTCTTGTCTCTCTGTCTGTCTGTCTTCTGTCTCTCTCTCCCCTTTCTGTCTCTGTCTGTATGTCTGTCTCTACACAGCACTATACTCTATATACAGGTACACACTACATGTTGTATTTGTGTATTTATATACTGTATGTATATAGTGTGGACCTGTATATACAGTAGAGTACTGTCTGTGTATACAAGATATACAGCCAGCAGTCTCTGCATATGGCCAGCAGTCTGTGTATACATCCTGAACACTCTCAAATGTGTATACATCCTGCAGCATTTACTAATTTGCATATGTCTTGCAGCAGTCTCCATTGTGCATTTGTCCCGCATCCGGCTCCATTGTGCATTTGTCCCGCAGCCATCTCCATTGTGTATACGGCCAGCAGCAGTCTCTTTTGTGTATTCCCTACTGTGTGTATAGCCAACAGCCGTCTCCATAGTGTATACGGCCGGGCCTGCAGCCGTCTCCATTGTCTATACGGCCCGCAGCCATCTCTATTGTGTACTCTCTATTATGTATGGCCAGCAGCAGTCTCTATTATGTAATCTCTATTGTGTGTATAGCCAGCAGCAGTCTCTATTGTGTATATGGCCCGCAGCCATCTCTATTGTGTATACAGCTAGCAGCAGTCTCTATTGAGAATTCTCTATTGTGTAAACAGTTTTGTGTATTCAGCCCACAACAGTCTCAAGTGTGTGTGTGCAATCTATAAAAGAGAGAGAGAGTGTAAAAAAAAAAAAAAAGAAAAACAGCACAAAAATATAGAAAAAAGCAGACTTTATTGCCCAATGGCGTGGCCACGCGTTGGACAATAAAGTCCACTTTTTTCTATTTTTTTGTGCTGTTATCCCTTTTGTTACTCTATTGTAAGGAACCATCTGGATAGCTGGTTGGGAAATCTTTGCACATAAATTGAGGTAATTTTTGGTTCTGGTCCAATTTTTCACTATAAATATAATGTACCGTATATACTCGCGTATAAGCCGAGTTTTTCAGCCCAAAAATTGGGCTGAAAAGTACCCCCCTCGGCTTATACGCGAGTCAGTGCTGTATACCGATGTATACATCGGTACATACCGATGTATACATCGGTATACAGCAGCCCCCGCATCCCCAGTAATGCAGGGCCCCCCAGCGTCTCTCCGGTCACCTGTAAAGGAAACTATACTTATTTCACAGTGCCGCTGTCCGCGCCCGCTGTCCGCGCCCGCTCGCAGCTGCCGACCGCGATCCTCCATCTTGCATCTTCTTCCTGTTTCTGTGCTCGTCGCGGGCAATGACGTCATTCCCTGCGACGAGCACAGGAAACAGGAAGAAAGAAGACGCAAGATGGAGGATCGCGGTCGGCAGCTGAGAGCGGGTGCGAGCGGGCGCGGACAGAGCACTGTGATAAGTATAGTTTCCTTTACAGGTGACCGGAGAGACGCTGGGGGGGCCCTGCATTACTGGGGCTGCCTGTATACTACCGCTGGGGCTGCTATATACCTCTGGGGCCCTGTATACTACCACTGGGGCTGTATATACTACCACTGGGGCTGTATATACTACCACTGGGGCTGTATAAACCACTGGGGCTGTATATACTGCTGGGGCCCTGTATACTACCACTGGGGCTGTATATACTACCACTGGGGCTGTATATACTACCACTGGGGCTGTATATACTACCACTGGGGCTGTATATACCTCTGGGGCCCTGTATACTACCACTGGGGCTGTATAAACCACTGGGGCTGTATATACTGCTGGGGCCCTGTATACTACCACTGGGGCTGTATATACTACCACTGGGGCTGTATATACTACCACTGGGGCTGTATATACCTCTGGGGCCCTGTATACTACCACTGGGGCTGTATAAACCACTGGGGCTGTATATACTGCTGGGGCCCTCTATACTACCACTGGGGCTGTATATACTACCACTGGGGCTGTATATACTACTAGGGCTGCGTCTATACTACCACTGGGGCTGTATATACCACTGGGGCTGTATATACTACTGGGGCTGCGTGTATACTACCACTGGGGCTGCTGTATCTACCTCTGGGACTGGTGTATACCACACTGCTGGGGGCTGTATACTTGTGCTAGGGTCCACCTCGGCTTATACACGAGTCAATAGATTTTCCCAGGTTTTGGGGGCAAAAGTAGGGGGGTCGGCTTATACACGGGTCGGCTTATACACGAGTATATACGGTATATTTGGGTGGAGGCAGTAATGGGTATTCCATGTTGAGATAATATACAAACTCTATGGTTGTATTATTAGTGTTTAGGATCTATATGGAGGTGTTATTTAGGCACTATATAATGGTATAATAAGACAATTATGGTGGCATTATTTTCTGAATTGTTTTGCCAGGATGTTTTACACCAGGACCTGTAAAAGGGATATGAGCTTCTTCAGAAAGTAAAAAACTGCCCTACACTGCTATATTATCCCATATACCAGCTCCATCTGAACAAAAGAGAGACGTAAATAGTTCCAGCCTCGGCAGGTTCTCCTTCTGCTGTGAACAATGGGAGCAAACCAGAGGATAGCGACCCCTTAATGGCGTCATCCAGCGATCGCCACTCAACACCTCAGTCTCCGGTGTCAGATCAATGCATTTCACAACTGTATAAATATTGGGGCTGGGAATTGTGCGTCTCACGGTGAATGGTAAAAAGAGAGAAGTCGGGATTTCCTATTCATCTCCCTGCAACCCTACATAATGAGAACACCACCCGCTACGCGTGACGGCCTCCATTGTACGCCAGGCTATTATAGCAGCTGTATATTCACATTCTACCGCTGCCAAGTGGTGACAGGAGCGCAGCGTATTGTGTCTCCGGATGACCTTACTCCTAGCACTTACTATTCACAGACGTGCCCCAATGTTATGTTACCGTAAGAGGATGGAAAATGCATCAAACACACCTGGAACAGAAAGCACAAGACACATACGAGTGGCTACATGTAGGAGAACGATACAGTGCTGCTTTGTGTCCTGTACGTTCTCATTGTGATTATTTACAAAGTTTGTTTACCAATAGAATGTTCAAGAAAGTGCAAGACTGCAATCAGATAGGTTCCGAATGGGAAGTACAGGATCAATGAATTGGAAGATCATCCAAAAGTCAATTTATTTCAGTAATGTAATACATAAAGTGAAGCACATATATTATATAGAGTCTTTACACACAGAGGGATCTATTACATGTGTTTATTTATGTTAATGTTGGTGATCATGGAAATCCAAAGGTTATAATCTCAGAAAATGAAAGTAGGATGAAGGGTCTGAGAGATAAAATATGACCTAAATAGGTATCAGAGGCTTCACCTTGTGTGGTTGTGAGAGTCACAACCACTCTAAAAGCAGATCACGGATGCTGCAGTCCCCAGAGTGGTGCATATAGAGTAGGGAGGATGAAGGCTTAAAATGTGTGCTGCCGTTTTCCACCAGACATCAAAGGGTAAATATAATATTGATTTATTAGTTAATGCATTTCAGGGCTCCCTGGCCCCAACCTCAGGACAATTCAATATCATATTGCCATGTTTCAGGGAGCCCTGAATCACATTAACTAATAAATCAATATTATACTCACCCTTTGATGTCTCGTGGAATACGGCAGCGCGGTTTTTAACCCTTCATCCTCCCAACTTTAATTTTCTGAGATAATGACCTTTGGGTTTTCATTGGCTGTAAGCCATAATCATCAATATTAACATAAATAAACACGAGATAGATCCCTCTGTGTGTAATGACTCTATATAATATATGCGTTTCACTTTATGTATTGAATTACTGAAATAAATTAACGTTTTTGATGAGATTCTAATTCCCTGAGATGCACTAGTATTTTTTTTAATGGTCTGGATCTTGAGTTTTAGGAATGAGCAGAAAAGTACACAGCCAGTACTTGCCAGAGATGACTGCAGCTCCTTTAATGTTTCTGTAGGCCTCTTGCACAGACTCCTAGACCAATTTTTGACTCTCAGTTCTAGGTATTGTCACTGTTGTACCAATTTTAAGCCACTTCTTGATGACGTGTTTACAGTGTTCCATGGTATATCTAATGCCTTGGAGATTTCTTTGTACCCTTTTGACTGATAATGTTCAACAATGAGATCACTTTACTGTGTTGTAAGCTGTTTGTTCACCTTGGCTTTGTCTGTAAAATGCAATTACATAAATGTCAGGAAAATTCTCTTCTATTTACAGACTTGTGTCAATGTTATGTTACTATAAGGGTATGTGCTCATGATCTGGAGGCGCAGTGTGTTGGAGGCAGTGCCGCCGGCCCTGCGGGAATCTGCAGGTGAGCGCAGAGAGACCGCAGCCGTCCTGTGCCCACTATCTGCGGTGGGTGCTATACGGTTTCTCCCTGCATACACCTGATGGTGACCGCTTCCAACTCCGCAGCATGAAATGAACATGCTGCAGAGATGAGAAAGTCCGGAAACCTGCGCCACAGCTGAAATAATGCTGCGGAGGGGAGAAGCACAGTGAGGATGAGATCTCTGCAAATCTCATCCACTATGATTGTACTGTACAATGCAGCATTTTTGACACAACGTCAATACGCTGTGTCCAAAACGCTGCAAGTGAGTATAGTGAGTATGGTGAGTATACACCTGAGGATGGAAAAATCATCAAACACACCTGAAACAGAAAATACAAGACACATACGAGTGGATACGTGAAGGAGAACGATACATTGTTGCTTTGTGTCCTGTATGTCCTCATCGTTATTATTTATGGGGTTTGTTTACCAATAGAATGTTCAGTAAAGTGCAAGGCTGCAATCGGACAGTTAAGGCTGGCTTCACACCATGGTTTTTCGTTCCGGGGCTGTCCAGTGTGAACAGGAAAGCCCCGGATCCGATTTTGCCCCTATTGTATCCCGGGTTTGGTGTCTGTCCGGCAGGATTCGTCTCTCTTTGTTTTTTCGCCCGGACACAAAATTGAAGCTTGCAGCATCTTTTGTGTCTGGGGCAAATATTGAACAAAACCGGATCCTCCCGGATCCGGGGCGATCTGGCGCCTGCCCATAACATGGGAGTCTATGGGCGCCGGATCTGGCAGAAAATCGTGGCGGTTCCCGGACACCGGGTACTGAAAACTGTTAAAAGCAGCAGCCGCCGCTGAATTTCAGCACCTGGAGAGCTCCACGGCTGCAATGTCAGCACCGCGACCAGCTCCCCTGCAGCCGCTGTGCTGATATTTCAGCACTGGACAGCGGCACAGACGATTCCGGCACAAAACAGGATCGGCTGTCAGGTTCTGTCTGGTGTATTCTGCAAAACACCAGACATAACCTGACAGCCGAAAACCGTGGTGTGAAGCCGGCCTTATAGATTAGAAGGTATGTGTGTCTGATGTGCCAAACCTCAGTGAAGTAGGTTCCAGCACCTATAGTGCTGACAGGTGTTTTTTCTTAAAGGGCCTGAATTTTGAGTTTTAGGAATGACCTGAAATGTTGGGTGTGACTGGAGGTTCCCATACCTCCTACCCAGGCTTTGCTGGTTAAAACGGGTCTGTGTGGACAGGTGGAAAGATCCATTGTACTAGCCTGGGAGCTTCTACACTCTAAGGTCCATAGACTTCAAGAAAAAAAAAAAAAAAAATATATATATATATATATATATATATATATATATATATATATATATATACATATATATGTTGCTTGCGAAAGGCGGCAGGGTCGTCTAGGGTATGCGAGGGGAAACGATGCAGCTTAGGACTAATATGGTGATATTTTTAGTGCACTACATGGCAGTATTTTTTAAGACCGTTGTGGTGGTATTTGGCAAATGCATGGCAGTTTTGTTTAGAGGGACTATATGGTGGTATTATTACTATACTAAATGGTAGTATTATTTAGGGACCACATGGTAGTGTTATCAGAACACTACATGTTGGTATTATTTAGGGATATACTGTATGGTCCTTTCTAGAAACTGCACCTTCAATACAATTCCTCCACTTCCCTCTCTTATCCTCTCATCCTTTGATTTGAACTCTGTCCGTATCTACTCTCCTTCAAACTTCCAAGTGGCCGTCTTATGTCAACCACCAGGCCCCACCACTGCGTTCTTTAACCAATTCGCTATCTGGCTTCTTCACTTGACATTCTCTGTTGACATTCCCACCATCAAAATGGGTTACATCAACATCCCCATTGATACCAACCACTCAACAGCCTCCAAATTCCTGTCACTTGCTTCATCCTTTGACCTCTCTCAATGGTCCTCCACAGCCACCCACACAGAAAGACATACAGTAGACCTCATCGTTACCTGCCTCTGCCCCTAACTAATCCCACAACCTCCCCTCTCCCCCTATCTGACCTCCATCTACTTACCTTCTCATGCTTGTCCTCCTCACCTGCCCTGTATGTCCACCAACTTACACACCCTCGTAAAAACCTCACACACGTTGACACTCACATACTCCCTGACACTATTCTACCACTATCCTCCATGTCCTCACTCCATGACACAGATAATGCCACAGCTTTCTACAACTCTACACTCACATCAGCTATTGATGCAGTTGCCCCTCTCGTTCAAGGCCGAACATGACGAATGAACAGACAACCCTGGCACGCAGATACCACTAAAAAGATGCGGCAAGAGTCTAGGGTTGCTGAGCGGCGCTGGAAGAAACCACTTTTGCAAAAAGACTACACAGCACTCAAACAAACACTTCTCACGTTTAAGTCATCACTCACCACCACTAAACAGAATGACTTCATTACCCTAATATCCTCTTTGTCCCATAACCCCACGCAGTTATTCAACACATTTAACTCTCTCCTTCACCCCTCACTGCCCCCCTCCACTTCTCGTATCTCTGCAGAAGACTTTGCAACACACCAACAGGATCGATCAAATCAGACAAGTCTTTGCTCCCCAACCATCACAACCCCTATGTATATCAGACCATTCCCCTCCCCCACTAACCCTTCTCCCCTCCATCACTGAAGGAGAACTTGCACACCTCCTCTCCAAATTGCACCTCACCACTTGTGCATTGGACCCCATCACTTCCTCCACAATCTCACCCCCATGCTTATCCCAGCCCTAACCCACCTCTTCAATCTATCACTAACCACCGGTACCTTTCCTTCTGCTTTCAAACATGCAACAATTACCCCTGTCTTGAAGAAGCCATCTCTTGACCCGACCTCCACATCTAGCTATGGCAATATATCCCTGCTCCTGTTCACCTCCAAACTTCTTGAAAACCATGTCCACACTGTACTCTCATCCAACTCTCTTTTTGACAAACTTCAATCTGACTTCTGTCCCCACCACTTCACTGAAACAGCCTTAACCAAAATTACTAATGACCTACTTACCACTAAAGGGCCTGTCACACGCATCAATATCGCCTGCACGATATCGGCTGCACGTGACGTTGCAGCGATATTGATGCGTGTGACATAGTGAATCAACTGGTTGATGATCGCCAGGTTTTAGAATCAGTCCTAAAACCTGGCGATTGTCGCCCGGTGGACACGCAGCATCGCTGCGTGTGACACCAGGAGTAGCGATATTCCAGCTCCCAGCGCCTGTCACAAGCGCTGGGAGCTGGTATCCAAGGTAAACTGCGGGTATCTAGGCAGCGCTCGCTGCCTAGATACCCGACGTGTACCTTAGTTACCAGCCTCCTCCGCTCACCGGCTGGTATCTAAGGTACACAGCGGGTAACTAGGGACCCTAGTTACCCGCTGTGTACCTTAGATACCAGCCGGTGAGCGGAGGAGGCTGGTAACTAAGGTACACGTCGGGTATCTAGGCAGCGCGCGCTGCCTAGATACCCGCAGTTTACCTTGGAGACCAGCCTGCTCCCGCTTCCAGCAGGCTGGCAGCGGGAGCAGGACATCGTGGAAACGATATTTAAATCGTTTCCAAGATGTCTCTGGTTAATTGATCGCTGGTGAGTCTGTCTGTGTGACAGCTCACCAGCAATCAGCCGTCAATGTTGTCAGCGATCATCTCACTGACGACATTGACGCGTGTGACAGGCCCTTAAAGCTAACAGACACTTCTCCATCCTCCTCCTTTTGACCTGTCCTCTGCAGTCGACACAGTCGACCACTGCCTCCTATTACAGATCCTCTCTTCCATTGGTATTGTGGCACCCTGGCACCTGTTGGGCACCACAGAAATCCTTAGAGCACAAATGGAGTAAGTAACAGCACAGCAAAACCCACAAACACCAAACAACACAACAACACTTAGAACACCTGGTTTCACCCCGAGCCTCTAGGGGGAGCTACACTGGTGACTTTGAGCCAGTTCCCCCTATAAATAGAGTCTTGGAGGGAGAAACTTCAGAGTGTGGTAGACGCTACAAGAGCTGCCAGCCTGTGTGAAACCTCCACCCTTTGAGGGACACACTAGGCCCAACCAGCCTGTTAGCAAGTGGAGATCCCTGCAATTGGGATAATAGGAAGAAGGAGATCACCTCTCAGGAAAACGGAGTTAACCTAACTCTTTCCAAATTAACCGGTTACTGGAACCGAAGCTGTGAGAGCTGCCCAGCCACCACAGAGAACCAGCACCATCAACAGGAGGTTTAGCCACCTGTTCCACCTGATGCACCCATCCACGAGAGCCCAGGGAAGAGTACTGATCCTGCTCAAACCCTTTTACAGTGCCTTCAGTGCTGTTAACCAGGTGAAGCAAGTTCCATTGAACAAACTGCCCGGTCCGGCTGGATTCCACATCCACCCGACCTTAGCACCAGAACTAGAGAAAGGAAGCCTAACACTGCTTGCTGTGAAACTCCAGAAGTGCCAACTTCACTATCCCGGTCCGAGTGTACCTGACTACCATCCAGTAAAGGTACCTAAAAGAGACTTTGTGTGGTTGTGCATTATTCCTGGATTCAGCGCGCAGCATCCCGCAGCTGCCTCACAACATCTTGCGCAGCTCCCGGCTCCGGGGATTCCCGCTCATCCTGTGGGGAGCATTCCATCTCGCTGTATAACATCCCCCGGAGACCCGAACAGCACTGGTACAGTTACCAGAACACCCGCAGGTGGCGTCACGAAGACAAATCACCCCCACTGTTCCGCCATTCCCCTATTGAACTGGACCACCGGGCCTACACTACCGCAGGCGCGGTTCCGTGACTGGAGGAGAAACAACGCCCGCTACGTGTACCCCCGGCTACGGTGAGTCAGAATTTGGCGTCACAAACAGGATGCGAGCAGGCCCGTTATCACGGGTATTGTGTGCTATTTATTGACTGTAAATATCAAACTGTACATTTGGTCCGCCATTGCTGCGCGAAAAGGCGGGAAAAGAAGGGGCGTGACTGTGCAGAGGGCGCGAAGATTGGCCCCACCCCCACACTCTGACGACTTCCTCCGTACGCAGCAGGAACCGGAAACTCCCGTGGTACCTCACTCCTCACCGCGAGGCCGACACTTCCGTTTGAAACCGAGGGAAAGGCTACGCTTAACTAAGGGGGAGCGACCATGAGTAACCCGGCTCCCGATCACGCGGTGCCCCCGCTAGACCAAGCGGCACCTCAAAATATACCTTTTGATGGACAGCAACCAGTCGGCGGTATGCTACCGCAACCCGCTCCGATTATGCCGATGTCTCTACCCTACGTTCCTAGTGCGACCTGGTTACCCAAGTACAGCGGTGTACCCAGTACCTTGGAGAACTTCCAGAGGAAGATATGCCAGGCGCTGGACATGTACCCGATGACCGGTAAGCAAAGAGCTTCAGTTATTATGGGACAGTTAACCGGTGCAGCCGAACTGCAGAGCCGCAGCTGGCCTGTAGAAGTTCAGGAATCTGTGGAGCAGATATTCGCTAGATTAACCCGGGTCTTTGAGTGCCATACCGAAGCTGGATTAAGACTGTCATTCTATCGTTGTAACCAAGGGGCACAAGAAAGTGTCCTTGATTATTCACTGCGCTTGCAAGAAGCATACAGACTGTTAAAACAAGTCGATCCTGATAGTGCTCGAGATGAAAACAAAGCGTTAATTGGACAATTTATTGTGGGCCTTAAACTATCTGAGGATAGAAAGCAAGCAAGCTGGTGGTCCATACAAAATCCAGGCGCAGAGTTTGATACCTTGAGAGACTTAACAGTTTGGGGACAACGACTCGCTGAAGTACCTGATCCGGCTTCACCGCAGCAGCAGTACACTGACACCCCTTCCGTGCCGGCAGCAGTATCTCCAATCCCTGCGATTCAGTCGAGTGCACAGACTGTAACACCTGACCGGTTTGATCAACTGTGTGCTAATGTTGAGCAGCTGATGAAAGACGTGGCCAAGCTACAAGCTGGGAGAAGACCCAAGACAGATGCAAGGCCATCGGACAAGATTCAACTCGCCGACAGTCCAGACGACGTCCCGTGGATGAGGAGAAAGACACAGCCGTCGCGAGGAAAACCTGCAGACCGCCGCAGTCCTGACAGACGCCGCAACAGTCAGCAGAACGACTTAGGAGGACGCAATCTGCAATCCCGTCCTTTAAACGAGCGACCCCTGGGCGAGAAGGGCCAACCCCAGGAGTAGACTGTCCAGGCCCTACGTCCAGCTGGGAACACAAGTATGTGGGAGACTGTCCATACTTACCAATCGTCATCGATGGCATCGCTATCTCCGCCTTGATAGACACTGGATCCCAGGTGACATCCATCCCCAGTACCCTTTACAAGCAGTTCTGGCCAGATGTTAAGCTAGAACCCCCTAATCCCGAGATGAACCTTGAAGCCACTAATGGTATTCCGGTTACCATAGAGGGACAGTGGGAAGCTACAGTAAAGGTGGGGAGGGTGCAGTTGAAAAACCAGGGTATCTTAGTGGTCCAGGATAAGCCTAACCACAAGGATCCATAAGTCATATTGGGTACCAATGTAATGATCAAATGCCTCGATGAAGTGTTGTTTTTACTCCAACAGAGTGCTGAAGCCGGTAAACCCAGAGAAAAGAGGGCTATCCAAAAGCAGATCAGAGCTCTGGTGTATCAACAACAGGTAACATTGTCAAATGGTGAGATTGGCAGAGTAAGAGTCACAGATCCCATTCCAATTGTGGTACCACCCAGAAGTGAAATGATGATCTGGTGTCGAGCAGCCATAGGCCTCAGAGGGCAGGACTACCAAGCTGTAGTAGAACCTGTAATGTCCGATAGTAGTCCTACGCTCTTGACAGCCAGAGGGTTAGTCGACGTAAGAAAGGGGAGAGTCCCCGTACGCATATTGAATTATGGTGATGACGAAGTCAGACTGCCAAGATATGCAACTGTTGCTAAATTGTACCAAGTAAAAGATGATGCTGTGATTGATGTAAAATCCTCAAACCAAACAGTCACTGATGAACCCCCTCACTCCAAAGATCAGTTAGAGAAATGGTGTCAAGAGCTCAGTGTAGGAACTGACAATACACCCTCTCACCAGAAAAATGGAGTATACCGGGTGGTTCGGGAGTATGAGCAAGTGTTCAGCAAACACCCACTTGACTTTGGGAGGATTAAAGGGGTACAACATCATATCCCCACAAACAACCATGCACCTATCAAAGAAAGGTACAGGCCTATACCACCCACTCACTACCAGAAAGCAAAAGAGATGCTTCAGGACATGAAGAATGCAGGAGTCATTAGGGATAGCTGTAGTCCCTGGGCCGCACCACTAGTCCTGGTTAAAAAGAAAGATGGTAGTATGAGGATGTGTGTAGACTATAGGCAAATCAACAAAGTCACACACAAGGATGCATACCCGTTACCACACATAGAAGAGTCACTAGCTGCACTCAAATCTGCCAACTACTTCTCCACATTAGATCTTACTAGTGGGTACTGGCAGGTTGCCGTTGCAGAGGAGGATCGTGAGAAGACAGCTTTCACTACTCCTATGGGCTTATGCGAGTTCAACAGTATGCCCTTCGGTTTGTGCAATGCCCCAGGCACATTTCAGAGACTTATGGAGTGTTGTTTGGGCCACAAGAACTTTGAGACTGTCTTGTTATACCTTGATGATGTCATTGTCTACTCTCAGACCTATGAAGATCACCTCCAACACCTGAGTGAAGTGTTTGAGTCACTGTCCAAGTACGGGATGAAACTGAAACCGTCCAAGTGCCACCTGCTGAAACCCAAGGTCCAATACCTAGGACATGTGGTCAGCGCCGAAGGCGTAGCACCGGATCCGGATAAGGTCACCGTCATCAAGGACTGGCCAGCACCCACCAACCACAAAGAGGTACGTCAATTTCTAGGACTGGTCGGGTACTACCGACGCTTCATCAAGGGCTATACCAAGATAGCCGCCCCCATGCAAGATCTCTTAGTAGGTCAATCCAAAAACGGCAAGATCAGGGGACCCCCGTTCCACTGGGGCCCAGAACAGGACAAATCCTTCCAAACGCTGAAAGATGCTTTACCTGGAGAAGAAATCCTGGCCTACCCTGACTACAATCTACCGTTTTTATTGTACACCGATGCAAGCAATGAAGGTTTAGGAGCAGTCCTATCTCAACGTCAGCAGGGCAAGGAGAAGGTGATAGCCTACGCCAGCAGAAAGCTCCGTCCCACAGAAAGGAACCCGGAAAACTACAGCTCCTTCAAGCTGGAGTTTCTGGCCCTGGTCTGGGCGATCACTGAGCGTTTCAAACATTACCTGGCATCCGCCCCGTTCACAGCTTTCACAGACAACAATCCTTTAACACACTTAGAGACTGCAAAGCTGGGAGCCCTAGAACAGCGTTGGGTAGCAAGACTCGCTAACTACGACTTCACTGTAAAGTACCGGGCAGGTCACAAGAACGGCAACGCTGATGCCTTGTCCCGAATGCCCCATCTTCCTGAAGAGGGAGAAGACATAGATGACCTAGAAGAAATTGAACTACCTGCTTTCCACCATTCCGGTACAGCAACATGTCATCAGAGAAACCATGTGAACGAAAAGAATGCGCAATAGGGTCTTATCCCAATGATACACTGTCGCTTATCGATGTGGAATTGCTCACCTTTGTCAGTTGTGAAACCCACAACTGGTAGAATAGCGTACAAGCAGCTGCTGCAGGGACCGCACTCCCAACGGTGACCGTGGTTGTAATACAGAATCCTGGACAAAGTGCCTCAGTGTCCGCGCTGCTGCTCCGAGACCAAAGACACACAGACACGGGAATGTCTGGATCAGCAATAGCCTTTATTTTCCGACGCGTTTCGGAGCCTCCTCCCGAGCTCCTTCCTCAGGGAACATCCTTCCTCAGGATGTTCCCTGAGGAAGGAGCTCGGGAGGAGGCTCCGAAACGCGTCGGAAAATAAAGGCTATTGCTGATCCAGACATTCCCGTGTCTGTGTGTCTTTGGTCTCGGAGCAGCAGCGCGGACACTGAGGCACTTTGTCCAGGATTCTGTATCAGAGAAACCAGACACGCGTAGAGAGGACCGTGAACCCGTTACCTCATCATGACTGGAAGGAGGCTCAAGCCAACGACCCAGATGTCAGCCTGGTAAGGGATCTCATCACTCAAGAACACGCCAACATGGACTCTGATGCCTCACCAAATGCTAAACGCCTGTGGAAGGAGAAAGGAAGGTTGTTCGTCTACCAAGGTAAACTATGCAGAAGATACCTCTCTGGCCCTGACGTCACCTCTCTGCTCTCCATAATTCCAGAGTGTCTATCAGACATATCCTCCTTCTTCTCCTCTCGCTTCTTTAAACTAAATGTAGACAAAACTGAACACATCATCTATCACCCATCTGGCGCACCTCCCTTACCTGATATATCTATTACAATAAATGATATCACACTTTGCCCTGTACCTGAAGTTCGCTACCTCAGAGTGACCCTTGACTCTACCTTATCCTTCAGACCACACGTTCAAGCTCTCGCCACCTCCTGCCGCCTCCAACTCAAAAATATATTTCAGAATCCGTCCCTTCCTCAACCCTCAATCTACTAAACTACTAGTGCATGTCCTCATCATCTCCCGTCTTGACTACTGCAACTTCCTACTCTGTGGCCTCCCTGCTAACACTCTCACACCTCTCCAATCTGTCCTTAACTCTGCTGCCCGACTAATCCACCTCTCTCCTCACTGCTCCTCCACTTCTTCCCTCTGCAAATCCCTCCACTGACTCCCAATTCCCCAGTGTATCCAATTCAAACTCCTAACATTGACTTACAAAGCCATCCACAATCTTGTCCCCCCATATATTTCTGAACTAATCTCCCGATTTCATCCAACTCGTAATCTTCGATCCTCCCAAGACCTCCTCCTTTCCTCCACACTTGCACGATCCTAATCTAATTGCCTGCAAGACTTCGCCCAAGCATCCCCCATCCTCTGGAATTTTGCACCCCAAAACGTCCGACTGTCCCCTACACTCGGAACCTTCAAGCAGAACCTGAAAACCCATCTATTCAGAACAGCTTACAACCCACACTGACCACGGTGTCACCTCACCACCACTGGACCCGGCACTCCAACACTATTGGACCTGGTGGTCCACCACCACTGGACCCTGTGCTCCACCACCACTGAACCCGGCGCTCCACCCCCCCCCCCCCCCGAGCAGACGCAACCTACTGCTCCCCTTCCCATTGCCCTGTGGAATGTAAGCCCGCAGGGGCAGGGTCCTCTCTCCCCTCTGTATCAGTCTGTTACTGTTACTAACTTGTTTAAATGTAACCCTTTCTCATGTACAGCACCATGCATTCCATGGTGCTCTATAAATAAATAGTAATAGTAATTAGCACACTACATGGTGGTATTATTTAGGGATACATGGTGGTACTATTGGGACACTACATGGTGGTATTATTTAGGGGTACATGGTGATATATTAGGACACTACATGTGGTATTATTAGGGATACATGGTGGTACTATTAGACACTACATGGTGGTATTATTTAGGGGTACATGGTGGTATTATTAGGACACTACATGGTGGTATTCTTTAGGGGTACATGGTGGTATTATTAGGACACAGCATGGTGTATTTAGGTGTAGTACATGTGGTATTATTAGACACTGCATGGTGGTATTATTTAGGGTAGTTACATGGTGGTATTATTAGGACACTGCATGCCAGTATTATTTAGGAAGCATCTTCTGGTATTAATAGAAGACTATATGGCAGTGTTATTTAGAGACTATTGGGTGGATGTATTAGGCTGCCTTCACATTAGCGTATGTGAACGCAGCTTATGCTGCGTTCCCATACGCAGTCAAACGCATGCGCACTGCGTTCCTATGTTTAACATAGGAACGCATAGTGCCTGCGTTTATCAGCGTTTGCTGCGTTCGGGTGCTGATGCGGACGATATCTTCTCCTTCCGGGGTCCAGCGTCCGCACCCGGGACGCAGCATGTTGCATTTTTTGTGCGCTCGGGGACCTTGGAAAATCGGCAAGCGTCCCCAAGCGCACAAAAAAAGCATTGTCGTCAATGGGTCCGCAGTGTTCTGCACTTGACAGCGCAGGAGAACGCTGCGGACCCATTGAAAAATCTCCCGGTGGCTGCCAGTGATGTCACAGGAGCTCACCGACAGCCACCGGGATATCAGCTGAGCCTCTGATGGTCTCCTCCTCCCCGCTGCCGGTAATACCCTAGCAGTGTCGGCAGGGTTAAACAGCTGATTTGACAGCTGTTTGAATCTCCCGCGCCGACATCTCCTCTAGGTGTCGGCGCGGGAGATTCAAACAGCTGTCAAATCAGCTGTTTCTCCCCGCCGACATGTCCCGGAGCTTACCGGCGGCCGGGAGGAGGAGATCTCCGGCGCTGATCTCCGCCCCCGGACACCGCCGATTGGCTGCCGGGCTGCACAGTGATGTGTCCGCAGGCGGACATTCTCCGCTGCGGACACATCAAAATGACACCGCGTTTGTGTCTGCATGCCATCAGCATGCAGACACAAACGCTAATGTGAAGGCAGCCTTAGAGCACAATAGTACAAAAATATTTGGGAACTACATTGTGAAATTACAGTGTGCAGAATTATTAGCAAGTTGTATTTTAGAGGATTATTTTTTATTATTGATCAACAACTATGTTCTCAATCAACCCAAAAGACTCATAAATATTAAAGCTTAATATTTTTGGAAGTTGGAGTGGTTTTTTTTTTAGATTTGGCCATCTTAGGAGGATATCTGTTTGTGCAGGTAACTATTAAGTTACTGTCACACGCGGCAATATTGCATGCAATTTCATTGGCAATTTGCTGGTTGCAGTGAAATCATGGACACATTGTTCTATTTGTACACAGCAACAAAATAGAACAATGTGTCCATTATTTCACTGCAACCAGCAAATTGCCAGTGAAATTGCAAGCAATATTGCCACCTGTGACGGTACCTTTACAGTGCAGAATTATTCGGCAACTTAATATAAACCAAATATATTCCCATGTCACTTGTTTATTTTCACCAGGTAACCAATATAACTTCACAAAATGTAGAAATAAACATTTCTGACAAGCAAAAACAAAACCCCAAAAAATGAGTGCCCAATATAGCCACCTTTCTTATGATGACACTCAGCAGCCTCCATCCATAGATTCTGTCAGTTGCTTGATCTGTTTACGATCAACATTGCGTGCAGCAGCCACCACAGCCTCCCAGACACTGTTCCCAGAGGTGTACTGTTTTCCCTCCCTGTAGATCTCAAATTTAGGAGGGACCACAGGTTCCTATGGGGTTCAGATCAGGTGAACAAGGGGGCCATGTCATTATTTTTTCTTCTTTTAGACCTTTACTGGCCAGCCACGCTGTGGAGTAGTTGGATGCATGTGATGGAGCATTGTCCTGCATGAAAATCATGTTTTTCTTGAACGATACCGGCTTCTTCCTGTACCACTGCTTGAAGAAGTTGTCCTCCAGAAACTGGCAGTAGGTCCGGGAGTTGAGTTTCACTCCATCCTCAACCTGAAAAGGTTCCACAAGTTCATCTTTGATGATACCAGCCCATACCAGTACCCCACCTCCACCTTGCTGGCGTCTGAGTCGGAGTGGAGCTCTCTGCCCTTTACTGATCCAGCCTCTGGCTCATCCATCTGGCCTATCAAGAGTCACTCTCATTTCATCAGTCCATAAATCCTTTAAAAAATCAGTCTTAAGATATATCTTGGCCCAGTCTTGACGTTTTATCTTATGTTTCTTGTTCAAAGGTGGTTTTTTTCAGCCTTCCTTACCTTGGCCATGTCCCTCAGTATAGCACACCTTGTGCTTTTTGATACTCCAGTAACGTTGCAGCTCTGAAATATTGCAAAACTGGTGGCAAATGGCATTTGGCAGCTTCACGCTTGATTTTTCTCAATTCATGGACAGTTATTTTGCGCCTTTTTTGTCCAGCACGCTTCTTGCGACCCTGTTAGCTATTTGCCATGAAACGCTTGATTGTTCGGTGATCACGCTTCAAAAGTTTGGCAATTTCCAGACTGCTGCATCCCTCTGCAAGACATCTCACAATTTTGGACTTTCAGAGCCCGTCACATCTCTCTTCTGACCCATTTTACCTAAGGAAAGGCATTTGCCTAATAATTAAGCACACTTTATATAGGGTGTTGATGTCATTACACCACACCCCTCCTCATTACAGATATGCACATCACCTGATTTACTTAATTGGTAGTTGGCTCTCAAGCCTATACAGCTTGGTGTAGGACTACATGTACAAAACGTATCATGTGATCAAAATACTCATTTGCCTTATAATTCTGCACACAGTGTATGGGCACTACATGGTGGCATAATTTAGAAACAATATGTTTTTATTATTAAGGGCATCACATGGCAGTATTAATAAGGGTCTATATTTTTTATCAGGCATAATTGCTCAATTCAGTTGCCATTTTGTTATTCTTATTCTCCAGAAACTGAACTGTAACAAACGAAAAGGAGGAAAGAGGATAAAAAAACAATGAAACACATTATACTCATCTGTCCTAGGTCCTTACGTGCCTCCTCCAGCACCAGCTCCCCGATCCTTCACATGGATCCATGGGTCTTTGGTTCTATCAGGACTGAGGTTAATTATCAGTGACATGTGCTGCCACCCATGACATGGCCATGTGGATATACTGAAGGCCACTTGTATCCCCAGCAGTGTACAATTACCACCCAAACTCCTGTGTTGAGGAGCCCATAGGCCACCTATGAAGACCCCAGTGTAATAAATGATCAATAGAATTTGGGCTCTGTAGCATGATGTTACATTTCTGGTTAAATGAGTACTAGTGTCAAGCAGCTGATGAAAGCAGAAATGATTTTATTGTTGCTTTCATCGATCACTTTACTGTATCACATATTTTAATTGACATTAGAAATGGAAGTAAACTATAGTAGTTTTCTTAGAAAAGAGGGTTAGAGGTGTGTTATTATTGTTTTGGGGGGGTTTGAGCAAAGAAGCTTCCTATAGGGGTATTGAAGGAGCATTATCACTCAGACTCCATAATCCAGTATAGTTGACAATCCAGATGCCAGATTATTATACAAATCAGTGGATATTGGATCAAAAAAATGAAAAAGGAACCTCTAGGTCTAGGTAATAAAAAGGCTAGAGTGTTCTCATAGGGAGCACCTGTATAGCGTGTGAACCCAACCCCTGGTGCCTGAAGAGCCCATAGGCCTCATAAGACCCCAGTGTAATAAATGACCAATGTATCACGATTCCTCTGTGTAGCGTGTCTTGGACACAATAAAAGTTACTGATGTGTTTCGTATCTGGTGTGCTGAGCTGTCACTATGCTGAATTTCAGAACAGTCTTCCATTCTGGTTCTGGCAGGTGCTGGGTTGCTCAGATGTTCCATCTTCCCTCTGATTGCTCTGTTAGGCTGGCTTCACATTAGCGTTTGTGTCTGCATGCTGATGGCATGCAGACACAAACGCTGTCAAAAGCAGGGACACTTTGATGTGTCCGCAGCGGATAATGTCCGCCTGCGGACACATCACTAGGGAGCCCGGCAGCCAATCGGCTTTGTCCGGGGCGGGCCGGGGGCGGAGATCAGCGCCGGAGATCTCCGCCCCCCCGGCCGCCGGTAAGCTCCGGGACATGTCGGCGGGGAGAACAGCTGATGTGAGAGCTGTTTGAATCTTCCCGCGCCGACACTGAGAGGAGATGTCGGCGCGGGAAGATTCAAACAGCTCTCAGATCAGCTGTTCTCCCCGCCGACATCGCTAGGAGATTACAGGCGGCGGGGAGAAGGAGGACAGCAGAGCCTCAGCTGATCTCCCGGTGGCCGTCGGTGAGCTCCTGTGACATCACCGGCGGCCACCGGGAGATTTTTCAATGGGTCCGCAGCGTTCTCCTGCGGTGTCATGCAGAGGACACTGCGGACCCATTGAAGACAATGCATTTTTTGTACGCTTGGGGACGCTTGCTGATTGTCCAAGGTCCCCAAACGCACAAAAAAACCCAACTGGCTGCGTCCCGGGTGCGGATGCTGGACACCGGAAGCAGCAGATATCGTCCGCATCCGCACCCGAACGCAGCAAACGCAGGCACCATGCGTTCCTATGTTAAACATAGGAACGCAGTGCGCATGCGTTTGACTGCGTATGGGAACGCAGCAATACGCTGCCTTCCCATACGCAAATGTGAAGCCAGCCTAAATTTACCGAGCAGCCTCTCCCAGAATCCTGTCAGATGTACATTCTGTTTGAAGCGCTGTGTGGCCTGCATTCCTGTGTCTGTCTTGTTCTAATCTTTGTTATCTGAAGCCATACTGTTGCTTGATTTCCCATTTGTCTGCTCCCTGTACTTGTTGTGATCCCTTGGTATTTTGGCCACTTGACTGTGACCAGAAAACACCTCTGTTGACTCCCTGAATCCTCTTTGTGCTCCCCTAAAAACTTGACCCTGGACAGTTGCTTGACTACATCTGTGTCTACTCCCTGAATCCTATGAGCTCTCCTGGAAACCTGACAATGGACCATTGCATGACTGGATCTATGTCTACTCCCTGAATACTACGAGCTCTCCTGGAGCCTGATCCCCAGATTACCTGACTTTCCTGCTGTCTATACTACCTACAATTCCTGGCAAAAATTATGGAATCACCGGGCTCGGAGGATGTACATTCAGTTGTTTAATGTTGTAGAAAAAAAGCAGATCACAGACATGGCACAAAACTAAAGCCATTTCAAATGGCAACTTTATGCCTTTAAGAAACACTAAAAGAAAACAACATAAAAAATGTGGTCGTCAGTAAGGGTAATTTTTTTCAGACCAAGCAGAGGGAAAAAATTATGGAATCACTCAATTCTGAGGAAAAAATTATGGAATCATGAAAAACAAACACACAAAAACAACACTCCAATACATAACTAGTATTTTGTTGCACCACCTCTTGCAGTCTCTGAGGCATGGACGTAAGGAGTGACAAACAATACTCATCATCAATCTGGCTCCAACTTTCTCTGATTGCTGTTGCCAGATCAGCTTTGCAGGTTGGAGCCTTGTCATGGACCATTTTCTTCAACTTCCACCAAAGATTTTCAATTGTATTGAGATCCGGAATATTTGCAGGCCATGACATTGACCTTATGTGTCTTCTTTCAAGGAATGTTTTCACAGTTTTTGCTCTATGGCAGGATGCTTTATCATCTTGAAAAATGATTTAATCTTCCCCAAACATCCTTTCAATTAATGGGATAAGAAAAGTGTCCAAAATATCAATGTAAACTTGGGCATTTATTGAAGATGTAATGACAGCCATCTCCCCAGTGCCTTTACCTGACATGCAGCCCCATATCATCAATGACTGTGGAAATTTGCATGTTCTGTTCATGCAGCCATCTTTATAAATCTCATTGAAAGGACACCAAACAAAAGTTCCAGCATCATCACCTTGCCCAATGCAGATTCGCGATTCAACACTGAATATGACTTTCATCCAGTCATCCACAGTCCACAATTGCTTTTCTTTAGCCTAGTGTGACCTTGTTTTTTTCTGTTTAGCTGTTAATAATGGCTTATGTTTAGCTTTTCTGTATTTAAATCCCATTTCCTTTAGGCGGTTTCTTACAGTTCGGTCACAGACATTGACTCCAGCTTCCTCCCATTCGTTCCTCATTTGTTTTATTGTGCATTTCCTGTTTTGGAGACATATTGCTTTAAGTTTCCTGTCTTTATGCTTCTATGTCTTCCATGGTCTACTAGTATGTTTCCCATTAACAACCTTCCCATGTTGTTTGTATTTGGTCCAGATTTTAGACACAGTTGACTGTGAACAACCAACATCTTTTGCAACATTGCATCTTGATTTACCCTCTTTTAAGAGTTTGATAATCCTCTCCTTTTGTTCAATTGATATCTCTCGTGTTGGAGCCATGATTCATGTCAGTCCACTTGGTGCAACAGCTCTCCAAGGTGTGATCACTCCTTTTTAGATGCAGACTAATGGTGGGTTTACACGTCCTGATATCGGGCCGATATCGGAGCCAACGACGCGGGAGCGCGCTTTTCCTGCCATCGCATCGCCGGTGTAGACAGCCCGATATCGGGATACAACGTCCCGACGATGTGTACGCCCCCCAACCCAGGAACGACCAGTTAACATGGGAGTGAATGGTGACGTGGGCGTACACATTGTAGTTGGGCTGTCACACGGGACGATGCGGCTACAACGGCCATCCGATATCGGGCGGTTTGAATAGCACGCTCATTCAACCCCAATATCGTTTTGGCATCGTTCCAGCATCGTATTGTACGTTCAAACCGTACAACGCGCGAACGATATCGGGTCCAACTCGCGACCCACGTGACTTTTGGTCGGAGTTGGGTCGGAGTTGGACGCCGATATCGCGACGTGTAAACCCACCATAACAAGCAGATCTTATTTGATGCAGGTGTTAGTTTTGGCAATGAAATTTACTGGGTGATTCCATAATTTTTTCCCTCTGCTTGTCTGAAAAAAGGTACCCTTACTGACTACCACATTTTTTATGTTAATTTCTTTTAGTGTTTCTTCAAGGCAGAGAGTTGCCATTTGAAATGACTAGTTTTGTGCCGTGTCTGTGATCTGCCTTTTTTCTACAGCATTAAACAACTGAATGAACATCCTCCATAATTTTTGCTAGGGTTGTATAAGTAAAACCCTAGCTATATGTAGTCTCCAGCGCCACACAATGGAATTGGGGCTTTGTATCATCGGATTACATTTCTGATTAAATAAGTGCTGGTGTCAAGCAGCTGCTGAAAGCAGTCATATTATTGTCATTGCACATTTTATTTTAATTTGTTAGAAATTGGAAACAAAATATTGTTGTCTGTAAGAAAACTCATCGCTTCTTATCCTCTTGTCTAAGAAAACAGTAAAAAATGTTTATAAAGTGTAGACCGATTGTGGATAATTCCTGACCCTCCCGCTGAACAGATGTTCATATTTCTCTGTTGGAGCACGATGACCCCTCTGTGCAAACACTTCTCCAGTCGCCGCGCTCCAAGACACGGCTTTCAATCTTATTATGCCAAAAACATAACCAATCGTCGGCTCGGGGTTGTGTTTATACCTCTCCTGCCTGAAATTGCTTTGAGACCGCTCCGCGCTCGAAATCGGGAAATAAGAAAGTAATTGTGTATATTGGAGGCAATGTCGGCCCCTTGAACCCTTTGCATGCACGACCTTTGTTTGCTTTCTTTGGGAGGTGAATATTCTGTCTCTCTTTGCCTTTTTTTGCATGTTTGTTTGGAGCCCAGTAGTTATCATTATTGGGGGATAATAAAAATCGGAACGGCGGAGTCAACGCCACGGGGACGGATGTTAAATCACTGACATTTGGAATACCGGCCAGACTTACAGGTATAGTCTGATGTTTTGTGTTCTACTGATCTGCAACGTTGCTTCATTTTCCCCCTCTAGATTTGGTTGACTGGCAGGAGGTAACTGTTAAAGGGAATTGCACCGCGTAGATCCTGTTAACTCCTTAAAGGGGTTTTGCCAACAACAATTGTGCATCCTAAGGAATAGATCTTAGAATAACAATACGTTCCACAGCTGGATGTGTTAAATAATGTTCCTGTCCCGAGATATTCCTATAAATGTGTCCCTGTGTAATGGATGTGTCTGACCATGCACGAACAGGTAGAATATACCACATCTCCTGAGAAGGTGAGGAAGAGAGTATATAGACATTATAGCAAGGGGTAACAGGATATACCAGTATACAGACATTACAGCTGGGATCACAGAATATAAGAGTATACAGACATTACAGCAGGGATCACAGAATGTAAGAGTATACAGACATTACAGCCAGGGATCACAGAAGAGTATACAGACATTACAGCTGGGATCACAGAATATAGGAGGATACATACATTACAGCTGGGGATCACAGAAGAGTATACAGACATTACAGATGGAATCACAGGATATAAGAGTATACAGACATTACAGCCAGGATCATAGAATATAAGAGTATACAGACATTACAGCTGGAATCACAGGATATAAGAGTATACAGACATTACAGCTGGGGATCACAGAATATAAGAGTATACAGACATTACAGCCAGGGATCACAGAATGTAAGAGTATACAGACATTACAGCCAGGATCACAGAATATAAGAGTATGCAGACATTACAGCCGGGGATCACAGAATGTAAGAGTATACAGACATTACAGCTGGGGATCACAGAATATAAGAGTGTACAGACATTACAGCCTGGGATCACAGAATATAACAGTATACAGACATTACAGCCAGGGATCACAGAATATGAGAGTATACAGACATTACAGCTGGGGATCACAGAATATAAGAGTATACAGACATTACAGCCGGGGATCACAGAATATAAGAGTATACAGACATTACAGCCAGGGATCACAGAATATAAGAGTATACAGACATTACAGCCAGGGACCACAGAATATAAGAGCATACAGACATTACAGCTAGGATCACAGAATATAAGTGTATACAGACATTACAGCTGGGGATCGCAGAACAGTATACAGACATTACAGCTGGAATCACAGGATATAAGAGTATACAGACATTACAGCCAGGATCATAGAATATAAGAGTATACAGACATTACAGCTGGAATCACAGGATATAAGAGTATACAGACATTACAGCTGGGGATCACAGAATATAAGAGTATACAGACATTACAGCCGGGGATCACAGAATGTAAGAGTATACAGACATTACAGCCAGGATCACAGAATATAAGAGTATGCAGACATTACAGCCGGGGATCACAGAATGTAAGAGTATACAGACATTACAGCTGGGGATCACAGAATATAAGAGTGTACAGACATTACAGCCTGGGATCACAGAATATAACAGTATACAGACATTACAGCCAGGGATCACAGAATATGAGAGTATACAGACATTACAGCTGGGGATCACAGAATATAAGAGTATACAGACATTACAGCCAGGGATCACAGAATATAAGAGTATACAGACATTACAGCCAGGGATCACAGAATATAAGAGTATACAGACATTACAGCTGAGGGCACAACAAATGACATAAAAATAGTAAAAAAAAAAAAAAAAAGACAAAATTTATTTTTTTCACTATTTCCCACCAATTAGAATTTTGTTTCTTCACTTTCTAGGTTCGTTATACAACAAAGTGATTTGCGTCATTCAAAAATTATGACCCTTTGGAGGAGTTATGATTCTTAAAAGAAGGGGAGGGGGAAAAAAAGTGCAAAAAAAATTGTAAACATTGCCAGGTTGTGAAGGGGTTAAGCTATTTGTAAAGTTGTTTCATGTTCTGTTCTGGGTCCATCCGTGAAGGTTGCAAAAGTATTCACACCCTTTAATATTTGCATTAGGCAAATGGATGGTGCATTCCGGAATGTGTAAATGTGACATATTTGTAAACAGCGCGGATCGTGCGCAGGAAATGATCAGTAATATTTTATGCCGTGCACCCACCGGATAATTGAAGGGGGGGAAAGTGTGTCATTATTTTATGCAAAGAGTATAAAAGCCTTTTCCATAGCGCAGTCAGATGTATAAATCATCACTTTCCATCGCAGCAATAAGAGTGAACGTTCTGGCGGTAAGCAATATTCCGAATGCAAACAATATTAAAAGTCTTTAATCTTCCGTTCGCGGCACAAATCAGCTTCCTACCTTACATAAATCTCAGCGGGGGGCGAAGCCGAAGTAAAAGCCTCTTGTCCTCCTTTCTTACATTTTATCTCTAGTTTTGTTCCAGAAATGTAAGTGAAATACATATCAGGTAGTAACAAGCCTGGTGGTAAACCCAGCGTGCACGCGGGTGGTGCCTCGTTCATGAATTAAGCAAGGGACCTGCCGCATAGATGCAAGTCCTTCATGGATAGCCCTGACGTAGTTGAATACAAGTATCCTCCAAAATCCGCTTGGGAAGCTCTTCCTACTCATTATTATGGAAACTCATATGGAAGTTCATATCAGGCTGCTTTCACACTGGCACATTTGCAAATCAGTGTCCATCTGTATTGAAACGGATGGCCACAGATCCATTATGGGGACGTCACACGCGTCAATGTCGCCAGTGATCTTATCGCTGGCGACATTGAAGGCTGATCGCTGGTGAGCTGTCACACAGGCAGACTCACCAGCGATCAGTACCAGTGAGAACGCTGGTAACCATATAAACAAGCGGGTAACTAAGCGCTTAGTTGCCCACTGTTTACCATGGATACCAGCTCCCAGTGCTTGCTGAGAGCTGGGAGCTGGTTTCTCGTTCTTCTCCCGATGTCAAACGCTCCGATGCTGCGTGTCCACCGGGCGACCGTCGCCGGATTTTAGAGCAGGTTCTAAAACCTGGCGACCATCAACCAGCGATTTATCGCTGGTTGATGCGCCCTGTCAAACACGTCAATATTGCTGCAACGTCATGTGCGCAGCGCAGCGATTATTGCAACCCTTTATCCTATGGGCACAGATTGTCTAAGTGGCATCTGTGTGTGTCAGTTTGTAACGGACCCGTTGGTATCAGCTTTTGTCATGTATCCAGAAAAGATGAAGGCTCCGTTTTTAAGCTTCCTTGAAAATGCGGACACCAACCTGACAAATACCGGATCCGTGGTATCTGTACACAATTATAATGGAGCTTATGGAGGACGGATCTGTTCGGGTCAGTGAAACAGATTTGTTTGCTGTACTGAGCATGCTCAGAAGCAAGGTACAGCTCCTCCCATCCTATCTGTGGTAACTGATGACAGATCCATTAAAAAAACAGTCCGTGGATAGCCATTGCATCCTAACATGGAGGCCATAACGGATCAGTGGCCATCAGTTTCCAAACTGACGGACATGGATTGCAGTATGCCAGTGTGAAAGCAGCCTCAGGTGGACGACACACATTTGACCATTTGTTTTGGGGTTAAAGGTTCTTAATTAGGCCAGACGTATTGTTCCTACTTGGTAAATCGAGAGGAGTTAAAGGTACCGTCACACGGGCCGATTTGTCTGCACCTAACAACCAGTGCCCTTCAAATACCCCTATACAGTGCATTAATCCACAATAATGCCCAAATAACAGGTTCTGGGTTTCTAAGCATAAAAATCTTGTGTGGAGTGGTGGTGGTCACCCACAAGGTGGGGTCCTGGTCATTATAGGGGTCTTCATTACCCCACTATAATCTGACTCTTATATATATGTCTTTTATTACTTTATTAATTTGGCCTTTAAACTAGAGCTACACAGGCCCCCATATGCAGAGCTACACAGGCCCCCATATGTAGAGCCACACAGACCCCATATGCAGTGCCACACAGGCCCCCCCATTTGCAAAGCTACATAGGCCCCCATATGTAGAGCCGCATAGGCCCCGATATGCAGAGCCACACAGGCCCTCCATTTGCAAAGCTACATAGACCCTCATTTGTAGAGCCGCACAGGCCCCCCATTTGCAAAGCTACACAGGCCCCCATATGCTGTTGACACCAGGACTGTGGGGTACTCGGAACCGAATCGTGAGTTCTTTGCGGAGGTCACGGGGTTGTGACCCAGTTCCGTGGCCCCGGTTGTGTCAACAAATGGGGAAAATTGTATGGGAAATGTATTCGTGATGCCACCCGTGGGTTTCGGCAATTGGGATGGATGGCCGACACTATAGTACAGATCCTCTGGGGCCATTGGCAATGCAGTTTAGATGGTTCTGTTCTACGGATAGAGTGGAGAATCCCAGGGCAGTTTATAAAGTTGTGGTAAGGGCAACAGCATGGTAAATAACTTGGAGGACACGGCTAGGTGCAGTCTCTTGATTTTACTCACAGTTTAAGTACACCCCCAGGTAGTTCTAGTAGTCCATGAAGTGCTGTGTTCTCCGGGTTCGGACTCCAGTCAACTCTCGAGTAATTTGGTGACACTTTTACCAGTACCCCTTTTTTAGGTTCCTCTCTCTGGTCAACTCTCTGCGCTGGCACTCACCCTTCCGCCCTGCGTCTCACACACAGTGTCCCGATCCAGTGGCCCAGGTCCTTTCGAGTGACATCTTTCTAGTCCCTCTGTGGCTACCTTTCTGGCAAATGAGTGTGGTATTGGACTGTGGCACTTGAAGATACCTCGGCCCCTCCAGTTTACTAGTTAAGTCCTTCAGTCACTCCACTAGTCTGGGGCCAGTCCCGTTCTGCGGCCTGGTCCCTCCACCCGACTCCGATCACGATCAGCGTGGATACTGGTGCCACGGGTGGATCGCTCACTTCTCATGCCCCTGGGGCCCCTTCTCGGTGTCTGGAGCCCTCACCGACTCCTCTGTCTGTCTTTTCCTTTCTCTGTCCTGGACAAGCTCCTCCAGCTCCAGTCCCCAGTACCTCGGTCACACGCGTCTTTCCATGACCGGGTCTCCTTCCTTCCCCCTCTCTTCCTACGTCCTGTCTTTTTCTATCTACTCCCTCCTCCCACACTCTCTACCTGCTTCCCTTCCGGCCTGGGATGGGGCCCTCCCTAAACAGGTCCATCCGAAACCCCAGGACCTGAGTGATGTTGTGTTGGTGTGGTTGTCTGGGTGCTGTGTGGTGTCCCCTCTTTACCTGAGAGTAGGGTACCACACCTCTGTCTGAGGTGCAGTACCTCTGTGGCGACTGGACCCTCAGGGGCACCACACAGAGCTACGCAGACCCCCCATGTGCAGAGCCACAAAGGTCACCCATATGCAGAGCCACACAGGCTCCCATATACAGAGCCGCACAGGTTCCTCCATATGCAGAGCCACACAGGCCCCCATATGTAGAGCTGCACAGGTCCCCATATGCAGAGCCATACAGGCCCCCCGTTTGCAAAGCTACACACGCCCCCATATGTAGAGCCACACAGGCCCCCCATTTGCAAAGCTACACAGGCCCCCATATGTAGAGCCACACAGGCCCCCATATGCAGAGCCACACAGGCCCTCCATTTGCAAAGCTACACAGGCCCCCATATGTAGAGCCACACTAGCCCCATATACAGAGCCAGACAGGCCCCCCATTTACAAAGCTACACAGGCCCCCATATGTAGAGCCGCAGAGGCCCCCATATGTAGAGCCGCACCGGCCCCCCATTTATACAGCTACACAGGCCCCCATATGCAGAGTCGCACAAGCCCCCATATGCAGAGCCGCACAGGCCCCCCATTTGCACAGCTACTCAGGCCCCCATATGCAGAGTCGCACAAGCCCCCATATGCAGAGCCGCACAGGCCCCCCATTTGCAAAGCTACACAGGCCCCCATATGTAGAGCCGCACCGGCCCCCCATTTGCAAAGCTACACAGGCCCCCATATGCAGAGTCGCACAGGCCCCCCTATATGCAGAGCCACACAGGCCCTCATATGTAGAGCCACACAGGCCACCCATTTGCAAAGCTACACAGGCCCTCATATGCAGAGCGGCACAGGCCCCCATATGCAGAGCCACACAGGTTCCCATTAGCAGAGCGACACAAGCCCCCCATATGCAGAGCCGCACAGGCCCCCATATATATAGCTGCACAGGCCCCACATATGCTGACTGTATAAAGCCTCCATAAGCAGAGCTGCACAAGCCCCCGTATGCAGCGCCGCATGGATTAACCTTCACAGTCTCCGTATTAGGAGCCCTATAGGAGGTTTCCACATTCTCCGCATGGCCTCACATGAAAGGGGTCACATTATTTTCTGAAAGGCGGGAGGCGTATATGTTGTAGACATGAAAAAAGACTCAGCGTGGGGTCGTGCTGTAAAATGCTGCGTGCAGCAGGTCTTATTTTATGTTCTCAGGCACCTGCTTTTCTCTGAACATATAAAAAGGGGAAAAAAGTAAGGGGCAAGCGAAATAAGCGATGTCCTAGTATTAACCTGGGGTCCAGGAATAGTGACATCTACTTACACAATGGTGTGAGGATGTTTAAGGAAAAACAGGCGATTTTATTTGCGCCAATACACTTTTTAACCTCACAGAGCCCCTCTGATTCCAGGCTACATCACATATTACAGTTATCGAACTCTGACTTATTCACAGTTAATACCTTCCAAAATAGGAGCTCCACTTTGGTCAGGACATGTCACATTCCCTGCAAACAAATAAGACAGCTGCACTCTGAAATAATAAGACTAAGCAGTTCTGAATATAAAAGAATATGGAACAGCATTATAGCTAATGAGATATATGAAAAATTGAGACATTTAGCATATAAATATGGCCATATCTATATCTACCCAGTAGCCACGTGTCAGGACTTTGGATCTTCTATTGACCTTTTTGTGCATCCTAACCCTTTTCCAAATGGCGTCCGCTGCTTTGCTCCTGTTTATATGATCCTCCTTCCCTGCCTTTATAAACCCTAGTCTACCACCTAGCCCTGCTCGAGTACTCAGTTTGAATTCCTGGCTTCTTGTTATTTTCTTATTTACTCCACATCCTGATAATGCAGCATATGTAGTTTGAACTCCAGCAAACACACCCACTTTCAGCTATTCTCCTGCTACAAGCTGCCCGTGCTGTGCATTCTTGATTCTGCCACTGTTCTGCCAGCTCTGTCACGTAAACCCTGTGTCCTACACTAGTACTTGTGTGGCACCCCAGAGTTCGGTTGCCACAATGACATTGCTCCCCACGGGGGACCATGCCGTGCTTGGAAGAAAGGGAAGGTATCCACACCAGGTAAGCCCACCACACACACCTTCCGAACTCCAGGCCAGAAGGGGGAGCTCTGAAACCTGAGTCCAAGGGGAGGTCCCCTCCTATAAATTCTGGTCTGGGGGCGGGGATAGGCAGTTCAGTTCCTAGGAGGACCGTGAAGAGGTCCCATGGACTGGAGCAGCGTAAGGCTCATCCCGGGACAGAGATTAGCCAGCGTGAGGGACCCGTAGGAGAGGGTCTGAGGAAAGTGGAGAAGCAGGTCTGGGGAGTGGAGCTGGTTGCCAGGCTCACCCCAGTGCAGAGAGCCAGGAGCGGACACCGGAGTCCAAGGTTGTGAGGGACTCTAGGCCCAGCAGCCAACACCAGAGGGCAGGAGATTCCAAGTTTTTCGTCCACCACAAATCCAAGGAGGCACAGCAGCATCAGAGACCTCAGGGAGAGCAGCCAGAGGAGTGTAACCCAGAGGGGGCTCGAGCTGCCTTTCATACAGGCAAGAGACTGTACACAGGAGGAGAGGGTTGCAGCTTAGCTACAGGCAGCTAGGACCCACCAAGAGTAGCGCAAAAGGGAGGACTCAGAACTCACCAGGTGAGGAGAACCGCAACTTGCTTCCAGGCCACCCGGACTCCTAATATCTCTTGTGGACGGTATCCTGGACGAACTTGCTAGTTCTACCAGTAAAGATAACAAAGACTTTAACCCTTGTGTCTGTCGGTTATTCCGCGCCCTCAGTCCTGCACCCCCAACGGGCTGCCACGGCCAAAGACTATACCGCTAATAGATTCTTAAGGGGTACACTGTGGGGGTCGTACACGTGCGGCATCTCATGCAAAGTGGCATTGAATGCTAAGTGGATGCAGTTATTTCATGGCAGTTAGTCAGGCAGGAGTCAGGTAAGCCACTCTATTTAAAAAAAAACCTTTTTAACTTCTTTTCCTTTCCCATCACCATGTCCTTTACTTCAATTATCTATTGTTCTATGCGCTCTTGCTCTTTACCTTCACCGCCCCACCCCCCTCCACCACCACTCATCCACATCAGCCCCTCTCTCCTGCCCTACCCTATGTACAGCTCCATGCCATCTTCAGTTTACTGAAGATCTCAGCCCACCATATTCTAACATTTGTCGTCATAAACAAAGTCCAAAATCCAAAAACTACTGCTCTTTCCTCTTTTGCTGCTGCTCCTCTCAGGTGATATCTCCCCAAACCCTGGTCCACCTCTAACTTCAACCCCTCTCCCACCACACATAGAAACCCCACTAACCTCATCACCATCACTTGCACTCCTTCATCTCCCTCTTTTAACTGCGCTCTCTGGAATCCACGATCTGTATGCAACAAACTTCCCTTCATTCACAATTACTTCCTTTCCAACTCTCTAAACCTGCTGGCCCTCACAGAAACCTGGATTCAGGATTCAGAACACTGCTTCCCCTGCTGCTATTTCTTACGGCGGCTTACACTTCTCTCACTCCCCTAGACCTGGGAAACAGACGTGGCGTGTGAGTTGGCTCCTCCTGTCCCCACAATGTACTTCCAGGTCATTCCTCCGCACCCATCACTTTCTCATTCCTTCTTTAGAGGTCCACACCATTAGGCTATTCCATCCCTCCCTCAAAGTATGCAGTGGTATAAGCGCCCCCCAGGGTCACCCACCCAGTTCCTCGAAACCATTTCTCCGCTTGGCTCCCAGCATTTCATGTCCTCAGATTACCAACCCTTATTCTGGGAGACTTTAACATTCCTATAAACAGCCCCATCTCCCCATTTGCATCCCTGCTCCTATCTCTAACTACCTCTACTTGGCCTATCACAGCTCTCAACCTCTGAGACGCACGAAAACGTGAACACCCTTGACCTGGTCTTTACCCGGCTCTGCTCATCCTCCCTCTTGGATAACTCAACTCTACTCTCTGACCACAACATTCTTTCCTTCACACTCACTAACCCTCGGCCAACACAGCCCAATCCTACCTATCACACATCCAGAAATCTACAGGCCATTAACCCTCAAGCTCTCACAGACTCCCTCATCTCATCTCTGTCCCCAATCTCTTCAATCTCCTGTCCAGATCAGGCAGTAAATCACTACAATGACTCTCTCAGAAGCTCCCTGGACCAAGTAGCGCCCCTCACCCTCAGAACCTCCAAACAGAGAACAAAACAGCCCTGGCTCACACCACAAAACTCGATTCCTCCAGCGATGCTCTAGGAGTGCTGAACGTTTATGGAGGAAAACTCGCTCACCAGGAGACTTTATACACTATAAATTCATGCTCAAAACCTACAACTCCGCCCTTCACCTTGCCAAACAGACCTACTTCACCACCCTGGTCTCCTCACTATCCAACAATCCAAAAAAACTCTTTGACACCTTTCACTCTCTCCTCAGTCCGAAAGTGCAGGCCCCCATCACTGACCTCTGTGCTGATGACCTAGCTTCCTACTTCATGGAGAAAATAGACAACATCCGCCAGGAAATCAGCTCTCAGCCTCCAAGCACTGCCACTCCCATTCTTCCCCACATCTCCTCCGGCTCACTCTCCACATTTGACCCAGTCACAGAAGAAGAAGTCTCCAGGCTCCTTTCTTCCTCTCGTCCCACCACATGCACTACTGACCCCATCCCCTCACACCTACTCCAGTCTCTCTCTCCAGTCGTCACCACTCACTTAGCCACAATCTTCAATCTCTCCCTCTCTTCTGGCATTTTCCCCTCCTCCTTCAAACACTCGATCATTACTCCATTATTAAAGAAAACCACTCTCGACCCATCATGCACAAATAACTACAGACCAGTCTCCAATCTCCCCTTCATCTCTAAACTCTTGGAGCGCCTGGTCTATTCCCGCCTCACCCGTTACCTCTCCGCTCACTCTCTGCTAGACCCATTACAGTCTGGTTTCCGCCCCCTTCACTCTATAGAAACCGCCCTCATCAAAGTGACCAATGACCTTCTGACAGCAAAACGTAATGGTGACCACTCTCTGCTTATCCTCCTTGATCTCTCTGCAGCTTTTGACACTGTCGACCATCAGCTCCTACTCTCCATGCTGCACTCCATTGGCATAAAGGACACTGCCCTCTCCTGGCTCTCCTCCTATCTTTCTGACCGCTCTTTCAGTGTATCTTTTGCTGGCTCCACTTCTTCCCCTCTTCCCCTCACTATTGGGGTCCCTCAGGGTTCAGTCCTTGGCCCTCTCCTCTTCTCTCTCTACACAGCCCCGATCGGACAGACCATCAGCAGATTTGGCTTCCAGTACCATCTTTATGCTGATGACACACAACTATACACTTCAGCCCCTGACCTTACCCCTGCGGTATTAAAGAACACCAATGACTGTCTAGCTGCAGTTTCCAATATCATGTCCACTCTCTATTTGAAACTAAACCTTTCCAAAACTGAACTTCTTCTGCTCCCCCCATCCACTAACCTCCCTAAATCGGACATCTCTCTCTCAGTTTGTGGCACCACGATAACACCTAGGCAGCAGGCTCGCTGTCTGGGTGTTATGTTTGACACCGATCTCTCCTTCTCCTCCCACACACAATGTCTCGTCCGCTCCTGTCGCTTACACCTGAAGAATATCTCTAGAGTCCGCCCCTTTCTCACCCTGGAAACAACAAAAACCCTCACCGTGGCCCTCATCCATTCCCGCCTTGACTATTGCAATTCTCTATTAAGCGGCCTTCCCCTCACCAGACTTTCTCCTATCCAGTCCATCCTTAATGCAGCAGCCAGGATCACCCATCTGGCCAATCGTTACTCAGATGCCTCTGCTCTGTGCCAGTCATTGCACTGGCTGCCCGTATACTACAGGATCAAATTCAAATTGCTTGTTCTCACCCACAAAGCTCTTCACAATGCAGCACCCCCCTACCTCTCCTCTCTCATCTCTGTCTATCACCCCACCCGCTCTCTACGTTCCTCAAATGACCTTCGACTGACATCTGTACTAATCCGATCCTCCCACTCCCGGCTCCAAGACTTCTCCAGAGCTCCACCAAAACTCTGGAATGCTTTACCCCAAGAAATCAGGACTATCCACAACTTGCATGGCTTCAGACGATCCCTAAAAACGCATCTTTTTAAGGCGGCCTATCATACTCCCTAATAGAAGTCCTTTGTACTGTAGACAGTGAATGGGCTATCCTTCTGGATATTACTCTTCTATAAACTCAACCAAACCAAAAAAGGTCTACACAGATTGTACAATGACCATCCATGTAAGCTTATCTCTATGCCCCATTTCCCTCAAGATGCCTGGACCATCAGTGCAATAAGCCCCTGTACCTTGTGCAACCCTATCCCGTCGTAGATTGTAAGCTCTTTTGAGCAGGGTCACCTTCATTTCTTGCTTTATTGTATTTTCTTTTTTACATTGATTCTATGCCTATTGTTTTGTATCCAATTATTGTACTGTTTTTGTTCTCTACTGTAATTACTTACTGTATTATATTTTCTGTACTCTAACCCTACATTGTAAAGCGCTGCGGAATATGTTGGCGCTATATAAATAAAGCTTTATTATTATTATTATTATTATTATTAAAATCCTTACAATTTATTACACCACATCTCTGGGTTTAAAAACCTCCCTTTGAATGGGCGACTAGGAATCTGATAACAGAGAACAAAATCACCTAAGGCTAGTGGGGGAGAGGTGCACATGCAAAAGGTATGACACTGTAAGCTAAATAGGAAAAAAACTGTGGCACAACCTAAGTTGTGATGTGTAAAGGTGCACCTTGTACGCACCTTGTATGTGTACAGGAGAGCCCTCCCCTAATAGACTTAGGTAATTTTATTCTCTGTTAGCAGGTTCCTACTTGCCCAATGAAAAGGCGGTTTTCAAACCCAGATAGAGGCAGTGACTCAGAGTGTAGGCTCCCAGTAAAGAGACACACCTCAACGTGGCTACTGGGTGGATATAAATATGGCAATCTTATATGGTAAGTGTCTATTTTTTTCATGTATCTTCTTAAAAATAACGCGATTCTATATTCTTTTATATTCAGAATTGCATATTTTAGTATTTCAGAGTGCAGCTGTCTTTTTTGTTACAATATGTCAGCATTGCACTTGTACACATAGCATGTCAGGGAGTGTCACAGTTTTTTTCTTACTTTCTCTACAAAGGCAGCACTTTGATGTCCTGAAATACTTTGTGCTGCTCTGGACTCTGATCCTGCCACTCATCCACATTTTGATCCTGACATTACCCTTATCACATACCATTTACTGGCTCGTAATTTGAGTGGACAGGTCATTGCTCACTTCAAAGCCAACATACTCCTAAGCCAAAATACTCTGTTCTTCTGGGGGACTGTGGTCATTCTAGATAAGCATCCATATTTTTCTTTCCCTCCTTACACATACAACCCTATCCTAACTAATGTCACCACATGAGTGAACAGGTCACTTACAAAAGCAGTACACTTGTCTCAATGAAGTATTTATTATAGAAGGGCCCTGCATCTTCCAATATCTATGGCTCTCTGAATGTTTCCATTTTCCTCCTCACATCGTGTGGTGCCTGTAAAGATCCATCTGTCACAATCCCTCCGTGCAGCATGTCTAGTATGCTATAGTGATTATGCTGTTACCTGGGTATGCTGAGCTGTCAGTATGCTGATTTTCAGAGCAGTCTTCCATTCCGGGTTACTCAGATGTTCCCTCTTCCCAGTGATTGCTCTGTTACTTAACTGAGCAGCCTCTCCCAGAATGCTGGCAGTTGTGTATGCTATCTACAGTGCTATGTGGTCTGCTCTCATATGTCTGCTCTGATCTTTGTTATCTGACCCAAACTGTTGCTTAATTACTCTTTTGCCTGTTCCCTATACTTGTTATTATTCTCTTGGTATTTTGATCCCTGGACCGACCATGACCTGAATATGCTTCTGTTTACTCCCTAAATCCTCTTTGTGATCTCTTGGAAAACCTGACCCTGGACCATTACATGACTATGTCTCTTATCTTCTCCCTGAATACTAAGAGCTCTCTTGGAACCTGACCCTGGACCGTTGCATCACTACACCTCTATCTACTCCCTGGATACTACGAGCTCTCCTGGAACTTGGCTCTGTATTACTTGACCTCCCTGATGCATCTATTCCTGTAAGTATCCCCCGTCACACATAGCGAGATCACTAGCGAGATCGCTGATACGTCACAGGTTTTGTGACGTAACAGCGATCTCCCCAGCGATGTCGCTGTGTGTGACATGTAGCAGCAATCAGGCACCTGCTGTGAGGTCGCTGATCACTGCACGTCGTTCAGGACAATTTTTCGGTCCTTGGTCTCCCGCTGGTCAGCACGCATCGCTGCGTGTGACAGCGAGAGACCAGCGATCAGCGACCTCACAGGCTGGTAACCATGGTAATCACCGGGTATCTAGGCAGCGCGCGCTGCCTAGATACCTGGTGTTTATCATGGTTACCAGTGCTAAGCTGGGAGGACGCTGGTAACTATGATGAACAGCGGGTATCTAGGCAGCGCGCGCTGCCTAGATACCCAGTGTTTATCATAGTTAGCAGCGTCCTCCCTGCTGAGCACAGCCTGTAAGCGGAAGGACGCTGGTAACCATGATAAAGACCAGGTAACCAGGCAGCACGTGCTGCCTAGATACCCACTATTTATCATAGTTACCAGCATCCTCCCGCTTCCAGCGACGTGGAGGTGGCTCCCTGGTCGCTGAGGATATCTGCCTGTTTGACAGCTCTCCAGCGACCAGGTAATGACGCTCCAGCGATCCCGGCAGGTCGTTATCGCTGGAGCGTCGCTCAGTGTGACGGGGCCCTAACTGTGTCACAACCAAGCTTTTGGTAGTAACTAGTCACTTTCACCTGAGAGGAAACAGATTAATCTCCTGCCGCTTCTCTTCCTCCCAGGCTCTGATTGGCTACACAGTGTTCTATCCCCACACCTTATAAAACAAGCTCCTCCCAAATACACAGAACATGGAGAAAACAACAAACACTATACTTCAGCCAAATAAACAAATATCACCCAATGCAGAAATGGTAAAAAAAAAAGTGGGGACAAATAAAAAGTGGCTGTTTAAAATGTCTACTACTCTGTGGGCTAATAGGACTCCTCCAGCAGCGCGTCCATCACCGGAGCGATCGCGCACGCCCCCCGTGCAACACAATGTAATTACAAGCAGCATAACAAGAATTAAATAGACAAAGGATGCGGTCTGAAACGCGATGGTTTCCATAGAGACTGAACGCCGCAAGGAGAGATCACGTCCCAGACCCTACTACTTAGAGGAGCTGTAAATTACAGAATGGGCTGTCACCTGCGAGCACAACACATCATATCTATTTAATGACATGTTGGAAGGGTTATGTGTTCATTCCGCTCAAATCGTAGACTCAAAAGAAGTGAAAGAAGAGGACGAATCCTCCGGAGAATGGTTCATTATTGCGTTTGTGCATTTGTTTAATTTAGTTTTCGATCATTTTTGCCTGTTTTTCATTTGCACTTTATTGTTTGTTTAGTTTGTGTGTTTCTTAAGGTCTTTTTTATGATTGTTTGTGTCTTTATGGCCATCATTGTGACAGCAGCAGAATGTGATGAGGTCACAGTGTTATGACCTCATCACACACTGCTGCATGAAAATCACATATTCGTTCTCCAGCAGCCCTGAGCAGCAGCCTGGGCAGTGGCCCGGAGGGGAAATGCATTCCTGCCCCCGCCCCAGCTCACCCCTGATTGTGAGCGAGGTTCGGGGTTCTAGATATTTTTATCATTTTAAACTTTATAAAAAGTTGCTAAATTGTGCTACAAAAGTGTTCCATCCCTCCCTAGAGAAGATAATTTGGTGAAAAGTTTGAGCTAACACAGGTCAGGGATGAAGTTGAAGAGTATTCTTTGATTTTGTTCAAAATGGCGCATGAGGTTCATGAATTTTGCTCAATGAGGAGCAAAAAAACATCTTCAGATACATAACCAAAAAAAAGAAAAATTACTTTAAAAAAAAATGCAGTGTAATCACAGCTCACTGGAGAAAAGACCTGGTCAGGGCCATTGGCCAATCCTTATGCTTTCACCTATGACTTGATCCATACAGGTGTCCACTACAGATGAACGATGCGTTTCGAGGCAAAACAAATTCTGTGTCCTGCTGTGCAGTCCTGCTTAGGTCCATCTTCGCATTCTTCATGGACCAGGCATCACACTTGCAACATCATAAAGGCTCCAAGCACTGAAAAATGCCCAAAACAGCCCAGTAAGACTTCACCAAACCGAAAAAAAACAATCAGACTAGAAGACGGCAGCGTATCTGGATAGGAGAAGGCTGGGTAAGGTATAATTTTTGTATTATGTTTTAATAAGATCTTGAGTCTGGACGGGGAAGACGGCCCCACACTGGGACCCAAGAGGTAAGGGGGCCCATTACAACCTCCAAAGCAGTTGAAATTGTGCATTTTGATGAGCTCTTGGGTGGCCAAAGGGCCCATATCTTGTTCTTGCACAGGGGCCCTTTTCTGTCTGTGGTCTGAGAGAACCCTATGATGAAATAATTCACTTCAAATACATTTAATTTACTGGACAACTTCGAGTAAAATGGAATATTTGAATTTTGCCATAATGCTCATCACTCGTGTCCTCCCTTAATTGTCAGGAAATTTAGTTGAGGACTCCAATCTCTCAGTAGACAAGTTTGACCTATGTTTAATCAGACACAGACACATAAAGGGTAAATGACGCCCGCCAGGGAGATGTGATTTTTTTTTCAATGCTGTTCCTTTCAGAATATCTTGAGCTAAGAGGGAAAGTAAAAAAGAAAGCATCGGTATCATATCAGACACATTTTCATACCATGTTTGCGAGAACGCAAAAAACTCACATTTAGAAATCTGGGCGGTATGTGGCTTTAACATAGTTAAAGGGTTGTTCTGAAAAAAATAAAGTTATTCTCTCTCCATGTGGGATCTACCAAGATACCGAGATCGAAGCTTTTAAAGGAGCAGTAGTGCGCATGCGCAGACACCAACCAATTCATTGTCTGACAATTGACTGATTAAATCTCTGCCAATGATAATAAATCAAGTACAAGCCGTGCCCGTGACCCTTAGCTGCATTCATTGTCTATTTGACTATCGATTACATCACTCTCATTGGTAATGAATCAAGTAGAGGTCGCGCATTTTCATCTCAGCTTCATTCATTGTCTATCTGACTATTGATTAGATCACTCCTGTTGGTAATGAATCAAGTCGAAGTCACGCATGCGCACCTCAACTTCATTCATTGTCTATTAGTCTATTACATCACTCCCATTTGTACTGAATCACGTAAAGGTCGCGCATGCGCACTTCAGGTTCATTCATTGTCTATTTGACTATCAATTATATCACTCCTGCTGATAATGAATAAAGTAGAAGCCGCGCATGCGCACCTTAACCCTGTTCTCAAGAGTTCCAATGCCACAAAGTTAAGATCTCTTGGGCACTCTGGATATCGGACCTCAGCAAGCAGCAAGTTTTCCGCAATACTATGGATAAAAAAACAATTAGATTTTTTGGGAAATAATTCTTTAAAGTCTGATCTCATGTAAGCAGAAGCAGTGAGAGCTGTATCCTATGAGGTGCCAGATGGGATTACGACAAAACACTCAACATATTAGGATACTGGAGTGGGACTTAGGCCAAATACTTGTCCCCCAGATTAAGCAAATCTTAGATTTGACTCAGGGCTGAAATCCAGAATGGCTAGCATGGCCTTGAGAAATCTACTATCCATATACCCATCTCACCCTCCATGGACTACGCTTAACCTCTTCCTCCTGAGGATATCTGCACATTCATCATGATCATGGCTTTGCCATTTTTCCTAGAGGTCATCTAGAAAAATCTGAATTTAGTTTCTGCTTTATCGGAAGCCATAAAGCTGCGTCAGATTTGTCGATTGATGATCCAAATGGCACCAAACTCATTATGGAGTCCATTAAGGTTTTTTGGATTCTTGACATCTAAAGTGATAACTATGTGCCAAAGTAAATAAATCTTACAATGGTCAACAAGGGTCATTATAAAGATGGGAATGCGGACAATGTGTAGAGTTACCATCATCCAAAAGTCTTGGCCATCTAGTTCCCGACAGTTTTGCAGACATCACATGGGGGCATCAAAGGTTTAGATCTTTATAATGCACCCAACACAATCTATGGTCACAACTCTCATCATAGTGTTGACCTGAGGACCTGCACCCACTATTCAGGTCCAAGAGATTAATCAGAATTCATGTATATTGGGAGTTTCCTATCATACTCCATGTTGTTATTACTTTTTTTTTTCTTAGATCAAAGACAATGGGAAGAATCTGAAGGCAAAGTTACTAACTGTGCAGAGACACAAATACTACACTAACGACCACTCCAAGCAGGAGACAATGGCCGGCTGTGACCTTCGCCATGCTCCAGACATGTTTATCCATAGTGCACAATGCAAATACTATAAAACTACTGGACTAAATAATGAAAAGATCAATACGGTATGGAACTGTAATGTCCTCCTTCATAAAAAGGAATCCAAATAGAGCTCAACCATGAAACATTGTAATATTTAGCAGTTGACTTAGGTATCTGGTGTCACAATGTATCACAGAACACTTTGTAGTTATATTCTTGTACATAGGGGCAGTATTATAGTAGTTATATTCATGCACATATGGGCAGTACTGTAGTAGTTATATTCTTGTACATGGGGGCAGTATTATAGTAGTTATATTCTTGAACATAGGAGCAGTATTATAGTAGTTATATTCTTGTACATAAGAGCAGTATTATAGTAGTTATATTCTTGTACATAGGGGCAGTATTATAGTAGTTATATTCTTGTGTATAGGGGCAGTATTATAGTAGTTATATTCTTGAACATAGGGGCAGTATTATTGTAGTTATATTCTTGTACATAAAGGCAGTATTATAGTAGATATATTCTTGCATATAGGAGCAGTATTATAGTAGTTATATTCTTGTACATAGGGGCAGTATTATAGTAGTTATATTCTTGTACATAGGGGCAGTATTATAGTAGTTATATTCTTGAACATAGGAGCAGTATTATAGTAGTTATATTCTTGAATATAGGAGCAGTATTTAGTAGTTATATTCTTGTATATAGGAGCAGTATTATAGTAGTTATATTCTTGTACATAGGGCCATATTATAGTAGTTATATTCTTGTACATAGGGGCAGTATTATAGTAGTTATATTCTTGTATATAGTACATGGGGGCAGTATTATAGTAGTTATATTCTTGTACATAGGGGCCATATTATAGTAGTTATATTCTGGTACACAGGGGGCAGTATTATAGTAGTTATATTCTTGTACATAGGAGCAGTATTATAGTAGTTATATTCTGGTACACAGGGGGCAGTATTATAGTAGTTATATTCTTGTACATAGGAGCAGTATTATAGTAGTTATATTCTGGTACACAGGGGGCAGTATTATAGTAGTTATATTGTTGTACATAGGGGGCAGTATTATTGTAGTTATATTCTTGTACATAGGGGCCGTATTATAGTAGTTATATTCTGGTACATAGCAGCAGTATTATAGTAGTTATACTCTTGTACATAGGAGCAGTATTATAGTAGTTATATTCTTAAACATAGGATCAGTATTATAGTAGTTATATTCTTGTACATAGGAGCAGTATTATAGTAGTTATATTCTGGCACATAGGGGCAATATTATAGTAGTTATATTCTTGTACATAGGGGCAGTATTATAGTAGTTATATTCTTGTACATAGGGGCAGTATTATAGTAGTTATATTCTGTACATAGGAGCAGTATTATAGTAGTTTTACTCTTGTACATAGGGACAGTATTATAGTAGTTATATTCTTGTAATAGTAGCAGTATTATAGTAGTTATATTCTTGTAACATAGGGGCATTATTATAGTAGTTATATTCTTGTACATGGGGCAGTATTATAGTAGTTATATTCTTGAACATAGGAGCAGTATTATAGTAGTTATATTCTTGTACATAAGAGCAGTATTATAGTAGTTATATTCTTGTACATAGGGGCAATATTATAGTAGTTATATTCTTGTACATAGGGGCAGTATTATAGTAGTTATATTCTTGTACATAGGGCAGTATTATAGTAGTTATATTCTTGTACATAGGAGCAGTATTATAGTAGCTATATTCTTGAAACATAGTAGCAGTATTATAGTAGTTATATTCTTGTACATAGGGGCAGTATTATAGTAGTTATA
Organism: Allobates femoralis; assembly: GCA_033576535.1. Lineage (NCBI taxonomy): Eukaryota > Metazoa > Chordata > Amphibia > Anura > Aromobatidae > Allobates > Allobates femoralis. The sequence continues at coordinate 118,114,826 of JARQOC010000010.1, forward strand.
TTCTTGTACATAGGAGCATTATTATAGTAGTTATATTCTTGTACATGGGGCAGTATTATAGTAGTTATATTCTTGAACATAGGAGCAGTATTATAGTATTAGTATATTCTTGTACATAGGAGCAGTATTATAGTAGTTATATTCTTGTACATAGGGCAGTATTATAGTAGTTTATATTCTTGTACATAGGGCAGTATTATAGTAGTTATATTCTTGTATATAGGGCAGTTTATAGTACTTAATATTCTTGTACATAGAGCAATATTATAGTATTATATTCTTGTACATAAGATGCAGTGCACCAGATACTGTTTGATATGCTGCGGCCCCAGTTATTATTATACACTATATTTTATATATATGCCTATGCACAAGATATAGCTTTTATGATAATTTCTTTCTTTTATCATTCTACTCATGATTTTTTGTACTTTTCCTATTTTTACATCCCTTAGATCAGTCACACATTTTGCATCACAGGCTCAGGCGCCTCCTTCCCCAGAGACCTTTGTGTTGAATTATTTCATGTCTCAGGACTCGCACGTGAATCTGTGGACAACCTATCCGTCTTGACCCTCCTGGGAATTGAGACCTTGCTGGAGTAGGAGCCCCGAGGCATCCCGTCTTCCTGGAGATCGGACCATTCTGCACATTTATACTTTAGTTGCGGTGATTCCTGCGGAGACATCACAGAAATAAGAGATTACATATATTCAGTTACTGAAATCAACCAGCAAATTACTTTTATTAAAAGAATAAAATATGTCGACCATATAATGTACAGTTATTTATTTCTATTCAGGAGACCCGATCAATGGTAATGGTGAATTATTGGATTATAAAAAGTCCATAAAACCTCAGTAATATAAATACTGCAGCATCTGGAGTCTAGAGCCAGACCACCTATAACCACCGCTATGTAGCTTCCCAGGTCTAGCACCCAATATACGAGGACATTGGTGGGGTAGACAGTCGGACACTTTGCCAAATTCATCCTCAACAGCAAGTATATTTATATATTTGCTGTTGAAGATGAATTTGTCAAGATGACACACTGTCACCCCCACCCAAGTGTCCTCGTATATTGGGAGGTAGCCCTCGGAAGCTACATAGCGGTGGTTATAGGTGGTCTAGGTCTAGACTCCAGATGCTGCAGTATTTATATTACTGAGGTTATAAGGACTTTTTATAATCCATTAATACATTATATATATATATTAATTATCTGTATATACACATCCTATATATATACTAGTGCAACTCAATGTATTAGAATATTATCAAAAATCAATATCATATCGGCGTTGACTAATAAATCAATATTGTATTCAACCTTTGATGTCTCGTGGAATACGGCAGTGCGGTTTTTAACCCTTCATCCTCCCTACTTTAATATTCTGAGATAATGACCTTTGGATTTTCATTGGCTGTAAGCCATAATCATCAACATTAACAGAAATAAACACATGAAATAGATCACTCTGTGTTTAATGCCTCTTTATATTATATGTTTCACTTTATGTATTGAATTACTGAAATAAATTAAACTGTTTGTTGATATTCTAATTCATTGAGATGCACTAGTGTTTGTATATATAATATACAGTATATATATTAATTAAAGGAGTTTTCCCACAAAATAAAGTTCATTTTAATCAATATATCTTGGATTAATAATAATTTCCACAATTGGATGTGTTTAAAAAACATGTTCCTGTGCTGAGATAATCCCTGCTATGTACAGTTTCATTTTTATTTCTGACCGTGCACAGAACATGGTCTGATCATACCACATTCTCCTGGGCAGCGGAGGAAAGAAAGAGATTATATAGACAATACAGCATGGGATCACAGCTGATTCTTTTTTGTGAGGTAAAACATTTTTCTGTTTGGAAAAAATGTTTTACCTCAATGAAAGAATTATTTGTGATCCCATGCTGTATTGTCTGTATACTCCATTTCATCCTCCCCTGCCCAGGATCAAACCAATGCTCCGTGCATGGTGAGAAACAAAAATGAAACTGTACATATTAGGAACACATTTATAACATTATCTCAGAACAGGCACATTTTTTTTAAACACATCTAATTGTGGAAATTATTATTTTTCCAAGATCTATTGATTAAAATAAACTTTAAATTAACTTTGTTCATGGGAGTATCCCTTTAAAGTGAACCTGACCTCACAAACTGACCCCCCCCCCCCCCCCCCCCCGCATCTTTATACCTGTCCCTGCATCCCCTCTTATCATTTCTGGCCATCCCTTTTGCAGAAAAAATCGATTTTGTAAAGTAGAGAAGAGGTTATAGTCACCTCGTCCTGTGTGAGTTCTCTGTTTCTGAATTAGTCTCAATAGGCGTGCCAGTCTGCTGCTCCCTTGTAATTATGCACGCCCCTCTCATCTTGCTGCAGTGCTGAGAGCCTGGCCACGTCATGAAAGAGGCGGGGCTAAAATCGCGGCATACAGGTAGCCCCCGCCCCCTTTCATGACACGGCCAGGCTCTCAGCACTGCAGCAAGCTGAGAGGGGCGTACATAATTACAAGGGAGCAGCAGACTGGCACGCCTATTGAGACTTATTCAGAAACAGAGAACTCACACAGGACGAGGTGAATATAACCTCTTCTCTACTTTACAAAATCTGCAAAAGGGATGGCTAGAAATGATAAGAGGGGGTGCAGGGACAGATCTAAAGATGCGGGGGGGGGGGGGGCAGTTTGTGAGGTCAGGTTCACTTTAACTATTGACCTCGTTCTGCGCCCAGGTATTGAGCATTCTTATTACCATATTTTTTTTATTTTATTAAAGCATTGGTTGAAAATGCTATGAATTCATGTATTCGTTGAGCACAAACTTCTGTGTTATCCGCATTTTGTGTACACTCTGTGATCTTTCTTTTAGTCACCTTGTTGGTGCAGGATTTAGCAGGTCGGGTCTTTACCTATTCCTCCTCTGGCTGCTTTCTCATTATTTACATTTCACACATGACCACCTCCAATATCCCTATGTCTGGCATGTGCACAGAGCTACCGTATGTTCACATTGTAGGTGAATCCTTCAATAAAATGGCGCCGGAGTTATTGTGTGTGCATACTGTGACCTCTGGCGCCATTTTATTGAAGACACTGCACTACAAATATCATCTGAAACAAACTGGTGACTAGTGATGACACGTCCTGCCAGGGCTGTGGGGTACTCGGAACCGGGTCAGACAGTTCTTTGGGGAAGTCACGGGGTTCTGACCGGGACTCTGTGGCCCTGACTCTGTCATAAAATCGGGGAATGTTTACATGGGATTGAGTCATCATGCCACCCATTGTATTCGGCAATTGGATGGCCGACGTTGTGGTTCAGGATCCCTGAGGGCAGTTGGTGACACAGGACAGCTGGTACAGCTCCCCAAGAGTGGAGCGGGGCCCCAGGGCAAATGTAGAAACCATTTGGATGGTAGTGATAGTGACTTTGCAGGTTTGAGGGTGCAGGAAATAATCTGAGGACACAGCAGGGTGTAGTCTCCACACTCCACTCACAGCTCTCCAGGCCACAACAGCCAGCTGGGTGCTGTGTCCTCCGGGTCAGTGATCAAGCCAACTCGCGGGTAGATTGGGTGCATTTTACTGGGACCCCCTTCTCGTATGCCTTTCCGAGTCGTCTTACTGTGCTGGCTCATACCCTCCTGCCCTGCACCTTACACACAGTGTCCCAAGCCAGCGGCCTCGGGTCCTGTCGGGCGACGTTCTCTCTGTCCCGTGACCCTATGCAACTGCCTTTTTAGCGAGTGTGTGTGAATGTGGTTGATGCACATGAAGATACAGCAGCCTCCTGTTTGCTAGTTTAGTCTTACAGTCTTTCTGCTAGTCCCCTCTGCGACCTGTCCCCTCCACGCACTTCCAGGCAGTGGTGAATTTGGGTGCCACATGTGGGTCTTCCAATTCCCGTGCCCCTAGGACCCTTTCTCTGTCACGTCTGCCTCCTCCCACCTATCCTTTGCTGCTCTATGACGAGACTCTTGGTGACTGCAGTCCCAAGGATGTCTGGCCTCTGCTCTGTCTACTGTGCTTCTCTTTCCATTCTCCTTTCTACTTCCTACCTTTTTGCACCCACCCACTCTACCTACATCCTTCTCCTCCACCCTGAGATCGGGCCCTCCCTCAATAGGGTCAGCCCAGATCCCCCGTCCTGGAGTCGGGTGGTGTTGAATATGGGTATGTGGGTACCGAGTAGTGCCTCCTCCTTACCGGGTGTGGGGTACCACACCTCTGGCTGAGATGCAGTACCTCTGTGGCGACTGGACCCACAGGCACGTTACTAGCAGGGGCGTAACTACAATAGGTGCAGGGGTTGCGATCGCACCCGGGCCCTGCAGCCTAGGGGGCCCCAAAAGTCCCTCAGGCCCATAGAAAAAGACTAATACTACTAAAGATTTGCAATAATTGGGGGCCCCGTTGGAGCTTTCGCATCGGGGCCCTGAGGTCTGAAGTTACACCACTGGTTACTAGTGACATTTACACAGACAGTGTCTTCAATAAAATGGCTCCAGAGTTCACGTTACGCGCACGCGCTGACTGTACAACCATTTTATTTAAGAATTTAACTACAATGTGAACATAGCACTGTGCATGCATCAGCCATTCCGGCTCCGGACAGAAGGACGCGTTCACCATTATATTATAGATTAATGCTTACACTTGATAAGGGTCTAGTTGTCTATAGCAACCAATCAGAGCTCAGCTTTCACTTTACCTCAGAAGCTTCAATACTGGGAGCTGCACTCTGGTTGCTATAGGCAACAGGACGATCTGACTATGAGGAGATTCTCATAAATGAGGCTCCAGTTACTTTTCAGAAGAAAAGTAGTTATATGTAGGTATCATATCAGAAATGTTTGTTATAGAGTGATACCAAGGCCTTAGATAAGATAAAAAATAAAAATAACCTTTATTGTACAAATATGATTAAGTTAAGTGTAACAGAAATAGCCTAATCACTACATGAACTACAGCTAGTAAACTGTTATATATAGGGTCAGCTGATGTGGTATGAGGGCACCCTAATCTACAGTATTAAACCTTCATTGTCAGGTAGTGGTTACCTCAGGGACAGATAAATCCACTGTTGGCTTTCCTATGTGGTTACCTCCACTATTTTGTCCTGTGTTGAGTTTTAACATTTGTACAATAAGGCCTGCGCTTTTTCAGAGCACTTTTACTTACGTCACCGTGCTCCCCTGCAGCTCACCGGTATCTTCTCTCATCCCTGGCCGGCCCGCAGAAAATGGCGGGCTCTAGGACCCTGCAGCACCATGTGACCGGTGACGTCGCCCGGTCACATGGTGATGTTTAAGGTCCTGTGCAAGGTCCTACGGTGCCGGTGTGAAGGAAATCTCTAGGGGAACAGCAGCCAGGTGAGTAAAAAGCGCGCCTGTGCAAAGAATTCACAAGTTCGTTCTTTTTACGGATGCGCTTTGCAGCGCAAAGCGCATCCGCAAAAAGGCGGAGCATGTGTGCAAAGCTGTGTTCACGGCATTTACACAGCGCTAAAAAGCGTAAATGCAAAAATACGCTGTGTGTGAATGCAGCCTAAAGGGTGTTTTTATTTTTTATCTTATCTAAGGCCTTGGATAACTCTATAACAAAAAAGCCCCTGTTACTTCTGCAAAGGCTATAGGCACCAGAACGATCTTACTGGGAGGCAATTCTCATAAATGAGGCCCCAGTTACTTCTACAGAGCCTATAGGCACCAGAACGATCTTACTGTGAGGCAATTCCATAAATGAGGCTCCAGTTACTTCTGCAGAGACTATAGGCACCAAATGATCTTACTGGGAGGCAATTCTCATAAATGAGGCTCCAGTTACTTCTACAGAGCCTATAGGCACCAGAACGATCTTACTGTGAGGCAATTCCCATAAATGAGGCTCCAGTTACTTCTGCAGAGCCTATAGGCACCAGAACGATCTTACTGTGAGGGAATTCCCATAATGAGGCTCCAGTTACTTCTGCAGAGGCTATAGGCACCAGAACGATCTTACTGTGAGGCAATTCCCATAAATGAGGCTCCAGTTACTTCTGCAGAGCCTATAGGCACCAGAACGATCTTACTGTGAGGCAATTCCCATAAATGAGGCTCCAGTTACTTCTGCAGAGCCTATAGGCACCAGAACGATCTTACTGTGAGGGAATTCCCATAAATGAGGCTCCAGTTACTTCTGCAGAGGCTATAGGCACCAGAACGATCTTACTGTGAGGCAATTCCATAAATGAGGCTCCAGTTACTTCTGCAGAGCCTATAGGCACCAGAACGATCTTACTGTGAGGCAATTCCATAAATGAGGCTCCAGTTACTTCTGCAGAGCCTATAGGCACCAGAACGATCTTACTGTGAGGCAATTCCCATAAATGAGGCTCCAGTTACTTCTGCAGAGCCTATAGGCACCAGAACGATCTTACTGTGAGGAATTCCCATAAATGAGGCTCCAGTTACTTCTGCAGAGGCTATAGGCACCAGAACGATCTTACTGTGAGGCAATTCCCATAAATGAGGCTCCAGTTACTTCTGCAGAGCCTATAGGCACCAGAACGATCTTACTGTGAGGCAATTCCCATAAATGAGGCTCCAGTTACTTCTGCAGAGGCTATAGTGACCCAGAACGATCTTACTGTGAGGTAATTCTCATAAATGAGGCTCCAGTTACTTCTGCAGAGCCTATAGGCACCAGAACGATCTTACTGTGAGGGAATTCCCATAAATGAGGCTCCAGTTACTTCTGCAGAGGCTATAGGTGACCCAGAACGATCTTACTGTGAGGTAATTCTCATAAATGAGGCTCCAGTTACTTTTTCAGAGGCAAACTATATATAATCTGGGGCCCTCCTCAGCCACGTAGCCCGTGAATTATGACAGTCCTAGACATCTGCCCACTCTGCCTAACCATCGCCTGGACCTCTCTTGGCGGAGCTTTAAAATACTGTAGATCTATATAATGGTTATGAATTTGCAAAGAAGCGGCTGAGCGCTAGCAAAAAGAACCAATAATGGTTATTATTGTGTTTGTGTCCATACACTGGGGTGAAAAAGCCCACAATTCCCATTATGAGTGTCTAAAATCACTTAAATTGATACATTTTGGAAGTACTGACTACAGTGGGTATTATGTCCGTATTTAGAACAATTCTGCTCTTTTCTCAGCTTCTTGCCCTTTTATGAGCTCTCTGCTTTGTCGAATTTCTCTTCCTCTAATGGGATTAATTAAATCTTGCTTGTCCCGGCTTTATGAATGTAGCTGCGCTCACCTATTGCATTAACTGGTCAACTTCAGCTCCATCACCATCTATCTTCATGTCAGCAGAACCCAGACATTTACAGTATTGCATTTTTTTCCAGCAAATGATACAATCCTTGATGCGCCTGAAATACCAAGGCCAAATATGCAGCAGACTCCTCGCCATCCTGCTTACAAAACTCGTCTGTTCCTGCTACGTCCATATTCTTAAAGAGAACTTATTGTTTCAATCAGGTTTGCGTGTTACATAATTTTCTTTTTTACAAAAAACATATGTGTCTTTTAAATCTCAATTTTTATTAAAAAATTTAATTAGAAAACTTGCAATACTCACACTGGCCACTAGGAGTATTTTAGAGTCAAATTTCAGGTTTTCAGCAGTCTCATTATCATCACAGGCATCATTATAACGATTGATAACACCCGTCTACACAGTTGATCACAATAGGTGCAGTTACAGCTTCTCCCCCTCTTTGCACCCGCTCATTAGGAAAGAAAGGGTCATTGCTCCTAATGTTCATGTTGATTTGAAACAATAACACTTTAGAGTCTAAAAGAGCCCAAGTGGTCGGTGTAAGAAGTGCAAGATTACTTATTTTATTACCAGGACTAAGACGACGATGTTGAACGCTTCGTTTTTTAGGGGTGAAAAGGGGGTTGGGGTTGTGTGGTTTTGGATTTTTTGTCTGTTTCTACTTTGTTTTTTGCGCTTGCAAATAAATTCAATATTTTGGATACGTCTGTATGGTCAAATCCAAATCTTGCTTGCTGGAAATTTTCCCTATTTTTCTATGTAGTTTCTATGTGCACTGTCAATTAAAGAAAGTGTCATTGCTGCTAATATTTATGTTGATTTGAAACAACAGCAAGATTTAATCTAAAAAGCCCAGTGGCCAATGTGAGAACTGCAAGATTACTAATTTTGTTTTTTTTAAATAAAAATCATACATTCATACATGTAGGACACAAACTTGGTTTACATCTTTGGCCATTTTCTTTAATGTTAAGAAAGGGTGGAGCACTTTATAACAGGAGGGTTTCAACACTTCTTACTTTCGGCACTTTGTTGGGGTTTTGGAATTTTAAAAAAGAAAGTTAATTGACACAACTTAAAAGTTTGTGAACCCTTGAATCGATCTTGTTCAAACACTATGGGTATTATCAGACGTCCACACTTCTGCTTGAAGTGCAGAGATGAACAATGATGAAGCCTGGGCACACAGAGGGTGCTACAACAAATCCGACAACCCATGTCACGCTTCGGACTTTGGGAGCGTCCGGACATGGTGCATGGCAGTGGCATACAGACCAATGAGGTCCAGCATACCACCCACAACAACAGGCTGGGGAAACACCAGGGAAGATAAATGCAACAGGGGGGCCCTGCTCCTAGGGAATGGGGGAAAGACACCTCCTGCACCCACCTGTGACTGTGCCCTGATCCTCCTACTGTCCCTCTGCAGGTTCTTTCACCCTGTCACCGAGCAGGATACCTAGACCCTCACTGACCCTGATGTAAACCCTCAATAGAGAGATGGCTGGCGGGAGCACTAGTTGCAACCACTGCAATAAACAAGACAAGGGGGAAGGGGAGATAGACAGGGAAATCAAAAGACATCTTCACGCCTGCTGCCACACTCCAAGGCAACAGACGGCTTGTCAATGATCAGCTCTTCAGAGTGCTACCTACAGCTCAGGAAGCCAGACCAGGAATGATTTCAATTAACGGGGGGATAAATACAACAGGGAGGGGGGGCACTGCTTGTAGGGAATGGGGGAAAGGACACCTCCTGCACTTACCTGTGACTCTGCCCTGATCTCCCTACTGTCCCTATACGGGTTCTGTCACCCCGTCACTTAGCAGGATATCTAGACCCTCACTGGCCCTGATGTAAACCCTCAATAGGGAGATAGCCGGCAAGAGCACTAGTTGCAACCACTGCAATAAACAAGACAAGAGGGGAAGGGGAGACAGACAGGGAAACAACAAGACATGTTCACGCCTGCTGCCACACTCCAAAGCAGCAGACAGCTTGGCAACGATCAGCCCTCCAGAGTACTACCTACACCTCAGGTAGGTAGGTCAGGAATTACTTCAATCACCAGCAAGGAGTGCTGGACCATGAGACCATATAAAGGAGATGGGAGTGATCACAAAGTAGCCACACATGGGAAGAGAAATAGGGAGCATTGCAGCAACAGAAACTGACATTAACGCCAACACTGCCAAAGGAAAGAAACACATTTAATGTGAATTCTCAATACAGAAAAGAGAGGTCCCAAATTAGTCACAAGTCTCCAAAGTAAGAGAGACCATTGTGACACCCAAAAAATAAATGAAAAGCTATATCTATCAAATATCCATAAAAAAAATGGGAAGGGACAAATAATGGAACCCAAAGCGTTTTGGGCATAATTGACTAAGAATGTCCAAAAAGTGTAAGGTTCTATATTTTGTTTTTTGTCTTTTCTATTTGTTGACACCTTTCACTCTCTCCTCAGTCCTAAAGTGCAGGCCCCCATCACCGACCTCTCTGCTGATGACCTGGCTTCCTACTTCATGGTTAAAATAGACAACATCCGCCAGGAAATCAGCTCTCAGCCTCCAAGCACTGCCACCCCCATTCTTCCTCACATCCCCTCCGGTTCACTCTCCACATTTGACCCAGTCACAGAAGAAGAAGTCTCCAGGCTCCTATCTTCCTCTCGTCCCACCACATGCACTACCGACCCCATTCCCTCACACCTGCTCCAGTCCCTCTCTCCAGTCGTCACCACTCATCTAACCAAAATCTTCAATCTCTCCCTCTCTTCTGGCATTTTCCCCTCCTCCTTCAAACACTCGATCATTACTCCATTATTAAAGAAAACCACTCTCGACCCAACCTGCACAAATAACTACAGACCAGTCTCCAATCTCCCCTTCATCTCTAAACTCTTGGAGCGCCTGGTCTATTCCGCCTCACCCATTACCTCTCTGCTCACTCTCTTCTAGATCCATTACAGTCTGGTTTCCGCCCCCTTCACTCCACAGAAACTGCCCTCATCAAAGTGACCAATGACCTTCTGACAGCAAAACGTAATGGTGACCACTCTCTGCTTATTCTCCTTGATCTCTCTGCAGCTTTTGACACTGTCGACCATCAGCTCCTACTCTCTATGCTGCACTCCATTGGCATAAAGGACACTGCTCTCTCCTGGCTCTCCTCCTATCTTTCTGACCGCTCTTTCAGTGTATCTTTTGCTGGCTCTACTTCCCCCCCTCTTCCCCTCACTATTGGGGTCCCTCAGGGTTCAGTCCTTGGCCCTCTCCTCTTCTCTCTCTACACGGCCCCGATTGGACAGACCATCAGCAGATTTGGCTTCCAGTACCATCTTTATGCTGATGACACTCAACTATACACTTCAGCCCCTGACCTTACCCCTGCGGTAGTAAAGAACACCAATGACTGTCTAGCTGCAGTTTCCAATATCATGTCCACTCTCTATTTGAAACTAAACCTTTCCAAAACTGAACTTCTTCTGCTCCCCCCATCCACTAACCTCCCTAAATCGGACATCTCTCTCTCGGTGTGCGGCACCACGATAACGCCTAGACAGCAGGCTCGCTGTCTGGGTGTTATATTTGACACCGATCTCTCCTTCTCCTCCCACACGCAATCTCTCGTCCGCTCCTGTCGCTTACACCTGAAGAATATCTCTAGAGTCCGCCCCTTTCTCACCCTGGAAACAACAAAAACCCTCACCGTGGCCCTAATCCATTCCCGCCTTGACTATTGCAACTCTCTATTAAGCGGCCTCCCCCTCACCAGACTTTCTCCTCTCCAGTCCATCCTTAATGCAGCAGCCAGGACCACCCATCTGGCCAATCGTTACTCAGATGCCTCTGCTCTGTGCCAGTCATTGCACTGGCTGCCCGTATATTACAGGATCAAATTCAAATTGCTTGTTCTTACCCACAAAGCTCTTCACAGTGCAGCTCCCCCCTACCTCTCCTCCCTCATCTCTGTCTATCACCCCACCCGCTCTCTACGTTCCTCAAATGACCTTCAACTAACATCTGCACTAATCCGATCCTCCCACTCCCGGCTCCAAGACTTTTCCAGAGCTGCACCAAACCTCTGGAATGCTTTACCCAAAGAAATCAGGACTATCCACAACTTGCATGGCTTCAGACGATCCCTAAAGACGCATCTTTTTAAGGCGGCCTATCATACTCCCTAACATGTCCATTGTACTGTAGACAGTGAATGGGCTATCCTCTGGACATTATTCTTCTACAAACTCCACCAAACCATAAAGGTCTACACAGACTGATGACCATTCATGTAAGCTTAGCCCTATACCCCATTTCCTCAAGATGCCTGGACCACCAGTGCAATAAGCCCCGACACCTTGTACAACCCCTATCCCGTTGTAGATTGTAAGCTCTTTTGAGCAGGGTCACCTTCATTTCTTGCTTTATTTATTGTATTTTTTTTTCACATTGATTCTATGCCTATTGCTTTTGTATCCAATGATTGTACTTTATTTGTTCTCTATTGTAATTACTTACTGTATATTTTCTGTATGCTAACCCTACATTGTAAAGCGCTGCGGAATATGTTGGCGCTATATAAATAAAGCTTTATTATTATTATTATTATTATTATTATTATTATTATTATTATTTATTATTATTTATTATTATTATTATTATTATTATTATTTGTTTAGAGGATATATAATAAAGCAGATTTTATACATTTTTTGGGTGCCAGATTCTCTCCTCTCCTTCTTTATTGCCATTGCTGGGTATACCGGCCCCTCATTTCCAGGACTCGTCATTGCTGCATTGAGATTATTTTTCTTCCCCTTTTTTGCCTATTACTATAGAAGATGAAATAAAACTCCATACATGATGGTGCAGACCTGGAATAGATTATTTGTTTTTCCACTGGGGGCTGCACCATTTTTCCAAAAATACTGATGAGCCGGGAGGCGACAAAACAACAATTTATTGGAGAAAGACACAGCACGCTGCATTATTATGAAATCCAGTGCAATAGCAAAATTGCTGTGATCAGAGTCCTATTACCGGCGGCACTGCAGCTGTTAGTAAATGTCTATAGGAACCAATCAGGGCTGGCGTCCTGGGTTACAATTTGGCCTCCTGAGCTCATATTGTCAAGGTATGTCATGGATATGGATATAGGGCACATAATGTGAGTCAGGTGCTCAGATAGGACATTATTACTTAATAATATGCAAAATGTCACCTGTTATGGTTCTGCTGTGTTTCCATGTACTGCTCGCATCCTCCACCATCTCATTGCTTCAGATATGCAAGACAACCATCAAGAACCTGCAAACAGAGTCTGTGGAGCCTCGTTTAGGAGTCTCAACACAGGACTAGCCAGATGTTCCTCCAGGGAAGGAACTAGCCATGATAACCACCATATTAAGTGGCCCTTTGAGTCAATATCCAGCTCTTTACAAGCTTAAAGATATTGCAAGGGAATACCAAGGCCAGGTATCCATCCACAGACAGCTGTTTCGGGGTGTTGCCCCTCATCAGTGTGGAGTAGGATTCTGGCTAGGTGGGAGCAATGCCTAGTAGACCAACAAAACAAAGTATTCACTGATCTCAGGGAGACCAGTCCAAGAAAACACTGCAGGCAGCCGGCTAAAGCGCTCAACACAGTGAATTCCTAGGCCCATTGCCCCCTGGGAATTATGAATATGCAAATAGAGTCTGTGGAGCCTCGTTTAGGAGTCTCAACACAGGACTAGCCAGATCTTCCTCCAGGGAAGGACCTAGCCATGATAACCACCATATTAAGTGGCCCTTTGAGTCAATATCCAGCTCGTTACAAGCTTAAAGATATTGCAAGGGAATACCAAGGCCAGGTATCCATCCACAGACAGCTGTTTCGGGATGTTGCCCCTCATCAGTGTGGAGTAGGATTCTGGCTAGGTGGGAGCAATGCCTAGTAGACCAACAATACAAAGTATTCACTGATCTCAGGGAGACCAGTCCAAGAAAACACTGCAGGCAGCCGGCTAAAGCGCTCAACACAGTGAATTCCTAGGCCCATTGCCCCCTGGGAATTATGAATATGCAAATAGAGTCTGTGGAGCCTCGTTTAGGAGTCTCAACACAGGACTAGCCAGATGTTCCTCCAGGGAAGGAACTAGCCATGATAACCACCATATTAAGTGGCCCTTTGAGTCAATATCCAGCTCTTTACAAGCTTAAAGATATTGCAAGGGAATACCAAGGCCAGGTATCCATCCACAGACAGCTGTTTCGGGGTGTTGCCCCTCATCAGTGTGGAGTAGGATTCTGGCTAGGTGGGAGCAATGCCTAGTAGACCAACAAAACAAAGTATTCACTGATCTCAGGCTGACCAGTTAAAGAAAACACTGCGGGCAGCCGGCTAAAGCGGTCAACACAGTGAATTCCTAGGCTAGGTCCTTCCCTGGAGGAAGATCTGGCTAGTCCTGTGTTGAGACTCCTAAACGAGGCTCCACAGACTCTATTTGCATATTCAAAATTCCCAGGGGGCAATGGGCCTAGGAATTCACTGTGTTGAGCGCTTTAACTGGTCTCCCTGAGATCAGTGAATACTTTGTTTTGAACCATCAAGAACCTGATATAAAGGTGCATCTTAATAAATTAGAATATCATCAAAAGGATAATTTATATCAGTAATTTAATACAAAAAGCGAAACACATATATTATATAGAGTCATTACACATAGTGGCCTATTTCAAGTGTATATTTCTGTTAATGTTGATGATTATGGCTTACAGCCAATGAAAATCCAAAAGTCATTATCAAATTAGAATATTATATAAGACCAACTGAAATAATGATTTGTAACTCATAAATGTTGGTTTAATGAATAGTATGTACAGTAAATGCCCTCAATACTTCGTCGGGTCCTTTTGCATAAATTACTGCATGGCATGAAGGTGATCAGCCTGGTGTTATGGAAGCCCAGGTTGCTTTGATAACAGCCTTCAGCTCGTCTGCAATGTTGAGTCTGGTGTCTCTCATCTTCCTCTTGACATTACCCCATAGAGGGTTTAAGTCATACAGATTTGCTAGATTGGCCTCTCCACTCTTCCTCCAGACTCTTGGATTGCGGCCTCTCCACTCTTCCTCCAGACTCTTGGATTGTGGCCTCTCCACTCTTCCTCCAGACTCTTGGATTGTGGCCTCTCCGCTCTTCCTCCGGACTCTTGGATTGTGGCCTCTCTGCTCTTTCTTCACACTCTTGGTTTGTGGCCTCTCCACTCTTCCTCCAGAGTCTTGGATTGTGGCCTCTCTGCTCTTCCTCCAGACTCTGGGACCGTGATTTCCAATGACCTTTTGTGGCTTACCCTCCTTGTGGAGTGTATCAATGACTGCCTTCTGGACATCTGTCAAGTTAGCAGTCTTCTCCATGATTGTGTAGTCTACTGAACTAGACTAAGGGACCATTTTAAACACTTTAGTAAGCCTTTGCAGTTTTGTTGTATTGATTAGTCTAATTTTATGAGATAACGACCTTTGGATTTTCATTGGCAGTAAGAGATAATCATCAACATTAACAGACATAAACACTTGAAATAGATCACTCTGTAATGACTCTATATAATATATGTGTTTCACTTTGTGTATTGAATTACTGAATTACATTATCTTTTTGATAATTAATTTATTGAGATGCACCTGTACTACATCCATATGGTTAATAGTTTTGCATGTAAACACAATGCGTCCCCTCACATACCTTCAAAATATGCAAAATGACATCTGGCATCCTGTTGAAAGTAGATTACATGATATATTCACAATTGCTCCAAAATCAAGTTACATGTCGGCCTGTAACTAAGACCTTCATCAGACAGATTGCCCAGAGAAATGGAGGTAAAAAAGAATGTGGCGCCAATAGAGAAGAGTATGTGGGTTACAGCCCTAGGAGAGTGTGCACTCAACCCACATACTCTTCACCATTGGTGCCACATTCTTTTTTACCTCCATTTCTCCAGGCAGTCTATCTGATGAATGTCTTAATTACAGGCCAAAATGTTATTTGACTTTGAACTGAAATTGGAAATAGATCATGTAATCCACTTTCAGTAGGGTGCCAGATTTCATTTTGCATATTGTTAAGGTATTTGAGGGGACACATTGTGTTTATGTGGTGCCCCTGCGACCAGGCGGCCACAGGGGGAACTGCAGCGGGACAGGTAAGATGGTCAATTCACAGCAACACCAACACATGCACACTCCGACCCTTAGCCAAGTTACTCTGTCAGGCAAGGGGTGTCGGGAGTAGCACAAGTGGGTGGGAAGTAGACAGAACCAGGACAAGTGGGTGGAGGAACAGTAGTGAAACACTCGAACGCTAAGTTGGGCGAGTCGATCGAGTGAATCCCTGGAGGGTGGAGGAGTAGGAAAGCCTCCCCAAGCACAGACACCCCACAGCTAAGTTCAGTCTGCGACAGAGAGAACAATGGGGCTCGGCGGCCTGCACCACTGATGGCCGGCCAGGAGCCGAAGATGAAAACCGGTGAGAGACTGAAAGAGCCAGGTGAGCCTGACTAAGGCGGGTGACTGGTGGCTGGGCCAGATAAACCAGAGTGCAGGCTATGTAGATGTGTCCGGGACCGCTTTACGCCCCTAACCATGAGACATCCTGGCAGGGTGCGGGAGCTCCATGAACTGCGACCCAACTACCGCTATGGATTAGGACAATGCCATCGTACTAGGGCTAATGAGTCGGTCGACAGGGTAGGGGGTACTCAGATACCAGGACAGTGGTTACTTCATGGGGATCACGGTTGATCGTTTCCTGGTTCCATGCCCTGGACCCTCAATGGCGGGTGGGGGTGATGATGATGGGGGAATGGTAACGTGACACCATCTGTGGTACCTGGTAATAGGGTTGCCAGCGCAGCGTCCGGCTGCTGAGGTGATGGAAATGCAGCTTTGGTAGTACAGGTCCCCACAAATGGAGCTCTACCTCAGGGTAGCGGGGTGGATAAGGGGAGTAGTAGTAGCAGTTCTGCGGTGAAGCAGGCACACCACACACACACACACACAAAATAGCCTCTGTTTCGGTACCTTTTTACTGATGTTCGGTAACAGGCACGGTCCAGGAGAGTACCCAGCTTATCGGTGCAATTTGGGATGTTCACCATGGAGAGTTGCGAGGCCTCCTCTATTAGTGTGCGTGGTAATTGGGGTAAGTTCTGCCTGGAGCTGAACCTGCCGCTCTTTCTCTTCCTCTCTCAGGATGCTACTACACAACTGACAGTGAGGACCTTTCTGTGGGGGATCTCTATCTTCTATTTGGGTCCCTGGTCCTATGCTTGGTCAGACTTGGGGTATAAGTTTTCCTAAGCTCCAGGGGGACTAAATCCTCCTGATCTGTCCGGGCTTTCTCTGCTACCACAAGATTAATAGCAGCTTCGGACTCCGGTGTCCGGGTGGGCTAAAGGGATCACAGCTAAGTTTCCTTCTTATGTTCTCCTAGTTTTCCCACTGACGTCCGTCCCTCTCTCTAGGGCGCTGCACAGCTGGGGTTAGTCTTCTCTGGTTCTGGGCCTGGCTTGGTCCCAGCAACCAGCTCCTTCCAGTACCTTCTTCTTTGCTGTCTCTTTGGAACTAACTGACTCCTCCCCTTAGGCCTGGGGCTTTGTAAGGGATCTGGCTTAAGGGCAGCCAGTGGAGCTCATCCTTCAGACCTGGGATGGAAGGTCTTGTGTGTCGTGTATGCCAAGGTGTACATTTCCCTCCCTGCACGGGTGGGTCCTGTGGCAATCCCCCGCAGGGATGCCACACTAGTGACCCAGAGTGTGGGATGACTCACTGTAAAGCCCGTGAGGCCAGACCGAACCCGTAGCTGAGAGAGAAGAGAGGACAGAAAGGCCTGAAAGGTACACAGAGGGGAATAACGCAGAAGAACTGTTCCCGCTGCAGTAAAAACCCAGAGACCATGACTAAGCCATGACATGGCTAAGAGGACCTGGTACACCGTGAAGTGCTAGAAAGCTGTGAACTGTAACTGTGAGTGTTGGAAGTAAAATCTCGGGCCAACCCAAAGGACTGTGTGTGTGCTTTACTGAGATGTTAACTACAGCGGCTCACCGGCGGAGCCATACTTCTGATGCCTGTGCGCGCTGGTTGGAGGAGCTGCGTGAAGAGGAGAAGTGCAGCATCCCGGACGCGCGGACATCTCCCTCTACCTGGAGACCCAGCCCTACCCATGGAGGGCTCACCATCCTGGCTGCCGCCATTACCACCGTACCCGGCAGATTCCAAGGCAGCAGTGGCCATAACCCACGGGTGGCGTCACTAATTACACCTTATAAACTTTATTAACTTTTTCCCAAAACCCCTTTTTGTTTGCCACACCTGGGCCACGGAGCCGGGCCACACCACAGTGCCCACCACCCAAGACAGCACGGTCCGGCCCCGAGTACCCCGCTCCCTAGCGGGTGCAACATTTACATGCAGAACTATTACTCATATGGATGTTATATATGTATCAGGTTATTCATGATCGTCTTGCACATTTGAATCAATCAGATGGTGGAGGATGCGGGCAAAACATGCAAACACAATGGATTTCTGCAGCAGAATCATAACAGGTGCAGGATTGTAGCACATTAACACAGACTGTGTAATACATTATGTGCTGAATAGTTATTGGTGGGTTGGTTATTGGTCACACAATCTCTTAAAGTGGGCACATCATATTCAACACAAAGAGTGCTGAAAATATGCCAAAAATATGCTACAATACTGACAACCTGCAGCTAGTGGCATAGCTTGAAGCCATGATCCCCAATGCACAATCTCCAATGGGGTCCCCAAGTCTTTAATGGCATTTGTCATTTATAGGTCTAATAGTCTTTTGGGGTCCCTTAGGCTCTTGGGTCTGGGTGTGATTGCAACCCCTGCACCTATTGTAGTTACACCCCTGCCTGGATGACAGTTCGACCCCTGACATTTTATAATCTGCACCACATTGGTCATATTATTATTATTATCATTATTACTATTATTATTATTATTATATTAATTTGTATAGCACCATTGTATCCATGGTGCTGTATATGAGATGGGGTTACATACAAAATTATAGATATAGTTTACAGTAAATAAATTAACATTGACAGACTGGTGCAGAGGGCAGAGGACCCTGTCCTTGCGGGCTTACATTCTACAGGGCAATGGGGAGGAGACAGTAGGTCGGGTGTGCAGCATCTCCGGTGGTGGTGAGGTGGCAGCTCTAGTGGTGGTGAGGCGGCAGCTCTGGTGGTGGTGAGGATGTAGCTCCTGTGGTGGTGGGGCAGCAGAGACACGGTGGCGAAACAGTGTCGATCCCCAGGCCCTGGGGTACTCGGGTATCAGGCTCGGTGGGTGCTTTCGCGGGGATGTCACGGGTGGCAGCGCCTGAGCTCGTGGCCTGGGTGACACTTCAATAAGGGGTGTATATGTACAGAGGATTAGAGTTTGTCATGTGACGCCACCTGTAGTACCTGGTGATGGGTCACCAGAGCCGCCACAGTCCTCCGGAGGTCGATGGTAATGCGGCTGAGAAGGCAAAGCTCCCTACAGGTAATGCTGGTCCGCCGGGGCAGTGATCCTGCAGGTTGATGAAGATAACCACACAGAGGCAAAGTCACTTTATCCTGGGTACTTTACTGTAAACGTTCAGCAGCAAAATACAGCGTCCACAGTTCAGCAAGATGGTAAGCAAACAGGTAGCTTTATGGGTGGCTGCAAGTGGATGCCAGGTGGTATAGTGGAACCTATGGTAAACCTTAGTTGACAGACCCGTGTCCTTTCTTCCCTGCCTAGGATGAGTCTATACCCAAGGGCTCCGTGCAGGTAGACTTGGGGCTCCCCTCCCTCATGGTGAGGAAGCAGGCAGACTGCTCCGTCTGGCAGGGTGCCGCAGCTGATAGACAAAACACAGCAGCCGGTTGACGACTGTAGAGGTAGACTCTGGCCATTTCCTCGGGCCCGGCGTTCTCATGGAATTCCCTGGAGTATGGTCGCTCCACGCTGGGGTTCCCCCTTTCTCTCTAGGGTCCAGACTCTGCACGTCGGGCACCCTCTTCCAGGATCCCCTCTGGATCCTCTCTCTCTTTTCCTCCGGATCAGCGTAGAGCTGTCCGGGTAAACCTTCTGCCTCGCTCCACACTCTTTCTCCTCTCCTCCTCCTCCGACTGTCCCGACTCTCAGACGTCCATTGTCTGACTATTCTTTCCTACTGACTGACCTCCTTTGTTCACCCTAGAGGTGAATATATCGGGCAACCTCCCACTCCTATTCTAATGTGGGAGTGCTGGAATGGGTTCCACCCACCAACCTAGGATCCACTTGCAGCTGAGGAAATTACATCTCTTTTACGGGTGCAATACCCCAGTGTGACGCCTGACTTCGTGGGGCGCCACAGCGGAAGCTCTGGCAGTGGTGAGGTGGCAGCTCTGGTGGTGGTGAGGCAGCAGCTCTGGTGGTGGTGGGGCAGCAGCTCCGGTGGGGGTGAGGTGGTAGCTCCAGTGGTGATGAGGTGGCAGCCGTGTTGGTGATGCAGCAGTACCGATGGTGATGAGGCGTCAGCACCGATGGTGATGAGGCGTCAGCTCCAGTGGTGGTGAGGCAACAGCTCCAGTGGTAGTGAGGCGGCAGATCCGGCGGTGGTGAGGCCGCAGCTCTGGTGGTGGTAGGCAGCAGCTCTGGCGGTGGTGTGGTGGCAGCTCCGGTGTTGATGAGGCGGCAGCTCTGGTGATTGTGAGTCGGCAGGTCTGGTGGTGGTGAGGCAGCAGCTCCGGTGGTTGTGAGTCGACAGCTCTGGTGGTGATGAGGTGGCAGCTCCGGTGGTTGTGAGTCGACAGCTCTGGTGGTGGTGAGGTGGCAGCTCCGGTGGTTGTGAGTCGACAGCTCTGGTGGTGGTGAGGCAGCAGCTTCGGTGGTGGTGAAGTGGCAGCTCCGGTGGTTGTGAGTCGACAGCTCTGGTGGTGGTGAGGCAGCAGCTTCGGTGGTGGTGAGGTGGCAGCTCCAGTGGTTGTGAGTCGACAGCTCTGGTGGTGGTGAGGCAGCAGCTTCGGTGGTGGTAAGGTGGCAGCTCTGGTAGTGGTGAGGCGGCAGCTCTGGTGTTGGTGAGGCGGCAGCTCCGGTGGTTGTGAGGTGGTAGCTCTGGTGGTGGTGAGGCGGCAGCTGCGATGGTTGTGAGGCGGCAGCACCGGTGGTGGTCGTAAGGCGGCAGCTCCAGAGGTGAGACACTTTATCATGTTTCAGATTGACGTAGTCCAATGGTCAAATAAAAATTGTGCCATTAAAGCCTAAATTGACGAAAGCATTCTGAGGAACTAAAAGTACCAGCATAGCAAGACATGAAGAACACCACAGGTTGCCTACTGTTGCTCAGAATACTCTACAATCCTCTCTTCCTTTTCCTCCTCCTCCTCCCATTTTTCCAATCTATAGGACCTTTTTCCAGCAGCTTCTCAGGAGGGTCAGACAGTGGAAACTTGGAGGCAGTACGCCCCCTCCCTGTGACAGAGACACTGCATGGATTTTCCCAATCCACAGCTGTTTGTGAGGCTCAAATCCACCGCTGGTTGGTCTGCAGTGCATCCCTGGCTATGAGGATGAATAGGGGGATGTAAGGAGAGGGATCGCATGTAGGGTGCGGATATAGACCCCAATCATTGGCACAGACCGCTGCTATCAACCCCTCCACTGCCTGCAAGGGGATGATGTGAATCCACATATGAACAGGTTAATTTACTCTCTATACTGAGCTCCAGCAGCCTGTTCCATCTGACTGCATAGGCTGGGGAGTGGGGGGACGCAGGAATCAGCTAACTTTGCAGAAAGGAGAGAAGCCAAAGACTGGAAGACACCTTATTCCTGAAATAGTGCACAGAAGGCAAGGCTTGCCAGCTGAGGACCTGGAAGGATGCTGTCCCCAGCCCCTGTCATCATCCCCTGCAGTTCTTGGATCTTCTCAGACACCAATGCTCCTGTGCATGATCTTCAGACTGCATGGCACAGCTGAGAGGTGAGCAATCCATTCTGTCTGCTGATGATGAGCATACACTTGTAGGGTCCCTGTCCCCCCTAACCCAAAATGTGCACCCCCCTAGACATGATCTTGGTGCCTCTAATCCTTGCTCTGTATGAACAGAGAGGATGAAGTCATTGCATTATAATATGACAAGTAGGACTTCATTTTCTCCAGCAAGGACTTCATTATATCAATGGTGCGGGTATCTTATAGGGAGGGGTGGGGGTATAGGGTAGAAGTTTTATTATCACCGGTATATCTCCAGGACAGTGATGGAGGGATCCCTAATATATGTGCGTGTCCTTCACCATTCCTTCATACTCAGTGTCATTTAGCTCTCAGTTCAGAGTGGGGGGCTTAGAAGGAGGGAGGGGGCAATCAAAATAAATACATATATAGGAGGTAGTGACCCATACCTGCTTGGAAGGATGAAGGGGGTGCTGTTCATTTAAAATCTGCACTCAAGGGGTTAAATTCTAATAGTGGATGGAGGGGGGGATTTTAATTTGCATTTTAATCCTTAAAGCGTGATAACCTTTCGATTAGATACAGTTGCTTTCAGCTCCTGAGGCAAACAGGAAACTGCGGAGGGGGGCTTTGTTCCCATCAGTTGGGTTCACTTTGCCTCAATAAAGGAATGTAATGCCCCTATTGTTGCGACAAGTGCATTCCCTTAATACACAAGCTAATTCATGAGCTCCCCTATAGAGCCTCTTCCCCTAATTCATAAGCTCCACTATAGAGCCTCTTCCCATCTCAAACTCTTCTATAACTCCCTAATTCATGAGTCCTAATTCCCTAATTATGAGTCCTATAGAGCTCTTCCCATCATAGCTCATTAGACCTCTTCCCCTAATCTCAATCCTATAGAGTCATCCCTAATTCATGAGCTTCCTATAGGCCTTCCCTAATTATGAGCTCCATAGAGCTTTCCCTATCATGAGTCCACTATAGAGCCTCTTCCCCTAATTCTCAAACTCCCTTATAGAGTCTCCCCTAATTCACGAGCTTCCCTATAGAGACTCCCCTAATTCATGAACCCCCCTATAGAGTCTCCCCTATTTCATGAGCCTCAATATAAAGGCTCTTCCCCTAATTCATAAGCTCCCCTATAGAGTCTCCCCTAATACATGATCTCTCCTATAGAACCTCTTCCTCTAATTCATGAGCTCCCCTATAGAACCTCTTCCCCTAATTCACAAGCTGCCCTATAGAGCCTCTTCCCCTAATTCATGAGCTCCCCTATAGAGTCTCCATTAATTCTCCAATCTCCCCTATAGATCCTCTTCCCCTAATTCATGAGCTCCACTATAGAGTCTCCCCAGTTCATGAGCTCTCCTATAGAAGATATTCCTCAAATTCATGAGCTCCCCTATAGAATGTCTTCCTCTGATTCATGAGCTCCCCTATAGAGCATCTTCCCATAATCCCATATAGACTCTCTTTTCATAATTCATGAACTTCCCTATATAGCCTCTTCCCCTAATTCATAAATTCACCTATACAGTCTCCCTTAATTCATGAGCACTCCTATAGAGTCTCGCCTAATTTATCAGCTCCCCAATATAATCTCATCCCCTAATTTATCGACTCCCCTATAGAGCATTTTCCCCTAATTCATGAGCTCCCTAAAATAATAATAATATAATACTTATTCATTTATATAGAGTCTCCCCTAACTCATGAGCTTCCTATAGAGCTTTTTCCCCTAATACATGAGCTTCCCTATAGACTCTCCCCTAATTTATGTGCTCATATAGAGTCCTCCCTAATTCCGGACCTCTCCTATAAAGTTTTCCCCAATTCATGAACTTCCCTATAGAGTCTCGCCTAATTCATGAGCTCCCCTATAGGGTCTTCCCCATTTCATGAGCTCCCTCATAGAATATGCCCTCATTTTTTAGCTCCCCTACAGTCTCCCCTATTTCACAAGCTCCCCTATAGTATTTTCCCCTTATTCATGAGCTCCCCTGTAGAGTCTTCCTTAATTCATGAGCACCCCTATAGATCTTCCCTAATTCATGAGCTCCCCTATAGATCTCCCCTAATTTATGAGCTCCCCTATAGAGTCTTTCCTATTTCAGGAGTTTCCCTATAGAGTTTTCTCCCCTTATTCATGAGCTCCTCTATAGAATATCCCCTAATTTATTAGCTCACCTATAGTCTCCCTTATTTCATGAGCTCCCCTATAATCTGCGCCCCTTATTCATGAGCTCCCCTATAGAGCTCCCCTAATTTATGAGCTACCTATAGTCTCCTTATTATGAGCTCCTATAGAGTCTCCCCTTAATTTATGAGCTCACCTATAGAGTCTCCCCTAATTTATGAGCTCACCTATAGAGTCTCCCCTAATTTATGAGCTCACCTATAGTCTCCCTTATTTCATGATCTCCCCTATAATCTTCTCCCCTTATTAATGAGCACCCCTTTAAAGTCTCTCCTAATTCATGAGCTCCCTATAGAGTCCCCCTAATTCATGAGCTCCCCTATAGAGTCTCCCCTAATTCATGAGCTCCCCTATAGAATCTCCTCTAATTTCTGAGCTCCCCTATAGACCCTCTTCCTTTTTTCTTGTAAATAAAGCAGTCTATATATTTCACCCTTCCCTTGTAAAGAAAATGGGGGCAGAGGGTTGTCCTATAGTCTCCAGTGCTGGAGGTAGGTGGGTGTAGGAGAGCTGATGAGCACTATATGGAGGTGAACACTCTTCCAGGCTTGGAGGGGTTAATCAGACGTGCTCCATCACATCCCTCCCCTTCTGGTTTTAGTGAAGTGGAGACCAAGGCACATG
Organism: Allobates femoralis; assembly: GCA_033576535.1. Classification (NCBI taxonomy): domain Eukaryota; kingdom Metazoa; phylum Chordata; class Amphibia; order Anura; family Aromobatidae; genus Allobates; species Allobates femoralis. Next base: position 118,138,958 of record JARQOC010000010.1, read on the forward strand.
AAGTGATGAGGAGCATTTTTTGGCCAAAGTGGATGCTGCTTTCTTCTCCCTCTGCCATTTGATGTTCCCTGAAGGACCTTTGCAGAATTTGGGGCCCCTTGATGTTCTGGATGCTCTGGATGATGGGGACCCTCAGTTTTCCCCCCTGTGTTGCATTATTTGTTGATGTGGATTTTGGAGTGTAAGCACAAATCTCCAAACCTTTGGTTCTCCTTGCAGATCTGTCCTACTCAGATTGGATCCGGAGAGAAGAGAGGATAGTCGGGTGATCTTATCTGGATTCTCTTTGATCCCCCATAATAAAAACCCTAAGATCCAGAAGGAATTGATTGCTTTCCTGATCAGGAGTAAGATGAAGACTTCTCCTTGAGTCTCTAGGGCTTCTGTCACCACCAGATCTCCTTTTTTTTGGCATGGGTTTTGGAAGGATCTGGTGTCCTCTGGATCACAGTTGATCCCAGCTGCCTCAATGTGGATTTTATAATCAGGATCCCATTTGTGAAGGAGATAACACTGAGAACTTTCCGCCTCCTACGTGTTCTGCACATTTGCCATGGGATTGGAAATTGCCTAATTCTCTTGGAGACCAGTTGTGTGTTCTTTTTTCGGCTTCTATCCTACAAGTGAGATGTATGAGATGGAAAGGCAAGGATTGTTCAGTGCCCTGTGTTACCTGATGCTCCAGTCCCCTCTCCTCTTCACTGTACATGGTGAGTACCTTCAGCATTTTGCTCCTCTTTTTTGCATCCTGCACCATTTTTAGGGACATGCAGGTGCAGCATTTAATCCCTGCTCCTTGTAGAGAAGGAAGAATTAGAATTTCATATGAGAGTTGTAGACAATAACGTAACATCTGGCTGAGATATAATAAGCCTGGAAGAAGGGGGATGTAAATGGGTCATTGTGCAGGTGATCTAATGGGGGAGTGGGGTTTGCTTTGATGTGCACAATTGATGGTGTATTGGTCTGCATTGGGGGGGGGGGGGGTTCTTTGATTGCACAATTACTGGTGTATTGGTCTGCACTGGGGGTTTGCTTTCCTTGTACAATTGATGGTGTATTGGTCTGCACTGGGGGGGTTGCTTTGATTCTACAATTGATGGTGTATTGGTCTGCACTGGGGGGGGGGGGTTGCTTTTGATTGTACAATTGATGGTGTATTGGTATGCTGGGGGGGATTGCTTTGATTGTACAATTGCTGGTGTATTGGTCTGCTGGGGGGGATTGCTTTGATTGTATAATTGCTGGTGTATTGGTCTTCACTGGGGGGGGGGGTTGCTTTGATTGTACAATTGCTGGTGTATTGGGGTAGGTGCTTTGATCGTACAATTCGGTGTATTGTCTGCACGGGGGGGGGGTTGTTGCTTTGATTGCACAATTATTGGTGTATTGGTCTGCACTGGGGAAGGGGGAAGGTTGCTTTGTTTGCACTTTGCTGGTGTATTAGTTTGCACTGGGGGGGAAAGTTGCTTTGATTTGCACAAGTGCTGGTGTATTGGTTTGCACTGGGGGGGTTGCTTTGATTGCACATTGTTGGTGTATTGGTTTGCACTGGGGGGTTGCTTTGATTACCACAATTACTGGTGTATTGTTTCGCACCAGTGGGGGGGGGGGGTTCAGTTGCTTTGATTGCACAAATGTTAGTGTATTGGTCTACACTGGGGGGTTGCTTTGATTTGCACAATTGCTGGTGTATTGGTCTGCACTGGGGAGGGGGGATTGCTTGTATAATTGCCAGTGTATGGGTCTTCACTGAGGGGGGGTTGCTTTGATTGTACAATTGCCGGTATATTGGCCTGCACTGGGGGGTTGCTTTGATTACACAATTGCTGGGGTATTGGTCTGCACTGAGGAGGGGGGGTTGTTATTAGTGAGAGTAGCCAGGGATGAAGTGGATGCATTCTGTTACTTTTTAATCCACTGGAGTCTCATTGAACAGACCCCAGAGTAAAGCCAGATCAGATTAGAGCAGAACAGTACTGATCTTGTCTATTAATCTCTGCTGTTAACCACCCCCTGTAAATTCTATCTTCTGCTCTCAGCCACATTCACTGAAGTCCCCAAAGATGTGACTATAAGGGAGGGAGATGATATAGAGATGCCTTGTGCTTTTCGTGCCAGCGGGTCCTCATCATTCTCTTTGGAAATCCAATGGTGGTACCTAAAGGAGGCGACCAGGGAAACTGCACTGGAGCTGTCACTCACTGCTCCCGGGAGCAGGAACAAGGTAACGACCCCGACTACGACTACATGTGCCATGTGACAAGCAATGGGCAAAGGGGGCGCCACCAGCTCATTAATCACTGCACCCCAAAACACCAAACCCCAAGAGCCTCCCTCCCAGCTGCACGGTAGAGCTCTCCTCTCCTCTGCAGCCTCCCAGCTCTACAATTAGTTATTTAAATGGAGGTAAATAGATATTGACAGCCAGAGTCATTGAGCTAAATGTATGCAAGGAAAGGCAGCCGCAGGAGCAGAATACAGGGAGCTGCCAAAAAGCATTGCACAGGATGAGCTGCTCCACAGCCCCCGCACTGGGACTGGAGGAGCTGCTATTTTGGAGATAGAAGTCAATTGACCCCTTTTTAATACAGGGGCAGCTCTGTGCTACAGCAATCATTTACGTTTATGTCATTTGGCCAAGGATGTGGAGAGGATCTGATGTCCAAGAGGAGAGCCAGGGAGGCTGCAGAGAGGAGGTCCAAGAATATAGAGGCTACAGGAGAGATCCAAATATATAGAGGCTGCAGAGGAGAGGTCCAAGAATATAGAGGCTGCTGGAGAGGTCCAAATAACACAGAGGCTACAGAGGAGAGGTCCAAATAACATAGAGGCTACAGAGGAGAGGTCCAATATCAGAGTCAGGGAAGCTGCAGAGAAGAGGTCCTAGAATATAGAGGCTGCAGGAGAGGTCCAAGAGCAGAGCCAGGGAGGCTGCAGAGAAGAGGTCCAAATAATATAGAGGATGCAGAGAAAGGGTTCAAGAGCAAAGCCAGGGAGGCTACAGAGAAGAGGTCCAAATAATATAGAGGATGCAGAGAAAAGGTCCAAGAGCAAAGCCGAGGAGGCTACAGAGAAGATGTCCAAATAATATAGAGGATGCAGAGAAAAGGTCCAAGAGCAAAGCCAGGGAGGCTACAGAGAAGAGGCCCAAATAATATAGAGGATGCAGAGAAAGGGTTCAAGAGCAAAGCCAGGGAGGCTACAGAGAAGAGGTCCAAATAATATAGAGGATGCAGAGAAAAGGTCCAAGAGCAAAGCCGAGGAGGCTACAGAGAAGATGTCCAAATAATATAGAGGATGCAGAGAAAAGGTCCAAGAGCAAAGCCAGGGAGGCTACAGAGAAGAGGCCCAAATAATATAGAGGATGCAGAGAAAAGGTCCAAGAGCAAAGCCAGGGAGGCTACAGAGAAGAGGTCCAAATCATATAGAGGATACAGAGAAATGGTCTAAGAGCAAAGCCAGGGAGGCTGCAGAGAAGGGGTCCAAGAATATAGAGACTGCAGGAGAGGTCAAAGAATATAGAGGAGGCTGCAGAGAAGAGGTCCAAGTATATAGAGACTACAGGATAGGTCCAATAATATAGATGCTGTAGGAGAGGTCCAAGAGCAGAGCCAGGAAGGCTGCAGAGAAGAGGTCCTAGAATATAGAGGCTGCAGGAGAGGTCCAAAAGCAGAGCCAGGAATGCTGCAGAGAAGAGGTCGACGAGTAGAGCCAGGGAGGCTGCAGAGGATAGGTCCAAGAATACAGAGGCTGCAGGAGAGGTCCAAATAATATAGAGGAGGCTGCAGAGAAGAGGTCCAAAAATATAGAGGCTGCAGGAGAGGTCCAAATAATATAGAGAATGCAGAGAAGAGGTCCAAGAATATAGAGGCTGCAGGAGAGGTCCAAATAATATAGAGGAGGCTGCAGAGAAGAGGTCCAAGAATATAGAGGCTGCAGGAGAGGTCCAAATAATATAGAGAATGCAGAGAAGAGGTCCAAGAGCAGAGCCAGGGAGGCTGCAGAGAAGGGGTCCAAGAATATAGAGACTGCTGAGAGGTCCAAATATATAGAGGAGGCTGCAGGGGAGGTCCAAGAGAAGAGCCAGTGAAGCTGCGGAGAAGAGGTCCAAGAATATAGAGGCTGCAGCTGCAGCAGAGGTCCAAGAATATAAAGAAGGCTGCAGAGAAGAGGTGCAAGTACCGTATATAGAAACTTCAGGATAGGTTCAAAAATAGAGATGCTGTAGGAGAGGTCCAAGTGCAGAACCAGGGAAGCTGCAGAGAAGTGGTCCAAGTATATAGAGGCTGTAGGAGAGGTCCAAGAATATATAGGAGGATGCATTTGAGGTCCAAGTATATAGAGGCTGCAGAAGAGGTCCAAGAGCAGAGCCAGGGAGGTTACAGAATAGAGGTCCAAGAATATAGAGGAGGCTGCAAGAGAGGTCCAAGTATATAGAGGAGGCTGCAGAGGAGAGGTCCAAGAATATAGAGGCTGCAAGAGAGGTCCAAGAGCAGAGCCAAGGAGACTGCAGGAGAGGTCCAAGTATATAAAGGTGGCTGCAGGAGAGGTTCAAGTATATAAAGGAGGCAGCAGAGAAGAGGTCCAAGAATATAGAGAAGTTTGCAGAGGAGAGGTCCAAGAATATAGATGCTGTAGGACAGGTCAAAAAGCAGAATCAGGGAGGCTGCAGAGAAGTGGTCCAAGAATATAGAGGCTGCAGAGGAGAGGTCCAAAAATATAGAGGCTGCAAGAGAAGTCCAAGATCAGAGCCAGGGAAGCTGCAGAGGAGAGGTCCAAGAATATAGAGGAGGCTGCAGGCAGGGGCATAACTACAACAGGTGCAGGGGTTGCAATCGCACCCAGGCCCTTGAGCCCAGGGGGCCCCAAAAGTCCCTTTGGCCTATAGAAAAATACTATTGCTATTAAAAATGTGCAATAATTGGTGACTCTGTTGGAGCTTTCGCATCGTGACCCATGCGCTTTAAATTACATCACAGGCTGCAGGAGAGGTCCAAATATATAGAGGAGGCTGCAGGAGAGGTCCAAATATATAGAGTAGGGGGAGGGTGATCTGATTAATGATATCATATTCTGATATATAATATTCTGATTATATAGAGATCTATCTGGCCAGTGATGCTGGTGCAGGGTGAGAGATATATGGAGGAGATTCAGAGGGATGCATACATGCTGGAGATATATGCAAGTAATGCATGGAGATCATACATAAAGGATATACTAGGAGTAGGTGATGCATGCAGGAGTTACATGGATGAGATACATGGATGAGATTACTTGAAGCAGTTAAACTCCCCACAGGTTCCCCATGTATTGGACATTCCTACTGAACTGTGCAGATAATCTGCGCCCCTCCTCTGTCCTCCTCACATCTGTCTCTGATCTCTCTTCTCTCATTCTCTCCTCCCCAATGTCTCTCCCTCTTCTTTCTCTATTTTTATCCCTCTCCTCCACCTCCTCCCTCTATCCTCTCTCTCTCCCTCCACATCTCTTCTTTTTCATCCTCACTGTATCTCCCCATCCTTTTCTTTTTCACTGTTATTTATCTTTTCCATTTTTTTTACTTTCCTCTTTTGTTATTTCATTTTTCTTTACTGATTTTTTAAAATTATTTTTCTCCTTCTTTCACTTAATATTTCTTGATGTGCAATGCTCCTCCCTCCATCAATCCTTCCATCCATCCGTTATCCAACCCTCCTACTATCTATCCATCCATCCATCACTCCCACTCTCCCTCTCTCTCCATGCATCACTCCATCCATCCATCCGACACTTGCCCCCTCTCTTTATCCATCCCTCCAACATCCAACACTCACTCCCTTCATCCATCCCTCCAACCACCTCTACATCTGTTCATCCATTCCTTCATCCATCCATCCCTCCATCACTTCATCCATCCCTCTATCCATTTCTCCATCCTTCCATCCATCCATCCATCCCTCTATCCCTTCATCCATTTCTCCATTCTTCCATCCATCCCTTTCTCTCCATGCATCACTCCATCCATCCATCCGACACTTGCCCCCTCTCTTTATCCATCCCTCCAACATCCAACACTCACTCCCTTCATCCATCCCTCCAACCACCTCTACATCTGTTCATCCATTCCTTCATCCATCCATCTCTCCATCACTTCATCCATCCCTTTATCCATTTCTCCATCCTTCCATCCATCCATCCATCCGTCCCTCTATCCCTTCCTCCATTTCTCCATTCTTCCATCCATCCCTTTCTCTCCATGCATCACTCCATCCATCCATCCGACACTTGCCCCCTCTGTTTATCCATCCACCCTCCATCCATCCCTCCTACGTCCAACACTCCCTTCCTTCATCCATCTCTCCAACCACCTCTACATCTGTTCATCAATCACTTCATCCATCCCTCCATCACTTCATCCATCCCTCCATCCATTTCTCCATTCTTCCATCCATCCATCCCTCTATCCCTTCATCCATTTCTCCATTTTTCCATCCATCCCTCCATCCCTTCATCCATCCCTCCATCCATTTCTCCATTCTTCCTTCCATCCATTTCTCCATTCTTGCATCCATCCCTCCATCAACTTCTCCATCCATTCTTCCATCCATCCCTCTATCCCTTCATCCATTTATCCATTCTTCCATCCATTCCTACCTCCATCCCTTCATCCATCCCTCCATTCATTTCTCCATTCTTCCATCTATCCCTCCATTCTTCCATCCATCCCTCCATCCATTTCTCCATCCATCCCTCCATCCATTCCTCCATCCATCCATCCCTCCATCCATCCCTTCATTCTTCCATCCATCCTTCCCTCCCTCCATCCATCCCTCCATTCTTCCATTCATCCCTCCGTCCCTCCATCCATCCCTCCATTCTTCCATCCATCCTTCCCTCCCTCCATTCTTCCCTCCATCCCTCCATCCATCCCTGATATTTGTGTCTCCCCATCGTCTCTCTGTTTGGGGTTATCTGCTGTGATCTGCGTGTTCTGCTCCCTTTGCTGCTGGATTTGTGCAGATCTTCTGTTACAATGTATCAATCCTGCCCGTCATCGGTAGATCACAGTGTGAAGCACGACGTGTTGCAGCGATGTCCTCTGTACTTTTCTTCTACGTTTGTGCACAATATTTACGTTTTTCGCCTCCTCTCCGTTGTGTTAAACGTCTGCATGTTGTGTGGGAGGAAAGATGTGCGGAGCAGCCGAGTTCTGCCATTTATTCCTGCTTCTTGTGAGTGTAAACACCACTGAGACGGCCCCGCACCCGGGAGGCTACACCGGCCCCTGTAATGGCCATATATACCAATGAATGCCTCGTACACACTGAACCTGAACCCATGCGGTATTATTTCACAGGTCGTACTTGTGGCGCCATCCATCATCATGCGAATCAGATAAACATGGCTCAGGGGTCCGTCCGCCACTGATGACACAAGGTGACATCGCTGGAAACTCACTTGTGTTTCTCTCTCTCCTTACAGGTCATTGCGAATAAGGACGGGACAAAAATCAGTGTAAGTCGCTGAATCTTCTTCTATAAATTCCGCCATATGTAGAAATTTCATTGACTTCAATACAGAATCGGTGTCGGCCAAGGTTTCGCTCCCATACATTAGTAACTGAGCTGCGTAATCATAATGATAATAGGGATTCGATTCGTGAATTGGTGAAACCGCTCATCTCTAGTTTTGACAGATGTATTAGAATTTATCATAGAGGAGGGTCATGTTTGGTGGGTGCTGAGCCCCTGAGGAAGCAATGCGAAACCTAAGGAAAAGAAAATCCCAATTCCGAGTAGTAGATTGACCTGCAGTCCTATGTAAATTTAAATAGCACAACTATGCTTTGTGCCAGATGCAAAATGAGCATCATAAAAAGAAGAACACAGAGCTTCTGCATCTGGCCATCTCTGCACCGTTTGATGTTACAGGACCAGCTCTGCTGCATCTACTCTACAGGGACAACAGTGGCAATGGATGGTTATGGCTTTTGAAGCTCCTGCGAGGAAATTGGTCAACCACAGGGGGTTAAAGTGACCTTTGGGGGTCTCTAGAGCACATTTTGCCACAACTCCTTGCGTGATGCCAAACAGCACCAAGTGTCTTTGAACAGTTTATCGCTAACGTTGGTCATCGTCAGCAAATCTGGAGGACTTTGTGGTTTAAGAATAATAGTGCGTGATTGAAAAGGGCATAAAGGGGCCATGATGAAGTGTTAGGGCCCCTATCTATAAAAACAGGTCCAGAAGCTTGCGTCCTGGTGGGATACATTGATACATCAAGGACCCCAATGGTGTTTTGTCCGGGGATACAGAAGGCAGAGCGGAGGATGATGATCAAGGGTGCAACTACAACAGGTGCAGGGGTTGGAATCTGGTCCCTGGAGCCTAGGGGGCCCCAAAAGTCCCTTTGGCCTATAGAAAAAAGACTAATGCTATTAAAGATTTGCAATAATTGGGGGCCGCATTGGAGCTTTCACATTGGGGCCCATTAGCTTCAAGATACGCCACTGATGATGATGATGATGATGTGATTGCGGGCTGAACCGTCAGTGATGGGATGTTTTATCTACGATGCTTCATCCTTTGACTCAGGATCGATAGTGAATGAGTCCTAGATATTTCCAGAGGAAATCTATGGGTGCCGGGGCTGAAATAAAGGCCGTAGACAAGTCCTTTATGTTTGGGTTTGCTTAAGCCACAAGAAGTGAAGATTGGGAAGATAGAGATTAAAGGGGGTGTCACACGCGTCAATGTCGTCAGCGATCTGATCGCTGACGACATTGACGGCTGATTGCTGGTGAGCTGTCACACAGACAGACTCACCAGCGATCAATTGACCAGTGACATCATGGAAACGATTTAAATATCGTTTCCACGATGTCCTGCTCCCGCTGCCAGCCTGCTGGAAGCGGGAGCAGCCTGGTCTCCAAGGTACACTGCGGGTAACTAGGCAGCGCGCGCTGCCTAGATACCCGACGTGTACCTTAGTTACCAGCCTCCTCCGCTCACCGGGTGAGCGGAGGAGGCTGGTAACTAAGGTACACAGTCGGGTATCTAGGCAGCGCGCGCTGCCTAGTTACCCGCAGTGTACCTTGGATACCAGCTCCCAGCGCTTGTGAGAGGCGCTGGGAGCTGGAATATCGCTCGCTCCCGGTGTCACACGCAGCGATGCTGCGTGTCCACCGGGCGACAATCGCCAGGTTTCAGAGCTGGTTCTGAAACCTGGCGATCATCAACCAGCGATTTATCGCTGGTTGATGCAGTATGTCACACGCGTCAATATCGCTGCAACGTCACGTGCAGTCGATATCGTGCAGGCGATATTGACGCGTGTGACAAAAGAAACTGGATAAAGAAGCAATCTCAGCCAGAACAATGGGGGCTTTATCCTCCGGCTCTGCGCCCTCTGGACCCCGCTCTGTGCATCATCATAGAGAAAACTGTTCACCCCTACTGAGGCCAAACACAAATGTCACCCGGACCCTGCACCTCTGTCCTGTGGCTTGTATCTGCCTCTAGAGGGGCCATAGTGAGGGCTGATAGGGCCAAACTAAGCCTATATCCCCCCCATCCATTGGATTAAAAGCCATTTTTAATATCAGACCATCACTTGGGGATTATTTACAAACATGTAGAACAAAACACTAAATGGAAACATGAGGCTGACCATTATCTCCACAATCCTGACCCCAGGCTGATACAAAGTATCGAGTGCAGGAAACATGTAATAAACAAACCAGGAACAACAGAGGATTGTATGTAACAAACCCTCAGCTGTGAGAAGAAGGGGTTCTGTAGTCCCTGGATACAATAAAACGTGTCCACATTCAATGGCAGCAAGCAGATAGAGATGCACATTGAAAGTCTCATGTTTCAAATCCAGAAGAAGCTCACAGGGTGGGGGGCACACATCCGAATACTGAAATATTTAGCAGATTACAAGGTAACAAGGAGGAGAACAGAAGACACAGATGTGTTTGTAGTCACTAATATTCACTACCAGGCATCATTCAGTATTCATTTTATTACAAAGCCCCCAGCAAATTCTCCCATCAATATAAAAAACTCCCCTCCCACCGCAGGTCATAAATTATCTATGTGCTCAGGATATATGAACCAGAGGAGCATGAAAAGCAGAGGAAGGTCAAATGTAGAATGTAACACAGCAACATAGAGGGAGGCACAGACAGACAGATAGATAGACAGACAGACAGACAGACAGACAGACAGACAGACAGACAGATAGATAGATAGATAGATAGATAGATAGACAGACAGACAGACAGATAGATAGATAGATAGATAGATAGATAGATAGATAGATAGATAGAGGGATAGATAATAAAGATAGATGGACAGATAGATAGAAGATGTGAGTATGGCGGCCGTCACACACTACGATATATGTAACGATGTCACCAACGATGTCAATATTGGTGCATCGTTCGTACAATGTGAAAAGTCAATTCTCGTCATGTAACACGCACAGACATGGGTAAGTCACCTCACCGATGGCTCGATCCTGCGCTCGTGTGGATGACCTAGCGATGGTGTTTTCACATCGTTTGTACGCTGTCACACAGAAGCCTTGTGAACGACTCAGTGCTCAATGTGGGCGTGTTTGTTGTTCAATTTGAGCCGATAGGCGTGCTACATGGTTTGAATCCACGCCCCTCTCACCATGATTGGTGGCCACTATTGCGTTACCATTGGTCAGGTGTGCGTCCAAACATAGGGCACTATGTGATTCCTCTTGTCCTGTGATGTGTCTCAATACAAGTGTGCAAATACGGACTCATCTTTGTTGCACCCTCTAAAACACTGCCGCGTCGCAGAAATGCTAATAGTAGGGTGCTCGTGTGTGCACCATGGGACGTCAGAACGTCACATTGCACGGCTGAGTGCGCTAGTGCGCTGAGAAAGGGTGACCATCCACATAGTGCATCTTTTTGTTGAACGCACCAGCGTCCCGGACATGTGGTAAATTAAGAATTTAAATAAATTTGTGGCTGTGACGTTTCCAGTCTCCTATAGGCGGAGGTCACATAGAGTCGCTACAGCAATGCTTCCATGGCAGCACGCACAAAGCCGCTAATGTTTAAAATTTTTTTTTTTTGGTGCCATACACCGCCAGCCAATCAGAACGCATGAGGGTTAACAAATCACAACAGGGGAGGCGAGGCACAAATGAATACCTGGCACGCCTACGTGCTAGATTTCGGCTCGCAAATTTCACAACTTCTTACCGATATCGGCCATTAAGACACGTCGATGCAGCACATCCAATGACCCGACATCGTGTGATATGGGGTCCGGTTCCCATATCTGTTATTAACGATCTGACCACTTATCGCTAGTCACATCATGCTGTCACACGCAACGACGTCGTCGGACAGATGCCAAATCAGGCACTTTCCTGCGATATGTTTACATATATCGTAGCGTGTGACGGCCGCCATAGATAGATAGATAGATAGATGGATAGATAGAAGATGTGATATAAATAGATAGATAGACAGACAGACAGACAGATATGTAGATAGATAGATAGATAGATAGATAGATAGAGGGATGGATAGATAGTTGATGTGATATAGATGGATAGATAAATAGATAGATGGATAGAGATAGATTATTAGAAGCCATCACATGGTATGATATCATTAACAATGTCGCTGAAACGTCAGGGGTTTTCAGTCGCTCTAACGATGTCGTTGTGTGTGACAGGTCGATTTCACAAGTGATAACTGATCTGATTGTACATCACAGATATGGGAACCAGACCCCACATCAGACAATGTCGATCATTCAATCTGCTGCATCGTTCTGTGTGACACCACATAACGATCTCCTTAATGATGTCCCTATTCACATCATTGACAAGCATCGGTCGCTGGTTGTGTGAAGGATCCCTGCACGTAACATCGTTGTGCTCCTGAACTATATCTATACATGTGACACCGCACTAATGAGCCGCACCCCTGACATCGTAGGTGAGATCGCTCACAAAATCGTAGTGTGTGACGACCCCTATAGATAGACGTACGATGGATAGATTGAAAGATAGATAGATCTGCGATAAGGGCCAGTTACACACACAGATAATTAGTGCAGAGATTGTTCGCAGTGAAATCATAGACACATTGTTCTATTTGTACACACCACAAAATGGAACAATGTGTCCATGATTTCACTGCAACCAGAGATCTGAGAACAATCACTGCACAATTATCTATGTGTGTAACTGGGCCTGAAGATGATAGATATAGATAGATAGATAGATAGATAGATAGATAGATAGATAGATATAGATAGATAAGATAGATAGATAGATAGATAGATGGATAGAGGGATAGATAGATAGTAAATCTATAAATTTCACCCCTATACCCAGCAGTGTGGAGGGAGCACTGCCATCAATCACTGCTCTACTAATGTAACACTGGAAGAAGCAGAATATTAGAGGGTCTTACAGGCCGATTCATTGAAGTCCTTTCACTATCTTTTCCCGGTAAAGCCGGGAGACGATCCATACGGGTCAGTTCCTTAGGGTACCATCACACCTGGAGACAATTGTGCCTGTTGCCTTGAAAAGACCACAACGTGGCGGCGTGTAATTCAGGACTTTCCTTCCTTCAGGGAAGACACAAGAAGGAAAGTCCTGAATTACACGCAGCCACATCGAGGTCTTTTCAAGGCAACAGGCACAATTGTGTCAGATGCCTGCCGTTTCTACCTTCCTGTGGCTGTGTGTAAAGGGACCATTAGAGGTTGCAGTAGACACCAGAATGATAAAACTGAACTATTGCAGCCAATTGTAAAATGACTGAGGTTCTATGGGGAGTCAGTACATGACGTGTAGATGAGGCTTGACTTCTACCCCTGCTGGGCAGCACAGTCCCCACCTCAACACCTCCATATGGCATCAGGGCCAATATTATATCATCTTTAATGAAGAGCCGCACAACTTTCTGAATGACTTTGTGATGACATAGACGATCACTCAGTTTACTGTCGGTGAATGGAACCATTCTTGTTTATACTTCTCACAGCTAGGGGTTGCTGCAAGTGTATCCAATCTAGACAACCATCTGTGAGTGAAGCAGCCCAGATTTTAATGTATTTTGCAAGATCTCCGCATATAGTTACATAGGTCCTGGAGGTTCCACCTTCATTGAATTTACATTTTTGTCACTAAATCATCTATATCCAACAATGTTCTGTATTGAAGAATCATCTGACCCCACTAAAAAACTGTTATAGTGTCAGCCATCACTACCTCTTGAGGTCAACATTCCACAGTCTGACTGCTCTAACTGTAAAGAACCCTTTCCTGTTTAACCGCCTTACTTCACCCACAGTGAGCAGAGGTGTAACTAGGTTTCATGGCGCCCTGGGCACAGCTCTATTTCGGCGCCCCCCCAGAGTAGCGGGGGGGGTGTCGGTGCTGTCAGCTCCAGCTTTTAGCCCCGCTGCCCTGCAGCCTTGGTTGAGGACCGGGGGGGGGGGGGGTTATTATACCTCATAGTGTGTGCCTGCCTGATGCATACTATATATACCTCAGGTATATATATGTATACATCAGGCATGCACACTACTATGAGGTGTGTATATGTATACATCACCAGGCAGGCACATACTATGAGGTATAGTACCTCATTGTGGGTGCCTGCGCCTGATGTATACATATATATATATATACGCCTCATAACTCTCCCGACTCCCAGCCCAGGACAGGCAACCCCCCCCCCCTCCTTCGCCTGTTTAGGTCACTTTATTACAATTTAATTACTCTAGTAGAGTAGTACCTAGTCAGGACGGACCGGACGACTCAGTCAGGAGGAGGGAGGCAGGCTGCAGCAGCTCCACTTCCTCTTCTCTGTCCCACTGTATGCTCGGCGCGCGCTCACTGTTTGCGGCGCGCCGGGTGACATCAGCCGCAGCGCGGGTCGCGACGTGACTGGGGGGGTGGGAACTGCTGCCAGGGGGCGGACCAGCAGCAGGGGGTTGCGCACTGCGCAGCGCCGCCCGTGCACAATATGCAGGGTGGCGCGGAGGAGATTAGCGCCGGCGCTGTAGTGCCACCGCCAGACGCCTGACCTGGTGATGGCACCGGCGCGGCTGCGCCCCCCACAGAGTTGCGCCCGGTGCAAAAGGTCCGGCTGCACCCCCCTAGATACGCCCCTGACAGTGAGGACCCCCTGGTCCTTTGTCTTTGTATTGACCTCACAGGTACTTATACATATAAATGAGATCTCTTCTGAGATGTTATTTCCAATCTGCATCCCTTGTAATAATCTAATTGCCACCTCTGAACTGACTCTAACTTGAGAATGTCACCAAAGCCAAAAATTATCCCCCCCCAGCAGGGCGTAGCTACAATAGGTGCAGGGGATGCGATCGCACCTGGGCCCTGCAGCCTAGGGGGCCCCAAAAGTCCCTTTGGCCCATAGAAAAAAGACTAATACTATTAAAGATTTGCAATAATTGGGGGCCCTGTTGGAGCTTTCGCATCGGTGCCCCTGGGTCTGAAGTTACGCCACTGCCCCCCAGCCTGGTCCTGCTTACATGGATAGTCACAGAAGATGCCCCGGTGTCATCAGGACTTTGTCGGGGTGTAGATGAATATTAATGTTTGCATTCACCGACAGCAAGCAGAGATCTCAAAAATGAATTTGACAGATTAGAAATTCAAACACACACGTCAGTTTTTATTATTATTTTGTGTTGTTCTGTTCACAAACTAATCTCTCTCCTCATTGCAGACTGTTCGGGTCCAAGGCAACGACATCTCCCACCGGCTGAGGCTCTCTAACGTCAGGAAGCTGGACGAAGGAGTGTATGAGTGCCGGGTGTCAGACTATGGAGACGACGAGACTCAGGAACACAAAGCCCAGGCCATGCTGCGGGTGATTTCACGGTATTCTCCACCTGACATGCAGGCGGCCGAGGCTGTATCCCACATCCAGAGCAGTGGACCCCGCAGGAATAACCCTGGTAACAGAGCAACTCCAGAGCCTGGAAACAAGCGCCCCAACCCTCCAGGAGAAAGCCTGTCCTCCTCCCCAGCCTCTGCAGCGTCCTCCTCAGCCTCCCCTGCACCTGGGAAAGCAGCTATTCTGCGGCAGCAGCACGGGTCTGGTGAGTTATATGCTGGGCTGCACTGCCATCTAGTGGACACTCATGGGTATTGCACACAGAAAAAATATGTGTCAAAAGGCAAACAATTTATGCATAAAAATATACAGCGTAATAAGAAAATGTCAGGAATTGTGCGACTCTTGACATTGTACATTATTATAGGGTAAAAATCTATTACCAGGTCCATTCTCTGGAGCCTGTAAGGCGTCAGTTTCTGAATTTTTTGGCGTTTATCAGAATTAGGGAGAATCATGTTAGGCTGATGTACTGCGAGAAATGAGGAGCTTTGGTACTATGCAATGGCAGGACATATCATTGGTGCAACCTGGGGCCCAAGAGGTTAGAGGGCCCATTTCCACCTCCAAAGTAGGTGGGATTGTGTGTTTTGTTGAGCCCTTATAGTGTTCTTGCACAGGGGCCCTTTGATGCCTGTGTCCACCACTGCTACTATGGAAAACCTTATTTGAAACCCGACGCGTTTCAGTCTTGTAGCGGTAAAAAAAAAACAGTTTTCATTTTGCGGAATGATTGTGACCGACGTGATACTGCATTGTGATACTTGGGCTTGATTCTATAGCAATACCTATGTCTATCATTTACCTGCCATTGGCTACTCTTAAAGGGATATGTTAAAGTTCCTGTTTCAAAATGTTGGGTTCCCTTTTAAATGCAAATCAGTCCAACAGAATCCATCGTAGGGTGCAATATCAATGTGCTGAGAGGATAGAGCTGTGTATGACCAATGTGCATGATTGTTCTTTTCTGTTGCATCCTTTCTATTTTCCATACCATCTGTGACATCCACAGTGGGATCTATGTCCTTTATCTTATGACTCGTACATCTTTTCTTTTTGTTGTATATTCATCCTTGCATCTATCAACCCCCCATAATGCAACCTTAGGCATGTGGTAAGATAAACCCCACCGTCCTCCCCCGTCCTGCAGCAGCAGAGACCCAGGGAGATCAGTGCCCAGCACTGAATAAGGGCCCCTTGTATAGAATGTTCCCCATATTATACATGGACACATTTATTGTCTAATAATATTTTCATCAGCTTTCTTATATGATTAATGTTTGATGTCATCATTGTTTTCTAAATATCAGTGAATGGAAGTAATATTGAGAGAAGGAAAGTGTTCAGGAGTGAGAGACAGATCTGATACACTGTAACGACATCTGCATAGGTGTGATCGGGGGGAACGTTAGCAACATGTCATAGCAAGCAGAGATCTTTAGGAATAATTGGAAGTGACAGAAATGTTTCTTAGGCACCATCACACACTATGATTTTGTGAGCGGTCTCACCTATGATCTCAGGGGTGCGACTCGTGGACACATCGTTAGTGAGGTGTCACATGTATAGATAACGTTCAGGACACAGCAGAGATGTTACGTGCAGGTATAGTTCACACAACCAGCGATTGATGCTTGTCAATGATGTCAATAGACGAAATCGTTAAGGAGATCGGTTATGGCGGAGTCACACAGAACGATGCAGCAGATTGCATGATCGACATCGTCTGATGTGCGGTCCGGATCTCATATCTGTGATGAACGATCAGACCACTTATTGCTAGAAATATTGACCGGTCACACACAACGACGTCGTTACAGTGACTGAAAATCTTTACAGATATCGTAGCATGTAACGGCCGTCTTATACAGCAATTACTCTTTATGTACGTGGAGGCATTCCTATCCCCTTTATTACCCTTCATCTAGTGCTGGATGAATGGATGGATAGACCACAACTTAATAGGGTACTATCGAAGGTCAGCTGCACATAACATGGGGGCGGCTGCAACATTAATTCATTTTGGGATACATGAAGTAGGTGATCTACCAATGGCTTCACTTTACAGAATATCTGAAAGTTCCTGCTGCACTGTCCACATAATACTGCCATATTGTGCCCACCCAATACTACCATGCAGTGTCCACCAAATACTTGAGGTTCTTGTCACAGTGTCTACCAAATACTGCCATACAGTGAATATACCATAACAATGTAGAGTGTATATCATGTTTTGCCATACAATGAATATACAATGCCAACATACAGTGTGTACTAAATACCACCATACAATGCCTATAAAATACCACTATGCAGTGTCTGACAAATACTGCCATATACTGCCTCTACAATGCCACCATACAGTGTCCAACAAATAGTGCCTATGTAATACTACCATGCAATGTCTACTAAATACCACCATATGATGCCTATGTAATACTACCATGCAATGTCTACTAAATACCACCATATGACGCCTATGTAATACTACCATGCAGTGTCTACTAAACACCACCATATAATGCCTACGTAATACTACCATGCAGTGTCTACTAAACACCACCATATAATGCCTACGTAATACTACCATGCAGTGTCTACTAAACACCACCATATAATGCCTACGTAATACTACCATGCAGTGTCTACTAAACACCACCATATAATGCCTACGTAATACTACCATGCAGTGTCTACTAAACACCATCATATAATGCCTACGTAATACTACCATGCAGTGTCTGCTAAACACCATCATATAATGCCTACGTAATACTACCATGCAATGTCTACTAAATACCACCATATAATGCCTACGTAATACTACCATGCAGTGTCTACTAAACACCACCATATAATGCCTACGTAATACTACCATGCAGTGTCTACTAAACACCATCATATAATGCCTACGTAATACTACCATGCAGTGTCTGCTAAACACCATCATATAATGCCTACGTAATACTACCATGCAATGTCTACTAAACACCACCATATAATGCCTACGTAATACTACCATGCAGTGTCTACTAAACACCATCATATAATGCCTACGTAATACTACCATGCAGTGTCTGCTAAACACCATCATATAATGCCTACGTAATACTACCATGCAATGTCTACTAAACACCACCATATAATGCCTACGTAATACTACCATGCAGTGTCTACTAAACACCATCATATAATGCCTACGTAATACTACCATGCAGTGTCTGCTAAATACCACCATATGATGTCTATGTAATACTTCCATGCAATGTCTACTAAATACCACCATATAATGCCTACGTAATACTCCATGCTAGTGTCTACTAAATAGCACCATATAATGCCTATGTAATATTACCATGTAGTGTCTACTGAATACCACCATATAATGCCTATGTAATACTACCATGCAGTGTCTACTAAACACCCCATATAATGCCTACGTAATACTACCATGCAGTGTCTACTAAATACCACCATATAATGCCTACGTAATACTACCATGCATTGTCTACTAAATACCACCATATAATGCCTATGTAATACTACCATGCAGTGTCTACTGAATACCACCATATAATGCCTATGTAATACTACCATGCAGTGTCTACTGAATACCACCATATAATGCCTATGTAATACTACCATGCATTGTCTACTAAATACCACCATATAATGCCTATGTAATACTACCATGCAGTGTCTACTGAATACCACCATATAATGCCTATGTAATATTACCATGTAGTGTCTACTGAATACCACCATATAATGCCTATGTAATACTACCATGCATTGTCTACTAAATACCACCATATAATGCCTACGTAATACTACCATGCAGTGTCTACTGAATACCACCATATAATGCCTATGTAATACTACCATGTAGTGTCTACTAAATACCACCATATAATGCCTATGTAATACTACCATGCAGTGTCTACTAAACACCACCATATAATGCCTATGTAATACCTCCATGCAGTACCTACTACATAATGCAGCATAGTGCCTAATTAATGCAGCTATTGAGTGTTTACTAAATGCTGCAACATGTGGAGAGAGGTCTAGTGTTTTTCGGTGTATGAAATAGGTTATTTTGTCTAAATAATACCTAAGTTCACTGTCTATATAACACTGTCATATATGGCCTGTTAATACCATCATACTGTGTCTATGAAATACCGCCACATAGTGCCACTGCCTGCAAAATAAAACTATATAGTGTCTGTCAAATACCATCACATAGGGCCATCATCCTGACACCATACAGATATTACTAAATATCACGATAGAGTACTGTTATAACACACCTCCATATAGTGTCTATAATATACCATCCTAGAGTGCTCATTTAATACCCCCATACAATATCTATAAAAAAAAGTCATATATGCACTCATAATACTAATATATTGGGCCTAGTTAGTGCAACCAAAGTATGGACCAAATCCTGCCATCTAGTGCATACATAATAGTGCTCTATTGTGGCCTGATCATGCTGAATCCCGCAGCATTGGGCCCTTGTGTCTACACCGCCTGCAGTGAGTGATATCTATTTGCCTCCTCTATACAGTACGTAGCAGTAAGGAGTGTGTGGAGGGCTCTCCGCCAGTGGAGATCAGACGACCCCGCTCACAGCAAGAGCCGAAAAAGTCACTTTGTGTCTATTTAAATTTTAAATATCCAGTGATGTGATGAAATTCTCGGCCCCGGAGGCCCCCGGCAGAGTACAAAGTGCAGCCAGACAGTATTTAAAATTAATAATTAATACCGCAAACAGTGTAGTTGGCCTATCTCTCTCCCCGGGACGTGATGAGATGAAAGCATCGCTGGCTCCGGAGTCCGTTCAATCAGATCCCTGGATGTCACTTTAAGAGACGGTGGATTTAAAGGGGACACTCCAAATAACAGACTGTGTAATGAAATGTATCGGAATGTGAGTGCACGGCTTTAAGGGAAGCTTTTGGTTACTTATGTGAATTGGTTCCTTGTTTTCAACCTTTTGGTCTCCAATCTCTCCAACTGTGGAAAACCACAAGTCTCAGCATGCACTGGGAGCAGAGGGGATGTAACTTCATAGGGTTAGCGTTGTACAGGGCTGGTCTCCATCCTCTGATTCTGCCATATAACAACTCCCATGAATAAAGTGAAGGCCATTAAAGGGGAACTACGGGAAGAGAGAACTATTTAGTACAGTCCCTGCCCTCCTACATGATGAAGAAGAGCCGTACACTGCAGTTCGTAGGATCTATAGATCCTATATAAATCACTAAAATCATACCTGCTCCTCAGCTTTCACCCCCCCTCAGGGGACAGAGAATTTGGCTTCATGCAGGAGCAGACATCAGGAGGTGTTCAGGGGCGTGGCAGGAGGTATGTTGGGGGTGGGGACCCTGGGAGCTGCAGGATCATCCTACATTCTAGTGAGTGATGATGATGATCATTGAAAGTTGGAGGGATAGGAAGCTACCATGTCTCTATGGGAGATGGGAGACCATGCAGAGCGGAATTGATCAATGTAATGATTTGCCTCTGCTCCTAACCTCACAATAACGATACACATTATGCATCATCATACAGCAGAGGATCACAGCGTGTATTTGTATCTGCTTGGTGACATGATTGCTATATCACGCCTGGACCCCCTGTCACATAGTATGGTATATCAGGGACAGGACTGTATGTGTGGCCATGGGTCCAGCGGCCACGCCCCCCCCCCCTATACAGAAGTGTGAGGGGGCTGGAATGTAAGATGATCCTGCAGCTCCCACCATCCACGCCCCTGACACACCTCCTGCCACT
Source organism: Allobates femoralis (assembly GCA_033576535.1). Lineage (NCBI taxonomy): Eukaryota > Metazoa > Chordata > Amphibia > Anura > Aromobatidae > Allobates > Allobates femoralis. Next base: position 118,159,686 of record JARQOC010000010.1, read on the forward strand.
TCCCCTGACACACCTCCTGCCATGTCCCTGACACATCTGCCACACCCCCTACACACCTCTGACTTTCTGCTCCTACATAAGACTGTCAGGCTGAAAATTCTCTATCCCATGAGGTGGGGGTCAGAGCTGAGGAGCAGGTATGATTTTATTGATTTATAAGAGTCAATAGATCCTAGAACTGGAGTGTTCATCATGTAGGAGGGCTGGAACTGTGCTAAAAAGTTCTCTCTCACTGGAGTTCCCCTTTAATTTGTATACATCATGCCATTTAGGAGCCTGGGAAAGCTCAGTGCCAAGTGCACCCATGAACAGAGTGAGGCCATTAATCTGTATACATCAGGCCCATCAGGAGCATGGGAAAGTTGAGTGCTAAGTGCACCCATGATCAGAGTGAGGCCAATAATCTGCATACATCAGGGCATTCAGGAGCCTAGAAAAGCTGAGTGCCAAGTGATCCCATGAGTAGAGCGAGGTCATTAATCTATATCTGGCTCTTCGGGAGGATGGGAAAGCTGAGTGCAAAGTGCACCCATGAATAGAGTGAGGTCATTAATCTGTATGCAGGCATTTCAGGAGCCTAGGAAAGCTGAGTGCCCAATGCAGCCATGATTAGAGAGAGGCCATTAATCTCTGTACATCAGGCCATTCAGGAGTCTGGGAAAGCTGAGTGCCAAGAGCACAAATGAATAGAGCAAAGCCATGAATTTGTATACATCTGGCCCCCCAGGATCCTGGGAAAGCTGAGTGCTGCTAAACTACCGTATATGAGAGGAATAATGGTGGCCCTGGCCCATATTGCCACCCAGCTTCCCCAGAATCAGATGAAATGATATATTGGCAGAAGGTCATCTACTGAAAGAGCGACTCACTGAAGGTCACCAGAACTTGGCACCAGAACAGAACCGTCTGCCACATGAGTCTAATGATCCCTGAAACGTGTCTCGTCCCGGGGAGAGGGACTGGGTTAATTCTCTGAGCATTTACATGCAATCTTCTAAATATAAAGTATGTGCTGTGTGACCTCCGGGCTGATGTATCGCTCAGGAGAACGCAGAACGCCACAGGCTTTAATCACTGATTGTCTCATACTGTCACTCTTTAGGGGGTGTCACACGCGTCAATGTCGTCAGCGATCTGATCGCTGACGACATTGACGGCTGATTGCTGGTGAGCTGTCACACAGACAGACTCACCAGCGATCAATTGACCAGTGACATCATGGAAACGATTTAAATATCGTTTCCACGATGTCCTGCTCCCGCTGCCAGCCTGCTGGAAGCGGGAGCAGCCTGGTCTCCAAGGTACACTGCGGGTAACTAGGCAGCGCGCGCTGCCTAGATACCCGACGTGTACCTTAGTTACCAGCCTCCTCCGCTCACCGGGTGAGCGGAGGAGGCTGGTAACTAAGGTACACAGTCGGGTATCTAGGCAGCGCGCGCTGCCTAGTTACCCGCAGTGTACCTTGGATACCAGCTCCCAGCGCTTGTGAGAGGCGCTGGGAGCTGGAATATCGCTCGCTCCCGGTGTCACACGCAGCGATGCTGCGTGTCCACCGGGCGACAATCGCCAGGTTTCAGAGCTGGTTCTGAAACCTGGCGATCATCAACCAGCGATTTATCGCTGGTTGATGCAGTATGTCACACGCGTCAATATCGCTGCAACGTCACGTGCAGTCGATATCGTGCAGGCGATATTGACGCGTGTGACACCCCCTAAAGAGTGACAGTATGAGACAATCAGTGATGATTTGTCTTCCATTCGTTCCTTTTGTATTAAAGTTTACGGGGTTGATCAGATAGAGAGAACAATGAGGGCAGTACAAGAGAAGCTTTAAAGCTTGTTGGAGAAGAAATGGGTCCTCACAGCAGCACAGAGTATTTAATCAATAATCATATATGTGAAAGAGGCCATGTAATAGGTACATATAACCACTTATGGTGGGTTTACACACACCAATTTCTGTGTCCAATATCTGAACAGATCTCTGGTTGCAGTGAAATCATGGACACATTGCTCCATTTTGTACACAGCCACAAAATGGAACTATGTGTCCATGATTTCACTGCAACCAGAGATCTGTTCAGATATTGGACACAGAAATTGGTGTGTGTAAACCCACCATCAGGCTGGCTTCACACTGCAGTTTTTCACTGATCAGTGTCCATCAGTGTTTGTGTGCCAAAACCAGGAGAGGAACCAGGAAAGGAACTTGCAGAGAAAAACTATAATTGAAAGATTGACACCTGTTCTGAGTTTTGGAGACACTCCTGGTTTTGGCACCCAAACACTGATCAGTGAAAAACTGCAGTGTGAAGCCAGCCTTAGTGTATACAATCTCTATAAGGAGGTGACTGCTGGATCAGACTACACAGAGGCTGTTTGTAGTCTGTAACCATGGTGACTATTCTTCTGTTAGACACATTGTAGCAGTACAGTGTTTTCCATAGTAACGCAGGGTTCCATTCATCATTGCATCTTCGCCTGTTTTTTGCTACATATAACTCTCAATTATTGACTTTTTGATTTGCAACAAATCAATCAGAGGATTTGTTTTTATTTTGTAACTTTTTTTCTATGGTATACATTTATTTTCTTATTCTGTACATGTGGCTTTACCGGGTACAGGAGCATCTCAACGAATTAGAATATCATCAAAAACGTTAATTTATTTCATTAATTCAATACATAAAGTGAAACCCATATATTATATAGAGTCATTACACACAGAGTGATCTATTTCAAGTGTTTATTTCCGTTAATGTTGATGATTATGGAAACCCAAAGGTCATTATGTCAGAAAATTAAAGTAGGGAGGATGAAGGGTCTGCGAGATAAAATATGACCTAAATAGGTATTAGAGGCTTCACCTTGTGTGGTTGTGAGATTCACAACCACTTTAAAAGCAGATCACGGCTGCTGCAGTCCCCAGCGTGGTGCATATAGAGTAGGGAGGATAAAGGGTTAAACACTGCGCTGCCGTATTCAACGAGACATCAAAGGGGGAATGCAATAGATGTATTAGTCACTGCGTTTTAGGTCTCCCTGAGACACCCTGAAACATGGCAACATGATATTGATTTGTCCTGAGAAGGAGTCAGGGAGCCCTGAAACGTGTTGACTAATAAATCAATATTGTATTCACCCTTTGATGACTGTAGTGCAGTTTTTAATTTTCTGAGATGATATTCCAATTTATTGAGAAACAACTGTATATATGTACCGTATATATATATATATATATATATATATATATATATATATATATATACACACCAACTATTGACCCAGTTCTACGCCTGTGAGTTGAGCATTTTTATTGCCATATTTTTAATTTTATTGCAGCATTAGCTGAAAACTAAATGTATTTATAATGCGAAAACATCTCAGTAAACCACATGTTTGGTGTAAACTCCTTTTTTAAAGGGGTTGTCTGGTCTACACTAGAGTTTTTGCAGATTTACCACATCTGCCGCGTAACAGCTGTGTGGCACACATGCGGCAAGCCCCATTCATTCTCTATGGGATTTGTGGCAGGTGCGGCAAATGCGTTTTTTTGCCGCAATCTGGCACTTGCAGCAGTTGCGGCAGGTCAAAAACCGCAACTAGCAAGTGTCGGAGCGTGGCAAAAAACGCATTTGCCGCACCTGCCCCAAATCCCATAGAGAATGAATGGGGCTTGCCGCATGTGTGCCGCACACCTGTTACGCGGCAGATGCATTCAGAGCGGCCGTGCTCACTAGTCTTGTTTGGCTGGGAACATGCAAGTGTATGTAGCAAGGCCGCGCTTACTAGTCTGATACACCTGCTCCATACACTTGTATTGATCGAGGCTGCGCTCATTAGACAGCCACGCCCACTAGCCTGACAAACCCGCTCCATACACTTGTATTGGCGAGGCTGTGCCCACTAGACGCCACACCCACTAGTCTGACATACCCACTCCATACACTTGTATTTTTGAGGCTGTGCCCACTAGACGCCAAACCCACTAGTCTGACATACCCACTCCATACACTTGTATTGGAGAGGCTGTGCCCACTAGACGTCCACACCCATTAGTCTGACATACCCAGTACATAAACTTGTATTGGTGAGGCTGCGCTCAATGGACGGCCACACCCACTAGTCTGACATACCCACTCCATACACTTGTATTGGCGAAACTATGCCCACTAGATGCCCACACCCACTAGTCTAACATACCCACTCCATACACTTGTATTGGTGAGGCATCTCTCAATAGACGGCCACACCCACTAGTCTGACATACCCACTCCATACACTTGTATTGGCGAGACTGTGCCCACTAGATGCCCACACCCACTAGTCTAACATACCCATTCCATACACTTGTATTGAGAGAGGCCACTTCCAATTGTCGTGTTGTTGCTGGGAACATGTATATCACATAACTGTGGTCCGTTCCCGGCTTAAGAAACTGGTGAATCCACAGTGTCTGCGCTGGGAGGACTGATAAGTCTGCAGTCACATAGAGAGACACATAGAGTGACTACAGAACTATAATTTTAGACCGGACAACCCCTTTCTGTTGCCTTGATGGTGCGGGAGTTTGTAGGTTGGGTCTTCTTTACCTATTCCTCCCCCCCCCCCCTACCGTCTGCTTTCCTCCCCTTTATTTACATTTCACACTGTGGCCGTCAGTATTGTCCTTATGATCGGCGTGTGCACAGAGCTATGTTCACATTGTAGTTAATCTTTCAATAAAACTTTGTCAGTACATGTGCATAATCGACCATAGGCACCATTTTCTTGAAGACACTGTACTGCGAATATCATCTGAAACAAACTTGTGACTGGTGATATTCTCAGAGACAGTGTCTTCAATAAAATGGCTCCAGAGTTCACGTTACGCGCACGTGCTGACTGTGGCGCCATTTTGTTGAAGACTTTAACTACAATGTGAACATAGCACTACGCACAATCCCGACCATTCTGGCTTTAGACAGAAGGACCTGCACAGCGTTATATTATAGACTGGAAATAGGCCCGATGCTATTGGATCGGGAGGGCAGTCTCTGTGCCTGTCTCCCCTTGTGCGCTCTCTCCACTCTATGCTGTCTCTCCCCCTGTGTGCTTTCTCTTATTTGTGCCATTCTCTCTGCTCTGTGTGCTCTCAGCCCCTGTGTGCGCTGTCTCTCCCCATGACTCTGCCTCCCTTGTGCCTTCTGCCTCCCCTGACCCTGCGTCCCATCACTGAGCCACCATAGAATGCTTCCACCCATCCCACCCACAAATAAAATAGCTGCTGCGCTAGGCCCTGGGGCCTCAGATGGGCGGCTCCTCTTCTGCCTCTCCGGTCAGGCAATGCTCACATGTCCCGGTTGGTTGCATATAAAGCACTGGTAAGAATCAGATGTAGGCCGGGTTTTGGCAGATGGGACAAGGCCTCCTGAAGGTCGGCTTGCAGGGGCAGGGATGGTAGTTTATAGCTTATCCCCTTTCCAGCTGGCGATGACCGGCCTCTGCACTTCATGTTTATGATTGGCCTCATAGGTATCTGCAATCTGTGCTGCTGTATTTGCCTCCTTTGGCTCCCGGTTTATTACAAACTATTCCACAGATGGAAGAATTGGACCTTCACCATCAGATCCTTTAGTTCTTCAAAGATTGCAACTGATAGTCCTTGGACCCAGTCCTCAAAGTTGGTTCTGAGCCCATCCACCACATCACTGTAGCTGTCCTGTGGTCCACTCTGCAGGGTCTGGAACTTTTTAGGGTACACCTCTGGAGTCAGCTGGTACTTCTGTATTAGGGCCTGCTTAATTAATGACTTTATAGTCAACTTGCTCTGAAGGGAGAGCAACAAATATTTCCAGGTCATTTTCTCGCAGCTCTGGGGTTACGTCCTATGCCCATAGGCAACTGGTACTGTTGCAAGTGTTTTCAAACCCCTTCAGAAATATGTCCAAATCCCCATCATCTTCCATCACCATAAAGTCTTCTGGATGGGGTTTAAAGGTTTTGGCATTATTGAAACCACAATTCAGTGGGGTAGATGGCAGTTTCTCAAGTTGGGCCATCCACAGTCCGTGATCTGTCTGAGCTTGAGCTTACCGCTTGGCCTCTTACGAGCACGAGAAAGCAGTGCTGACCCAAATGTGTGAAGAACGAGGTCTCGATGGGTCCAACAAGACCAAATAGATGCTAATTCCATGCCTTGGTGGAGGATGATCTCAAAGACAAGCATGATGTAGTCCCAAAGCTTGGAACCAGTGGATCACCAGGAGACTTTGCTATGAATCTAGTTCCAGAACTGCCAGCAGAAGGTCGGACTCAGAGGGGGCTACCAGCAACCTCTGCTACCAGAGTTGATAGGACTCTTACTTGCCTCCCATTTTGCAGCAACTGGGAAGATGTGACTCTCAAAAGTGGCTAGAGTTTGTGCTACAAGAATGCCAAGCAGAGCATGGATTTGCCATGTAACAGACATGGGCCAAACTAGAGGCTGCTGAGTGACAGTCTGAGAGACCTGAGCAGCAAGATCAGAGAGACCACTAACTGAACTGAATCCAACTGCAGTAGGATCAATCTAGCAAACTTAACTGTAAGTCCAAAAATGCTAACTCTTTTAAACCTTGGCTTGAGTACTTCCCTGTCATGAAAAAAGACGGGGACTTAGGCTGCGTTCACACATTGCGTATTTTGCCTCGTTTTTTTACGCGCGCTTTTCAAAATACGCAATGTGCCTTTTGTCTGCCTGCAAAGTGAATGGGAAATTCACTTTGCAGTGCAGACATTGCGTAAAAATACGCAGTGCGTTTTCCGGGAGAAAACGCAGCTCCGTAAACAATTGAGGCTACGTTCACACATTTGCGTATTTTGCTGCGCTTTTTTGCGCGCGCTTTTTGCCGCGTTTTTCGGCCGCCCAAAAAAGCGCAGCAAAATACGCAGGGGCTTTCACACACTGCGCTTTCTTTCCCCCAGAAAGCGCAGTGATGTCACAGAGGGGAGGAAGAATCCAGCTTCCTCCTCCCCTCTGTGACATGTGTGACCGCCCCATTAGACTTCACAGTGTTAATAAACACTGTGAAATCTAAATTAAACAAAAGCAAGTGTGTGAAAAATAAAAAAGAATCAATACTTCACCTCTCCGACGCCTTCTCCCGGTGTCTGGTGCCTTCTGCCGCTCTCCGGTGTCCGGTTCTAAGTGAGATGTCTTCTCACAGGACCTGTGGTGATGTCAGAGGGGGGCGTTCCCGGGGCGGTCCCATCGCTGACTGGCCGCTCACGGTCATGTGGTATCACATGACCGCGAGTGCCCGGGAACGCCCCGCCTCTGACGTCACCACAGGTCTTGTCAGAAGAGATCTGACTAGAACCGGGGATCGCACAGCGGCAGAAGGCGTCGGAAGGTGATGTATTCATTCTTTTTTATTTTTCACACACTTGCTTTTGTTTAATTTAGATTTCACAGTGTAGATTAATACACTGTGAAGTCTAATGGGCGGCCACAGCTGTCACAGAGGGGAGGAGGAAGCAGGATTCTTCCTCCCCTCTGGGAGAATACGCAGAAGTAGCTGCGTAAACAATTGACATATCAATTGTTTACGGAGCTGCGTTTTCTCCCGGAAAACGCAGTGCGTATTTTTACGCAATGTCTGCACTGCAAAGTGAATTTCCCATTCACTTTGCAGGCAGACAAAAGGCACATTGCGTATTTTGAAAAGTGCGCGTAAAAAAACGCGGCAAAATACGCAATGTGTGAACGTAGCCTGATATGTCAATTGTTTACGCAGCTACTACTGCGTATTCTCCCAGAGGGGAGGAAGAATCCAGCTTCCTCCTCCCCTCTGTGACAGCTGTGGCCGCCCATTAGATTCCACAGTGTGTTAATACACACTGTGAAATCTAAATTAAACAAAAGCAAGTGTGTGAAAAATAAAAAAGAATCAATACTTACCTTCCGACGCCTTCTCCCGCTGTGCGATCCCCGGTACTAAGTCAGATCTCTTCTGACAAGACCTGTGGTGACGTCAGAGAGGGGGCGTTCCCGGGCACTCGCGGTCATGTGACCGCGAGCAGCCAATCAGCGATGGGACCGCCCCGGGAACGCCCCTCTGACGTCATCACAGGTCCTGTCAGAAGAGATCTTACTTGGAATCGGAGATCGCACACCGGGAGAAGGCGTCAGAGAGGTGAAGTATTGATTCTTTTTTATTTTTCATTAACTTGCTTTTGTTTAATGTAGATTTCACAGTGTGTATTAACACACTGTGGAATCTAATGGGGCGGTCACACATGTCACAGAGGGGAGGAGGGAGCAGGATTCTTCCTCCCCTCTGTGACATCACTGCGCTTTCTGGGGGGAAGAAAGCGCAGTGTGTGAAAGCCCCAGCGTATTTTGCTGCGCTTTTTTGCGCGGCCGAAAAACGCGGCAAAAAGCGCGCGCAAAAAAGCGCAGCAAAATACGCAAATATGTGAACGTAGCCTTAGACATATTTCTGAGGGAGTTTGAAATGACTTCATGACAGTATCAGTTGCCCAAGGACCAAACCTCAAGGCTGTAAGGCAAGGCCCTGGAAGTGTTTGCTGTTCTCCCTCCAGACCTGGATGGAGACTATTAGGTCATAAAGCAGGCCCTAATATGGAAATACCAGCTGGCTCCAGAGGTGTACAGAGAAATGTTCCGGACCCTCCAACATGGACGAAATGATAGCTACAGTGACGTGGTGGATGGGCTTAGAACCAACTTTGAGCAGTGGGTCAAGGACTGTCAATTACCATCTTTGAGGAATTAAAGGACCTGATGGTTAAGGACCAATTTCTACATCTTTGTCCTGTAGAGGGGCAACAGTTTGTGATGGACTGGCAGCCAAAGTAGACGGCACATATGGTCGATACCTATGAGGGCAATTGTTAACCTGAGGCGAGGAAGCCAGTTGTCGCCAGCTGGAAAGGGGGTAAGATGACAAACACCATCAATGCCTCTCCCAGCCGACCTTTCGGAGGTCTTGTCCCATTTGCCAGCACCTGGCCTGTTTGTGATTCCTGCCAGTGTGATACATGTGACCATATTAGCCTCACCTCCTCTGATAAGCAGAAGAGGAACCCCACATCTGAGGCCCCAGAGCCTAGTACAGATGTGCTTTTTGTAAGTGTTATGGGTGGGAGGGCTCATGACAACTTGCAACTGTTCACCATGGCACTATCACTGTGGGGTTCAAGGACACCTCTGCAGCAGGGGCGTAACTACCGGCATAGCAGACGTAGTGGTCGCTTTGGGGCCTGGCGCTTGTGCGGGGCCCGGACCCAGCGCCGCTACGTCTGCTATGCCGGTCAGCTGCGATACAGCGGCGTAACTACCGCGGTCGGCGGGCTCCGAGCTCCTGTTGCCTGTGCCCCCAGCCGCCCGCCGCGACCGCTATCCTGGAAGAGGAGCCGGAAGAGGGGCTGCAGGAAGTGATCACTGCGCAGCAGTGCCCACACCACCAAAAGCCGGGAGACGGGGAGAGGCAGAGCAGGTAACTGTCGCTTCCCGCGCTTCCCACCCGGCCGGCAGCATTAGCACACTCCCCCCCCCCCGCTCGCTCCTCACCCGGCTGGCACCACTAGCCCCATACCCCCCCCCCAACCGCTTCTCACCCGCTGGCACCACTAGAACACATCCCCCCCCTCCGCTTCTCACCCGGCCGGCACCAGTAGCACCCCCCCCTCGCCCTGCTCCTCACCCGGCCGGCACCACTAGCCCCATACCCCCCCCCAACCGCTTCTCACCCGGCTGGCACCACTAGCACACCCCCTCCCCCTGCTTCTCACTATACTTATGGGGCCTGTATATACCACTGGGGAGGGTGCTGTATACTACCACTGGGGAGGCTGCTGTATATACCACTGGGGCTGCTGTATACTACCACTGGGGAGGCTGCTGATACTACCACTGGGGAGGCTGCTGTATACTACCACTGGGGAGGCTGCTGTATACTACCACTGGGGAGGCTGCTGTATACTACCACTGGGGAGGCTGCTGTATACTACCACTGGGGAGGCTGCTGTATATACCACTGGGGCTGCTGTATACTACCACTGGGGAGGCTGCTGTATACTACCACTGGTGAGGCTGCTGTATACTACCACTGGGGAGGCTGCTGTATACTACCACTGGAGAGGCTGCTGTATACTACCACTGGGGAGGCTGCTGTATACTACCACTGGGAGGCTGCTGTATATACCACTGGGGCTGCTGTATACTACCACTGGGGAGGCTGCTGTATACTACCACTGGGGAGGCTGCTGTATATACCACTGGAGCTGCTGTATATACCTCTGGGGCTGCTGTATACTATCACTGGGAGGCTGCTGTATACTATCACTGGGGAGGCTGCTGTATACTACACTGGGGAGGCTGCTGTATACTACCACTGGGGAGGCTGCTGTATACTACCACTGGGGAGGCTGCTGTATACTACCACTGGGGAGGCTGCTGTATACTATCACTGGGGGGGCCTGTATACCACTGGGGGGGCCTGTATACCACACTTCTGGGGGCTGTATACCTGTGCTGGGGTCCAACCTCGGCTTATACACGAGTCAATAGGTTTTCCCGGGTTTTGGGGGCAAAAGTAGGGGGTCGGCTTATACACGGGTATATACGGTAAACTGGGTGGCGTCAGACTGTTAACACCGATTCGGTAAGGGTGTGTGTCTTGAAGGGGGCGTGTCATTAGGGCGTGTCTTGGAGGGGGCCCCGTTCAAAAGTTTGCTATGGGGCCCTGCCAGTTCTAGTTACGCCCCTGCTCTGCAGAATAAACTTTCATCTGCCCTGCATTTGTGTACCCTGAAGAGCTTGTGTGTGGGAAGAGCCTGACTGTGATCGGGATTGGGAGTGTTCACCGACCCTTACCAATAGCCTGGTTTTCCTTGACTGTGATGCTGGAATAGAGTTAAGGGAAGTGGTTGTGTCGAGACCCTTCCTGCATATGTGTTATTGGGAACAGATCATGGGAGGGTTGGTTGCTCAATATGTACCTGATATCCTTCCCCGATCTAGTAGTTCATACAATCTTAATATTGATGATATGAGTGTCAAGACGATCAGCCCTCTGGTGCCTCCCTTACCATCAGGCCAATCACAGAATTGACTGAGGGTAAGGACATGAGTTTGCCTGCTCGGATTTAATGCAGAATATTGAGGCGCTCGCCTTGACAGAAAGTATACATATCACCAGTTCCAGCTAGGAATTTATATAGACCTCGATCTCATCTCTCCCCAGCCCACAAAAACACATAAATATGCAAACTACGCCGCCACCACCACCGGGGTCGTGGTTTTTCATCCTAGAGCAAGAAGAACAAAGCTATTACATTTTATAGACTTAATCAGAAAGAATAGGCAGTGTTTAAAAAATATGCAAGATTTTACAAAGGGAACGAAATACAATACAGTATAGAAAGCTACATAAAATAAAAGGGAAAACGTAAGAGACTTACTAAACTTGTGTCACGCAGTGACATCCACAAGGTTAGGCAGGGAAGGAGACTCCTTTAGAAGAAATATGATTCAGCATCACAGCTTTAGTTCTAGCTGTGTCCTTCCATAGTCTGAATATATCACAAAATGGTGGTTTTGCTTTTCATGATTGTACCATAAAATTAATGACTTCTCCTCTGCTTACCACATATATGGACTGTCCCTGGGAGGTGCCCATATCTGTAAACATTATAGATTTTTTATTTCCCTCATATCTTTGGCCGAGGAGCTCATAGGCAAAAGATATTAGCGCCATTTTCCCCCTCATGAATTTAGGTTTTGATAGACAGGAAACACCAACATAACTGTGAGTATCTAACTGGCATAAATCCATTTGCTATGATTTTTGGCAGTGCTCAGCGAAGCAAAATGGTGCATTGAATTCACCATGTCGTATGGATTCTGAAAATATAATTTTCGTAATTCTGATATTAATGTGGTATATGAAATCTGACTTAAAGGTTTTCTAGCTGACAGAACAAAGACATTTTGAGTCCTTACTTCTTCCTTGCTTCCTTACAAATGTCTTATCTTTTAAAAGCCATAAAACGGCATTCCTTAGCTTTCTTTAATTATGCCATAGGAGGGGGATTGTTACACAGAAAATGTGAGGGGGGGGGCATAGTCTCAGGGCTGTCAGCTCCCAGAGACCATGGAAAACATATTTCTTTTATATGTTCCTGACAATGAGTATGAATCTCAATGTTGTGCATGTTAATAAAGTGAATGAGTGTGCAGATGAACTCCACTCTGTCACGCTGCAGAGTGACATTGCTGAGGATCCCCTCAAAAGAGTAGAAATCAGTGCTAAGTGAGATTGGGGTAGGCACAGAGACCACAAGAAAGGTGGTTGCGTGCAGCTTGCCAGTGTCATGACAGACTGTGACATGGCCGATGGTATCTGCTCCATGATTAACATTGATTCTGATGTATTAAATGCGCAGGGGAAAATGTGTCCAACAACCGGTCAGGATGATGGGAAAGTTGTACCCACTGCCTGCCCGGATGATGGGAAGGTTGTGCTCACTACATGCCAGGGTGATGGGAAAGCAGTACCCATACCTGTCAAGGTAGAAGGAGAGTGGAGCCTGCAGCTAGTCCGGATGCTGGGAAAGTTGTTCCCACCGCCGGTTCAAATGATGATGGGAAAGTTGTACCCACTGCCTGTCTAAGTGGGAAAGATATACCCACTGTTTGTCAGGATGGCGGGAAAGTGTTTTCCATAGCCTGTCAGGGTGATGGGACAGTAATATACCCAACCTGTCAGGATGACAGGAAGGTGTAATCCACAGCCACTCATGCTGATGGAGAGGTGTTGTTATTCCCCATGAAGACAGGCTGCATATCCAATGTCACCCGCAGCCAGAGTGCCCAGAATACAGATAATGCACTGCCTTCTGAACCATCATCCTGAAGGATAACCGGACCAGCTCCTTACCCCGACCAGGATGCCAGAGGGTTCCAGCGAGGTTGAGGCCTTAATGCTACTTCTGGCTACCCTTAGACAGAGGTTTTGGACTACACTGCCAATAGATGCATGTCTTGAGGTGCTGAGTGTCTCCACAGAGATGCTCATTTCCGAATCCAACATGCATAGGATGTTGTGGATCTGGGAAGGTGGTGCCGTGAGTAGGGCATAGGAGATGATTGGTAAATCAATCTCCCATGCCATATCAAAAAGGGGGAGGTGTCATGAAAAAAAATCATAAATCCATGAGATATGTCTCTTGATACATTCATTCACTGTTATTGTCATGTACTGTAATGCGCTGACTAACCGCAGTCTATGTTGGATGCTGCTGTGATTATATGTGCGTGAATTTCTTCTGTAACTGAGTTAATGACAGTTTTGCTGTGTGCTCTGCTCTGGTGCTGGATGAAGTGAAGTTTAAGCATGAGTTATCTGGAGTCCTCGCCCCTCGCCTTTAAATATTTCTCCTTCCAAAAGGTGGCGTTTTCACTCTGCATTTGGTTGAGCTTCTGTGTGAATGTCGGTCCTTGTGCTGCAGTCTCTAAATGTTTTCCTTTTCCTGGAGTGGCTGCTGACCCCGGTCCGTGGTGGGTGGAGGTGAGAGTTCAAGTATAGGGCGGGTTGAGGAGTCGAGAGCAATGGTGGTGACTCAGACCTTCTCACCATCAGAGGTACCTCTGAGTGCAGGGTCAGACCAAACTTTCCAGTCTGCAGGGTCAGACCAGATACTCAGTTATCTTGCCTGCAATACCATTCTGTTTACTATACCCTCATTCTCTAACGCAGTCGTGACACTTACACACTGAGGACATGGAAGTAGTTGCAAATGGTGAGGTGATAAAAAATAACTAATCAGAGAGAGATTCATTGATGCTTAGATCCCCTGGTGTCAACAAGTAATTGAACTGGGTAAAAAGACACAGAGAGCATGAATTTTATGTACAAAAGGTGGATAACTGCCTTTCCTGCTCCATCAGATTGTAGTGATCATATACTTATTTCAGACAATCAGGCACCAGTGGAAAATTATAAATAGGGGTGTGTGAATAGGTCTTATAGTTATGAGAGGTGCATCTTTGACAGCGCGATCACGAGACCAAGGACATGCATATTTTTCCATAACTTCGAGGAAACCCTATCAACCCCAAGTTAATATCAGCCAGTTATGTAGCAAAGGCCACTCCATGTTTCCTATCTATAAAAAGATAAATCAATGATAGGAAAGATGACAGTAATATCTCTCACCGTGGTTCGTCAGGAGCTGAGATATCCCAAAAGCTGGAATTTCATAATTTTTTGGGACCTGCAGCCACATCCCACAAATAGCCCCCATATGAGGTCACCAGGGGGGAGAGAGGTAAGTGGGTGTAACATAGACTAATAAAAGAAAATGCCACATTATAAATGGTATCAATTTCAAAGGAATACACTGCCATATAGGGAGTAGTACCATGTTTTCTTAAGGAATACCTCCATATTACCACAGTATATTGTACAGTGTATTACCACAATATATTATAGTGTACTGTGTTATGGCAGTATATATATATACAGTGTACAGTGTATTACCACACTTAAATGTATATAAATGTTAAACTCAGCTCACCCTGTATGCTGTGATATTCAGTCCAAGGAATTCCAGAAATTCAAGTAACTCCGGGCTGTGCACGGATGCCAGATGCCAGGGATCTAGCGAGCATACCACGCCCCCTTATCCTGTTGGTCAATCAGGGTATTGACAGAGGATGAGGAAATGAGCGCAGCTGCTCTTATTTATGCAGAATATTGTGGCACTTTCCATGACATAATGTATATATATCAATAGTTCCAGCTAGGAATATATCTATACCTTGGTCGTGTCACCTGCAAGCTACAGTAGTACAAAAATACGCTGCCACAACCAATCGTTTATGAGGCCAATTGGATACCCATTACAGGTAACATCAGGCTTACACGGGGTCGTGGTTTTTCATCATAGAGCAAGGAGAATGACACTATTAAATTTTAGAGATTTAATGCAAAAAAGTAGCCAGTGTGTACAAAAATATACAAGATTTTACAAATGGGGCAAAATACAATACAATATAGAAAGTTACATGAAAATAAAAAGGATTAAAGGAAGACTTGCTAAACTAAGCTTAGGGAGTGAAGGAGACTCCTTAAAAAAGTATAATTCAGCCTCACATCATATAGTTGTTGCCTCGTCCTTCATATGGGTCTGAATGGCCTGCAAAATGGTTGTTCTGGTTTTATGATCCGTCATAAAATTAAGAACTCCCATTTTGCTGACTTCATATTATTATTATTATTATTATTATTATTAATTGTATATAGCGCCATTATATTCCATGGCGCTTTACATGTTAAAAGGGCAGACCAGGACAAGTAACATAGTAACAATACAAGTAACAATAAATGTTGACAATTCAGTTGTACAGAAACAAAGAGGGGAGAAATCCTGTCCACAAAGGCTCACAGTCTACGAGGGGTGGGTGGGGATACAGTAGGAGGGGGAAATTCCAGTCATGAGGCGGTGTGGTGGACCGGGTCTTATTGCAGGTGGTAGGCTTGGCGGAACAGGTGGGTCTTCAGGCTTCTTTTGAAGGTTCCCAGGGTAGGAGAATGTCTGATGTGTTGGGGCAGTGAGTTCCAGAGTCTGGGTGAAGCACGAGAGAAATCCTGTATGCGGTTGTGCGAAGAGGAGATGAGGGGGGAGTAGAGGAGAAGCTCTTGGGAGGATCGCAGGTTGTCCCTGGGAGGTGCCCATATCTCATATCTCATATCTCTCATATCTTTCGCTGTGGAACTCACAGACAAAGGATATTAGCGTTATTTTTCCCTCATGAGTTAACCTTTTGGTAGAGAGAAAACTCGATATCCCTGTGAGTCTTTACCTGGCCGAAATCCATTTTCCAGGATCCAGCAATTGCACAGCAAAGGAAGATGGTGTTTTTCATTCACCATGTCGTATGAATTCTGAAAATGTAAGTTTCATCATCCTCTTACTAATTAAATCTGACTTGAAATGTTTTCAGGTGGGAGAACAAAGGACTTGAATCTTTTGCTTCATTCTGATTTCCCGACCAAATATTTTATCTGTTAAAAGGCATAAAACTGCATTCCTTAAAGTCATATAAGGAAATAAGATTCCCTGGATTTTTAAGCTTTCACTAATTACCTTAATGGAAGGGGGAGTTAGAGAGGGAGGCTGTGCACAGATTTTACACAGACGTTAAGTAGAGCATCAGCTCTTGAACAAGGGAAAACATATGTTTGTTATATTTTCCTGACAACTGCAGTATACCATACAGTGTACAGTGTATTAATGTAGTATATCATTCAGTGTACAGTGTATTACTGTAAAGCAGTGTGTCCCTCCCCCAGCCTGTGTTCATGGATTCTAGCTTAAGCAGTCCTACTTTAACATTTCCTGGCTTGCATCTAGTGCTGAATTTTGCCTTTGTTCTCTGAAGGGGACTCCCCCAATACACAATACAGGTAGAGGGGATGGAGCCTGGATCTCTAGAAACTTCATCATGCAGCAAATGTCTAAGGAGTGTGTAAGCCTTTTTGCCTATACCAGGGGTGCTGATCCAGGAGAGGAAGAAGAATAAGCCACATATTTGGCCAGTCAGTTGGTGCTGTTTTTTTAGAAGGACTAGAATCTAAAGCTTGTGGCCAAGTCCTGGTGCCCGTGGATGGACTGTTATAAATTGAAGATCAGTTGCCATGTGGAATTGTGTTGTGTTGTTCACCTGCTGAATTCAAGGAAAAAAATCTAAGGACTATTGCTGCATTTTTCCTGGCGTCGGATTACCGGGTTGGCGCCCCCGGATCTGTTCTTTTGTTGTGGACTCATTGCTGACTCTCAGGAATTATATTTATTCTCCCAGTCCCAATAAAGGTCTTTTGGATTGCTCACTGGTCTGGTGTCCCTTCCTGCTCTCTAACACATCCTGTCAGAATTATTACAGTATATCATGCAGTGTACAGTGTTGTCAGGAACATTTAATAAAATATGTTTTCCATTGTTCAAAAGCTGACACTCTACCACACACTCACACATTTCAGCTGCACCAGCCTCTGTCTTTCGCTCTCTCTCTCTGACCCCCATTCCCCTAGGGTAATTAAAGAAGCCTAAATAATGCTGTTTTATAACCCTAAGGCCACTTTCACATCAACTTTTTCGCTGATCACGGCAGATGTGGCAGATTTACTGCATCTGCCGCCTAACCATCACACTTGCGGTTCACCTGCCGCAAGCCCCATGCAATGTCTTGGGGCTTGGAGCAGGTGTGGCAAGTGCGGTATAGTTGTGGTTTCGGCACTTGCGGCTAGCTAAAAAAACGCTGCTTATCACTTTTTTTTCGTGGCTGCAGCTGCCGCAAGTGCCGGAACCGCAACTATAGCGCACTTGCCGCACCTGCCGCAAGTCCCATAGACATTGCATGGGGCTTGCTGCAGGTGAACCGCAAGTGTGACAGTTAGGCGGCAGATGCGGTAAATCTGCCGCATCTGCCGCGATCAGCGAAAAACGCTGATGTGAAAGGGGCCTAAGTCAGATAAAACTTTTGGGGGGAAACAAAGAAGAAGCAAACACTCAAATTTCTTTGTTCTCACAGCTAGAAAACACTTTCAATCAAATGTCATGCACTAAGTTATTAGTAGACGTAGGAACCTTACATTTTTAAAATCTGTATGAAATGGCAAATGCAAAACACCACTTTGCTTTCCTGAGCGATGGACAGAATCACAGCAAATGGAATTCTGCCAGTTAGATACTCACAGCTATGTCGTGTTTCCAATATATCAAAAGGTAAATTCATGAGGGGGAACATGAAGCTAATATCTTTTGCCTGTGAGCTCCACAGCCAAAGATATGAGACAAACTGGAAATGTATAACTTTTACAGATATGGGCCCCTTCCAGGGACAGCCAATACATAGGGTCACCATAGGAGAGGTCAGCATGGTCAAGGTGGAATCATAAAAAACAGAACTTCAGACCATGAGAACACAGCAAGAAACTAAGCTGTGTTGCTGAATCATATTTCTTATCCTCCCTCCCTAAAACTTGCAGAGGTTACCTTGTAACATAGTAACATAGTTTTTAAGGTTGAAGGAAGACTTTAAGTCCATCTAGTTCAACCCATAGCCTAACATGTTGATCCAGAGGAAGGCAAAAAAAACCATGTGGCAACACTAAGCTCCACATTGGGGGAAAAAATTCCTTCCTGACTCCAGATACGGCAATCAGACTAATTCCCTTGATCACGCCCTATCAAAGAATCTAGTATGTATAACTGATAATATTATAGTTTTCAAGAAAGGCATCCAGGCCCTTCTTAAATGTTAGTAGTGACTCACTCATTACAACATCATGTGGCAGAGAGTTCCATAGTCTCACTGCTCTTACAGTAAAGAATCCGCGTCTGTGATTATGATTAAACCTTCTTTCCTACCAGACGTAGAGGATGCCCCCTTGTCCCAGTCTCAGGCCTAAGAGTAAAGAGATCATTAGAAAGGTCTCTGTACTGTCCCCTCATATATTTATACATTATTATAAGATCACCCCTAAGCCGTCGTTTTTCCAAGCTAAATAACCCCAAGTTTAATAACCTGTCTTGGTATTGCAGACCCCTTAGTCCTCTAATGACTTTTGTCGCTCTTCTCTGGACCCGCTCTAGTTCAGCTATGTCTTTCTTAAACACCGGAGACCAGAATTGTACACAGTATTCTAAGTGTGGTCGCACTAGTGACTTGTATAGAGGTAAAATTATGTTCTCCTCATGAGCATCTATGCCTCTTTTAATGCATCCCATTATTTTATTTGCCTTTGCAGCAGCTGCCTGACACTGGCCACTAAATGTGAGTTTGTCATCTACCCATACACCCAGGTCTTTTTCAGTGACAGTTGTGCCCAGTGTTTTACAATTAAGCACATAATTATACCTTTTGTTTCCTCTGCCCAAGTGCATGACTTTACATTTATCCCCATTAAAGCGCATTTGCCATTTAGCAGCCCAAGCTTCTAGTTTACATAAATCCTCCTGTAATATAAAATTGTCCTCCTCTGTATTGATTACCCTGCAGAGTTTAGTGTCATCTGCAAATATTGAGATTCTACTCCGTATGCCCCCTACAAGGTCATTAATAAATATATTAAATAGAAGCGGGCCCAACACTGACCCCTGTGGTACCCCACTGTTAACTGTGACCCATTCTGAGTGTGTTCCATTAATAACCACCCTTTGTTTCCTATCACTAAGCCAGTTCTTTACTCACTTACACATATTTTCCCCTATCCCCATTGCCCTCATTTTATGTATCAACCTTTTGTGTGGCACCGTATCAAAAGCTTTTGAAAAGTCCATATACACCACATCCACTGCATTTCCTTGGTCCAGTCCAGAACTTACTTCTTCATAGAAGCTTATCAGATTAGTTTGACAGGAACGGTCCTTCGTAAAACCATGTTGATAATGGGTCATGAGGTTATCTTTCTTCAGATACTCCAGTATAGCATCTCTTAGAAAACCCTCTAGGATTTTACCCACAGTAGAGGTTAAGCTTACTTGCCTATAATTTCCAAGTTCAGTTTTTGTCCCCTTTTTAAATATTGGCACCACATTTGCTATACGCCAGTCCTGTGGTACAGACCCTGTTATTATGGAATCTTTAAATATTAAAAATAATGGTCTATCTATGACAATACTTAATTCCTGCAGCACTCTGGGGTGTATCCCATCCGGGCCCGGGGATTTGTCAATTTTAGTGATTTTTAGTCGGTGCCGTACTTCCTCTTGAGTTAAGCAGGTGACATTTAATTGAGACTTTTTGCTATCACTGATCATATTGTCTGTCATGGGATTTTCTTGTGTAAATACTGTTGAAAAAAAGTAATTTAGCATATTGGCTTTTTCCTCATCCTCATCCACCATTTCACCCAGACTATTTTTAAAGGGGCCAACACCATCATTTTTTAGTTTCTTACTATTTATGTAGTTAAAAAATATTTTGGGATTCTTTTTACTTTCTCTGGCAATGAGTCTCTCTGTCTCAATCTTTGCTGCCTTGATTTGCTTTTTACAAATGTTATTTAATTTTCTGTATTTATTTAATAATGCTTCATCACTACCTACTTGCTTTAATTCCCTAAATGCTTTCTTTTTGTCACATATTGCACTTCTTACCGCTTTATTTAGCCATAGTGGTTTCCTCCTATTTCTAGCATGCTTATTCCCATAGGGTATATATTGTGCACAGGTCCTATTCAGAATGCTAATAAACATCTCCCATTTGTGTTGTGTACTTTTATGTCTCAGGACATCGTCCCAATTTATTGCACTAAGATCATCTCTCAACCGTTGGAAATTTGCCTTCCTGAAGTTTAGTGTCCTTGTAGCCCCTCTACTACACGTCTTAGTAAAGGATACTTGAAAGCTTATTAAGTTATGATCACTATTACCCAAGTGACCTCCAACCCGTATATTTGATATGCGGTCCGGCCTGTTGGTTAATATTAGGTCCAGCAGTGCCCCCCTTCTTGTTGGGTCCTGAACCAGTTGTGAAAGGTAATTGTCTCTCATAGTTTTCAAAAACTCATTACCTTTGCTGGAACTGCAGGTTTCTGATCCCCAATGTATTTCAGGGTAGTTGAAGTCCCCCATAATAATGACTTCTCCCTGAGTCGCTGCTTCATCTATTTGCTTTATGAGGATATTCTCCTCCACTTCCATTATTGTTGGGGACTTATAACAAACCCCTATCAGTAATTTATTATTTTTTCCCCCTCCCCCTATCTCCTCCCACAGGGACTCTACATTTCCATTAGATTCACCTATATTATCACGCAGGATGGGTTTTAAGGATGATTTTACGTATAAACATACACCTCCTCCTCGCCTATTTGTACGGTCATTTCTGAACAGACAATAGCCCTGTAAATTAACAGCCCAGTCATGGCTCTCGTCCAGCCAAGTCTCCGAAATCCCCACCATGTCATAATTATTTTCCAACAAAATCAATTCTAATTCCTCCATTTTGTTGGTGAGGCTTCTGGCATTAGTATACACGCACTTTATGCATCTCTCTTTACCTCTATTCCTTCCTACTAGATTGACTGTTCTAACCCCACCCCCCATGCCACCCCCAATTTTATTACTTGTGCCCAGGTTACTATTTACACTATCTTCCCCTCCTATACAATGAATACCCTCCCCCCAAATCCCTAGTTTAAACACTCCTCCAACCTTCTAGCCATTTTCTCCCCCAGCACAGCTGCACCCTCCCCATTGAGGTGCAGCCCGTCCCTCGCATAGAACCTGTAGCCAACAGAGAAGTCGGCCCAGTTCTCCAGGAACCCAAACCCCTCCTTCCTACACCAATTCCTGAGCCACTTATTTATCTCCCTAATCTCCCTTTGCCTCTCTGGTGTGGCACGTGGTACAGGCAGTATTTCAGAGAATACTACCTTGGAGGTCCTTGCCTTAAGCTTGCAGCCTAATTCCCTGAAATCATCTTTAAGGACCTTCCACCTACCTCTAACTTTGTTTTTTGTGCCAATGTGCACCATGACTGCTGGGTCCTCACCAGCCCCTCCCAGTAATCTGTCAACCCGATCAGCGATGTGCCGGACTCGAGCGCCAGGTAGGCAGCACACTGTTCGACGATCCCTGTCTTTGTGACAGATTGCCCTATCTATTCCCCTAATAATTGAGTCCCCCACTACCAGCACCTGTCTGGCCTGCCCTTCTCTCCTGTTTTCCCCCTTACTGGAGCAGCCACTCCTCTGGCTTTCAGAGGTCATGCCCTGCTGCAGCAGTGCTATCCCTGAACTCACACCCCCCTCATCTGCCAACATAGCAAATTTATTGGGGTGTGCCAGATCAGGGCTAGCCTCCCTGGCACCCTTCCCTCTACCCCGCCTTCTGTCACCCAGCTAGCTACCTCATGGTCCTGCAGCTCCATACTACCATCCTCCCCCACATCTATCCCATTGAGCAGCTGTTCAGTGAGCAGCAGAGTCCTTTCCATATTGTCTATGGATCTCAGCGTTGTCAGTTGTTCACTTAGATCCAGTATCTGGGCTTCCAAATGCACAATGTACTCACATCTCACACAGCAGTATGCACCCTCGACCGGCTGGTCAAGGAATGCATACATGTGGCAAGATGTACACTGGATGGCATTGCCAATCATGGAGCTCATTTCCTAATGGGGATTGCACCAGACAGAAATGATAAGTAAAAAGAAATGCAAAGTACTAATAAAATACAACCAGCAATTCAGTAAGTCCTCCCTTCCAAACTCCCTTAATCCAAGTCACTGAATCACAAGTCACACACTTACTTCTGTCGCACTTGCGCTCTGTCACACGTAGCTCGTCACACTCGCTAGAAAATCAGATATAAAGAGTCTTTTTTTCTTTTTTTTTTCTCCCTTAGCAGAAAATCAGCCTACAGCTCAGTGTACTAGTGTACTAGTCTTAGTAAGTCTCTTACGTTTTACTGTCTATTTTTATGTAACTTTCTATGCTGTACTGTATTTTGTCCCCATTTTTTTTGTAAACACTGCCTATTTTTCTAATTAAATCTATACAATTTAATAGCTCTGTTCTTCTTGCTCTATGATGTAAAACCACGACCATGTGTAAGCCTCACGTTACCAGTTACAGGTGTTTAATCGGCCTGATAAACGATTGCTGGTGGCAGCATATTTATGTGTTATTGTGGGCTTGGTAGTGACGTGACCGAAGTGTATATATATTCCTAGCTGGGACCGGCGAAATACAGTATATACATCCCGTCAATGCAAGCGCCTAAATATTCTGTGTAATAGCAGAGCAACCGCACTAATTTTCTTACTCTCAGTCAATTCTCTGTTTGTCCTGATGGTAAGGGTGGTGCCAGAGAGCTGCTCATACTGACAAGTGTATTACCGCACTATATCATACAGTCTATTACTGCACTATATCATACAGTGTATTGCCGCACTATATCATACAGTGTATTGCCGCAGTATATCATACAGTGTACAGCATATTACAACACTATATCATACAGTGTATTACCGCAGTATATCATACAGTGTGCAGTGTATTACTGCAATACATCATACAGTGTATTACCACAGTATATCACACAGTCTATTATTATAGTATATCATACAGTGTATTAATGCAGTATATGATACAGTGTACAGTGTATTACTGTAGTTTGTTATACAGCCAGCGTGCAGGGTATTACCACACTATATCATACAGTTTACAGTGTATTACCGCAGCATATCATACAGTGTACAGTGTATTACCGCAGCATGTCATACAGTGTACAGTGTATTACCGCAGCATATCATACAGTGTATTACCACACTATATTATGCAGTGTATTATCGCAGTATATCATACATCATACAGTGTATTACCGCAGTATATCACAGTATATCACGCAGTCTATTATCACAGTATATTATACAGTGTATTACTACAGTATATCATACAGTGTACAGTGTATTACTGCAGTATATCATACAGTGTACAGTGTATTACTGCAGTATATCATACAGTGTACAGTGTATTACTGCAGTATATCATACAGTGTACTGTATATTACCACAGTATATCATACAGTTTACAGTGTATTACTGCAGTATATCATACAGTGTATAGTATATTACTGCAGTATATCATACAGTGTACAGTGTATTACTGCAGTATATCATACAGTGTACAGTGTATTACCACAGTATATCATACAGTTTACAGTGTATTACTGCAGTATATCATACAGTGTACAGTGTATTACTGCAGTATATCATACAGTGTACAGTGCATTACTGCAGTATATCATACAGTGTACAGTGTATTACCACACTATATCACACATTGTACAGTGTATTACTGCAGTATATCATACAGTGTACAGTGTATTACTGCAGTATATCATACAGTGTACAGTGTATTACTACAGTATATCATACAGTGTACAGTGTATTACTGCAGTATATCATACAGTATACAGTGTATTACTGCAGTATATCATACAGTATACAGTGTATTACTGCAGTATATCATATAGTGTACAGTGTATTACTGCAGTATATCATATAGTGTACAGTGTATTACTGCAGTATATCATACAGTATACAGTGTATTACTGCAGTATATCATACAGTGTACAGTATATTACCACAGTATATCATACAGTGTACAGTGTATTACTGCAGTATATCATACAGTGTACAGTATATTACCACAGTATATCATACAGTTTACAGTGTATTACTGCAGTATATCACACAGTGTATAGTATATTGCTGCAGTATATCATACAGTGTACAGTGTATTACTGCAGTATATCATACAGTGTACAGTGTATTACCACAGTATATCATACAGTTTACAGTGTATTACTGCAGTATATCATACAGTGTACAGTGTATTACTGCAGTATATCATACAGTGTACAGTGCATTACTGCAGTATATCATACAGTGTACAGTGTATTACCACACTATATCACACATTGTACAGTGTATTACTGCAGTATATCATACAGTGTACAGTGTATTACCACACTATATTATGCAGTGTATTATCGCAGTATATCATACAGTTTACAGTGTATTACCACAGTATATCATACAGTGTGCAGTGTATTACTGCAGTATATCATACAGTGTATTACTGCAGTATCTCATACAGTATACAGTGTATTACCGCACTATATTATGCAGTGTATTATCGCAGTACACCATATAGTGTATAACCGCACTATATCATACTTTGTATTACTGCAGTATATCATACAGTTGCTGTGTATTACTGCAGAATATCATACATTGTGCAGTGTATTACCACAGTACATCATACAGTGTATTACCATAGTATATCACAGTATATCACGCAGTCTATTGTGGAGCCCCAAGGGACGTGGGGTACTCGGTACCGGACCGATCTGCTGCTGGGGATGTCACTGGTGGCCTGGTCCGGACCGTGTCCCTGGCTCAGCACAATAAAAGGGGGATATTTACAAGGGATATTGTCACGGGTGACGCCACCCACTTGATGCGGCCAGTAATGGGGGCCGCCGCTGCTGCAGAACCTCCGGGGGTGATGTGAGGGCAGCGGAGGTGGTATAGTTCCAGTGGGGGGAACTGTATCCCCCGGGGCAGTAAAGGTGTAAAGTCTATTGGGGTTATAGATGGTGGAAGAGGGGTTGGAGGACACACACACTCACGTTTAGTTGATACTGCAATTCTCCTCTTCTCCCTGATGCTGCAGAGCTGACAGGCTGGATCTGTAGGGAGGAATTGTCTCTGTGCTGAATCTGGAGCAAAGGTCACAATCAATACACAGACTCCAAAGCTGTTTTCCAAAGCTTTACTGCTGATATTATTGCAGATTACAGTCCACGGAGTCTGTAATGGTGGCTGAGCTCTCTCTCCCCACACCCTGTCCGGGTCTTTGGCTTCCTTGTGCTGCACTCTGTGTGTGTGTGTCCTGAGCTGCTGCTTCTTAGCTAAGCTGCTGGGATTCCTCACGTCTCTCTCTGTATGCTGCTGGTACCACTTGGCTAGGCAACTTGGGTCCTCTATGCTGTGCTGACCCCTCCGTGTTGCTTCACTCTGGTACTAGGGGGCATCTAGAGATCCCACTGTTCCTGGATTCGCTGTGCTGTGGGTGCCAGACACAGTACCGGATCCGGTGTCCGTCTCTCTCTGTGCGTACTTCTGGGGCAAGTGATGGTGTCACTCTGGCTCCCAGATGTGTTCCTCTGTCTTTCGTTCTCCTTGTTCCTCTGACCCTTGCTAGGTCTGCACTGAGCTAACTCTGCTCGGTGTCCTTTCCTCAGCCCTGCTGCGAGCTGAACTGCGCTCTTCCTCATGGACAAGACTATATAAGGGAGCAGGAGGTGCTCCCTCTATTGCCCAGAGGTGGTAGTGTTTGTCAGTGTGTAGTGGGGGAGAGAACCCATGTGATCTTATTGTGGCACATTAACCCATGGGGTGCCACATTCCCCCTTAGTTAAATACAGTACTCCGGGACTGTGGAAAAACACGTAAACAACAATTAAACACAATTAATATTGACATAGACATAAAAATGAAAAAGTACAAAAATCACTAAAATGTGAAAAAGAGTTCGAAAGTCAAAAAGTAGTCTTTCCAGAGGTTTAGTCTATTGCCTCCGGGCTGATGAATATATATACAAGAGAGTTCTTACCACAACCAGTCCGTGGTATTTATGGTCCATAAGTAAATAAGGAGATTGCAAAGTTCATACAGGATAGTCTCTGTAGGTACTGGGCTTTTTTAACGTTGCAAGAACTATATACATTTGTCCACGGGCGTTTCTGCTTAGGAGGCCTGAATTCGCTACACCACCCCCAGGCACTTTCTTTCCCTAACTTAATGTACTTGGGGGTCAATCCAGTTCCTCCACCCTCTTGGACACAGTCTACTGGGTTCAATTTACTTTTACTTTACATTTAAACAAACATATTTACATTACACATTTAATGCGGTATTTTATTCTTTGTACCTAGCTGGTATCTGACCTTGGGTACTACGCTCTGATCTGCGTAAAACGGGTATACCGCTTGCACGTGGGCTACTAGTATTAGTGGGTATGTACCTACATGTTGTGCTTGGTACTATGGCAGATGGAGGTCTGACTGCAGGACTGGCAAGTTCACTGGGACCAGGAATTTGTTCTTCCTCTTCAGATTCTACTTCCAGTTCTTCAAGTCTTGGGTCTTCTTCAGGTAACACGGGTTCTGGTAACACAGGTTCTGGTAACACAGGTTCTGGTAACACAGGTTCTGGTAACACAGGTTCTTGTAACACGAGTTCTGGTCTTGGGTCCACCATTGAAGGGAATGCAATCATGGGTACGACAACTGCTCCATGGTAATTTGGCCATGTTTTAGGAAAATCTCCTAGTACCGTGTGGAATACTTCTTCTTCTTTTTCTTGGATAGGTTGGACCTGTACGGGTTCTATGACTTCAGGTGTCTTCAGGGTTTCAGGACACAATTTGAGTTGATCACGAGATACGACTTGTGAAGTTCTTCCTTCATCTTTGCTTATCACATAGGTTTTTACATTGTCTTGGTTAGATGGTAGGACTGTGTATGGGACTGCTTCCCACTGATTATCCAGTTTGTTTGTACGTCTCTTTCTCTTGAGAACTTGATCACCTTCTTGTAATGGCATTGCTTGAGCATGTTTGTTAAAAGCCTTCTCTTGTCTTGCTCTTGCTTGTTGTAGGTTTCTCTCTACACATTCTTGCACTTGGTGATACTGTTTCTGACGTTTGATATCCCAATCTGTCTCTTCCAATTCTGTATCTGGTTTTTCAACTCCCATTTCTAGATCAATTGGTAGCTTACCGGGTCTTGCACGCATAAGATAAGCTGGAGTGCAGTTTGTAGAACTCACGGGGACATGGTTGTATAAGTCTACCAAATCCGGTAATTTATCTGGCCACTGGTTTCTTTCTGATTCCGGTAAGGTCTTTAACAGTTCGATTGATATATGATTCATTTTCTCGCAGAGACCATTTGTTTGGGGATGATACGTCGTTGTGCGAATCTTCTTGCAACCGTACATATTGCAGAATTCCTTGAATAGTTCTGATTCAAAAGCTGGACCTTGGTCTGCAAGGACTTGTTCTGGGTAACCATGTGGTCTACAGAAATGCGTCTGGAATGCTTTTGCTGCAGTCTTCGCTGTCAAGTCTTTGACTGGTACCACCACTAAGAAGCGTGAGTAATGGTCCACGATGGTTAGGGCATAGACATAGCCTGACCGGCTTGGTGACAACTTGACGTGGTCTAACGCGACTAGCTCAAGTGGCTGCTTGGTTACTATTGGTTGAAGTGGAGCTTTCTGTAGATCTTTCCTTCTGAGGTTGCATGCGGCACATCTTCTGCACCATAGTTCAATGGACCCTCTCATGCCAACCCAATAAAATCTGTCTCTCAGGATTGCTTCTAACTTCTTCCATCCGAAATGACCTGCGTTGTCATGATAAGCCTCTAAGACCATTTGAGTGTCTCGCTTGGGCACGATTATCTGCCAGACCAGTTCATGCGTCTTGGGATTGGTAAATCGTCTACAGAGCTTCCCTTGATGCAGGAACAACTTGCCTTTATCCTTCCATAGCTGTATAGCTTCAGCTGGGGCATTCTGTCCAGGGTGTGCATGTTGTTGCGTAAGCAGTTCTTTCACTAGCTTCACGGCTGGATCATTATCTTGAGCTTCAGCCCATCCGTAGTGTCTTAACGGGTTAAGGTTTATTTCCTGTTTCTTTTGGTAGATGCCGGGTCGATAATCTTCTACCCTTGAACGATGAAAGGCCGGGAGTTCAATCTCTTCCAATTCTTCCGGTTCCTCTTCCACGTCTTTCAGGTGCGGCATCCGGGATAAGGCATCTGCGTTCCCATTCTTGCGGCCTGCCCGATATTTGATGACAAAGTTGTAGTTAGATAGCCGGGCTATCCATCGCTGCTCCAAAGCACCTAATTTGGCTGTGTCCAGGTGAGTCAACGGGTTGTTATCCGTGTAGATGGTGAATTCTGCACCTGCTAAGTAATGTTTAAAGCGTTCGGTTACAGCCCAGACTACTGCTAGTAGCTCTAACTTGAAGGAGCTGTAGTTCTCGGGATTTCGCTCTGTAGGCCGGAGCTTCCTGCTTGCAAAGGCAATAACTCGTTCTTTGCCTCCTTGCTTCTGCGACAATACTGCTCCCAGTCCCACGTTGCTGGCATCCGTGTAAAGAATGAATGGTTGATGGTAATCAGGGTATGCCAGGATCTCTTCTCCCGTCAGCGCACTTTTTAGCTGATTGAAGGAATTTTCTCTTTCTTCATCCCACCATGCCAGGGAATTACAGTTTGAAGTCTTCCTTGACCGTCCTACCAGAATGTCTTGCAGAGGAGCCGCTAGCTTCGTGAATCCTCTGATAAATCTTCTATAATAGCCTACCAGGCCCAGGAATTGCCTCACTTCTTTTACATTCGTAGGTCTTGGCCAATCCCTTATTGCTGTGACTTTATCAGGATCCGGTGCTACTCCCTCTGAACTCACGACATGTCCCAGGTACTGTACCTTTGGTTTGAGAAGGTGACACTTGGATGGCTTGATTTTCATGCCATATCTCGATAAAGCTTCGAACACTTCTGCCAGGTCTTGTAGATGCTGCTCATACGTCTTCGAGTAGACTATGACGTCATCTAGGTACAGGAGGACAGTTTCAAAGTTTTTGTGTCCTAGGCAGCTCTCCATCAGACGTTGGAAGGTCCCGGGTGCGTTGCAGAGTCCGAACGGCATACAATTGAACTCACAGAGGCCCATCGGCGTAGTAAACGCTGTCTTCTCCTTGTCGGCCTCGGCCACAGGAACCTGCCAGTACCCACTAGTCAGATCAAGGGTGGAAAAGTAGTTAGCAGATTTTAATGCAGCTAATGACTCCTCAATCCTAGGTAATGGGTATGCATCCTTATGTGTAATGTGGTTAATCTGCCGGTAATCTACGCACATTCTCATGGTCCCATCCTTCTTTTTAACTAACACTAGAGGTGCTGCCCAGGGGCTACAACTGTCTCTTATTACCCCTGCAGATTTCATTTCTCTGAGCATATCTTTGGTGGTTTGGTAGTGAGCTGGTGGTAAGGGTCTATACCTTTCTTTTATAGGTTGATGGTTACCTGTGGGTATAGTGTGCTCTACCCCTTTGATCTGCCCAAAGTCTAACGGGTGTTTGCTGAATATCTGCTCGTATTCTTTCACTACCCGGTATACTCCATGCTTGTGACGGGGAGGTGTAGAACTGGTACCTACATGCAACTTTTGGCACCAATCCTCCAGCTTCTCCTCTGAGCCATTGTCATCCGCCTGGCATGACGGGTTCAAGGGCTCAGCGACGGTGATGTTGTTGTTATCAACCGTGTACAACTTAGCCATGGTAGCATACTTTGGTAATGTGACCTCATCTTCTCCGCAGTTCAACAGGCGTAATGGCACTCTTCCCCTGTGTACGTCAACCACTCCTCTAGCAGTGAGTATGGTCGGTCTACTGTCTGAGTACACGGGTTCTACCAGGGCCTGATAATCTTGCCCTTTAATGCCTATTGCGGCTCTGCACCACACCAACATTTCAGTTTTGGGAGGAATTACAATAGGTATTGGGTCACTTACTCTGACACTGCCGATCTCACCTCCGGAGATTTCTACCTGTTGCTTCAACATCAGGGCTTTGATCTCTTTGTGCAGAAGCCTCTGTTGTCCAGTTCCGGCAGTCTCGGCGATTTGCTGCAAAACACTTAACACTTCGGAAAAACATTTCTCAATGACATTCATTCCTACCACCATCACGGGTTCACGGCCTCGCCGGTCGACATCTACGATTATAATACCCTGTTTCTGCAATTCTACCTTCCCAACCTGAATATTCATCTCTCTAAATCCAACCTTTGGTATCATCAATCCATTACCAGCCCACACTTCAAAGTTAAAGCCATCTGGCGCATTAGTAATGTCTGAATCAGCCCAGTACCTTTTATATAGAACATGTGGGATGGATGTTATTTGGGATCCGGTATCCAGCAAGGCACTGAAGGGAATGCCATCCAACACAATAGGGATCACCGGCTTTCCTCCCACAAATTTGTCATACCAGGCTGAGGGGCCTTGAGCGTTCATTCCTGGGGAGCGGCCCGCCTGCCCAGGGTATCGTCGTTTAAAGGACACTCTCGAGCAAAATGACCTGGTTTCTGGCAACGGCGGCAGACGGGCTGTCCATCTGGTTGGTAGCGATCGCTGGGTCGTCCTCTTGCTGCTGGGTATCTTCTGGGCCTCATCCACGGAACATCCTCTCTGCTGGTCGCCAACTCGATCTTGGGTGCAGGTTTTGACTCTCGCAGTTCCTTGATGACCTTGGCCATGGAGATCACGGTGTCTGTCAGGGCATCTAGCTTTTGGTTGATGGCTGCATTTGAGATATAGTCCCCGGCCTCAGCAGCAGTCGTTGACATAGCAGATGTCACTGGCGCTGCCGCCTGCTGAGGTGCTGCTGCAGTGTCAAGCACAGATGTTAATTCCCTTGGCTCCTCCAGCTGCTGCAGACGGATAGCTCTATCTTTCAGCTCAGTAAATGTCATGTCAGGGTTCTGCAGCAGTATCATGCTTAACTGTCCTCGATGGGAAGGGGAATGGAGGCCCTCTATAAATTGGTCAAATAGCATTTTATCAGCTCCGGGGCTAAAGCAGGTTCTGCCAGCTTAAGGGCTTTGAGTGCTTCCTGCAGGTTCAAGGCAAAGTCTCTGGCACTCTGTTTAGGTTTCTGGTGGCATGCAAAGAACCTCATCTTAGCCCAGGTATCAACAGCAGATTCAAACGTTGCTTTTAGTCTGGTTGCTAGATGCTCTACAGTGTCCTTATCTGTGTCCAGCCAGGACGCCACCTCACGCCGTGCATTGCCCGTTAACTGTCCCATTATCATGCCTACACGCTGGGCTTCAGTGAGGGGATACATCACATAATACTCTTTAATCTTTTGCATAAAGTCAGTTAGTGTATGAGGCTCACCGGAGTATTGGGGCAGCCACATTGCCCCTGGAGTATACGGCATCAGGAATGGCATTATGGATGCTGTTCCTTGCGCCGCTGCACCGCCGGACGCTACTGGCTGACCCGGCGCTGCAGCTCCATCGGCTACTCCGCCGCCGTCTTGTGCATCGGCCTGCGACATCTTGGGCCCCCTTAGTTAATATGCGCCCTCCGTCTTCCGCTTCCGTCCGGATGTCTCTGGGAGGTTCCGGGGCGCAGCAGGGATCTCCTTCCCCGCCGGATGTCGTCAGCACCAGGGGAGGAGGCTGGGTTCGTGCCAATGCAAGGTACCGCCCCCTTTCTTTCCCGCGCGCCGCCCGCTCCAAAATGGCGGATTCTCAAAAATACAGTTCGGATGGCGCACTGGGTCCAATTCTTTTGGACCGGGTAGATCCTGTTCGTGACGCCAGGTTGTGGAGCCCCAAGGGACGTGGGGTACTCGGTACCGGACCGATCTGCTGCTGGGGATGTCACTGGTGGCCTGGTCCGGACCGTGTCCCTGGCTCAGCACAATAAAAGGGGGATATTTACAAGGGATATTGTCACGGGTGACGCCACCCACTTGATGCGGCCAGTAATGGGGGCCGCCGCTGCTGCAGAACCTCCGGGGGTGATGTGAGGGCAGCGGAGGTGGTATAGTTCCAGTGGGGGAACTGTATCCCCCGGGGCAGTAAAGGTGTAAAGTCTATTGGGGTTATAGATGGTGGAAGAGGGGTTGGAGGACACACACACTCACGTTTAGTTGATACTGCAATTCTCCTCTTCTCCCTGATGCTGCAGAGCTGACAGGCTGGATCTGTAGGGAGGAATTGTCTCTGTGCTGAATCTGGAGCAAAGGTCACAATCAATACACAGACTCCAAAGCTGTTTTCCAAAGCTTTACTGCTGATATTATTGCAGATTACAGTCCACGGAGTCTGTAATGGTGGCTGAGCTCTCTCTCCCCACACCCTGTCCGGGTCTTTGGCTTCCTTGTGCTGCACTCTGTGTGTGTGTGTCCTGAGCTGCTGCTTCTTAGCTAAGCTGCTGGGATTCCTCACGTCTCTCTCTGTATGCTGCTGGTACCACTTGGCTAGGCAACTTGGGTCCTCTATGCTGTGCTGACCCCTCCGTGTTGCTTCACTCTGGTACTAGGGGGCATCTAGAGATCCCACTGTTCCTGGATTCGCTGTGCTGTGGGTGCCAGACACAGTACCGGATCCGGTGTCCGTCTCTCTCTGTGCGTACTTCTGGGGCAAGTGATGGTGTCACTCTGGCTCCCAGATGTGTTCCTCTGTCTTTCGTTCTCCTTGTTCCTCTGACCCTTGCTAGGTCTGCACTGAGCTAACTCTGCTCGGTGTCCTTTCCTCAGCCCTGCTGCGAGCTGAACTGCGCTCTTCCTCATGGACAAGACTATATAAGGGAGCAGGAGGTGCTCCCTCTATTGCCCAGAGGTGGTAGTGTTTGTCAGTGTGTAGTGGGGGAGAGAACCCATGTGATCTTATTGTGGCACATTAACCCATGGGGTGCCACACTATTATCCCAGTATATCATACAGTGTATTAATGCAGTATATGATACAGTATACAGTGTATTACAGAAGTATATCATACAGTGTACAGTGTATTACCACAGTATATCATACAGTGTACAGTGTATTACCGCAGTATATCATACAGTGTACAGTGCATTACTGCAGTATATCATACAGTGTACAGTGAATTACTGCAGTATATCATACAGTGTACAGTGCATTACCGCAGTATATCATACAGTGTACTACTGCATATATTATAAAGTGTACAGTGTGTACCCGCGGTATATCATACAGTGTATTACCACTCTATGTCATGCAGTGTACAGCGTATTACTGCACTATAATATACAGTATACAGTGAATTACCACACTATGTCATACGGTGTATAGTGTATTACCGCACTGTCATACAGTGCACAGTATATTACCACAACTCAGAAATCTTCACCATGGAAGTGTATTCCCAATTACTAATTACATCAAAAAAGACCCCTAAGGGACTATGGGATAGCTTTAAAAATCACCTTTTTATTAAAGAGCTTTCTTAAAAGCAATACAATAGAAATTCATTACATTAGATATTCTCATATCTAATGTAATGAATTTCTATTGTATTGCTTTTAAGAAAGCTCTTTAATAAAACAGTATATATACCGCAGTATATCATAAAGTGTACAGTGTATTACTGCAGTATATCATACATCATACAGTGTATTACCGCAGTATATTACAGTATACAGTGTATTACCGCACTGTCTTATAGTGTATTGTCCATACAGTGTTATTACGGCAGTATATCATACAGTGTACAGTGTATTACCGCACTATATCATACAGTGTACAGTGTATTACCGCACTAGGTCATACAGTGTACAGTGTATTACCCCACTATGTCAGTATACAGTGCATTACTGCAGTATTTCATACATTATACAGTATATTACTGCATTATATCACACATTGTACAATGTATTAACTGCATTATATCATACAGTGTACAGTGTATTACCGCAGTACATCATACAGTGTATTACCACACTATATCATACAGTGTACAGTGTATTACTGCAGTATATCATACAGTATACAGTGTATTACCACACTATATCATACAGTGTATAGTGTATTACTGCAGTATATCATACAGTGTACAGTGTATTACTGCAGTATATCATACAGTGTGCAGTGTATTACCGCAGTACATCATACAGTGTATTACCACACTATATCATACAGTGTACAGTGTATTACTGCAGTATATCATGCAGTGTACAGTGTATTACTGCATTATATAACACATTGTATAGTGTATTACTGCAGTATATCATACAGTGTACAGTGTATTACCGCAGTATCTCATACAGTGTGCAGTGTATTATTGCAGTATATCATACAGTGTACAGTGTATTACCTCAGTATCTCATACAGTATACAGTGTATTACTGCAGTATATCATACAGTGTACAGTGTATTACCTCAGTATCTCATACAGTATACAGTGTATTACTGCAGTATATCATACAGTGTGCAGTGTATTATTGCAGTATATCATACAGTGTACAGTGTATTACCTCAGTATCTCATACAGTATACAGTGTATTACTGCAGTATATCATACAGTGTACAGTGTATTACCTCAGTATCTCATACAGTATACAGTGTATTACTGCAGTATATCATACAGTGTGCAGTGTATTATTGCAGTATATCATACAGTGTACAGTGTATTACTGCAGTATATCATACAGTGTGTAGTGTATTACCGCAGTATCTCATACAGTATACAGTGTATTATCGCAGTATATCATACAGTTGTGCAGTGTATTATTGCAGTATATCATACAGTGTACAGTGTATTACTGCAGTATTTCATACAGTGTGCAGTGTATTACCGCAGTATCTCATACAGTATACAGTGTATTATCGCAGTATATCATACAGTGTACAGTGTATTACCGCAATATATCATAGAGTATACATTGTATTACTGCAGTATATCATACAGTGTACAGTGTATGACCATAGTATATCACACAAGTGTACAGTGTATTACTGCAGTATATCATACAATATACAGTGTATTGCTGCAGTATATCATACAGTATATAGTGTACTACTGTAGTACATCATACAGTGTACAGTGTATGACCATAGTATATCACACAGTGTACAGTGTATTACTGCAGTATATCACACAGTGTACAGTGTATTACTGCAGTATATCATACAGTGTGCAGTGTACTACTGCAGTATATCATACAGTGTACAGTGTATTACCACACTATATTATGCAGTGTTATTATCGCAGTATATCATACAGTATACAGTGTATTACTGCAGTATATCATACAGTGTGCAGTGTATGACCACAGTATATCATACAGTGTACAGTGTATTACCACACTATATTATGCAGTGTATTATCGCAGTATATCATACAGTATACAGTGTATTACCGCAGTATATCATACAGTGTACTACCACACTATATCATACAGTGTACAGTGTATTACTGCAGTATATCATACAGTGTGCAGTGTATTACTGCAGTATATCATACAGTGTGCAGTGTATTACCACACTATATTATGCAGTGTATTATCGCAGTATATCATACAGTATACAGTGTATTACTGCAGTATATCATACAGTGTGCAGTGTATGACCACAGTATATCATACAGTGTACAGTGCATTACTGCAATATATCATACAGTATACAGTGTATTACCGCAGTATATCATACAGTGTACAGTGTATTACCGCAGTATATCATACAGTGTATTACCACACTATATCATACAGTGTACAGTGTATTACTGCAGTATATCATACAGTATTCAGTGTATTACTGCAGTATATCATACAGTGTGCAGTGTATGACCACAGTATATCACACAGTGTACAGTGTATTACTGCAGTATATCATACAGTATACAGTGTATTACCGCAGTATATCAGACAGTATACAGTGTATTACTGCAGTATATCATACAGTATACAGTGTATTACTGCAGTACATCATACAGTGTATGACCACAGTATATCACACAGTGTTCAGTGTATTACTGCAGTATATCATACAGTGGACAGTGCATTAACGCAGTATATCATACAGTGTACAGTGTATTACTGCAGTATATCATACAGTGTACAGTGTATTACCGCACAATGTCATACAGTGTAGTGCATTACCGCAGCATATCATACAGTGTACAGTGTATTACTGCAGTATATCATACATTGTATTACTGCACTATGTCATACAGTGTATTATCGCATTATGTCATACAGTCTATAGTGTATTACTGCAGTATATCATACAGTGTATTAACCAGCATATGTCATACAGTGTACAGTGTCTTACCGCACTGTGTCATCCAGTGTATAGTGTATTACTGCACTATGTCATACAGTGTATTACCGCACAATGTCATACAGTGTACAGTGTCTTACCGCACTGTGTCATACAGTGTATAGTGTATTACCGCACTATGTCATACAGTGCATTACTACACTGTCATACAGTGTATACTGTATTACCGCACTAAGTCATCCAGTGTATAGTGTATTACTGCACTATGTCATACAGTGTACTGTGTATTACTGCACTATGTCATACAGTGTACAGTGTATTACCGCACAATGTCATACAGTGTACAGTGTCTTACGCACTGTGTCATCCAGTGTATAGTGTATTACCGCACTATGTCATACAGTGTATGTGTATTACCGCACTATGTCATACAGTGTATTACTACACTGTCATACAGTGTTACTGTATTACCGCACTAAGTCATCCAGTGTACAGTGTATTACCGCACTATGTCATACAGTGTATAGTGTATTACTGTACTATGTCATACAGTCTATAGTGTATTACTGCAGTATATCATACAGTGTATTACTGCACTATGTCATACAGTGTACAGTGTATTACCGCACTATATCATACAGTGTACAGTGTACTACTGCAGTATATCATATAGTGTACAGTGTATTACCACACTCTGTCATACAGTGAAATAGTGTATTACTGCACTATGTCATACAGTCTATAGTGTATTACTGCTGTATATCATACAGTGTATTACTGCACTATGTCATACAGTGTACAGTGTATTACCGCACTATATCATACAGTGTACAGTGTATTACCGCACTATATCATACAGTGTACAGTGTATTACCGCATTATGTCATACAATGTATAGTGTATTACCGCACTATATCATACAGTGTATTACCGCACTATGTCATACAGTGTATAGTGTATTACTGCACTATATCATACAGTGTACAGTGTATTACCGCACTGTCATACAGTGTATAGTAAAAAAACTATAAGCGGTCTAATTGGAGGCGCTCAGGCACAAAGGCAGCAGGCACTGGGATGGTTTTTCAACAGACCTTTATTCAGGCTCCCCTCCTACTCCACAACATGTTTCGATAGATTTTCTATCTTCCTCAAGTGGTCCTGAGGAACCATCTGAGGAAGATAGAGAATCTATCGAAACGTTGTGGAGTAGGAGGGGAGCCTGAATAAAGGTCTGTTGAAAAACCATCCCAGTGCCTGCTGCCTTTGTGCCTGAGCGCCTCCAATTAGACCGCTTATAGTTTTCTTACCTTCTAATATAAATCCCTCTCTGAGGGTAAAGCGGCGGGGAGCAGCTAGGCGCAGAGTGCAGCTTAACGTGAGGACCTGGCGTCGCCTGGCAACAGGAGCTTTAACTTAAGGACCTGCGGTGACGTGACCGGATGCTCGAGCACCCGGAGCACGCGGTGTGCGGATGAGCTAGAGCCTGTGAAGGGCGCCTTATCAAATGTATTACCGAGTTGTGCGGGGACAGCACAACCCGATAAGGTGAGTGGCCACCTATTAGTACGCCACGCTAAAAAAAGCCCCCTGGTAACCGCACTATTGCGCCCCTTTCTCTTTCTTTTCTCTTGCATTCAGTGTATAGTGTATTGCTGCACTATATCATACAGTGTACATTGTATTACTGCACTATGTCATACAGTCTATAGTGTATTACTGCAGTATATCATACAGTGTATTACCGCACTATGTCATACAGTGTATAGTGTATTACCGCATTATGTCATACAGTGTATAGTGTATTACCGCACTATATCATACAGTGTACATTGTATTACCGCACTATGTCATACAGTATATAGTGTATTGCCGCACTATATCATACAGTGTATAGTGTATTACCGCACTATATCATACAGTGTACATTGTATTACCGCACTATGTCATACAGTGTATAGTGTATTACCGCACTATATCATACAGTGTATAGTGTATTACCGCACTATATCATACAGTGTACATTGTATTACCGCACTATGTCATACAGT
This sequence comes from Allobates femoralis, assembly GCA_033576535.1. Taxonomy (NCBI): domain Eukaryota; kingdom Metazoa; phylum Chordata; class Amphibia; order Anura; family Aromobatidae; genus Allobates; species Allobates femoralis. The sequence goes on from JARQOC010000010.1 coordinate 118,198,138, forward strand.
GTATAGTGTATTACCGCATTATGTCATACAGTGTATAGTGTATTACCGCATTATGTCATACAGTGTATAGTGTATTACCGCACTATATTACAGTGTATTACCGCACTATGTCATACAGTGTATACTGTATTACCGCATTATATCATACAGTGTACATTGTATTACCGCACTATGTCATACAGTGTATAGTGTATTACCGCACTATATCATACAGTGTATAGTGTATTACCGCACTATATCATACAGTGTACATTGTATTACCGCACTATGTCATACAGTGTATAGTGTATTACCGCATTATGTCATACAGTGTATAGTGTATTACCGCATTATGTCATACAGTGTATAGTGTATTACCGCACTATATTATACAGTGTATTACCGCACTATGTCATACAGTGTATACTGTATTACCGCATTATATCATACAGTGTACATTGTATTACCGCACTATGTCATACAGTGTATTACCGCAGTTTGTGACATTTCATTTTCCAGGTGGCCCTCAGCTCTGTAGAGTTTCTACGTCTGGCCGTCAGTAATCAGCCTACTTGTCGGCTTTTCTCCCTGAAATGATGGATTCGATGCCATTTCCACCTTCCCGGGGGCTTAAACCAACGTAGCAACTTTTTCCCCACACTGAGAATATAAGTACAGATCTATCAAGGGTAAATGGAGATCTGGAGCCGGAGATGGAAATCTTCTATATTTAGCCACGTTATCAGCATTATTAATGTGCTTCCTTCATTCTGTCGTGGAGCGGGTCCTGTGCAGGGGTATGAGGATTATGGCAGGGGCATGAGGAACAGAAGGGCGTAACAGAGGGCAGGGCCGGTTTTAGACAAAGTGGGGCCCTGGGCAAAAGTTAAAAGTGGAGCCCCAACGGCAAATATATTGCACCATCACACACAAACATTTAAGTTGTATTTACAGGAGCCGATTTTAGACCTTTAATGAGCGCCATCAACTATTTTAACCTCATCCGGCGCTTGTGTATCAGCTCATCACACAGGCTGAGAAAGAACGATAGGGTGAAAACGATCACTAATAGATCAGTGGGGTATAGAACGATCAGTAATAGATCAGTGGGGATAGAATAGTCACTAATAGATCAGTGGGGATAGAACGTCACTAATAGATCAGTGGGGAAGATAAAGACAGTAAACTCACTAATAGATCAGTGGGGAGAGAAAGGCACTAATAGATCAGTGGGTAGAACGTCACTAATAGATCATGGATAGACGTTCACTAATAGATCAGTGGGGTAGAAGATCAAAGACCACTAATAGATCAGTGGGGAGAGAAAGGCCACTAATAGATCAGTGGGGATAGAACGTTCACTAATAGATCAGTGGGGATAGAACGATCACTAATAGATCAGTGGGGATAGAATAGTCACTAATAGATCAGTGGGGATAGTATAAACGATCGATCATAATAGATCAGTGGGGAGAGAACGCATAGTCAGTGAAATATGATTAGTTGGGGATAGAACGTTTAAAAACTACTAATAGATCAGTGGGGATAGAGAGATAAGTGTTCACTAATAGATCAGTGGGGATAATGACAGAGCGATCAGTAATAGATCAGTGGGGATAGAATGATCAGTAATAGATCAGAGGGTATAGAACGATCAGTAATAGATCAGTGGGGATAGAACGGTCACTAATAGATCAGTGGGGATAGAACGGTCACTAATACATCAGTGGGGATAGAACGATCAGTAATAGATTAGTGGTGGATAGAACTATCCCTAAAAGATCATTGGGGATAGGTTGATCACTAATAGATCATTGGGGTTAGACTGATCACTAATAGATCATTGGGGATAGAACGATCACTAATAGATCATTGGGGATAGACCGATCACTAAAGGTACCGTCACACGCCACCATATCGCCAGCGAGATTGCTGGCAATTCTGGAATTCAGCATGTGAGTCGGTCAACAGGGTAGGGGGTACTCGGATACCGGGACAGATGGTCAGTTTGATGGGGGATCATGGCTGGTCAGTTCCCGGTTCCGCGCCCTGGACCCTCATTGGCGGGGATGGTAGGGGATAATGATGATGGAGGGGGAATGTAATGGTATCGTGATGCCACCTGTGGTACCTGGTAATGTGGATACCAGTGATGCGGCCAGCCGCTGAGGTGGTGGAGGTGCAGCTCAGAGTAGTACAGCTCCCCACAGGTGGAGCTTTACCTCAGGGCAGTGGGGCTGGATGAGGGGAGTCATAGTTCATACCCCTCTGATGATGCTGAGGCCCTCTGGGCAACAGGAGGAAGGGATCACAGAAGCCGATTCAACTCAAACGTCACTTTACTGGTACCAGGTAGATGATACAGTTCACAGTCACAGTCTGATTGACCGGGGCGTAGCCACAGATTGTAAGATGATCCTGTAGAGTCTGTTGATGGTCCCTTTTAATGGCTTTCAGGGTCTGTGTCCCTCCTTACTCTCTATAACCACTGGTCTGTTACAGCTAAGTACGTTCACTTCCTTACCGGTACGGACAGGAACGGCAACAAGCTAATCCTCCCGCCACCGGAATTCGGTCCTTTTCCTTAAAGTGTCCTTGACCCATTATAGGACTGAGGTAAAGGTACAGTCTGTGGTGCTATGGCTCCCTTCTGTCGGTCCCACAGCAGGGATAGACCACTGATTGCCTCAGATCTGGTATGCCGGTGTCGACCCCGGACTTCCCCAGCTGGCTCCAACCAGGCCTGGTTGCGTCCCCTCCGGTTCCTGGGTCACCTCTCTCTAAGAGGGCCCTCCTGTCAGGACCTGTCAGGCATGTCCTCTCTGGCTGCCTTCCCAGCACTGTCTGACTAAAATTAGCTCAACTGTCACTCAAGTCTCCCGCTCTACTCTAAGCTCCATCCCTGGACCTACTGAATATATGGTCCCTATGCTAAAGGGGAGCTAGTGTATGGGTGCTTAGGACAGAATCTACAAGGAAACCCCAAATCCATAACTACGGAGGCACTACACCTTCTGTTTGGGGTGCAGTACCTCCCTGTGGCGCCTAACCATAGTTGCACGACACGTGCGTAGTAGCATGTGACTGGGCGATTCTACGGCCAATGTAGTGTGGCTACTGAGCCTGAAATTCAGCAGCCTCCAATTTCTGTGGCCACGGTCTGAAATCCCTGACCACCTAGGAGCTGGTGCCCTGCTTGCAGCTTTACATCTTGTCGGCCTCTTGACCCAACAAAGACTGTCTCTCCTTTGCCCACTTCCGCACCAATACTCATTACTGCTAACCCCTCCCTCCAACCAGGGTCTGGAACAGCCTCCAACAGCCTCTTGTGCCCAGCACTCTGGTTAGATATCAGGCAGTGTGTGAATGCTTCGGGACTTCAGCACAGGTTACTTCAATTCTCTGCAGACATGGCATTAGTACCGATGACCTTAAATACCACTGTGGTGACCAAACCTCAGGGGCGCCACAGTAGGATTTTATGGGTACTGTATTGTAGTATTATGTGGGCAACCAGTATCAGTATTGTGTGAAAGTTGTAAGCTCCTATTTACACACTATATTTTCACTGTTCTTTCACAATGTATAACACTGTTAAAATGTTTGTACATTAAAGATAACTTATCAATTATCCTCAGGATAGGTGATAAGTTAGAGATCATTGGGGACAACCTGATGGGACCTGAATCAATTGGCAAAACATAACATTTTATGTGCCTAAAGGGGCATGTTTATTCCCATTAGAATAGATCCATTAATTCCCTGTGGATTTGTCAAACACTGCGCTTGGCTTTTACCGGCAGTCCCGTAGAGAATGAATGGAGCAGCGGTTGGGCATGTGCAACCGCTGCTCCATTGTAAAGGGGAAATAAGTGCCTTGTCCTGGCAACCAGTGCAGGTCCTAAAAGTACGGCTCCCCCAGTGTATACTGCAGCTGGGTGAGGTCTGCACTGGACAAACCCTTAAGGTTGGCAACATGGAAAAATGGGATAGGGATATTGTGACGACTCAATATCAATGACGAGAATTTGGCCACTTGTGTAGATATAAACTTAATTATGCGACACGTAACATGAGCCTTTGCTTCATTTGAGAGTGTCCGGCGCCCTATTTTGTCTGCTAATTTGTGGAATGCCTGCTGATTTTGGGTTGCATCATCCCCCTGCGATGTACTTTACTGCATTATTCAGAGGATAATTATGAAGTCAGATGGAAATAGCAACCAATAAGGGCACAGCAATCTCCTACCAATCCTCTGGGGCACAATGTCCTGAAATGTGAGCAAAGGGCCTTCTCCTGTCACCGATGTGATTCTACAGGACCTCAGCCTATGGACCATGGTTCCAGCTGGCGAATTACAGAACTGCTCTACTGCCCAACACCGAGCCTACAAATCCATTTGCAGAACCCAGGTTGGGACAATCCGACCATCTGGCCACATACCTCGCTATGCTTGGTCAGTTTCCTAAGATTGACACCACTTCCTCTGTGAGTGCCTTCCAACAGCTGCTGGATGAGGTAGCTGGTTCTTGATCCCCTGACATTGGAGGTTTGGAACCCTGGTGAGCCAGTGGAAGGGGGACTCTGTCACATGCACCAGCTTTTGTTTGCTGGGAATGTACTATATGCTGTTGACTGTTGGTGACCCAATAAAGTCTTACGGAAGCGTGATATCCTGACCCTGTGTTGTCAGTATAGAGTTCTCTCTATGGGAAAGGAGTGCGGGCATTCAGAGGAATGAGCTAAAGACAGCCATACCAATGAACAAGAGCACTGACTGACCCTCATGTCTCCACAGACACAGTATGGACAGTGTTTCATTTACCATGTGGGCTCTGTACATGAATATTATTCTTGCATTTAGTAGTTTTATTTCGGAATGGCTGCATTATTCTATTTATTGACACTGACATTTTTAGGTGGACAACCCATGTGAGCTTTGCAAGTTTGTATTATTTTGTTTAAAAACTGCACCCCTGCTTTTTCTTTTTTTTAGACCCTGTGGGTGATATATGACAGTATTATGTGGACTGTAGATTGATGCTGCAATGAACTTGTGACATCCAGAAATACTATTTACCTGCAGATATAAATTTATTCTACAGGTTCATAGCAATTACTGCATGTTTAAATTGGATTATTGATGGATTACTGGAGCATTAGGATTACTGGAGCAGCGGCTACAGAGAGAAAATGAAGATAGATTCTCCCTGCAGCTGCTCACTTCCAATCATTGAGGTGTTGCCAGGAGTTATTACACTCACTGCTACTACACAGTGATCACGCTGTAATCACTCCCCAACACAATGATTGACAGCCTGCTCTGTACACATACATGCTGCAGTGTCTATTAGAATCACTGCACACATAACCTAAAGGCATAAGTGACCATTACCTTGTACAAGACAGCCCTCAGTTCAGAACTACTAAGGGCATACCCGCTGTTCCTATACTGACCATAAGGACCACATCCTTCATGAACCACAACATAGCTCAAGGTGACTTATGTGATCAAGGTCTTGAATGACCGAAACGTCATTCTGTCGCAATCACTATAAGAGCACTTGCTTCAGTAAATTTCACTAACATGCAAAAAACTCCTCAAGTGTATGTGTGCAGTGATTCTAATAGACATTTATGTGGGACTTACGAGCCTCCTTCACTAGCACCATACCCAGGTGTGCACCGAGCCCCACTGCCGCCTGAGCCGCGGCACTGATTACGGGGGGGGGGGGGGGGGTGCTGGTGGAGCCTGGGGCTGCCGCCCCTTCTGCAGTGACCGGCTCGCCAACTGCCGCCTGAGCCGCGGCAGTGAATGCCGGCCGCTGCCGCGAGTACCGGGGAGGGGGGTGCTTTTGAAGCCTGGGGCTGCCGCCCCTTGTGTGCGTGTCCCCCCGCTGCCCGCCGCTTACCTGCGGTGAGCGGATGAGCGGCCGGCGCCATGACAGGGGAGGCTCTGTGCATGAGGCGCCGCGCCCTTCTGCACAGCCGCTCCCCTGCCGGCTGCCGCCTGAATGACAGGGCTCACACTGTCCAATGGACGGTGCGGCCCTGACCATACCCCCACACCTATCGTGTGCTAGCCATTGAAGCTCATACATGCTGCAGAGCACACTGTTAGGCTGCCTTCATACTACGGATTGGATTCGGTCCGTGGCTGTCAGGGTGAACCTGACAGCCCCGGACCGGATCAGCACACAGAACAGGAGGGCTAATATGCCTTCCGATCCGGTGTGCAGCCTGACGCAGCTGATGATTCAGGACCGCGGCTCGCTAGAAGCAAGCCGCGGCCCTGAAATAACAGTGGCGTGCAGCCGCAGGTGTCCGGATCCGGGAGGATCCGGGAGAAGGCAATAAGGGGAGATTTTACTCCTTGGACGTAAAAACGTTGCAAGCAACATTTTTGTGTCCGTGAGAAAAATCTGAATTCTTCTGGACTCTCCCGGAGAGATGGAAACCGGATGGCAGAGAGCTGCCATCCGGCTCCATCCGGCCCCATAGGATACTATGGGCCCAAAATCCGATCCGGGGCTGTCTGGCTCAAGCTGACAGCCACGGATCGGAATCCAAGACGCAGTGTGAAGGCAGCCTTACTCAAGGTGCATAATGAGTGGTGGCTGTATCCACTCTCTACCCCAGCAAGCAGCTGCAGCCAATGACAGTGCCGCTTCAACGGGTCCAGTTCCTTCAACTGGACCCATTGAAGCGGCACTGCTCAGCAAAACAGCAGCCATCGTCCGTGCTCCCCACTCCCTCTCCCCACTTGATTATGCCTTGTGAATAACCGGACAAATAAAAGGATCTCAGAAATTCGGTGAGTGCCGCCTGGCTTTTTCTTTCTTCCATATAAGTGTTATATGAGCAGTGTATGGCAGTATTTTGAGTGCACTTTATGTATGGCAGTCTTATTTGGGCACTGTCCAGGTGACCACACTGATTGATCTGTAAACCTGACAAAATTGACTGATTCATTTCCTGGTCTTTTCGCGCTTGCTATAATTATTGGCCTTATCCTATTTTAGATGTGCTCACCTGTTTTGTTTTTATCGTATATTCATTGATATGTTTACATTTGCACATATAGACTCTTGTCCTTCTCTGGAGGGATTTTATGTGTATCTGAACAATTCCTTGGGGATATTTTTCATGAATCATGCACTAAATAGTCTAAAAAAAAAAAAAGAGCTTTTTTATTTTTTAACAAAACTCATGAACCACCTGCACTATTTTAAAGAATGTGGTGTCAATGAATGCTACAAGACAAAAAACAAGGAAATATGTGATTTAAGTAAAAAAGAGATTCAAATGATGAATCGGATCCAGGGAGTGAGATGTAAAAGGAAATCTCCTTGTACACAGAGTTATAGAACTTTCGTGACTCACAATGGTAGAGTCGCCTGTGTGTAGCAGAGTCGTACAATGTCCTTTGGTGACAAATGCTTGGGAACAATGGCAGCGATGCATCATGTTCCTTAGAAGCGACCACTTTATAAAGTTCTCACCTAGTGAGGAATTTGTAAGATGACGGAGATTCTTGTGTTGTCAGTGATTCATCCGAGGATACAACTAAATGAATGGAGCTCTATCAGGACACTAGATGTCGTCATCTCTGCTACAACGTATGTAATATATAGGAAGTGGGTTCATATCTATGGGGTGTCAACATCTCACCTTGTGCAAGATTTCTGCAGAAACAATGTAACACAAGATACAGGAATGATATGAGGACAACATACCACAATAATATGTATACACAGGTACACACGTTCACACAGTTTACACATCGACATTCTCCTGATCATCTACATACAGTGTATATAACGACTAAGCATCAACAAGGAAGATCTGGCCACTTGTGAGGGGGTGAACTGTTTTTAATTATGCCACACGTACTATGACATGAGCCATTGTTTCATGTGAGACTGCCCAGTGCCCCTTTTTGTCTGCTAATCTGTGGAATGCCTGCTGATTACGGATTGCATCAGCCTCCTGCGGTGTACTAGACTGAATTATTCAGAGGTCAGTTATGCAGTCAGATGAGCAATATTCATAATCAGTGGTGTAACTTGAAGCTCATGGGTCCCAATGCAAAAGCTTCAACGGGCCCCCAAATATTGCAAGTTTTACTAGCAGTAGGGTTTTGCTATAGGGAAAAGGGACCCCTAGGCTCTAGGGCCCATATCGATTGCAACCCCTGCCCCTATTGTAGTTATGCCCATGGCTATGATTATCTCCCCCCAGTCGTGTGGGACACAATGCCCTGAAATGGGAGTTGAAGGATATTAAAAGGGGCCTGTGTCTGTCACCAGTGTGATTCTACAGGATATCAGCCTAGTGGCCCTGGTTCCAGCTGGTGGATTATAGAGCTGCTCTACTGCCCAACTCTGAGACCACAGATTCGTTTGGGAAACCCAGGTTAGGACAATCCAGTCACCTGGCTACATATCTCTCTGTGTCCGGTCAGCTTCCTAAGCTTGCTGCTAACTCCTTTCAGTGGGTGCCCGCCAAAAGTGGAGTGGAGCTGACTGGGGTAGTTGGTCCTGGATCCCCCAAAGTCGTGGAGGTTTTTAACCCTGGTGAGCCCGCAGATTGAGACTCTGTCAATGCACCATTTTGTGTCCTTGCTGGGAATGTACTATATGCTGTTGACTGTTGGTGATGTTGCGCCCCAGGGCCGTGGGATACTTGGAACTGGGCTGTTCAATGCTTCTGGGAGTTACAGGGGTCGAGACCCAGCTTCCTTAACCCTGGGTTCAGTTGTAAGAGGAGTTCTTGGCTTGTTTAGGGAAAAGGGTGGTTTGAAAGGGGATTATTCATGACGCCATCCATGGTTTGTGGCTATAGGTAGCTACCACTGCTGCAGAACCTCTGGGGATAATGGACGGGCAGCTGAGATGTAGTGGCTCCCCACAGGCAGAGCAGGTCCCCAGGGCAGCGGGTGTAGTGACTAATAGTCTCTGGCAGGCAGGGATTACCTTAGACCTCGTTACCTTGTTCAGTGGCCTTCACAGGCTGTCACCGCAGGAATAGCACAGTCTCACACCGTTCTGCAATTCTGTTCCCGGGTTTACTCACAGTAAGCTCCAAGTACAGCAGGTCATTCATGTTACACACTCTTGGATAAGCTCTGGCCTGTGCAGTCTTTAGTAGAACGGGGATGGCAGGTATGATATCCTCGGTGGCGTGCCTGTCCTTTAGCCTCTCTCTGGTCCTGTCTATCTCTCAGCACTGTTGAAAGCGCCTATGCGCGCAGAGCCCTGATGCTGCAGCCACGGGTATGAGTGGGTGACTGATACCTTGTCCTTGGACCCCTGTCCGGCTGCTATCTCGGGGTATACGCCAGGTGTGTGAGCTACAGCTCCTATGAAGCTTGTAGCCTCCAGTTCAGCGGTTTGGTGATAGACTTCCGTGCCGCATTCAGGTCCGGTCCCTGTTTCTGACCACAACTCCTCCGTCTGGTGGTATCAGTTCCGGATTCGGGCGCATGGGCCAACTCAGCTCCGCCGGTACCCCTAGGGTTCTTAGGCTCTCTGGACTTGACTTCTCAAAGCTCTGCACACTTGCTGTTCTCTTGTTACGTCCATGCACTCCGAACTGAAACTACTCTCTGTCGTTGTTGTTGTTCTCCACCCACACTTCTCTATCCTTGTTGTTCCACTGGGCTCTCCTCCCGGGGTTTTGTGCCCAGGGTCCCCCAGGTCCTAAGTGTGTGTTGAAGACTCACCCTTACCATCCCCCACCTTTTGACTACTGGAGGGCCACACCCGTGACTTGGGTGCAGTACCTCTGTGGTGTCCTGACCGGTGGGGTGCCACAGTGACCCAATAAAGTCTTACTAGCGTATCATATCCTGACCCTGTGTTGTCTACAGTCCCTGACAAAAGTTATGTCACTTATCCATGTAATGTAAATAAAAGCTTATAACCTGACATTAAATTCATCCATTGTTTGTTTGTTTAAATTACTCTTTTGAAAGCTGAAACCCTCCCAAATGTGGTTTAGGTTAAGAAAATAAATTGGCATCAATGCTGAAATATTGATGATTTAATGAACACTGAATGGTCAGATTTTGACAAGACAAAAGTTTTGTCGCCTGGTCATATAATGCACCCAATCCTAGTTTACATCCTCACCTGTGCTTGGCAAATGATCGGTTAATTAGTGGGTGTGTATAAAAAGAACCCAGCACCCCAGACCTTCACTTGAACTGCAACTTGAGCTCTGACAATATGCCAAAAATCCACCCTGCGACCAAAGCCTTGATTATCAAGAGGCTGAAGACCAGATCTACTGCAGAGGTGGCTGGCACCTTTAATGTGTCTCAGCAACAAGTACAAAGAATTGAAAAAAGATTTGAAGAGACTGGAGATTGTTGTGAATTCATTAAGGAGGAATTCTGGTTGTGAGCTCCCTCCGGTGGTTGTTGTTGGCAATGCTCCTGGCTCTGTGTTAGAGAGTTCTGACTCACCGTGGCCGGCTGACTCCGGTTGATACAGGCGATGCTTCCTTCCTCCTTGTCACGGGTGGACCACGCCTGCCGGTAGTGGGGCTCGGTGTAGTGCAGATCAAAAGTGTTTGAAGACGTCTTGGTGGAACAGATTAAAGGGGTTTTAATTTATTCGTGACGCCACCTATGAGTAGATTCGGTAAGGGCTACCGACGCTGCGGAACCTCCGGGGGATGGACAGCAGCAAGATGTTATGCTCCCCACAGGCTGAGCGGTGATCCCCGGGGGTTGGAGCTGCTCAAGATGTTGTGCGGCAGCTGCGGTTACCTTGTTGTGCGGACAGACAGTTCATAAGGAAGCACGGACACAGAAAGTCTCTATAACGGTTCTTTACTGTAACCAGTAAGCAGTACATGGCATACAGTGGTTGAGTAGTAGACCGGGTGGACTCAGCAGTGATAGTGTTCCTCAGAGATCCGCAAGTGTTCCTCCATTCTACCTAACTTGGTTGCCAGCGTCGCCCAGGAATACCAGGTCGGGTACGGGGAGGCTGCTTCAATGCCCTATCCATGATGTACGTTCTGGATTCTTTGGGGAGCCTTGGATCCCTCAGTGGGTACACCGCTGGTTAGACGACTGGAAACTGGCTGGTGGTGGGGTGCTCCTGTGAAGCTGCTCCTCCACTCTTCTGGTTCGCGTGGCAGAGGTGAACTGCTGCCAGCTTCGGTACCAGTAAACCGGCTGTGAGTTGTGGGCACGGGAGTCTTTTGGGAACCCGTGTAGAAATGCCCAATCCCGGTGGTTAAGGCCTCAGGTGCTGACACCCGACCGGTGACGGCCCAGGGGCCCGCACGGGGTGCGGAGCCCCCGCTCCTCTCCAAGCTCTAGTCTTAGACCCTTCTTCTCCGAGTTCTAGACTATTCTCTTTCTGTCTAGATTATTGTGTTCTACTACACTACCCTAACACTCCACCCACCAGGATCTAGGATTGGCCCTCTGTTCTAGGTGTTGCATGTTGGGTTGGATCTCAAAGTTAACTATTTCATTGCTGAGTCAGAGGATATTGCGGCTGCATTTATGGCTGCAATACCCTCCTGTGACGCACTCGTTGCGGGGCGCCACACTTCCACAGCTGATCTTGATGGCAGGCAGTCAGGTTCAGATTGGAGTATATAGTGGTTTGAAGCTGATCAGTCCTTGCCAGCTGTGAATCTTCTTGAAGGTGTCCACACCTTTTCCCAGTTTCTCCTGGTCTGCTGAAATCCTTGCAAGCTAAGTGAATGGTTTTTGTTACTTGTGGTGCACAGGTTGTGTGCTTGTGGATCTGTGTTCAGTTTGTCTTGTTCTGAATTGTGGGTTTCAAATGTAGTCTGCATATTTGTTTACCTGCTCTCAGTTAGGAAGTTTTCTTCCTGGACAGAAATTGCTATTCACTGTTATCTGCTATTTCCAGTGTTGTTGGTATTGGTACTTGTTTATTCTTGTTTGATTCACAGAAGTTCTTCAGATATAGAGGGCGGCGAGTCTTAGTGGACTCAGGGTAATTTTTGACACTATCTGCTGTTGGAGATTTTTTGATAGTATTTTAATACTGACTGCAATAGTATTCTATCCTGTCTTTACTATCTAGCTAGTGTGGCCTCTTTTGCTGAAATCTATATTCTGCCTATGTGTGACTTTGCCTCTCCTGTTTCCCAGTTAATGTGTGTGGGGGGCTTGCTGCTCTTTTGGGGTTCTGCTCTGAGGCAAGATAGCTTTTCCTATTTTCATCTCTAGTGGTAGCTAGTTCTCTGGTCGTGTTGAGGTGTCTAGGGCATGGTTAGTTACATCTCATGGCTACTTCTAGTTGCGGTGTTTAGTCAGCTGTCGCGGTCAGTATAGTTACCAACAACGTCTGTGGAATCTTCATGTTATTCTAACGTCATCGGATCATAACAGGAGATGTGTTTGACAAGCCCAGGTCGGCAGACCCCGCAAGACAACTGTTCAGGAGGAACGTTTGTGGGTTAGAAAATCCAAAGCAAGCCCCTCTTCCACTGCAGCAGAGCTCCAATAGGCCTGGTCACCTCAAGTCCCTGTGTCAACTACGGTAGAACAGTTTGTAGGATTCTGTCTCGAAATGGCCTCCATGGTTGAATCAGTGCCCAGATGCCAGCACTAAACAAAAGGCAAATAAAAAAACGTGTGGCAGCCTGCTAAACAGATGGACTCTGGAAAAGTGGCAGAAGGTGGATTTCTCTGATGAATCTTCAGTAGAATTACATGACAGCTGCCGCAAATACTGCAGGAGACCTACTGGAGCCCGTATGGATTCAAATTTATTGGTGGAAAGATCATGGTCTGGAGTTACATTCAGTATGGGGGTGTGCGAAACATTTGCAAGGTCGAAGGCAATATCAATAGCCTAAAATATCAAGAAGTATTAGCTACCTCTTACATTCCAAATCATAAAAGGAGTCAAATTCTGCAGCAGGATGGTGCTCCATCTCATACATCCATCTCTACAACAAAGTTCCTCCAGGCAAAAAAGATCAAGGTGCTCAAGGACTGGCCAGCCCACTCACCAGACATGAACATCATTGAGCATGTTTGAGGTAAGATGAAAGAGGAAGCCTGGAAGACAAAACCAAAGAATCTAGATGAACTCTGGGAGGCATGTAAGGGTGCTTTCACACCACGATTTTTGCATTTCCGATGCTGTCCGAAAAAAATCGGACAGCATCGGACCGATTTTCGGATCCAATGCATCCCTATGGGGATCGGACCGAATCGGATGTGCACTAAATGCCATCCGATTTGGTCCGATCCGATTCTGCCCGATTTTGGCCGATTTTTTTCAGGAGAAAAAAATCGTTGCCTGCAACGATTTTTTCATCCGATTACAAAATCTGACAGACTCGGATCGGACCAAATCGGATGGCATTTAGTGCACATCCGATCTGACCCGATCCCTAACATGGGGCCCTATGGAGAAGGGTCCGAGGAAACATGTGATGTCTCCTCGGACCCCATTTTACTGTACTGAGCATGCTCAGTACAGTAAAACTGCTCCTGGGAGCACAAGGGTTAAAAAGAAAAAAAAAAAAGTTTATTCTCACCTGCCCCCCGCCGTCTTCCGCCATCTTCCTCTAGGTTCCCGGTGGCTCCCGCAGGCTGCCGCAGGCTCCGGTGTCAGCAGAGGTGTACCTCTGCTGTTCAGGACCTGCGGTGATGTCACAGTCATGTGACCGCGAGTTCACCATGGTGAACCCGCGGTCACGTGACTGTGACATCACCGCAGGTCCTGTGTACAGCAGAGGTACACCTCTGCTGACACCGGCAGCCTGCGGAAGCCACCGGGAACCACCGGGAACCAGAGGAAGACGGCGGGGGACAGCGGGGGCTCGGGGGCAGGTGAGAATAAACTTTTTTTTTTTCTTTTTTTGCAGCCCGGCGCCGATTTTATGCCGGAATCGGGTGCCTATTTGGCACCCGATTCCAGGCATCAGAAGGGAGCCGATGCTGTCCGATTTATATCGGACAGCATCGGCTCCCTAAAAATCGTGGTGTGAACGCACCCTAAGACTGCATTCTTTGCTATTCCTAATGACTTCATTAATAAATCGTATGAATCATTGTTGAACCGCATGGATGCAGTCCTTCATGCTCATGGAAGTCACACAAAATATTAAATATGAGCACTCTAATAGCACTACAACTTCATTCACCAATGTTATTAAACATATATTTGTATTTTAAGTAAATTTTTTGTTTGAATATCATATTACTTTCTGTGGGCCAAAATCTGACCATTCTGTGTTCATTAAATGATCAATATTTCAGCATTGATGGCAATTTATTTTCCACATTTCTAAACCACATTTCCACATTCCTAAACCACATTTCAGAGGGTTTCAGCTTTCAAAAGAGTAATTTATAAAACCAATGGATGAATATAACGTCAGATTATAAGCTTTTATTTACATAACATGGATAAGCGACATAACCTTTGTCAGGGACTGTAAGTAGTGCTCCGCCCATGGGTAAGGAGTGCGGGCGTTCAGTGGGATGAGGAGCGGCACCGTGTGGTATATCTAAAGACAATCTTGCATTTTAACAAGTGGGGTCTCTGCACCCAGACCCCCATTGATCAAAGTTTCTAACATGTCGCCGGTAGCTGTAGACTCCAGACACATATCCTTTTTGCTTCTCCTAGCCTACTGGCCTTCCATGCTACCTCATGGCCACTTTGATCACAGGGTATCCTGCTGCTCGCACCCCAGTGAACAGCAAATCAGGGGTGGAACATATCATTGGTGCAACCTGTGCTTCCACACAGGAACCCAAGAAGTAAGGGGGCCCATTTGCACATCCAAGACAGGTGGAATTGTGTATTTTGATGAACTGTAGGACTGTAAAAAGAGTCCCAGTAAACCATTCTTGCACAGGGGCCATTTTCTGTCTGTGTCTGCCAGTGCAGCAAGTGTCGACTTCCCCTGCAGCGTCACCACCGGTTAAATGTAACATTGCACAGTATCAGTGTTAGGCATGCACGAATTGGGATCTCTCAGTTTTAAAGGGACTCTGTCAGGTTATTTTTCGGTATAATACTACTGGTTCCCTTGACTAGTGCTCAGGCAGCCCTTTCAGAATATGTAAAAACTACTGTACCCTTTGTAGTTCCCTTGCTATAAGCATCTTCACACCCAGCAGGCAGATTTAAAAGTAATTGTCATGACTCCTGAGCAGTCTGAGAGTCAAAGTCTGTGTTATTTAAATATCCACACCTATCCAAGCTGGTATCTGTCACTCCCCTCAGTACTGGTTACACTAAATCTATCAGGTTTTTGCAGGCTGCTGGGTAACATCACTACAGTCTGTGGTATCTGTAAAAGATTTCTGTTTATATGAAGCTTGGTTTTCCTGCATACATGTAATGTGTGTATCGGCTGAGCAAATAATCAAATATTCATATAAACACAAAGAAATCTCTCAAAGCACACACTATGCACATGCCTCTGTTACATATAATGAAGATGTCAGAGCTGCATCTGCTAAGATCAGATCTGCTAAGAACACACACCTCCTCCCCCTCCTTTCTTCTCTGTCTGCAATGAGTCACACAGCATGCAGAGAAAGGCAGGGCAGTGTAGTGATACATGAATATTCATTCCCTGGGGAGTGGGCAGCAGAGAAGCAAGTGATCACTCATTGTGATTGACAGATGGAATTAATCTTTTATTTTGAAGTTTACACAGGATAGGAGAAAAGTATAAATAATAGAAATACATGAATAGAGACAGCTTAGACAAAGGAATTAGAAAATTATATCAGTTATATATGGATTTTTTAATTGACAGACGCCCTTAAATAAATAGGCATTTTGAAAAACGGATCCCCTGTTAACTGAAAATTCTCTCAGTATTTTCTAAATAAAACACCCTATTAACTAACACCCCATGATTGGTTATTAAATTCAATATAAAACACTATTATTGAATTGTGTAACACCTCATTTCACCTCTGGGGGCGCTGTAGGAAAATTGAACACTGCTGAGGTCTCAACATAGCTACCAGAGAGCCCTGCTGACCACTGTTGCCCTCTACTTTAACATACTTTGCTATCAAGAGTCGTATTTGATTTGCCACCCAACTTTTCAGGATTCAGATAAAACTAAAAAACATATCAATGAAATAAAAGTAGATAAAAAAGCAATTTCAGTACTTTATTTCCAGAAGGAAAAAGTAACATTTAATGGGGTCAGCTCAGTTTAAAGAAAAATAATGATAGTAATAGAAAGTGTGACTAAGTGCTGATTCAATGGTTCCACAATCTGTAGTCAGAAACCTTTACATAATTAGGATTGGGGAGATCAGGCAGGAGGCCGAGCAGGTAGGAAATACTCCCTGCATGCTCCATAGAGTAGCGAGGGGGCCAGGGGGGGCAGATAATGTTGTAGAATATTTATTAATTTGACCATCAAGTAAACAAAAATGATTATTCTGATTTCAAGGACAAATTTGTTCCAGCCTGTCAGACACATTAAGTCTCCGGAACTCGGGAACAAGCTACAGGCTGATTTCACAAACTGTTGGTCTTTTCGCTTTAGCACTAGGGAGCGGCGCAAAACTGATTTCCACTGATTGGTTATTCAGAAACGAGTGATTTATCACCAGGAAACAAAATGTGTTTATTATAGAGTGTCATGGTACAGAAATAGCCGCCTACAGTGGCGTAACTAGAGTCCAAAGAGCTCCGATGCAAAATTTGGACCTGCACCCCCCACCTCCCCGTGCACCTACATTGGTCAGATGTATGAGCCCCATGTAACGTTCTAAATCCTATAAAGACTCACGAATTGACCCCTTTGCCGTTCATTATGTATTAATGTTCCTCATCCTGCTATATATGGTCCTCCTGCTGGAATATCCCCTTATCCTGGTTTGTATGATCCTCCATTATAGTATAACGCAGCCTCATAACCCTCCGTATAGTATAATGCAGCCTCATATCCTTCCACATAGAATAATGCAGCCTCACAGCTCTCCACATAGTATAATGCAGCCTCAAAGCCCTCCATATAGTATAATGTAGCCTCACAGCCCTCCATATAGTATAGTGCAGTATCACAGCCCTTCTTATAGTTTAATGCAGCGTCACAGCCCTCCATATAGTATAGTGCAGCAACACAGCCCTTCATATAGTATAACACAATAATGCAGCCCCATAGGCTTCCCTATCGCATAATGCAGCCTCATAGCTCTCTATATAGCATACATCCTCCCTGCACAGACACACTGACCCCTGTACAACCTGCCCCACTCACAGACACACTGCCCCCTGTATAACTTGCCCCACTCACACAGACACACTGCCCCCTGTATAACTAGCTCCACTCACACAGACACACTGCCCCCTGTACAACTGCCCCACTCACACAGACACTCTGCCCCGTGTAAAACATGCCCCACTAACACAGACACCTGCCCCTGTAAAACATGCCCCACTCACACAGACACACTGCCCCTTGTATAACCAGCCCCACTTACACACATACACACTGCCCCTGTATAACATGCCCCATTCATGCAGACACACTGCCCCTTGTACAACCTGCCCCATCACACAGACACACTGCCCCCTGTATAACTTGCCCCACTCACACAGACACACTGCCACCTGTATAACCTGCCCCACTCACACAGACACACTACCCCCTGTATAACTTGCCCCACTCACACAGACACACTGCCCCTTGTATAACTTGCCCCACTCACACAGACACACTGCCCCCTGTATAAACCCACACCCCCCTCACACACACTGCCCACTGTACAGCCCCCTCACACACACATTACTCACTGTACAGCCCCCCAACACACACAGACACACAAACACACACTCCCTCCTCCTCTCCAGAAGCTTTAGCTCTTAGGCTCCTGAATGGAGCTCACACCACTCCTGCCGGCAGCTGCGTTCTTATTGTCATGGCGTCACATGACCTCATCACAGTGCAGCATACAGCGGCCGCGGGAGTTTTAAAGTTGCAGCGCCTGCCTGTCCTCCAGTGCGGCCGTGACCACCCGCCTGGGGACCGGCCAGGCAGACCACCGCGCAGTGACATGGAGGTGCATCCTCGGGGACAAACATCCATGTAAAGCAGGGGTCGGCGGGCGCCGGGCCCCTGTACCGCCGGGCCCGGTCGCACTTGCAACCCCTGCGACCAAGGTTGTTACACCCCTGGCCATCTACCTGGTATATCCTGGGCATCTCCTTTGTATAATTATATATGTAGAGCAGGTATAGCCTGGGCATCTCCTTTGTATAATTATATATGTATAGCAGGTATAGCCTGGGCATCTCCTGTATATAATTATATATGTACAGCTGGTATAACCTGGACATCTCCTGTATATAATTATATATGTACAGCTGGTATAACCTGGACATCTCCTGTATATATGTACAGCTGGTATAACCTGGACATCTCCTGTATATAATTACGGTATATATGTACAGCTGGTATAACCTGGACATCTCCGGTATATAATTATATATTTACAGCCGGTATAACCTGGACGCCTCCTGTATATAATTATATATGTACAGCTGGTATAACCTGGGCATCTCCTGTATATAATTATATATGTACAGCTGGTATAACATGGACATCTCCTGTATATAATTATATATGTACAGCTAGTATAACCTGGACATCTCCTGTATATAATTATATATGTACAGCTGGTATAACCTGGACATCTCCAGTACATAATTATATATGTACAGCTGGTATAAGCTGGACATCTCCTGTATATAATTATATATGTACAGCTGGCAACCCCTGCGACCAAGGTTGTTACACCCCTGGCCATCTACCTGGTATAACCTGGGCATCTCCTTTGTATAATTATATATGTAGAGCAGGTATAGCCTGGGCATCTCCTTTGTATAATTATATATGTAGAGCAGGTATAGCCTGGGTATCTCCTGTATATAATTATATATGTACAGCTGGTATAACCTGGACATCTCCTGTATATAATTAATATATGTACAGCTGGTATAACCTGGACATCTCCTGTATATAATTATATATGTACAGCTGGTATAACCTGGGCATCTCCTGTATATAATTATATATGTACAGCTGGTATAACCTGGACATCTCCTGTATATAATTACGGTATATATGTACAGCTGGTATAACCTGGACATCTCCGGTATATAATTATATATGTACAGCCGGTATAACCTGGACGCCTCCTGTATATAATTATATATGTACAGCTGGTATAACCTGGGCATCTCCTGTATATAATTATATATGTACAGCTGGTATAACATGGACATCTCCTGTATATAATTATATATGAACAGCTAGTATAACCTGGACATCTCTGTAGATAATTATATATGTACAGCTGGTATAACCTGGACATCTCCAGTACATAATTATATATGTACAGCTGGTATAAGCTGGACATCTCCTGTATATAATTATATATGTACAGCTGGTATAACCTGGGCATCTCTGTATACAATTATATCTGTACAGCTGGTATAACCTGGACATCTCCTGTATACAATTATATATGTACAGCTGGTATAACCTGGGCATCTCTGTATATAATTATATCTGTACAGCTGGTATAACCTGGACATCTCCTGTATACAATTATATATGTACAGCCGGTATAACCTGGACATCTCCTGTGTATAATTATAAATGTACAGCTGGTATAATCTGGGCATCTCCTGTATATAATTATATATGTACAGCTGGTATAACCTGGACATCTCCTGTATATAATTATATATGTACAGCCGGTATAACCTGGACATCTCCAGTATATAATTATATATGTACAGCTGGTATAACCTGGACATCTCCTGTATATAATTATATATGTACAGCTGGTATAACCTGGACATCTCCTGTATATAATTATATATGTACAGCCGGTATAACCTGGACATCTCCTGTATATACCGGTAATTATATATGTACAGCTGGTATAACCTGGGCATCTCCTGTATATAATTATATATGTACAGCTGGTATAACCTGGCATCTCCTTTATATACAATAATTACCATGTACAGCTGGTATAACCTGGACATCTCCTGTATATAATTATACACGGTATGTACAGCTGGTTATAACCTGGGTATAATTCTCTCTTTGTCTTGACTGTAGATCAGATAACAGGCTCACAATGTGCCCGTGCTGCAGGATGTGGAGGAACTTGGCATATTTTGAGTAGGCATATATTTTTTTTCTGCCAAAGTAAATTATGCTGCTGAAATTAAAGTAGTGTTTATGATAATGAATGCAAAGAGGAGCGAGGTTACCGCACAATCCTCGCTTCCTGCTGTTATTTCTTTACAAGGAACATTTGCATTTTTTTTTCTTTCACTAAGAAAAAAAAATAACCCTTATGGGGGCATCATCTCCCCTGTAGCGCGGTTATACAGGTTCACTACCAGGCACTCCCACTACCAAATGTGCAGTGGACCCTTTGGGAGGAAATTCTCTGAAATTATCTCCTCTAAATGGAAAAAAAATACTCTTTCTCCACTTATGAGCCACTTCTATTCTTGCCCTTGGGGTTCGTTGAAATCAATATTCACTCTTCAAAGCAAGTATATTCTGTCACGTGTTGACTGCTCTGCAGGACATTAGGCCCCTTTACACACGGCTACATTTGTAGCTTGTCACCAGGTAACTTACTGGTTGCAGTGAAATCATGGATACATGATTCCATTTGTACACAGCAACAAGATAGAACCATGTATCCATGATTTCACTGCAACCAGTAAGTTACCTGGTGACAAGCTACAAATGTAGCCGTGTGTAAAGGGGCCTAAGTGCTGCTGCTGTGAGTTTAAAGTGAGTTTTTTTCTTCAGTCTGCTGTGT
The DNA here is from genome assembly GCA_033576535.1 of Allobates femoralis. Taxonomy (NCBI): domain Eukaryota; kingdom Metazoa; phylum Chordata; class Amphibia; order Anura; family Aromobatidae; genus Allobates; species Allobates femoralis. The sequence continues at coordinate 118,218,965 of JARQOC010000010.1, forward strand.
GCAGCTCTGCAGGTGGAGCGGTGACGGTGAGTCATAGCATTTGGGTAGAGGTGGAGGGGTGTGTCTTAGTATTCAGATCTCCACTCCCCCAGCCTTGAAATAGTTCCACTTCCCTCCACTAGGTGTCACAGAAATAGTTCATTTCAGACTCTGCTTGGACCCGGTGCAGTAAGGACTTGCTATGCTGTAGTTGCTTCTGCTGCTGCTCGCTTTCATAGGAGCTGCTGGGTTTTCCTGGTCCATAGGTGGAGGTAGGGGTGTGGTGCCCCTGAGGGTTCAGTCGCCACAGAGGTACTGCAACTTAGCCAGAGGTAAGGAGGGGACACTATCCGGTACCCACACACCCACATGCACCGCTAGGCACTCCAGGTCAGAAAGGTGGGGGGACTGATTAAACCCCCATCCCTGTCTGGAGCTGGGTCTAAGAGAGGGTGATGGGTCGAACTGTAGGAAGAGGAGCGACTTAGATCGAGTGAAAGGAAGAGCAAGGGAGTTTAGAGAGGAACACCAGGAAGTGGGAAGGAGTCGAAGAGGGAGAGAGTGTGAAGCCAGAGTTAGAGAGTGAAGGAGCAGGAGTGTTAAGCTCCGGTGAGGGAGTGGAGAAGGACAGAGACCAGGGGACTGGAGCTTGAGGAGCTCGTCCCAGATAAGGAGCCAGGTAGCAGCTCCAGAGCAGGAAATGGTCCCAGAGGCATGGGAAAAAAGCAATCCACCCGTGAGGCTCACGTCCATTGCCGGTCACAGGCAAGTGGAAGGACCAGGGCCGCAGAGGGTCACCGGGCCCAGACTAGTGGAGGAGACTTGAGGCCTCAGTTAGCCAACTGGAGGCTGCTCCACCTCCATGAGCAGCAGCCAAAGCCACGTTAGTCACTGCAAAGGGGGCTGTATAGAGCCAAAGGGGACTGAGAAAGAACGTCGCCCTGAGAGGGCCCGTGGCCACTGGCACAGGACACTGAGCGTGAGGTGCAGGGCCGGAGGGAGAGAGCCAGCACAAGTGAGACGACCTGGAAAAGGTACACAGAACAGGGTGCCGGCTACGTGTTTTCCAATCTACCTGGGAGTGATCAAACCCCTTGTTCGTAGGACACAGCATCCGGCTGGATGTGGCTGTTAAAGAACTGTGAATAAACGAGTAAAACTGCACCAGCTCTGCTCTCAAATTATTCTGGCATTTTCCACCCTGCACTATGGCTCAATTACCATCTACACATAGACTTTTACGCCTGTCACAGAGTACCGCTCCACCTATGGGGAGCAAAAACACCCGGCTGCAAAAACACCCGGCTGCTCCGGAGGTTTGGATTGCAGCATTGGCCATCCCTGGCTGAGCACCCTAGGTGTCGTCACGACATTTATCCCCAAAACCATAACCCCCGAACTGCTATTTATTGACACCACCAGGGTCACGGAGCCAGGTCTCAACCCCCGTGACTCCCCAATAGAACTGTAGCCCGGTCTATGTATCATACGCCCTGGCGGGTGTGTCAGGGCTTTAGCCTAAGGTTGATCAGAGCAAGGCAAGGGTGGCGGCCTGGATGTCCTCACCTTCAGAGGTAATTCCAGGATCTGGGTGAGCCACTGACCCCAGTCTAAGGGTCAGACTAGCTTCCCAGTTCACCTTGCCCGTCTTACCATCTTGCCTCCTCATTCCCTATCTGCTATACCACCCCGTGACATATTCCATCCTTGCAAGAGACGAAAAACTCCTGACTCACTGTGAAAACTAATTACAGCTGCCTATTGAAGTCAATGAACTTCAGAGTGGGAAGGGAGCACATTGAAAAAAGAGTGGATGCAAGACAGATGCTCCTGCTGCTTTCTAGTAAGTGTTTTATCTCACCCAGAGCTGGATTCACATCTACACTGTTCAGTTCTGCTGCTGTTTATGCTCCATACAGACAGTGAAACAGAAACCCTTCATGTTGGTGTGTGCTGTGTATGGCAGACACCTTGCATGAATGTATCCCACCCTAGAGAAACCATTGACTAGTCTGGGACCTGAAGGTTACAATGCCATATCGATCTCAGGCCTATAACTTGTATTTAAATTTATATACTTTCTTTTGTTGCTGTAGTGATTAAGGACTGGTTGTACTTTGTAGCCTCAATCTCAGGTGTAGTTTTTAATCACCCCCCTCCACTATAAGGAGCCATTGTCTTATCAGCTGACACTGATGTTACAATCTCATTCTATATGCTGTCCACTTTGAAGGAGCTTGTATCTGGTAGCGACATTGGTTTTGTGACAATTGCAGTTGCAGTACTTTACTGCAATTGAGGTGTTTGGTGTTTTATCCTTTTATGTCTATTTTTTTTCGGGCTGTCTCCCTTTCCTTGTGTTGTACTATTGTAGAGGTGAGACTAGTGTTCTCACCAGCCTACACACTAACAAGGGTGAATCCAGGGCAAGCAAGAGCCTAGGCACGTGACAGCAAAGGGGGAAGGACCAATATAGGGCCATTAGGGAGCGCAGGTTCAGCCTCAGGTGAGTGTCAGAAGGTTACTTCTCTCACTATCACCAGGGCCTTCCTCGTTGTATCACCCTTGTGTCCGTACGTTCCAGTGTGACACACCCACTAGCTGTGAGACAACTGGAAATTAGAGATAAGGGCCACAGAGTGAACTAGTGAACAGTGCTGGACAAGTCACATAATGGCCAGAAATAGTGTTCACACATGGCGGCTTATTCTTGATTTAAACAACATGTGCACTTTAGCTATGAGGTCTGCCCCTCCCCTGGTGCATTTCTCATTCTTTCTACTTAAAGTAAAAAAAAAATCTCTTCTCTCCAGGGTCAGAGGCTGAAATTTCCATCTTTCCACCAGAGCTTTTTGCATTTACAATAGCAGCCAAATGCTGATGTCAGATCCCAAATCCTGTGCCCTAAGTGGTCAGCGTAATTGTCTCTGCAAGGATTCCTACGTGCCAGGTTATCTGCCCGCAGAGGGAAACTGATGAATCGTCTGGTAATGACCTCAGCCTGGTACATACTGCATCCTGGCATGTCTGGAGCCTTATAGAACGGGCAACTCATTACAACGCAGATTTGCCCGTCGTCTCCTGATTGCATTGCCCGGGCTGTGGCGGCATAGACAACATGGGCATGGTGGATTGTACTGTCTGTGCAGATTACTCACCTTCACACTATATAGTCATTGCATTAATGGAACGGTTCAGTAGACAATGATCCTTATGGTCTATATAAAGTTTTTATTGCTTAAATAAAGTTTTAAATAATCTCCTCCCTCACTGCTGCAACGTTTAAGGACTCTTTCCTTTCTGGTTGTTCTTTGTAGCCTTAATCTCAGGTGCGGTTTTTAGTGACCACTCCCCTCCACTATAAAGAGTCAGTGTCTTATCAGCTGACAATTGTGATAGTATCTTCTTCTATATGCTGACCACTTTGAGGGAGTTTGTATCATAGACAACACGGGCATGGTGAATGGTAGTTGTCCATTTAGATTACTTACCCTTGCACTAATTAATCATTGTATTAATAGAACAGTGCTATGGACATTGATGACCTATTGTTGATATAAAGTTTTTATTGTCTAAATAAAGTTTTAAATAATCTCCTCCTCCCTCCATGTGCAGTGATGCAGGGTTTAAGGACTCTTTCCTTTCTAGCTGTTCTTTGTAGCCTTAATCTCAGGTGCGGTTTTTAGTGACCACTCCCCTCCACTATAAAGAGTCAGTGTCTTATCAGCTGACAATTGTGATAGTATCTTCTTCTATATGCTGACCACTTTGAGGGAGTTTGTATCATAGACAACACGGGCATGGTGAATGGTAGTTGTCCATTTAGATTACTTACCCTTGCACTAATTAATCATTGTATTAATAGAACAGTGCTATGGACATTGATGACCTATTGTTGATATAAAGTTTTTATTGTCTAAATAAAGTTTTAAATAATCTCCTCCTCCCTCCATGTGCAGTGATGCAGGGTTTAAGGACTCTTTCCTTTCTAGCTGTTCTTTGTAGCCTTAATCTCAGGTGCGGTTTTTAGTGACCACTCCCCTCCACTATAAAGAGTCAGTGTCTTATCAGCTGACAATTGTGATAGTATCTTCTTCTATATGCTGACCACTTTGAGGGAGTTTGTATCATAGACAACACGGGCATGGTGAATGGTAGTTGTCCATTTAGATTACTTACCCTTGCACTAATTAATCATTGTATTAATAGAACAGTGCTATGGACATTGATGACCTATTGTTGATATAAAGTTTTTATTGTCTAAATAAAGTTTTAAATAATCTCCTCCTCCCTCCATGTGCAGTGATGCAGGGTTTAAGGACTCTTTCCTTTCTAGCTGTTCTTTGTAGCCTTAATCTCAGGTGCAGATTTTTAGTGACCACTCCCCTCCACTAGAAAGAGTCAGTGTTTTATCATCTGACAACAGTGATAGAATATTATTCTATATGCTGACCACTTTGAAGGAGCTTGTATCATAGACAACATGGGCATGGTGGATGGTAGTGTCCATGCAGATTACCTACCCTCACACTATATAGTCATTGTAGTAATAGAACGGTTCCGTGGACAATGACCTATTGTTTATATAAAATTTTATTGTCTAAATAAAGTTTTAAATAATCTCCTCCTCCCTCCCCGTGCCGTGCTGCAGGGTTTAAGGACTCTTTCCTTTTTGTTTGTTCTTTGTAGCCTTAGGGTATGTGCACATCAGTCGTTTTGTGGGCTGTTTTTTAGCGTTTTCCGTCGGCGGTTTCCGCTGAGTTTTATGTTAATTTATGTTAATCCTAGCCACCGGTTGGATTAACATGCTAGTCAATGGCTTTTAGAAAACGCTGTGTACATAAGGGTGCTTTCACATCTGCGTTTTTCGTAATTCGCGGCAGATGCGGTGAAAAAACCTGCAAGCTGCGGTTTTTTTCGCGGCCGCACCTGCCGCAAGTGCAAAACCGCACTTGCCGCATCTGCCGCAAGTCCCCCTATACATTGCATAGAAAAAACCGCAACCGCGCCGCAAGTGGAACGGTTATGCGGTAAACGCGGCAGATGCGGTTTTTTCACCGCATCTGCCGCGAATTACGAAAAACGCAGATGTGAAAGCACCCTTAGAACGGTTTTGTTTCTTCTCCTTTCCACTTTTTCCACCGGTTTTCAAAGATAGAGCAAGTGACTTCTTTTGAGCGTTTTTCCAGCGGATCTAGCTTACAAGTGCACCAAAAACCAGTCTGGAAATCGCTAAGAAAAACGCCGGGGAAATCGCCAAGAACACGCTGTACAAAAGCTAATAAACCGATCGCAAATCGTTAGCAAAACGCTAACAAAACGAGGGACACTGCCGAGTTCAGAAAACTCAGTTCTACCATTCTCCACCGGTTCCCGGCCAGTCTGCAAAGATGCAAAAACGACTGATGTGCACATACCCTTAAGGGGATGTCACACGCGTCGATATCGCTGTCAATGTCGCTCATACGTCACGGATTTTCAGTCGCTCAAGCGACGTAAAAGTGACGCAGGAGCGACATTGAAGCGTGTGACCAAGCGATGCAACCAGCGATATGTCGCTGATCGCCGATCGCAGGTTTCACTGCCAGATGTAAAACCTGTCGCTCATCGCTCAGTAGACCTTGTGCATCGCTGCGTGTGACACTAAACTCAGTGACGTATTTTCTATTTTGACAACGTACAAGCGACTAAATAAAATCGCTCGCAAGATGGCGACATCACCGCATCGCTGGGTCATATTGGCGCGTGTGACATCTTACCTGCGATAATTCCACATCGCTCAGGCGATTAATAATTTGTGACGCTTGAGCGATATCGCGGGCGACATTGACACGTGTGACAGGCCCTTTAATCTCAGGGGTAGTTTTTAGTGACCACTCCCCTCCACTATAAAGAGTCAGTGTTTTATCAGCTGACAACAGTGATAGAATCTCATTCTATATGCTGACCACTTTGAAGGAGCGTGTATCATAGACAACATGGGCATGGTGTAGACAATGACCTATTGTTTATATAAAGTTTTTATAGTCTAAATAAAGTTTTAAATAATCTCGTCCTCTCTGTGCAAGGACAGCTGCACGGGTCACAGAGCATGCCCACAACACACTAATATAGAAGATATCTGTCGTCACTCACAGCTAACCACATCTCCAGTCAACAGCAATTTTTGCCCCCAAAATAATCTAAAATCATAAAATAGTTACAAAAAATCTCCAGTAAAAAAAAACAAAAAAAATAAAACAGATTAGAAAAAAGAATTACTCTCTGGTTTAATTTACAAAAGAATAATATACTGTAGTAGGTGATATTATGTGTTTATAAACGAGGAGCTGCTGGTGCCCTGTATATATCATATGCTGTAGTGCATAGAAAAAGTCTACACGCCCCTGTTTAAATTGCCAGGTTTTTATCATGTGGAAAAAAATCCTCCCAAGGAGAATCATTTAAAAATGTTTTTGACATTTAATGTCACCCATATTCTGTACAATTTAATTAGGAAATAAACTGAGGGAGAAATTCCTCTTTTGGCTGTTCTTTGTAGCCTTAATCTCAGGTGCAGTTTTTAAGTGACCACTCCCCAACACTATAAAGAGCCTGTGTCTTATAAATAACAAAAGCATAATGAAGTTGCATAAGTGTGAACACCCTCTCATAATTGGGGGCGTGGCTGATTTCAGAATCAGCCAATCACATGAATCCTCATGTCACTTGGGCAGCGCCCAGCCTTCGTCATATCAAGGGATTCTGATTAACCCCATAGAAAGTTTTGCTGTTCTAGGATTTTCCTTATATTTTCTCAGTTGCATTTAACAGTGAAAACTATGGTCTGTAAACATCTGACAACACAGCAAAAGGATCCCATTGTTAAAAGTGAGTACTGTATGTGACAAGAATCTCTGGCATTCTTCATATATCTGCCCAATGGGGTAGGGCAGCAAGATGAAAGCCTTTTTTACAAAGGAAAACATCCAATAATGGCTACACACAGGTGCCCCTGCAATTTGACAGATTTGAAGTTATTGCAAGGGAGAGGGGCAAAGATCGCCAATTCTGGATGTGCCATGCTAATAGACTCCCACCGAAAAACACATTGCTGTCATAACTTCAATTCCTACATCAACAAAGGGTGTGCAGATTTATGCAACTACATTAATTTATGTCTTTATTTTTCTTTTTCAACCTGAAAAGATTTAAATTTGTTTTTCAATAGTTTTGTATAGATTAAGAGTGGAAAAAGACAGTTTATCAGGAGTGTGTAGACTTTTTATATCCACTGTATACAGAAATAACTGGTATCCTATGTTTACAATATGGGCAGTGTTATCTAGGAGTAACTGGTATGCTGTGTGCTGCCATATGGACACAATTTATGTGCCCTGTTGTGGTAATGCGTAGTAATCAGTTGCAGGGGGAATGTAGCACCCCTGAGGTTTGGCTACCACAGGTGGTATTTCCCCTACATCATTGTAATGCCATGTGTGAAGGGAACTAGAGCTCCCTATGCTAGAAACCCAATACATGCCCACACTGCCTGGTCCCTAACCAAGAGGTTGAGCATTAGGACCTATCATTTTCTGGTTCAGCTCAGTCTCTGGTTGGGGTGAGGGATTAGTTGCAGTTAGGGAGGGAGAGTGGAGGAGGAAGGGTCTGGGGAAGGTAGTTGGCACTAATTATCCCAGAGACCACGCTGCTAGCAGCGAACCAGTCCCATGGCTTTCTCAGGATTGCCAAGCCTGAGGGCAGAAGCTGGTGACTAGTAAATTCCATGTTCCCTAGTCACTTAAGTGGAACTTCCAGGACACAGTGATACAGAAGGCCAGAGAGCTGTTAAAAGACACAGCTGCTCATAGGGCCGCATTACCTCCCTGGCTGGAGGTACCCACATGGAGCCAAAGTTAGTACAGGACAGCTCAAATGCACCTTGACACCTATTAAAATCACTGAAGTCAGCAGGAAGGCTATTTCTTTCACCAAGTCAGAGCGGACTACAATTCCCATCAGACTGGCCGGACTGTATACCTGGTGGAAGTGTACTATTCTGGACTTGCTGCAACATCTTTAGTAAAAGATTCAGCAAAAATACTGTTTCCTACTATTTATCGCTCTGCTGTTCTGCACCTATTCAGCAGCCTTAACACTACACTGCATACACCATGCGTAACTCAGGCTCAGGCCCTGATGCAAAAGCTCAACGGCCCAATTATGCAAATCTTTAATAATATTAGCTTTTCTATAGCCATGGACTTTTGGGGCCCCTAGGCTGCAGGCCCGGTGCGATCGCAACCCCTGCATCTATTGTAGTTACGCCCTGCATACCACCTATCTCCAGTGCCGGCACTATAGGCTGAAGTCTTAACTGGCATCACAAATGTATTATTTTTCTTTTGTTTATTTTTCTCCAGTTTTATTTCCCCCCTTTTCGATGTGAGCCAGGGCCACAGCACTGGGCGTAACTACTGTGATCCTAACCATTTGCCCAGCTGATGGGTACCCCAGCCCTTTGTGCTCCAAAGGAACCTGACAGCAAGTGTTGAAATTCTCTACAGTGCCCCCACAGGACAATTGAAGCATTACACAGTTTTACTGGGATCAATGGGATGTCTATGCTATTAATATCAGAATAGTAATTGTTATTGACTTTGTGGATTTTTTTCTGATATTTTTTCTGATGTATACTATGCAGTATTTTGATAGGACGGTTCCTAGTTTGTAGCTTATTCCTTCCACAAGAAGTGACCTGAATTTTCCTTTTTTTCCATTGGAAATTTTTAAAAACCTCTTCAAAGTTGAATTCTCATAGAAATTAATAGAATAAAGTTTTTGAAGCAAAAAACATCAAAACACCCCACAAAGATCAGCTAAAACATGTAGAAACTTCTTCATGCTCATCTCAGTGTTAATCCACTTTACTGGTCATTTGTTTTAGTAACTATGTGTATGGGATCAACCCTCCTAGGCCGACTATAGGAGCATGTAGGACATAGGAATGTGAACAAAATGATACCTGTCATCGATATCTTATTTCAGAGAGATCCATTTTTTTATTCAATATGTACCGTAAATGAGTTGTTAAGATCTATGGGTGGGACATAGATCTTCCTGAGTCTCCGCCTCCAGGGCTTATTATAAATGAAAGGAGGCGTTACCAGTGTGAGACATATACAGTGGGTACACAAAAGTATTCAGACCCTTTACATTTTTCTCTCTTTGTTTCATTGCAGCCATTTGGTAAATTAAAAAAAGTTCATTTTTTCTCATTAATGTACACTCTGCGCCCCATCTTCACTGAAAAAAAAACAGACATGTAGAAATTTTTGCAAATTTATTAAAAAAGAAAAACTGAAATCTTCCATGGTCATAAGTATTCAGCCCCTTTTCTCAGTGTTGATGATAAGTATTCAGCCCCTTTGCTCATTATTGAGTATTTGCACCTTTTGAGCTTGTACAGCCATGACTCTTCTTGGGAATGATGCAGTTTTTCCCCTGGATTTGGGGATTTTCGGCCATTCTTCCTTACAGATCCTCTCCAGTTCCGTCAGGTTGGATGGTGAATGTTGGTGGAGCCATTTCAGGTCTCTCCAGAGATGCTCAATTGGGTTTAGGTCAGGGCTCAGGCTGGGCCGGTCAGGAATGGTCACAGTGTTGTAGTGAAGCCTCTCCTTTGTTATTTTCGCTGTGTGCTTAGGGTCATTGTCTTGTTGGAAGGTGAACCTTCAGCCAAGTCTGAGGTCCAGAGCTCTGGAAGAGGTTTTCATCCAGGATATCTCTGTACTTGGCCGCATTCATGTTTCCTTCAATTGCAACCAGTCGTCCTGTCCCTGCAGTTGAAAAACACCCACATAGCATGATGCTGCTACCACCATGTTTCACTGTTGGGATTGTATTGGGCAGGTGATGAGCAGTGCCTGGTTTTCTCCACACATACACTTAGAATTATCACCAAAAAGTTCTATATACATCTCATCAGACCAGAGAATCTTATTTCTCATAGTCTGGGAGCCCTTCATGTGTTTTCTTGCAAACCCTATCCGGGTTTTCATATGTCCTGCACTGAGGAGAGGCTTCCGTCGAGCCACTGCCATAAAGGCCCGACTGGTGGAGGGCTGCAGTGATAGTTGACTTTGTGGAACTTTCTCCCATCTCCCTAGTGCATCTGGTTCTCAGCCACAGTGATCTCGGGGTTTTCTTTACCTCTTTAACCAAGACTCTTTTCCCACGATTGCTCAGTTTGGCTGGACGGCCAGATCTAGGAAGACTTCTGGTGGTCCAAAACGTCTTCCATTTAAGGATTATGGAGGCCACTTGAGTATTGAACAAATTCTTTTGTAAACCTTGGCCAGATCTGTGCCTTGCCACAATTCTGTCTCTGAGCTCCTTGGGCAGTTCCTTTGACCTCATGATTCTCATTTGGTCTGACATGCACTGTGAACTGCGAGGTCTTATATAGACAGGTTTATGCCTTTCCAAATCAAGTCCTATCAGTTTAATTAAACACAGCTGGACTCCAATGAAGGAGTAGAACCATCTCAAGGAGGATCACAAGGAAAGGGACAGCATGTGACTTAAATATGAGTGTCTGAGCAAAGGGGCTGAATACTTATGACCATGTGATATTTCAGTTTTTCTTTTTTAATAAGTTTGAAAAAATGTCCACATTTCTGTTTTTTTCAGTGAAGATGGGGAGCAGAGTGTACATTAATGAGGAAAACAATGAACTTTTTTTGAATTTATTAAATGGCTGCAATGAAACAAAGAGTGAAAAATTTCAAGGCGCCTGAATACTTTTCATACCCACGTATATGAGGAGAGCCCATGTCAGTCATTACATGTCTCACACTGGTAACACCCCTTTTATTTAAAAAAAAAAAAAAAAGGCGGAGACTCAGGGAGATCGATTTCCTGCCCATAGATCTTAGCTTATTCAGAAGAATGTGGATTTCTCTAGAATAAGACATCAGATCAAAGATATCAAGGCATCATTTTATTTAGTTTCCTATTACCTACATACTTATATAGATGGCCTAGGAGGGTTCATCTTACTGGCAGATCCCCTTTAAGTCTTTTAAGCATTTTCTTTTGGTTTTGAAAAGCGACTAGTGGTGAAAAAAGAACATAGATGTCACTACCACTTTCCAAACTAGAAACTGTCAATGAAAAGGTTGCATAAATCATTTTAAAAAAAAATTTTTTCGGGAAATGAAAAATGTCTCCAAACATTCAGAAAAAAACGGCTTCTGCTTGAAAAAGTAGTGGGTTTTAACTGCTCATAAAACTCTGTGTGAACATGACCCAAAACCAGATTCAGTGTGTCACAGTCTTGACCATAGGTCTACTGACCCAAACTCAATATCCTCACACATTCCTATATGATACCCTTGCTGGATCCATGCATCATGCAGCGTGACACAGTTGGTGTGAATTCAGACGTATACAATAATCCACTTCCAACATTTAGTCCTTGCACAGAGCCACATTCTGCAGGGACGCCATCCGCCATTTCTGCCCAGCACCTTCTATCTGCGGGGGCCGCTTAGTATCTGCAGCCTTTTGTGAGTTTCTGATAATGTCTGTGATTAGATTTCGCTTTGCTCATCTCTGATTACCATCCCCTGTGCAGCTGCCCGGTATAGAAAACCCGAGTGGTTTGTGCTGAGGCCACCAAACATGCTAATTTCCATCATCTATACATTCAACATCTAACCCTGATTGCATAAAGCCGAACACAATGAGAGCGCTGAAAGCTGCAGACTGAGGCCAATCAACGGATCAAAATATCCCTGATTAGATATTATAAGTGGAGCGCATGCCTCTTCCAGATAGAAAGCATTCACGATGGCCATATCTTGTGGGGCGAATTCATTGCCCCAGCTTGCTGTTCTGACCCTAAGCAACCCCATTACGTAAAAGAAAACCTAAGTGACCTTTCTGACATTGATTTACAATCCGATTGCTAAATCCATAACGGGCACTGACATCTAAAACCCACAGCTCAAGAGTTAAAATATTGATTAGGACTTTTGGTAGGAGCTGTTTGCTAACAGAGAACAATTGGTTGAATTAATAATTAATAGAGAGAAACCTGTTGTAACACTATTCACTACAAAACCTAGGTTGTGATACAGTCACTACTAACAGGAATAGAGGAAACAGGGAGGTCAGGTAATCCAGGGTCAGGTTCCAGGAGATTTTGTAGTATTCAGGGAGTAGATAGAGACATGAAGAAGATTCAGGGATTAAACAGAGATATATACAGATTATGGTCCAGGAGTCAAAATACCAGGAGAATAAGCAAGTAAGGTGAACAGACAAAAGAGTAATCAAACAGCAGTCCACGTCAGATAACAGAGATCAGAACTGACACAGGAGAGCAGGCCTCACAGCACTTCAGGCAAAATGTACGACTGAGTCACAAGAAACAGTCAGACAAATGTGCAAAAATACTCTGTTGTAAAAAAAAACCAGTAAAAAGCAAGTGCTGTTAAAAAAGTAGTAAAAAACATGGTATTTAGTTGATACGTTTTTTGCAAAAAATGTATGCTAAGCCGCTCTACCTCGACAAGGTAACCTGTATCAGAGCAGTCCCCTATCTGATGTATTTAAATACCTGACCATGTGTATTGGTACCATATAATGCGCTTTTTTTTTACCCAACACAGACAAAAGTATTTATGCACTTTGTTTGACTGTTTTTTGTGACTCAGTCTTTTGCTGGTGTGAACAATGTCTTACAGATTTGTTCACTGTGCGCATGGCTCATTAGTTTTTGTCCAAAATGTACGACTGGCAGGATTTTGAGCGAGGCTGCTCAGCTAGGTAAGAGAGCAATCACTGGGAAGTTGGAACACCTGAGCACATACAGCAGTTCCCCTGCTTGTTGATTGCTTCCCTGTAGAAAACAGAATATTTCTTCATAGGACAGTATAAAATTAACTCTTTGGAAACACAATAAAAGGCAACAGATATTTTGAGATGTGGATCATCCCTTTAAGTAGCTCATGTATAAAGGATCATACTGCCACCTACTGGTTAGCCTTGCTTTATCATCTGTGCATTGAGCGCTGATGATGAATCACAGATTTTGACATTTTTTCCTATATTTTGAAATATTTTGTCTTGGTCAGAGACTGCGCAAATCAAATATTCCGGATAATTTTCAGTTTCAGAATGTTCTTCCTCTAATCCCAGGTCGGATAAAGAGAAATTTATCAAATCAAGCTGTCAAAAGTCATTGAAATCAAAAGCTGCAAATATTCATTCCTGACAATTGTTTCTTAAAAATAGCAGCCGCTAATCAACAGGAGGGAGCGAGAAAGCGACAGGTGAGCCCCAATGGCGGCTGTTTATTCATCAGTGTCACGGCTGCCCTTCTACTCCGGTGTCCCAGCCGCTCCTCACGTTCTTCCTGAAGGAGTGATGACATTTCTGAAGAAGCCATGTATCAAGCGGGTGACAGTCGCGCAGAGGAGCGGGCGATAAGAAAGGCGGCCTTAAGTTTCAAAAACAACGCAATGTTTTTCCCTTTCATGTATAAAAAAACCCAGGATGGAGGGGGTGAGTGTATTTTTTTTAGAATTCAGTTATTACATTAATATTGGAGTATATTACAGAGGTTATTGCAAGGGGACCTTTCTGTGTAGTTATTTTCCTTATGGCTGCTTTGCCCATCATTTTTTGTTTTATTGGTTTGATCCTGCAAAAACTCTTACTGCCGTTCTTATTTATTCTCACCTGGGCTACTGCAACTCTCTACTAATCTGTCTCCATCTAATCTTTCTCCTCTCCAACCTGTCCTAAATGCAGCAGCCAGGATAGTATTTCTGTCCAGCTGCTACACTGATGCCTCTACGCTGCGCCAGTCGTTGCACTGGTTGCACATCTGCTACAGCATACAATATAAACTTATCACTCTCATCCACAAAACTCTCCAGAGTTCTGCATTGCCCTACATCTCTTCCAGGAGCTTTACTACAATAGGTGCAGGGGTTGCAATCTCATCGGGGCCCTAGAGCCTAGTAGGCCCCAAAAGTCCCTTGGTCTATAGAAAAAAAACTCTTACTGTCGTTCTTATTTATTCTCACCTAGACAATTGCAACTCTCTACTAATCTGTCTCCATCTTTTTCCTCTCCAATCTGGCCTGAATGCAGCAACCAGGATAGTATGTCTGTCCAGCTGCTGCACCGATGCCTGCAGACTGTGCCAGTTGTTACACTGGTTGCAAATCTGCTACACAATACAAAATAAAGTTATCAGTCTCACCCGTAAAACTCTCCATAGTTCTGCACCGTCCTTCATCTCTTCCAGGGGTGTAACTACAATAGGTGCAGGGGTTGCAATCTCATCTGGGCCCTGGAGTTTAGAGGGCCCCAAAAGTCCTTTTGGACTATAGAAAAAGACTATTCCTGTTAAAGATTTGCAATAATTGGGGCCCTGTTGGAGCTTTCACATCGGGGACCATGATTTTCAAGTTACGCCACTGATCTCTTCCCTCATCTCTGTCCTTCATCCTACCTGTTGTCTCCATCCTGCAACTGATCTAAAGGTACCGTTGCACGCTTCAATGTCGATAAGATATCACCAACGATCTGACAGGAGCACGGTCGTTAGGACATCTTTTTGACATAGTTGGTGAGATATCACACGTCTACATATCGTGAACGAAGCACCAACGATGTGGCGAGCAGCTATTGTTCACACAACCCAGTGAATGATACTTGTTCACTGTTGTGAATAGGCGAAGTCGTTAACGACATCGTTATCGCGGTGTCACACACAACGATGCAGCAGGTTGACTGATCAAGGATCGTCTGATTTTAGAACATGTTCTCAAATCTGCAATCAGCGAGCCAACGATTTATTGTAGTCATATCTCGGTGTCACACGCAACAACGTACTAACGATGTCGTTTGAACGACTCCAAACCCGTGACGTTTGAGCAATATCATTCACGATCTCGTACTGTGTAACAGTTTAAATCGCGCGCCTGCCAAAACCGAACAGCGGGCAGGAGATTTAAACCACGTTGATGTGGTCATGTGACCAATCCGCTGATCGGGTTGTCCCATCAGGTGATTCAGGTCCTTAAGCCATCGGAGCTAGATGCCGCACTTCGCTGGACACTCGCCGGAGAGGTGAGGAATTGAAATAAGGCTGGGTCACAGTACCATTTTTCACATGCGTTTTTGGAGACCTGCGTTTTCAAAAACGCATGTAAAAAACGCACCCATAGGCCCCCATGTTAAAAAACGCATGCCCTAATAGCCAAAAAGCATGTGTGACTGTCCCATGCGTTTTTGGAGCATATCCAAAAACGCATGCGTTTTTTAATAAGGGGCCTTATGGGAAACGCATGCAAAAACGCATGTACAATTAGTGCCATTCAAAAACGCATGCGTTTCCCATAGGAGCCCATGTTAAAAAAACGCATGCGTTTCCGGAAACGCATGCGTTTTTTTAACATGGGCTCCTATGGGAAACGCATGCGTTTTTGAATGGCATTAAAAGGTACTAATTGTACATGCGTTTTTGCATGCGTTTTCCATAAGAACCCATGTTATAAAAACGCATGCGTTTTTCAAAACGCTCAAAAAAATACTACAAGCACTATTTTTATGTGCAGATTCAAAAACGCACCCAAAAATGCAGGGAGCCATCACACACCTTACAAAACTCATGCTGACATGAAAAACGCATGTAAAAAAGCATGCGTTTTTAAAAGGCACTAAAAAAACTGTGACCACAGCCTAACATGGGAACAGAGCAGTTTTAGTGTACTGAGCATGCATTGTCTATGGGGCTTGCGGTCGGGTGCGGCAAGTGCGGTTCTGCTTGCAGTATTTTTTTTGTGCCTGCAAGTGTCGGATCTAACCGCACTTGCTGCACCCGACCGCAAGCTCCATAGAGAATGCATGGAGCTTGCCGGACTGGCACCGCAAGTGCAGCCGTTAGGAGGCAGATCTGGCAGATGCAGTAAATCTGCCGCACATCAGCAAAAACGCTAATGTGAAAGGCCCCTAACCTAATATTTAGTTGTACAGCCACATTATTTTACAACTGCTTCACATCTATGTTGCATAGTCAACTAACTTCTGGAACCTGTGAAGTGTTATTCCAGCCCGGGATGCTTTGACTACATGCCACAATTTATTCGCATTTGTTGGCTTTACCACAGAAATGGCGTTTTTTATGTCACCGCTCAAGTGTCCTCTCGGATTAAGGTCCAGGGATTGGGCGACCACTCCATAACCTCAATTTTGTTGGACGGGAACCAAGATTTTGCTCGTTTGCTGGTGTGTTTAAGGTTGTTGTATTGGTGAAACACCCATTTCAAGTGCATTTCCTCTTCAGTGTAAGGCAACATGACCTCTTCAAGTAGTTTGATAAATGCAAATTGGTCCATGATCCCTGGTATGCAGTAAATAGGCTGGCACCATAGCAAGAGAAACCTGCCCACATCATGATGTTTCACCACCGGGTCTCACTGTCTTCAGAGTGGACTGTGGTGAATTTAGAGTTTGGGGGTCATCTGATGAACTGTCTTGGACCCAAAAAGAACATCAGTCCACACAATGTTCCTTCATTCCTCTTTAGTCCAGTTGATGTCTCTTTCTTCAGTACATGCCTTGTTATAACAGTACAAGGGAAAAAACCTTGCAGCACTCAGCTACTACCAATGATGTACATATGCTGACAAGCTATATATATATGAGAAAAAATGTAAAAACGTATGTTTTTTTCAAAAAACTCAAAATTCTTATTATTTTTTTAAATCTGAAGTTCTTAGTACACACATTGGCCAATGTCTGCTTGCTCGTCGACTGCGACAAAGTGGCTTCAGGTCCGATGAGTCCTAACGCTGACACCCAAGTCCTCATTGTCCACCCTACCCCACTACTAAGTGGGCGGACACCATCTAGACCCTAGATCACAGTAGGCAATGAGGGTGCAAATTGCAGTAATGGAGCCAGCAACTCCACATGATACAAAAGAGAAAAAAAAAAACTGCACAGCACTCACAGACAATGTGAACTGGTGCAAGCAGGGATGCTGGGTCAATATACTAGAAAAAAACCTTGCAGCACTCAGCTACTACCAATGATGTACATATGCAAGGTTTTTTCCCTAGTAGTTTATCCCAGCATCCCTGCTTGCACCAGTTCACATAGTCTGTGAGTGCTGTGCAGTTTTTTTTCTCTTTTGTTATAACAGTAGGACTTTGTGGGGACTTCTTGCTATAGATGTTCTTCACACTGGAGTCTGTGTCTTCTGTCCTCACAGGTAACTTGAGATGTCTTTGATCCTCCTGGAGCTGATGATTGGCTGAGCCTTTGCCATTCTGGATATTCTTACATCCATTCGTTTTCCATTCTGGTTTTCTTTCTATTTTAAATCATTGGAGATCATTTTATCTGAACAGCCGATCGTTGTCCGCTCTTCTTTATACGTTTTGCCTTCTCCAATCAATGTTTTATCAAAATACGCTGTTCTTCTGAACAATGTCTCGAATGACCCATATTTCTCAGGCTTTCAATGAAAAATGCATGTTCACACTTGTTTCTTCACAGGGTGATTGACCGCACTGATTGAACTCCACACTGCTGTTATATTGAACACATCGCTTTCAATAATTATTCAAATACACAGACTCAAAAACATGCAGATAATGAATGCTGAGTCTGATGGTTTTCTACTGCAACAACTGGTAAATTGTTTGACAATATAATAATTAATAAAATTAATTGGTAATTATTAATTGATAATATAATTTATACGAAAAACTGAATAATCTAGGTAGTCATATTGGACTGCTATTATATGGAACATTATCTATCTATCTATCTATCTATCTATCTATCTATCTATCTATCTATCTATCTATCTATCTATCTACCATGTATCTACCGTATATACTCGCGTATAAGCCGAGTTTTTCAGCCCAAAAATTGGGCTGAAAAGTCCCCCCTCGGCTTATACGCGAGTCAATACGGTCCCCCTCAAAGTTTGGTGCCCCCACCTCACTTGCTGGCCCCCCCCGCATGCAGCGCTGCGCATATACATTACCTGTCTAGCAGCTGTCACCCTCCGGTGGCGGATCGCGGCTCCTGGGCTCCGGGCTCCATCTTCCTCTCTGTCTTCCTGGTTTGTGGCCGCCGGGCTCATCGCGATGACGTCATCGCGACGCCGGCCGGTCACGTGACAAGCAGGAAGACAGAGAGGAAGATGGAGCCCGGAGCCCAGGAGCCGCGATCCGCCACCGGAGGGTGACAGCTGCTAGACAGGTAATGTATATGCGCAGCGCTGCATGCGGGGGGGGCCAGCAAGTGAGGTGGGGGCGCCAAACTATGAGGGGGGCCCTGCTGGGGCCCTGTATACTACCACTGGGGCTGTATATACCACTGGGGCTGTATATACTACTGGGGCTGTATATACTACTGGGGCTGTATGTATACTACCACTGGGGCTGTATATACCACTGGGGCTGCTGTATACTACCACTGGGGCTGTATATACCACTGGGGCTGCTGTATACTACCTCTGGGGCTGTATATACCACTGGGGCTGTATATACTACTGGGGCTGTATATACTACTGGGGCTGTATGTATACTACCACTGGGGCTGTATATACTACTGGGGCTGCTGGATACTACCACTGGGGCTGTATATACTACTGGGGCTGTATATACTACTGGGGCTGTATGTATACTACCACTGGGGCTGTATATACCACTGGGGCTGCTGTATACTACCACTGGGGCTGTATATCCCACTGGGGCTGCTGTATACTACCACTGGGGCTGAATATACCACTGGGGCTGCTGTATACTACCACTGGGGCTGTATATACCACTGGGGCTGTATATACTACTGGGGCTGCGTGTATACTACCACTGGGGCTGTATATACTACTGGGGCTGCTGTATACTACCACTGGGGCTGTATATACCACTAGGGCTGAATATACCACTGGGGCTGCTGTATACTACCACTGGGGCTGTATATACCACTGGGGCTGTATATACTACTGGGGCTGCGTGTATACTACCACTGGGGCTGTATATACCACTGGGGCTGCTGTATACTACCACTGGGGCTGTATATACCTCTGGGGCTGCGTGTATATTACCACTGGGGCTGCGTGTATACTACCACTGGGGCTGTATATACTACTGGGGCTGCGTGTATACTACCACTGGGGCTGCTGCTGTATACTACCACTGGGGCTGCTGTATATACCTCTGGGGCTGCTGTATACTACCACTGGGGCTGCTGCTGTACATACCAATGGGGCTGCTGCTGTAACACTGCTGGGGCCTGTATATAACACTGGGGAGGCTGCTGTATACCACACTGCTGGGGGCTGTATACCTGTGCTGGGGTCCACCCTCGGCTTATACACGAGTCAATAGATTTTCCCAGGTTTTGGGGGCAAAAGTAGGGGGGTCGGCTTATACACGGGTCGGCTTATACACGAGTATATACGGTAGTTCTTCTTTTCACCTGGGTATATTCAGCCATACCATCTAACACTCAATCCCTTCTGCAAGGACATTTCACTCTGCTTTCCTCGGTGCCATCACCAGCATATTAGGGCCATTTATGCCATCTGTACTCTTTTTCTATATATGCCGTATATAGATATGTATATATATATTTATAATTTTTTTTTGGAAACCACAGCATTGAAGGCTTTTACCCTAATAGGAGGACATCTCTATGTACATTATATTACATACAATAATAAGAAACGATTTGCACAACCTATGACTGCAGCATATGAGCAGAATACAGAGCAGGCAGGCCTTGGAATATATTTCTGCTTTGCTCAATGTCCATGCAGCCAAGTGTGACCAATGTCAATTCCATCATAGACCTGTCAGAGCCAATGCCGCCCTCTAGAGACTGCCTGTGTAACAGCATCTTATCTGCAGTTGCCTTGTACTGGAGCACCATATGCCCCTTTTTTAAGACGCCAGAAACATTTCACTATATCTGTTACAAAGTAATTGTATCATCCAAAACATTCTATCATTGCAATAGAGGGATTACCCAATTAGGACCTGCATAGGAATGCTAGGGGAGATGAGGGACAGACACAGGTGACTGTCAGGAGGTGTCCCACTACCTACCATTAGGGCCTTCCTTCCATTTACCATCCCCCTTTGGGTACCCTTGTGTTGCGCCATGCGCTGGACATCCCTTGCCCAGAGTGACAGGTTCCTTTTTTTGAGACCCACAGTGGGATGTGTATAAAGAGCGTCTTAAGCACCTGCCCTGTGCTGTTGCACATACATAATGTGCAATACTTAATTCCTCCAGTGGGGGCACTGCAGGAAAATGTAACTCTTACTACTAGCTTGACCAAGAGATTGCAACTGATCATAAGGGTATTGTGTGATCAACTCATTATGAAAGGATCTTTCTAGCAAGCGGGGATTGTTCTGGGTGGAGAAACCCTTTATATTGGGCCATAGATGGTCACCATGGAACAATTGATCAATTGAATTCAATGTCTGATTTTGACACATCTCCCCCCAGTGTATCATTACGGATTACAATGACCATCTCCAGTCCCTGTAATGACATCACAGACGATATTCCTACTATCGATCCTTTAGTATAAAGATGTCCGCCAGCAGGGGTGGGGTAGATCCTCACATTTCTGTTTCTCCAGGCCTGACGGTCTCCGAGGACCGGTGTCTGCAGGAGTCTGATCGCATCTCATTTGCAATTCCATGAATAAACAAATGCGGGAAGGATCCTGACATGTTTACTTCTCATTACAAAGCTCAGCTCGGTAATTCCGCCTGGCGGTGTATACAGCTCTCTATACGGGGGAACACGTGGAGGAGGGTAATTGAATATAATGTGATTTCGCAAACCAGTACACATGGGCCGGTTGGCTGCACAAATTGAAATTGCATCTGTAGGCACAATATGTTGCAGCTGTTATGACAAATATATAGGAAGCTAAATCTTGACACAGGTATACATTATATTTGTCTATTCGCGTAATCGCCGTTTTTAAAATAAAAAATGGGAGGTGTTAAAGGGACATGACCATGAAACGTGTTATAAATGTTTTCAGATGTAATATTCTCTGCTGATTAATATTATATTGATCAGATTTTTTCATATGGAGCTTCAAGCCTCCTGCACGGACAGAGTTCACATTTGTATTTTTTGTGCCTTCAACCACCACTAGGGGGAGCTCACTGCCATTACAGTGATCTCAATAATGTAGAACTCCCCTTGGTGGTGGCTGCAGATAGACAAAATGCTTATTAGAATCTCTCTGTTCTTGTTATATTGGGGAGTTTTCATATTGCTCATTTTCCCTTTAATTTACCCATCTTTTATTTACACTTATTGCTTAGTAAAACATCTAATTTAACAGATCACCAGTTACAACCATCTCCGTATTTCTAAAAAATCATTCTGCTCTTGCTTTCTTGATTTCTTGCATACTAGATTAGGACATGTCCTCCAACTAGTTCTCTCCACTTCATTCCTCTTCCATTTTTTACTCCTCTCTGCATCTCAAATTTTTCTTTCGATCATCTCTGCTGCAAACATTTTCTATATTTCTTCCATTCTCCTCTATATCCTTTGTATTCTCCTCTTTCTACATCCCTTCACAATTTTCTCTCGGCTCCTCCCATTCTACTCTATGTCCCTCCCATTTTCCCAATGCTTCTCAGTGTTCTCTCGGCTCCTCCCATTCTACTCTATGTCCCTCCCATTTTCCCAATGCTTCTCAGTGTTCTCTCAGCTCCTCCCATTCTACTCTATGTCCCTCCCATTTTCCCAATGCTTCTCAGTGTTCTCTCTGCTCCTCCCATTCTTCTCTCTGCTCCTCCCATTCTTTTCTCTGCTCCTCCTATTCTTCTCTCTGCTCCTCCCATTCTAATTTATGCTTCTCTTTTCTCATATCTACTTCTCCTATTTTCCTTTATGCCCCTCCCATTCTCTTTCATGCCCCTCCCATTTTCCTTTATGCCCTTTCCATTCTCCTCTGAGTCCTTCCCATTCTCCTATCTTCCACACCAATTCTCTTTTCTGCTACTCCCATTCCAATTTATACTCTTCCAATTCTCATATCTACTCCTCCCAATTTGTTTTATGTCCCTCCCATGCTCCTCTCTGCTCCTCCCATTCCCAGTTATGCACCTCCTATTCTATCTGCTCCTCCCATTCTCCTATGCGGCTATCCCATTCTCTTCTATGCTCCTCCCATTCTCCTCAGTGTTCCACCCATTCACCTCTCTGCCCATCCCATTTTCCTATCTGCTCCTCCATTTTTCTTCATGCCCTTTTCATTCCACTCTGTGTCCCTCCCATTTTATCTTCTACTCCCATTCTCCTCTCTACTCCTCCCATTCCCATTTATGCTCCTCCTATTCTCATCTCTACTCCTCCTATTTTCTTTATACCCCTCTGATTCATATAAATGCTCCTCTCATTCTCATTTATGCCCATCCCATTCTCTTGTATGCTCCTCCTATTCTTTTATATGCTCCTCCCATTTTCCTCAGTGTCCCACCCATTCACCTCTCTGCCCATCCTATTTTCCTATCTGCTCCTTAAATTTCCCTTTATGCCCCTCCCATCCTCCTCCATGTCCCTCCCATTCTCCTCTGTTCCTCCATCCTCCTCCATGTCCCTCCCATCCTCCTCCGTGTCCCTCCCATTCTCCTCCATGTCCCTCCCATTCTCCTATGTTCCTCCCATCCTCCTCCGTGTCCCTCCCATTCTCCTCCATGCCCCTCCCATTCTCCTCTGTCCCTCCCATCCTCCTCCGTGTCCCTCCCTTTCTCCTCCGTGTCCCTCCCATTCTCCTCTGTTCCTTCCATTCTCCTCCATGTCCCTCTTATTCTCCTCTGTTCCTCCTATCCTCTGTGTCCCTCCCATTCTCCTATGTTCCTCCCATCCTCCTCCATGTCCCTCCCATTCTCCTCTGTTCCTCCAATCCTCAGTGTCCCTCCCATTCTCCTCCGTGTCCCTCCCATTGACCTCTGTCCCTCCCATTCTCCTCTGTTCCTCCAATCCTCCGTGTCCCTCCCATTCTCCTCCGTGTCCCTCCCATTGACCTCTGTCCCTCCCATTCTCCTCTGTCCCTCCCATTCTCCTCCGTGTCCCTCCCATTCTCCTGTGTCCCTCCCATCCTCCCGTGTCCCTCCCATTGACCTCTGTCCCTCCCATTCTCCTCTGTCCCTCCCATCCTCCTCCGTGTCCCTCCCATTCTCCTCTGTCCCTCCCATCCTCCTCCGTGTCCCTCCCATTCTCCTCCATGTCCCTCCCCTTCTCCTCTGTCCCTCCCATCCTCCTCCGTGTCCCTCCCATTCTCCTCCGTGTCCCTCCCATTCTCCTCCGTGTCCCTCCCATTCTCCTCTGTTCCTCCATTCTCCTCCATGTCCCTCTTATTCTCCTCTGTTCCTCCTATCCTCCGTGTCCTTCCCATTCTCCTATGTTCCTCCCATCCTCCTCCGTGTCCCTCCCCTTCTCCTCTGTTCCTCCAATCCTCCGTGTCCCTCCCATTCTCCACCGTGTCCCTCCATTGACCTCTGTCCCTCCTATTCTTCTCTGTCCCTCCCATCCTCCTCCGTGTCCCTCCCATTCTCCTCTGTCCCTCCCATTCTCCTCCGTGTCCCTCCCATTCTCCTCTGTCCCTCCCATCCTCCTCCGTGTCCCTCCCATTGACCTCTGTCCCTCCCATTCTCCTCTGTCCCTCCCATCCTCCTCCGTGTCCCTCCCATTCTCCTCTGTTCCTCCAATCCTCCGTGTCCCTCCCATTCTCCACCGTGTCCCTCCCATTGACCTCTGTCCCTCCTATTCTTCTCTGTCCCTCCCATCCTCCTCCGTGTCCCTCCCATTCTCCTCTGTCCCTCCCATTCTCCTCCGTGTCCCTCCCATTCTCCTCTGTCCCTCCCATCCTCCTCCGTGTCCCTCCCATTGACCTCTGTCCCTCCATTCTCCTCTGTCCCTCCCATCCTCCTCCGTGTCCTTCCCATTCTCCTCTGTCCCTCCCATCCTCCTCCGTGTCCCTCCCATTCTCCTCTGTCCCTCCCATCCTCCTCCGTGTCCCTCCCATTCTCCTCCGTGTCCTTCCCATTCTCCTCCGTGTCCCTCCCATTCTCCTCTGTTCCTCCCATTCTCCTCCATGTCCCTCTTATTCTCCTCTGTTCCTCCTATCCTCTGTGTCCTTCCCATTCTCCTATGTTCCTCCCATCCTCCTCCGTGTCCCTCCCATTCTCCTCTGTTCCTCCAATCCTCCGTGTCCCTCCCATTCTCCACCGTGTCCCTCCCATTGACCTCTGTCCCTCCTATTCTTCTCTGTCCCTCCCATCCTCCTCCGTGTCCCTCCCATTCTCCTCTGTCCCTCCCATTCTCCTCCGTGTCCCTCCCATTCTCCTCTGTCCCTCCCATCCTCCTCCGTGTCCCTCCCATTCACCTCTGTCCCTCCCATCCTCCTCCGTATCCCTCCCATTGACCTCTGTCCCTCCCATCCTCCTCCGTGTCCCTCCCATTCTCATTTATGTGTTTCCTCTTCTCCTTTTTGCTTCTCCCATTTCCACCCCTTTCTCCCATCAATATGATTAGATGCAAGGGGAGACCAAAGAAATTAAATTACATAAAATTGGCACTGGAAATAGATTGGAGGAAAGTATTAATCATTAAATGTATTATAGCCCATGATACATAAAAATAAAGTGCAGTGAAGAGGAGCTGTCACCAGCGCCAAAGTGGACAGTTTTGCTCTTATTTCATTTTATAGTAAATCCTCCATACGGCTCCAGATATGAGCCTCTTTATTTAGTGTACCCAATACGCTGTTTGCTTTGTGTTTTTTTTAAAGGGGTCATTCTCCATGAGATAATAATGCAGAGCAGCATATGGACACGCCCCTGAGGATCCTGTGAACAACACTTCCTTCTAAAGACCATAAAAATTGGAGCCATATCTTCTCAGCCATTTAAATCCATACTCATGAGAGCACTGGGCATTGAAGGGAATCTGTAGCATGTTTTTGCTGTGTAAGCTGAGGACAGGAAATATCAACTGTGACTCTCTTATCAGGCTGTGTGCTATTGTTTACTTAAACTAAAGGATTTATCACCTGGTGATTACCATTACAAGAGTACTTTGTCATGGGCACACCAGTCCAACACGCCCCTCCTCTGATTGAAACCAGCTACATGCTTAAAACTCAATGCTTTGATTGTGTGAGGATGGCTGCACCTACCAATCTATGTGATACATCATTGGATTCAGGGTCTCTTTGTCTACTTTATGTTGCCAGATGAGGTTGGAAAAACCTGCTGACAGATTCACTTAAAATAAAGAAAATACTGGAATTTTTGATCTTGTGACTGATCGTCTTTAAGTCTATATGACAGTGTAGGTGATGTGAAACTTAAGATAGAAGAAGAAATGTAGTAACATAGGGAATATATGGGTGTATTGGCTTAGGTTGAGCCAAATTTGCACGTTATTCCCAAAATACGTGCCTTACTTATCTTGGTCTGGGGGAATAGCCATTCTCCTTGTAGAGATCAATCTGCCACCAGTGAGGAGACGTTTAGCTGCAATGCTCCTCTGGGAAATATGCAAATTGTCAGGGAGGAAGTAGATGAACTCTAGCGCCACCTATTGAAGGTAGCAATCCTAAAAGTCATAACTGACTTCTTAACAAGCCTTTTAAGTCATTAAAAGGCTTGTTAAAGGGATCCTGTCACCCCCAAAACACCTCTAAAGCTATTAAAAGCTGTCCCTAGAGCATAGTAACACTTACCCTACACTCCTTTTAGCTCCTAAATGCACCAAGTGAAACTGAAGATAAATGTTATTACAGTACCTCATTAGGGATGTTAATGAGTGACTATGCTATTCATAGTCACCCTGGCAGGCTGTCCCTCTTCATGATATCACGCCTCCATAGGCGTGATCTTCTAATCAGATTCAAATGCGCGCCTCCCCGCTCTGTGCTGTGTCTCGGCCGGCCTGTAGTGGGGCTGGGTGACGCGAATCGCGTCATTTCCGGCGCCGGGTGACGTATGTACGCCCGCGCCGCTGCTAGCTTCAAGACCCGCACTGCGCATGCGCAGTGCGCGTTTTGAAGCTAACCGAGCGGCGCGGGTGTACTACGTCACCCGGCGCCGGAAATGACGCGATTCGCGTCACCCAGCCCCACTACAGGCCGGCCGAGACACAGCACAGAGCGGGGAGGCGCGCATTTGAATCTGATTAGAAGATCACGCCTATGGAGGCGTGATATCATGAAGAGGGACAGCCTGCCAGGGTGACTATGAATAGCATAGTCACTCATTATCATCCCTAATGAGGTACTGTAATAACATTTATCTTCAGTTTCACTTGGTGCATTTAGGAGCTAAAAGGAGTGTAGGGTAAGTGTTACTATGCTCTAGGGACAGCTTTTAATAGCTTTAGAGGTGTTTTGGGGGTGACAGGATCCCTTTAAATAATCAATTATAACTTTTAGGATTGCTACTTCCAATAGGTGGTGCTAGAGTTCTTCTATTTCCTCCTTGAAGTGACAATTTACTTACTTTGTACACATCTTAGTCATTATACTCCAGTTACACCCAAAGCTTTATTGAAATGTTACCTTGTTTATTCTCAAGCTATTCACCCTAATGTCTCACTGTCACGATGGTCTCTTTTTCTTTGGAGACTTGTGACAGTTTTGGGCCCTGTGTCTCACTCCTGTATTGAGACTTCATATTCAACATGTTTCTTTCCTTTGGCAGTGGAGGAGTTAAAGGGAACCTGTCACCCCAAATCACCCTTGTAAGCTGTAAATACATGTCCCTGAAGCATTACACTACAGTCCTACACATCCCTTTGTGGTGTTTTAGTTCAATATGAAAGTGCACTTTAGTCGTTTGCAAACTTACTAAATCCATGCCAGTGGGGCGTTCCCAAGCCTCCTTGTCTGCGAGGCGGTTCCCCTGTGTGCCGCTGTATTACGCCCTAATGGGCGTTTTTTCAAACTTTCTAGCGCGGGCACGATTCATAATCTCGTGCCCGCATCGTCACGGTCATGTGATGCCGTGACGCGTCATTTCCGGGCGGCTGGGTCGCTGCTGTCTGACGCGCACTGGCCAACTTCAGCGCATGCGCAGATCGCTTGCTGAAGTCGGCCGGTGCGCGTCAGACAGCAGCGACCCAGCCGCCCGGAAATGACGCGTCACGGCATCACATGACCGTGACGATGCGGGCACGAGATTATGAATCGTGCCCGCGCTAGAAAGTTTGAAAAAACGCCCATTAGGGCGTAATACAGCGGCACACAGGGGAACCGCCTCGCAGACAAGGAGGCTTGGGAACGCCCCACTGGCATGGATTTAGTAAGTTTGCAAACGACTAAAGTGCACTTTCATATTGAACTAAAACACCACAAAGGGATGTGTAGGACTGTAGTGTAATGCTTCAGGGACATGTATTTACAGCTTACAAGGGTGATTTGGGTGACAGGTTCCCTTTAATGTCAGTTTCTGTTGCTAGCAAGCTACCTAGTTATTGTCCATGTGTGGCTACTTTGTGATCACTCCCATCACCTACATATGGTCACATGGTTCCAGCATCGTTTGCTGGTGATCAAACTTATTTATGGCCAAGCTTCCTGAGGTGAAGGAGGTTGTCTGGAGAAGTTGACTACTGCCAAGCCATCTGCTGCTAAAGAGCCTGAAGTGTTTTTGTCGACCTCTTGTCTGTCCCCCTTCTCTCTTGTTGTTATTATTGTAGTGGTTGTGACTAGTGCTCCCACTGGCCATTTCCCTATTGAGGGCTAACATCAGGGCCAACGAGGGACTAGGTATGCTGCTTGTATTTTTCAAACTGGCCCGTAATTCCTAAAAATAAAATCTCGGTAACATGCTATCACAATGGTCTCTTTTACCTGGGAGACTTGTGACTGGTTTTGTACCTTTGTCTCATGTCTGTATTGAGACTACATATTAAACATGTTTCTTTCCTTTGGCAGTCAAATAATTAATGTCAGTCTCTGCTGCTAGCAAGCTAGAATGTTCTTGTTCAGTTGTGGCTACTCTGTGATCACTCCCATTCCCTTTATATGATCACATGGTTCCAGCATGCTTTTGCTGGAGATTGAATATTCCTGGCCAAACGTCCTGAGATGACTACTGCTGAGCCATCTGCTGCCAAAGAGTGTGAAGTTGTTTTTGTTGTCCTCCTGTCTGTCTCCCCTTCTCTATTGTTGTTATTAATGTAGTGGTTGGGACTAGTGCTCCCACCGGCCATTTCCCTATGGAGGGCTAACATCAGGGCCAACGAGGGACTAGGTATACTGCTCAGCGATGTGTTGAAAGAACCCATATAGAGATGGTAGGGAGATCAGGGCACAGATGCAGGTGAGTGCAGGAGGTCACCTCTCCCTCGTTCCCTATGAGCAGGGCCCTCCGCTGTATTTGTCCCCCCTGGTGTCTCCCCATCTGTTGTTCGGTGTAGTGCGCCGGACATTGTTGGTGTGTGCACCACTGCCACCGCTCGGTAGCCAGACAACCCTTTAGTCCAGCTTGACACTCACTGCTGCCTCCTGTTAGGTCAGTGGCTGTACTGCACCTGAACAAAAACTAATCAGATTCTCTCTTGTCTTGCAGGAACAGGACCAAATCTCGCCAGCGATCCAATCCTCTACACGATCCTCTTGGTATTTCATCAGCTCGTCTTCTTACTACTCAACCACTGATGGACCATTTTGTGAACCATTCCTGAACCAACCAAACAGCCCATAGAAACTTTTATCCAAATCCCTCCCTTAATGAAAGCTGCAAATTTAGAAAGGACAGGAAAAAACTAAAGACTGAATGAAGCATGGCAAATACTTCACGGTGAAAAAAAAATAAAATGTATAAAAATTTAAAAAAACAACAAAAAACAAACATATTTTTGGAGAAACTTCTAAGAAATGAACCGCCCAAAACGACGCGTCAAGTTTCCAATGAAAACTAAGAGTCTGGTCTCCGCCTTGCTGCGGCTCAGCCCGTTATGACCCATAACGTATCAGGCATTACCGTTAAAAAACTCAAAAAAAGTGTTGTCATTTCTTTTCGTTCTTTTTGCACGAACTGTTGATCAGTTATTTTTATGATGACCTGTAAATTTATTGAGTTGCCACAGACGTTCTCCCAGGTAATTAAAAAACAAAAATATTTTAATTAGAATGTGTTTAATATTTGGGATTTTTTATTTTATTTTATTTTTTGTCCCTTTTTTTGTAATTAAATTATTTAATTTCGGTAATCTCTTTTTCTTCGTCAGAAGGCACATGTCAGATCCATCGTTAATCACCATCAATAATATTTATTTTTAAATAAAGATTGGAAACAAGAAAAGAAAATTTGTTTATAGCAAAAAAAAAACTGTATTGTATAATGCTGAATAACAGTTGAATAAAATGATTTTGAGATAAGACGCCAATATTCTATATTCAGTAAAGACTTCTGAAATAGCTGCAATAAAGGAAATCTGTCCACAGGGGCAACAAGTTGGATCCGTCACCAGATTTTACAATACATACTGAACACCCTTTGTAAAGTGTTGTCTTAGACCTGATGAGACTAGGGTGCTTACTGTCAACATTCATATCAGAAGGGCTCTATAAGTCTTTGCCCACGTAGCCTGATTGTAAGATGAAGATCTGCCTGGCTAGCAGGAATAACAGGTCTTTGGTGTTCCTCCTCCCTACCGCTGTTGCTAAATTTCAGCCTACCTAACCTGATTACCCGCTCCTCAGTGTGCCCCCTCTGCTGCTGCTGCTGATTTACCACCCGATTGCCAGCTCCTCAGTATCTCCCCTCTCTGCTGATGAATTTCCAATCAACTAGCCTATTGGACAGCTCCTCAGTGTCCCCCCTCTTTGTTACTGCTGAAATGCCACCCAGTTAGCCTGATAGAGAACTCCTCAGTGTCCTCCCTCTTTGCTGCTGCTTAGTTGCTACCAAGCTAGGCTGATAGACAGCTCCTTAGTGTCTACCTTCTCTGCTGCTGTTGACTTGCCACTGGTTGCCAACATTTCAGTGTCACTCCTCTCTGCTGATTTGCCACCCAACTAACCTGATTGCTAGCTCCTCAGTGTCTCCCCCTCTGCTGCTGATGATATGCCACCCAGCTAGCCTGATTGCCAAGTCCTCAGTGTCTCTCCTTGCTACTGACGAATTGCCACCAAACTAGCATGATGGACAGCTGCTTCAGTGTCCCCCCTTTTTGCTGCTGCTGAATTACCACCTAGCTAGGCTGATAGGCAATCCTCAGTGAAATCTCACACTGTTTAGTACAAGCTGCAACATTAGGCTGGGTGGGCAAAGGATTAAATTGCTGTAAGTCAGGCTGTCAGTCAGGGTGGTGGGTGGATGAAGACTGAATAGCTGTCAGGCTGGGTGGAGAGTGAATAGTTGTCAATCAGGCTGGGTGGAGACTGAATAGCTGTCAGGCTGGGTGGAGACTAAATACCTGTCAGTCAGGCTGAGTGGGTAGGTGGAGACTGAATAGATATCAGCCAGGTGGTTGTGTGGAGATGAATAGATGCCAGTCAGGCTGGAGTGTGGAGACTGAGTAATGTCAGTCCAGACTGGTGGGTTGGTGACTAAATAGCTGTCAGTCAGACTGGCTGGAGACTGAATAGATGTCAGCCAGGCTGGGTGTGTGGAGAACTGAGTAGCTGTCAGTCAGGCTGGGTGGGTGGAGACTGAATAGCTGTCAGTCAGGCTGGGTGGGTGGAGATGAATAGCTGTCAGTCAGGCTGGGTGGTGAGACTGAATAGCTGTTAGCCAGACTGGGTGGAGACTGAATAGCTGTCAGTCAGGCTGGGTGGAGAGTGACGTAGCTGTCAGTCAGGCTGGGTGGAGACTGAGTAGCTGTCAGTCAGGCTGGGTGGAGACTGAGTAGCTGTCAGTCAGGCTGGGTGGAGACTGAGTAGCTGTCAGTCAGGCTGAGTGGGTGGAGACTGAATAGCTGTCAGGTTGGGATGAGTTTGAGTAGTTGTGTGTTGGTCGCAAGAGCCGGGGTACTCGGTAGCCGGGCAAGCAGTCTATATCACGGTGGCGATGCCCAGCAACGTGGCCCTAATCACACATGGAAAGGGGCTATTTACAGGGGATAAGAGGTAGTAGATAGTTTGTGACACCAACTGAGATGTCCGGCCGGGGATGGCCGGGGCGCATAGAGATGCTCCCCGGGAATAGGTATTAGGGCAGCCAGGTGTTTTACTCTTCTCAGTCAGAACAGTTCCCTTGGGCAGTAGAGATGTAGGGGTGATGATGGGGGTTGTAGTAAGAGGTGTAGAGTTGCCACCGAAGGAGGAGGCAGATGCACAGTTCTGTGTGTTTACTGATGACTTTGTAGCACAGCTAGGATTTCTGAGTAGAACCAGGTATGCGGCTCGGCCAGTCCGGAGAGAGACAGGACCACCCTGGTGGGATAATGTGTGTCGGCCTTCCTGCTGTCCTCTAACTTCAGGTTACTAGTCTCCCCTCTGTGTCGTTCTCAAGTCTTCCCTAGTCTGTGGCTACCCTCCAGTTGGGCAGGTGGCACAAACCCTGCGAGCGACCTTTCTTTAGCTCCTCTGACTATTTTCAGCCACTGTGTCCCGGACAGCTCCACGAATGGACTATCAGACTTGAAATCTAATAGTCTCCAGGATCTGTGGCAAGGTCCTCAAGACCTGGACATATAGGGCCTGGCCCCTGTGTGCAGCATTGTTCCTCTGCCCAGCTACTCTGAGCTGGCAGCAGATGCGACCTGTCAGCCTCATGACCTGACATGCAATCTGGAACTTCTCCTCAGCCTACCTTTCCCTCACCTAACTCCTACCTCCAACCAGAAATGGGGTCTGCCCAAAGGTAGGTCACATCCGCCCTGCACTTTCTGATTGGAGTTTGGACTGTGTTGGGTGGTTTTGGGGACTTCCAGCAGCATGATCCTTACCCCTCTCCAAACATGACACTGCAGAGTGTTGAGTGCAGTACCATTTGTGGCGGCTGGACCGCAGGGGCGTCACAGTTATCTGTCAATCTGCGTGGGTGGGGACTGATTCCACGTCGACTATTAGCTCTCTCACTTGGACTCATAAAATTTTGAGTCTTTATTGGATTTACACAGACATTCTGATATGGATATTTAGAATAAGTACACCAGTCTCATCAGGTCTATCAGATCTAGCTGCTATATACATAGCTTACATTATGAAATGGTAAGACAGATTTCCCTTAAAGTACTTAGACCTCAATGCAAAAATTCTAACTGGTGCGGCATTTATAATACTGGTCTCCTTTGGGGCAAGGAGTCCTTTGGACCAGCTTAACCTACGTATGATTACATCTTCTGCTCCTGTATGTCATTGGGAAAGGTTTGCTTTAAAGTTTAAAGAGTTGAGAGGCCGCGCCAGTGTGGGGTCCATCAGTAGATATCGTGCACCCATCTTACTAATTAGAAATGGATGTATGCCAATAGATGGTAGGTGGCCATCAGATGACATGTCTCTCCTCCGAATGTGGAAGTCAGAGGTGCTGGATAACCCCTGTAATGCACCCATGATGCTCTATCAAGCCCTCCCCCTGGACTTCTAAAATCTGAACTCTGTTTCTGGATCACTCATTTGGCTCATAGAAATAGCTAAAATTGCTCAAAGTGGAGATGGGCAGGTGTGATGAGCTGATTCACATTCCCCGGAATGGCATTTTTGGTAAACCTTTTAGTGGACCCTTTAATTCAATATTATTGGGTCATTCACACACGGATGGTGACAAGCTGTCCTGTTACAATATTGTCAGGCAGAGAATAAGGAATGGTGTAAACATCTTAATAGTAATGGACTCAAGTAATTTTTTTATGCAGATTCAGCACATAAAGTTCAAAAAACATCAAATTACACAAAAATATTAGCAACAATCCCATTTCCATGTCCAGACGGGCATTGTGGTGGATACATCAGTGTGTTCATGCCAGATATGGACAGTTTGGTGCATGACGTTGTAGTGGGTTCATGCCAGATATGGACAGTTTGGTGCATGACGTTGTAGTGGGTTCATGCCAGATATGGACAGTTTGGTGCATGACATTGTAGTGGGTTCATGCGAGATATGGACAGTTTGGTGCATGACGTTGTAGTGGGTTTATGCCAGATATGGACAGTTTGGTGCACGACGTTGTAGTGGGTTCATGCCAGATATGGATAGTTTGGTGCACGACATTGTAGTGGGTTCATGCCAGATATGGACAGTTTGGTGTATGACGTTGTAGTGGGTTTGCCAAATATGGACAGTTTGGTGCATGACGTTGTAGTGGGTACATGCCAGATATGGACAGTTTGGTGCATGACGTTGTAGTGGGTACATGCCAGATATGGACAGTTTGGTGCATGACATTGTAGTGGGTTCATGCCAGATATGGACAGTTTGGTGCATGATGTTGTTGTTAAGTTGCTATAACATTGGGACATTTTCTATTCTTTTTCTTAGTTTATGTCCTTGAATGTAATATTTGTTACTCTGTATTGTTTTTCTTTTTGGGACGTTGTATATTTTTGATCTCTGGTCTTGCTGGTTGCAGTTAGCAGTCCTGGCCCAGAGGATCCATTATACCCAACTTTTTTTCTGGTGCCTGAATATAGTCCATCATTTAAATCCTTGTCATAAGGTTTGTGAATTATCTACACAAGGCCTTGAATTGTCGGGATCTGCTCTGATTGTGACAGGTACAACTGAGTACTAGGATCAAGTAGATTCTGAATTTCAAAAATTTTCACAAGCCTTAAAAGGAACCTATGAGGACAATTTTACTACTGACACTGCTAGTATGGGTGTGTAGGGCTGATTACAATAATTCAAATGATACTGTCCTGCCTCAGGATTCGATCCGGTGACCCTTGGTGATAGCTTTCTTCTGAACCATAGCAGATTCAGTGTCTGTGTGAGCACTGATTATAATTACTGTAGCAACCGTGTTCCAGTCCCACATATGCCCAGTGCATCCTTACACTGATGTACCTGCACTCTCCTCTAACCTACTCAGCGGAGATACCGATGCCATTACTTCTTTAGCTGTTTGCTCGGTCACTTGCTCTGCTGCATTGCCGCCCACGTGTATTGCAGATGCTGGTTCTCCTCCACAGATATGTGTGTGTCGGCACCTGGCTCCTACTGATGTCTCTAGGTCCCAGATCATGTGCTTGTATTGCTGGGGTTCCTGATCTCTGGTTTTGGGTGCATGTGCGCACTTCCCCCTTTCTTAAAGGGACAGTGCGAGCCCCTTGAATTGCTGTCTCCGGCCTACTACTGGGAGGCATTAGGTATTTAAAGTTCCCTTTCTCTGTTTGGCATGGCCCAAGAAACTTAGCCCTGTGTATGGGGTCCAGCCTGTTGCTCTGGTTAGCCAGTAACCAGCATCAGTCCTGCCTGAAACCAGTTATGTCCTCTAATGTCCATGAACTCCTGTGTCTGCACTGTCTATGTTCCTGGACCCGTCCTGCCTGTGTTCCTAGTCTGTCCCTGTGTCTTAATGGCAGCCTGTGTGTTAACCTGAAGTCCTGTCTTCTGCCTAATGATCTCTGCCTAACCTCCTCACCCTTATGTCCTGTGGCTGATGTTCTGTGCCTGAACCTTCCTGTACCTGTACACCTGCCACAGTCATGTTTCTGTTCCTGTGCCAGCCCTGCTAGACTGTAGTTTTTGTCTTTTCCCATGTCTTCTCACCTGTTCCTGCTGTCACCTAGCTCCACTCAGCTGCTACAGTCCCAAAAACTGTCCTGGAAGTGGCACTTGGCACCTCCTGGTAGTTGCTTAGTCAACCAACTCCGACCTCTGGGTAAGCCCGGATCCCTTCTGTGGTCCGGTGGGTCCACTCCTTGGACGCTCGCACCCATGAGCATAACATTTACTTTTGTTTCTTTGTTTTGGCTCAGCAGGTGTTTTCATTTATCATTTAGTCTATTCCTATCACATTCAGGGTGCAGCTATTTATACCTTCCCCTTGCTGGTCTTCTCTGCTGGCTCTATGCAAATGTAGATCCTGCTTGGATTTCCAGCCATACTTGTAAGGATTTATACCAGTCAGATGGAGAACAGCTATGTTTATTGTATTTGCTATCAAGTTTGTCTATCCTTCACCTTTCTCCTGCAAAGAGTTAGATAATAGGAGGATTTCCTTTCTTGCAGTGATACTTTACTCTCTCCACCTAGAATTGGTGTTTTATGTTTTCTTTTGGATCTCTTTATCTCTGCTTCCTATCAGAGTTATAGTGCTCTAAATCCCTCCCCGATTCCCAAGGAGGTATGAGGAATGATCGACAGTCTTATAAGCAGCCAGGTCCAAGTTTTCATCTAGTAGTTTTGCAGTTGGGGTTTTTCCAGCCCACACAGGTGCTGCCAGGTTCTATGCAGCTAGAAACCTTAGTCTGTACAGGAACCGTTTGGGTCAGGTGCAGTAATTTAGAGATGGGACTTATTTGAGTTACCACGTGTGAATGAAAGATAACAGTCTTCTCATAATCTGCTGAGCCAGAGCTAAATTGAGCTTAGAAACCACTAGCAAAATAGCATGAAAGTGAATTGGGCGTGTGTCAATGAATTTCAAATACATCGACATACCCCCAATGCATTTCCAGACTAATTTGCATGAGGCTTCAATGTTTGATTTGTCAGCGCCGGTCATTGGATTACAACAAATCAGGCATTCAGTTGAGGATTGGATCCCCTAAAGGGGCTAATGAAGGTTCTCTGCATCCTGCATATGCATTCAGTATTAGGTTTGGCTTCTTTTAGGTGAGTTTTTTGATATTCTCTATTAATTTTCTAATGAATTAGTATAGGTGTTTGCAAGTGTGCAGACCCCATGATGTATGGGTTGCACACTTCCATATTTTGGGCCAAAGTATCAACTAATACATCATATTATCATTTTCACATTTTATACATTTTTGCAAGGTGTAGTGAGGTCTTCTAAATTCTGGCAGTTCAATGGTGAGCCTGTCCTGTGAGATACACAAATATAGTGTTAACTAGCCCACTCCACCTGGTGTCACTAATAGGCTCTTGTTCAGGTATGGTGTATATACTCATGCAGTGTGAAGAAGCCCGCCCTACCTGGCATCACTAATAATGTCTTGCTCAGACATGGTGCATATACTCCATGCAGTGTTAAGAAGCTCTCCCTACCTGGCATCACTAATAATGTCTTGCTCAGTCATGGTGCATATACTCCATGCAGTGTTAAGAAGCTCGCCCTACCTGGCATCACTAATAGTCTCTTGCTCAGTCACGATGCATGTACTCCATGCAGTGTTAAGAAGCCCGCCCTATCTGGCGTCTTTAATAGGCTCTTGCTCAGACACGGTGCATATACTCCATGCAGTGTTATGAAGCCTGCCTTACCTGGTGTCTTTAATAGGCTCTTGCTCAGACACATTGCATATACTCCATGCAGTGTTAAGAAACCCGCCCTACCTGGCGTCACTAATAGGCTCTTGTTTAGACACATTGCATATACTCCATGCAGTGTTAAGAAACCCGCCCTACCTGGCGTCACTAATAGGCTCTTGTTTAGACACGGTGTATCTCACTTATTGTAATACTATTGTATAGGGTTTGAGGAGTCTGATCGCTTAAGGGCAATGAAGAGCACAGGACGGGTTCTTAGGTGCAAGGTATTTATATATACACAGCAAAACAATGTGAATGCAGTACACAGCCAAAGCACACAACATAACACGACCCAAATAATATATATGTATCGTAGAGCACAGTCCTTTAAGGAAACAGTCCGAAAAACCAATAGTCCGAAGCAAGCAAATCCGGATGCATATAGTCCGTAGCATGGGTCCTGGTACTGGAACAACCGGAAGAGATAGTCCGTGGTAAAAGGTCCCCACACCCGGATGACCGGGTAACAAGTTCAAACAAAGTTCCAAAGAGATAAAGAAACACAAGTTCCAAAAGCACACAGTACATAGGGTAATGACCGGGTAGTTGCTTACACACTTGAACGTCTGAGCCCGAAGGTAGAAGCAGCGGCACCAGAAGCACAATGCAGGAAGCTGTAAGGTGAACCGAGATCACACAGAGCTCCAGAGAAGTGAGTGAATCCAGGAGAACAGCTGAGCAAGAGCAAACCAGGAACCAGTATACTCAAGCAATGAATGCTCACCTGAGCCAGGTCTTTATGTAAACGAGACAGGAAGAAGGGCAAAACAAAACAATGATCTCCATGCAGACTGAGGGCAAAATGGTCAAACGGCAAGCCGGAAAACCTGGAATACTGACACTTATCTATGTGACAGTTTCTCTATGCAAGCCTTATTAGTGTGCATCTTAGCCTTGCAGATGCCCCCTCCATTTTGGAAGGTTGTGAGTGGCTGTTCCATCAGCATTTGTGGCGCCCCTGCTACCAGGAGGCCACAAAGGGAACTGCGGCCAGGAAGGTAGGAACGACAGTTGCACCCCAACACCCTCACTGCCCACACAACCCACATACCAGTAGAGGGCAGCACCCAACCCGGAGTCGGGAACTCTAGGCAGGCAAAGGGTGGTGGGTTTAGAGACAGTGGGTGGGCCAACAAGTGAGTCAGGTGACAGAAGGTAGATATAGACCAGGGGGAGGAGAAAGGAGTCAGTAGGCCGGTGTAGGCTGAGATGCAAAGACAGAAGCACATGTCCTGGAATAGTGGGGTGGAAGGAGCACAGAATCTGGAGAGCCAGTGTGAGCCACAGAGAGAAAGCACATCCGGGAGCCAGCACCCCAGGAGTGTGAGGGAAAAAGAGGACCAGCAGCGCTGGGTCCTAGAAACACGGCTGAGACGGCAGACTGCAGGCGGAGTAGCCCTCCTATTGAACCTAAGGTCATGGTTAGAAGGAGCCTGGTAGAGCCTCACCCTGGAGGACTATTGGAGGCTAGGCTAGCAGCAGAGTGTCGGGTCTGAAGGGGAGCGACGCTTCACTCGGCATACCAGACAACCGACTGTGGACTCTAGCTACACGTTAGGGTTCCCACCCCAGAGGACAGGCAGCTCAGTGGCAACCACGAGGGCCCACAAGGGTCTGAGCCACCGCCATACTGTCCGGAGTCACACACATACCCAAATAGCAGAGAGAACAGAAGCCTGAAAGAACAGAGAACGAGTGAGGGGTCATAGCAGGAACAACCTGGCTGCAGGGAGTAAAGGAACGCGGAGGGGAGAGTTATGCCCGTGTAAAGACTGTAAACTGTGACTGTGAACTGTAACTCAGAGAAGTTTAAGAAGTAAACATGGTGAACCCTGACTCTGACTCCCTCGCATGTTTCTGCCTGCACATGATTCCCTCTACACAGGTCTGCAGAAGATCACCACCTGGAGAGCCACAGCTTGCCAGCTCCGAACCCTGAAGGAGAATTTCTGCAGCATCAGGACAGTAAGTGCACTGCACCCAGCACAGGCCTGCACCATACACTACACCATAGACTCTATTATCACTGCCCCGGAAAACACAGTTCTACCCGCGGAGAACTATTCCATCCAGGCTGCCATAACATCATCCCCGGAGGTTCTGCAGCAGCGGTGGTCCCTCAAACTGACCACAAGCCGTGGGTGGCGTCACGACTGACATTATCCCCTGTAAATACCCCCTTTATTATTTGCCAGGCCCGGGACACGGTCCGGACCAGGACCCCGTGACATTCCCCAGCAGCAGACCCGGTCCGGTACCGAGTACCCCGTCCCCATGGGCTCGACATATTCTGCACCTGGGCTGCACCCATCTCTATAATGAAGGTTCTCTGCATCCTGTGTGTGCATTTAGTATTAGGTTTGGCTTCTTTTTGGTGAGACTTTTATTTTGCCATCCTCCCAGATGAGAACTTTCCTTCCAAGCCAAACCAAAGAGCTAAGTGGCAGCTCTCTGCTCCAGAGGACAACTGACATTGGATTTGGACCAGGTATATTCAAGGGTTTCCTGTAATACTTCCATCTCTTCCTAGGTAAATCATAGGGGGTGGGGAGGGGGAGGGATGTTTTTGGATAAAGTTACCTTTAAATAGGTTTATCACAACACTGAATCATCCTGCTGGAGTCCGCACCGAGTTTCCAACACTCCGCGACTTGCAGCAAAACATTGCGTATTGTATCACAAGATGCCAAAAAAAGAGGCAAGCGCTCTCAGCATGGACCATTACTGGGTATTTTTAGAGTTTTGTACCTGTGAATTCGGAAAAAAGAAGCCGAGAAATTCCATTCTGTAGAAGTGAATTACAATACAACAGGCGAGGAGCGCAGCGGGGGATTAAAACGACTGGAAGGAGAGATGGAAAATATATGCAGATGCCAATAAGAAGACATTTAAAGGTATTATCTCTGCTAAACAAGAGCCCGGAGCGTTGATGAGAAGACAGGAGGGAGCGACAGAGGAGGCGGCAGAGGTCACATCACCAGCTTATTGTGTAGGATGGGGAGAGGGAGGCGAAGCGGAGGAGGAACC
This sequence comes from Allobates femoralis, assembly GCA_033576535.1. Classification (NCBI taxonomy): domain Eukaryota; kingdom Metazoa; phylum Chordata; class Amphibia; order Anura; family Aromobatidae; genus Allobates; species Allobates femoralis. The sequence continues at coordinate 118,258,423 of JARQOC010000010.1, forward strand.
AATGTACTAATCACAAGACACCAAAAGGTGATCCACATTCTAAAGATTGGAGGTGATCCGGAGTCCAGAGAAAGGCACGCAGGGGATAGCGGGATATCTTAACTTTTTTTACAGCCCGTATTTTGGCAACTATTTTTTTTCATACATAATCGGAAGCCAGAATTAAAAGAGTTTTTCCCAAGATGTTTTTATACCTTATTCTGCAGAATTAGAATATTTTTTATTCTTCTCAGTGTTCGGTATCCTCCCTCGGGGCATCACGGGACGGCTACCGTGTGCGCCTTGTGAACTTCCATTCATGTTGACTTGATTACCTTCCTTCATGTAATGTCACAACAGGGGCATATTGCTTAGAGAAGAAAGCTGAGCATGTGCTGTAGTGGTGACTTTCTGATGCATGAAGACAGGGCTAACAGGTTTTTTTGCTGCAACGTCAGTACTTTGCTTCATGGGGTTGGCTGGGAAAAAAGACTTGAAGTTACCAAAACCAAAAAAAGGGCCATGTAACCAACTAGACAAAGTACGTAACAAGACAGAAGAAGAATCACGACTTCAAGATGTAGTGTTGGGGAAGGAGGTTACCAATATCATGGATGGATGGCAAGAAGAACAAACAAGTCAATTCTGGAAAACACCAAGCCAGACATGTCATTGGAAGCAAAGATCACCAAGTGACGACTTGTCTACACATCATACGAAGAGAGACAATCACTGGAGAACGACGTATAGAATGTAACAAGGTGAAGACGAAAAGCAGCGACTCGATGGTTTGATACAATCAAGATGATTGTGGAGAAGACCATGGTGGATGTATCTAGGCTGAGAGAAGACCCTGGTGGAATTATCTAGGCTTAGAGAAGACCCTGATGGACCTGTCTATACTTGGGAAATACCCTGATGGACCTATATAGCCTTGGAGAGGACCCTGGTGTACCTATCTTTATTTGGAGAAGACCCTGGTGGACCTAAATAGGCTTAGAGAAGATCCTGGTGGACCTATCTAGGCTTGGAGAACAACCTGTTGGACATATCTAGGCTTGGAGGCTGCAACATTTTTGAAGAGATGGGTTTTCAGGTTCTGTCTAAAAGTTCCAAATGTGGTGAATAATCAGACGTGCTTGGGTGCAGAATTCCAGGGGACAGGTTATACTTGAGAGATGTTTTATAGGTAATTAGTTATGGAAAGTACAAGTGTGGAGGAGAGAGGAGGTCTTGGGTGATTGGATATTACATAGATATTGGGAGATTAGTTTGGAGATATATGGAGGAGACAGATTATGGACGGCCTTGTAGATCGTGTTAGTAGATGTTAGTAGAACATTAGAGAATTCGGAGTCAGTGGAGGGATTTGCAGAGAAGTGGAGGAGGAGAGAGTGGATTAGTCGGGCAGCAGAGTTATAGTATTTAGCATGGAGGTTACAAAAGAGGATGTCGCAGTAGTCGAGGTGGGAGATAATGAGGGCATGAACAAGCATTTTAGTAGAGTGAGGGTTGAGGAAGGGACCGATTCGGCGTTGGAGGCTCCAGGAGTTGATAAGAGCTTGGATGTGCGGTTTGAAGGACAAGACAGAGTCCAGGGTTACTCCTGGTACAGGGGAGAGCGTGGCGCCATTTATTATGATACCTAGATCGAGTAGTGAGTTAGGTGAACTGGAGGAGAGAGAATGAATATGGTTTTGTCCAGATTGAGCTTTAGGAAGCGAGAAACGAAGAAGGAAGATATGGCTGAAATATACAGCAGGAGGTGACGTCTGGACCAGAGAGGTAGAGCCGAAGGTCATCAGTGTCATATATGATTTGAGTCTACCTTGCCAGATACATTCATTAATGTCTTGAAAAAAGAGAAGGGCTTCAGAATTGCTGCATTTAGTCCTAGCATCATATTTCTAATACATTTACATTAGAGAACTGCAGAACAAATCCCTCTTAGCATATATGTAATAGCTGTATATATTCCATATTGAAGACCACTTCATAAACCCCGTAAATCCCCTTTTGCAAACATTTGCGACACCTTTAAATCCCTTACTGAAAAAGAAGAAATAAAAAAAGATCAGATTTTCGGAGGATACAGGTGGATAGTAATGATTTAAATTAAAATGGAGCGTGTTGAGTCAGGCGCCGGCTGTGCGGAGAGCGCAGGATTTCATAAGCCTTTCGGAGGGGCTCACTGGCTCAATCTATTGTGAAAAATTGCTCATTCCTGACAACATAATTATATTACTTTCAAAGAAGTGGATAATAAGAGATCTCGCGGGGCAACTGCGCTCTGCAAACTTGGGTCTTGTTTCTGAGCAGTAATTACAATCCTGCCGGTGGCTTTTGTATATCGTGTAAAGGTAATGGAGTTTTCGCCTGTAAATAAAAACAGGAGCAGAATTCAGGGGGGTTTCACTAAGATAAAGAAAACAATGTTTCCAAATGATATACTTTTTCCACCTCTCTGCAATAATTATGACATCAATGTGTTCGGCACATAGTTCTGTGACGGTCCGGCTCAGCCAAATAGCCGGGTAACTGGAGGGGAGTCAGCAAGTAAAACAGCAGAGACGGGTTTGAAGAGGAAAAGGTCTCTATTGAGGAGTAAATCTGGTTCAGAGTTTCGGCTCGGATACAAAGTTCGGAAGAAAACAACAAGTTACCTGGGAAAAAAGAAGACAGTATGTGTTCCGGGAGTTTACTACGTACACAGTTAACTATAGTGATATAGGCACAATTCCAAGGGCACAGAATATTGGAAATGTAGAAGGCAGCGAAGCCAAGACCATGGTCAATAACGGAGTCTCAATAGGTTCATCTCAGTATTGCCCCAGATACAGGTCAGAAGAAAACAAGACGTTACCTGGGTAAAAAGAGGACAGTAAGTATTCTGAGAGTTACTACATACACAGTTAACGTATAGTGGATATAGGTACAACTCCAGGGGTACAGAATATTGGAAATGTGGAAAGCAGCAAAGCCAAGATCATGCTCGGTAACAAGAGTCTCAGCAGGCTCATCTGCAGTATACAAGGACTCAGACTTAAAACAAGGGGCTCCACATTCAGGAATGAACAAATAGGTTTTAGACACAGAACTCAGTCACATTATAACCCAAGGGGTCCTTATCAGCAAAGCCAACTGCTGTCAGGGTACGGTTCAAGACACAGGTTACAGAAATCAGTGTCATGAAGGCTGGGTCCAGGGTGCTAGATGATGGTAGAAGGTGTCGCTGCCACTCAGTGTGTGACACATAAGACTGTGTGTGTGCTCCTGATTAAATTATAGAGAATACATGCACGTAAAAGCCACCCTGAGATGATCATGTATCAGAAGCAGTCCAGTGGTTATTACATCATCATCTCAAAGTTATATAAGCATTTTTCGGATATTCTGTAACATTCTGATTGGCTCAGCTTATCTCTTAACATTAACATATATATGTCATATTGGCTGAACATCAGCACCTTTTACACCAATCGCAAAAAGGTACCGTCACACACGGCAATATTGCATGCAATTTCACTGGCAATTTGCTGGTTGCTGTGAAATCATGGACACATTGTTCTATTTGTACACAGCAACAAAATAGAACAATGTGTCCATGATTTCACTGCAACCAGCAAATTGTCAGTGAAATTGCTTGCAAAATTGCTGCGTGCGACGGCACCTTTAGCACATGTGACGGTCCAAAGCACAGGTAACGCTCGGAGAGAGGACACCTAACTACTTAGAACAGCAATAAGCAAACAAGCAGGCACTGAGGTCAATGCACGAGGGATATAAACATCTCCCCCACCACACTTATAGGTGTGTGATACCTTGAATGAACCGTTATAATTTCCCATGGTAAAAGTGTCTGGCTGTATACTGCAAAAGTCAGCCCACCGCCATGGTTAGTTGCTGTAGAATTTAGTTTTAATGTCATACATCCATTCGCCTCCCTTAGGTGAGTGTTGCTTTCTCCACACTGTTAGTCATAACATGTGGCCCTTAAAGCAGCCTTATGCTCTATTAGGACAGGAAGTTACACCATAGTCAACTATTTTTGACTTGATGAAGCAATTGTCACTCAGAAGTATACTATTTTATTTAGATTATTTTAAAGGCCTTCAGCTCGATCTCGAACACCCTGTAGGAAGATCGGTCTTGTGCGCTATATAGTCCACAGGCTTCTCAAGCTATAGATCCACGAAGATCTTCTCCAAGCGTAGTCCACCAAAGTCTTCTTAAAGCCTAGGTAGGTCCGCAAGGGTCTTCTTCAAGCCTAGAGAGGTCCACCAGGATCTTCTTGTAGCCTAGATTAGTCTACCAGGGTCTTCCCCAAGCCTAGACAAGGCCACCAGAGTCTTCTCCAAGCCTAGATAGGTCCACCAGGGTCTTCTCTACCGCTATCTCGATTGTATCAAGCTATCGGGTTTGCTGGTCTTTGTCTTCACCTTGTTCCTTCTATTCTTCCCACCATGATGTCCTTCTCCAGAGATTGCTCTCTTCGTTGATGTGCATACAAGTCATAGCTTGTGATCTTTGCTTCCAGTGACATGTCTGGCCTGATTTGTTCCAGTATTGATGTGTCTGTTCTTCTTGCCATCCATGTATTGATAACATCCTTCTCCAGCACAACATTTTAAAGGTATTGAATCTTCTGTCTTTTTCCTTTATCGCAGCTGCAATTGGTCTACCAGCATGGAAGACCCCCAGCCACTTTGAGATTTACATGCTCCAATAGGAGATATAGAAACAGGTTGAGGATATGAGAAGACCCCTGTCATGATGGTTTCTCTTACCTGGGAGACTTGTTTTTGACTGGTTTGGGACCTTTGTCTCATGTCTGTATTGGAACTTCATATTAAACGTGTTTCTTTCCTTTGGCATTTGAAAAGTTAATGTCAATTTCTGTTTGCTTAGCTAGCTTTGTCCAGGTGTGGCTACTCTGTGATTACTCCCATCCGCTTTACATTGTCATATGGTTCCAGCATGCTTTGCTGGTGATTGAACCCATTCATGGCCAAGCTTCCTGAGGTGAAGGAGGTTCTCTGGAGAGCTTACTACTGCTAGCTGCTGTCTGCTGCATGAAGTTGTTCTCTTGTCTTTCTCCCCTTCTCACTTGTTGTTATTATTGCAGTGGTTGGGACTAGTGCTCCCACCAGCCATCTCCCTATTTAGGGTTAACATCAGGGCCAGCAAGGGACTAGGTATCCTGCTCGGTGACGGGTTGAAATAATCGTATAGGGAAAGTAGGGAGATCAGGGCACAGCCGCAGGTGAGTACAGGAGGTCACCTTTCCCCCTTCCCTATGAGCAGGGCCTCCACTGTATTTGTCCCACCCTGTGTCTCCCCATCTGTTGTTTTGCGGGTAATCACCGGACATCTTTGGTCCGTACGCCACTGTCAGGCATGGTAGCCGGACACCTCCTTAGTCCAGTGTGACAACCTCTTTGATTGAAGATGTGGGGGCATCTTTACTGCCACTGGATAACGGAAAGATGGTCATCCCATGACAGTCCACATGTGAGTAGGGTTACCTTTTCTAAAAACACAGGACAACCTGGACAAAAATGGCCTAAACACAAAAGTATACCTTTAATAATGCAACCAACGCTCTACAAGAAGAAAACAAAACATTCAAGAAGGATGCGGAGATTCACGGCTTTAAGAGACGCCTGAATGTTTGTTCGGAGATATAAATAGGTGCAGGAATCTTCTCCTGAACAATTCCTGATTACAGCCCCATTATTTTCTGTTCTAATAATTTCCTGTCATGCTCTGACTAGCACTTGGCAGACGCGTGTCACCGAGGTTTTATTTTTAGGAATCACGGGCCGGTCTGAAAAATGTGGATTTTATATTCCCTCAATTTCATTATTTCAACAACGAAAAAAGAAGTAATAATTCTTTGAAGACGTCTGCTGTGCTGGGAGGAAGCGGAAAACCCAATATGTATTTCAGGTCCAATGTGTTGGAGCAAAAAGATTCATCTTCATCTTTGTACATGGCGGCTAGACAAAGGTAGACGCTGCTCATTCATGTGCAAATGTGCTTGTCGGAGGAACGCCGCTTACGGGAAAACACAAGATGAAAGAAAGAAAATAGGAACAAATTATTCAATCCCTTTCTGTAGGATTTCTCTATATGTCCACACACGTACATTACTATACTTGGCAGGCGAAAAAAGATGCTTTAAGGAAAAGTGCGGGACCAAACCATAATGTGCTCACTACAGGGTTAATGGGCGCAACTCGGCGTCATGCACCGTCCTCTCCACGAGGCTTAACATAGGCCGACTGACCTTCCAGCACCAGCATAATGGCTTAATTTCTGCCAAAAAAAAACTATTTCATTGATTACCGCAATATTATTACGTGTCTTAGACCCGGGGATGATATAATGCTGTGTTACGCACAAATTCCAAACCCGTATACCAAAATTGTGCCACATTTGGAGTAACTTACTGTAGTTCACCAAAGTAAGACAACTATTAGTGTAAATTAGACAGTCCAAAGCTTATCAAAACCCAACAGTCACTACTAATTCTGGCACATTCTGGGACTCTCTATGGTCATCTAGTGTGTACTTTGGTTAAAGATTTCCTTTACTAAAAGGAAGAGAGCTTCAGCTGGTCCACCACAATTTCTTCAATGTAGACCAAGCATATATCTACATGTCTCCCTGTGATATGATCATCAGCCTACACTTGACATACCTACTGTGATATCTTCAGCAGCTTACACTAGACATGTCTACTGTGACATCATTAGCAGCCTAAACTACACATATCTACTGTGATATCATAAGAAGCCTACACTAGACATGTCTACTGTGACATCATTAGCAGCCTAAACTACACATATCTACTGTGATATCATAAGAAGCCCTTACTAGACATGTCTACTGTGATATCATAAGAAGCCTACACTAGATATGTCTACTGTGTGGTCATCTGCAGTCTCAACACTAGACAAACCTACTGCGATTTTCCCTGCAGACTACACTGTATATGTCTACTGTGATGTCATCAGCAGACTACAATAGACATGTGTACTGTGACGTCATCAGCAGCCTACACTTGACATAGCTACTGTGATATCTTCAGCAGCCTACACTAGACATGTCTACTGTGACGTCATTAACAACCTAAACTACACATATCTACTGTGATATCATTAGAAGTCTACACTAGACATATCTACTGTGTTGTTATCAGCAGTCTCAAGTAGACAAGCCTACTGCGATTTTACCTGCACTCTACACTGGATATGTCTACTGTGATGTCATCAGCATTCTACATTAGACATGTCCACTGTGACATCATCAACAGCCGAAACTAGACCTATCTACTGTGATATGATCAGCAGCCTACACTTGACATAGCTACTGTGATATCTTCAGCAGCCTACACTAGACATGTCTACTGTGACATCATTAGCAGTCTAAACTACACATATCTACTGTGATATCATAAGAAGCCTACACTAGACATGTCTACTGTGTGGTCATCCGCAGTCTCAACACTAGACAAGCCTATTGTGATTATACCTGCAGACTACACTGGATATGTCTACTGTGATATCTTCAGCAGCCTAGACTAGACATGTGTACTGTGACGTCATTAACAACCTAAACTACACATATCTACTGTGATATCATAAGAAGCCTACACTAGACATGTCTACTGTGATGTCATCAGCAGTCTCATATAGACAAGCCTACTGCAATTTTACCTGCAGACTACACTGGATATGTCTATGGTGATACCAAAAATAAAAGGATGAACAGCGCCTCACAAGCTGGTATCTAAATCTTCATGTTTATTCCATCCACCACAGCACAACGTTTCGGTCTGTGACCTTTATCAAGTGCATACATCCCACAGTAACATAGTGTTATTTATACCATAAAACTCCACCCCCATTAAAAGAGCACCAATCAATAGGCAGTGAACAGTAAACAAGGTTAAAAATCACATATCAACTATACAGAGATCAACTAACAATACATCACCATAATTGGGGCAAAAAATCCTGCCTGATCTGATATACGATGACGTATATCCGGTTAACGCCGACGCATGCGCAACACAGCACCGGATATGTACGTTGCGGATTGGTGGATGATTAGAAGCGCGAGGAGTTACTATGCCGACTGGCAATGCTCTACTATGATTGGCTCGATAACCGGGTATACATCATTGTCCCTCCCCACTGTCATCTGAGAAGGACATGTGAATTGCCTAATGGGAGGAGGACGCCGACGCATGCGCAACACAGCACCGGATATGTACGTTGCGTATTGGTGGAGGATTAGAAGCGCGAGGAGTTACTATGCCGACTGGCAATGCTCTACTATGATTGGCTAAACATCGCTATTGATCTCTAATGCGTTTGCTGGACTTTTGAGGACATTAACTATGGCGATGTGTATACCACATAAGCGATCAGGCAGGATTTTTTGCCCCAATTATGGGGTCTCTGCACCGCAATACATTTCAGCTAGATCTGCCTCCTCAGCAAGGTCACAGGTCTCGGTGAAGCAGCCTGGTCGAAGCCGTGACCCCTGTGATCCCGGTCGTTACACCCCCGGAACATGACACATAATTGGTGGAGACGTGGTGAAAGGTTGAACATGATGGACCTAGGAAATTTCTCCACCCATGCAACTCATATAGACTAACCCAATTGTCACGAAGACTTAGTCAGGACCTGCAGCTCTCTGGCGCCCCCTTAGCCTGCTGGCCAAATCCGGTATTGCCAGAGGATAAGAAAGGAGCCCAGCTGCCCTAATTTATGTTGTATACTGTGACATGTGAAGTGACAGGATGTATATATACCATCAGTTGCTGCTAGGAACGTATGTATACCTTGATCCAGTGACCCTCAGGCCCACAATATCACATAAATACAAAAACGTTATGCTTCCACCACCGATCTCTTTAAGGTGGATCGGTCACCTGCTCTGTTAACGTATAAAAGCGAGGTTTGCGTGTCAGATCGTCATAGAATAAGGAGAACGAAACTAGTAAATTATAATATTTTACTCCCAAAGATGGCAATGGTTATATAAAAGATTTACAAGATATTACATAAGAGACAATTTACATGTATGCATAAACAGTTATAAAAGTAAAAGGAATAAAAGAAGAAATTGCCAGACCTAACCACGCGGTGACAAACTTAGATCCGTTGAGGGGGGGCGGCTCCCCAGAAAGGTAGGATTCCTCCACACAGCGATAGAGTCTTGCTATGTCCGTGCCCCAGGGTGGAATCCTCAAAAATGGCTGCTCTGGTTTTAATAAAAGCAGGGGACCTGTAGCCACCCCCCCTCGTAGATGTACCCCTCCTTGGTGGGATGGTCCTCTGAGACCTCCACTTTCACCAGGCTTAATAAATCTTCATTCTTTATATCTGGGGATGGGGTGGGCCCACATCCATGATATACACCTCATGTTTACTTTCATTTAATTCTGAGAACATTGATACCAAATATGACCTATTTATGAGGTTCAGAAAGCCAAAACTCATTTCCCAGGTTCCTGAGTGTTACATAGATATACAAGACATATCATTAAATGTGCAAAAATGTGAATAATCTAAAAATATGAATGATGTGCTTGTGGTAATAACGGGTCTTCTTAAATTTGACATTCACAAAACTATCTTTCAAGACAAAGAACTTTTTGGAGGGACAGCTAGAAGCTTTAAGCTCTGCCTCAGGTATTTATTGCTCTGCAGTCGCAAATAGTGGATAGGGGAGGGGGAGAGAGAGAGAGTGGAGGGTTGCATATAGAATTGGATCTACAGAAACCCTTCAGGATAGAGAAAGCCTTATGTGTAGGTTTTGGCTGCTTGTCTAACCTCTTCTAATAATGAAACATATTCATACTTTCCTGACACCAATAAATTCCACCGAAAAGATGCAGTGGATATCTGTTGGGTGGATGTACCCTAAAAGGGATTTTCCTTAGGAGACTAGAAGTTCTAAATTTACCCCTCAAAATGCACTTGAGAGTAAACAATCAAATCATGAGTGATGTTTTGGACCCACAAAAAAGAGCTCAAATGGAGACAGCACCCACATACCTGCTGGATGTGGAGAGGGGTTCAGTTAGGCTTTACCAAAAAGTTTTGGTGCACACACTTACGGTACATTAAAAAAATGAATTTAAAATCCCTCAGTATTGTTACACCTTGTTCGGGGCGTACGGTGCCCTTAAGTGCATCAAGTCTGAGTGATGAATGTTGGTGTTTTGCTGTGAGGTGCAGAATAATGAGCTCGGTGCCGCGGAAAACATCATTATTCTTGTTTTTAAAACGAAATTACCTTGAGTTATCTGTTTCTCCTCAGACGACACATTCGGCGGTGGAAGTGTGAAATATTTTGGTGGAACTAATATTTGTGGTGTTAATTAAAGATGTTTATTAATGATTAATGGTGGAATGGATGTACTTCATAAACAGGTGGGAAGAACGTGAGGAGCAACGTATAACGAGGCGCCCAAGAAGAGTCTGTGCAAGAGCTGGACATAGTAAGGCTAGTCAGCGCTGTAATGGTTAATAGATCCCATACCTTGTTTGATTGTCAGATAAGCAATTTATATATCTTTGATAACTTTGTGTTTTGAGGGTTAGTTCGTTCAAACAATTTGTTATCTTGGAATACAAGTAGATTCAGCAGAATCCAAGTCTTAAGCCCCATCACACATAGTGAGATCGCTAGCGAGATCTGTGTTGAGTCACAGGTTTTGTGACGTAACAGTCACCTCGCCAGTGATCTCACTATGTTTGACACGTAGCAGTGACCAGGCCCCCGCTGTGACATCGCCGATCGTGTCGGAATGGCCTGGACCATTTTTTGATCGTCGGGCTCCCGCTGGACAGCATGCATCGGTGTGTTTGACGCCTTAATCACCACCTCGTTGGTGACTCAGAACTCAGCCACGTAGGTCTGAATCGTCAGATTAGCTGCTGTGTGACACAGTCCCTACGACAGCTGAGGTCATTATACGGGTCGCCGTATCGTTGCTGCGTCGTTGAGTAGATCTGACTGTTTGACATCTCACCAGCGACGACCACGTAGCGACGTTCCAGCGATCCTTACCAGGTCGTATCGTTGTCGGGATCGCTGGAACATCGCCAAGTGTGATGGCACCCTTATGGACTTTGTGACCAAAGTTACATGTCTTTTAGATAACGCACTGAGCCTCCCCTATTGTTTTGTGGTTGTAATAAATACTTGGTCTGATCAACCAAAGAGCAGACAAGCTTTGTACAATGACAGACAACGACTGTGTCTTCTTGCGTCCGAGGCTTCACTATTAATTTGCTCAACACAGGCAGATCTGGAGATCTCTTGTATCTCACTCCAAATTAGCTCTCCCAAAAAGCTCTCCTAAAAAGGGTTTCCACAACAGTGTGATGCAGTGACTCCTCCGATGCAGCACACTCTGCAGTTACTCCTCTGATGCAGCACACTCTGCAGTTACTCCTCCGATGCAGCATGCTCTGCAGTTACATCTCTGATGCAGCATGCTCTGCAGTTACTCCTCTGGTGCAGCACACTCTGCAGTGACTTCTCCGATGCAGCACACTCTGCAGTTACTCCTCCGATGCAGCACACTCTGCAGTTACTCCTCCAATGCAGCATGCTCTGCAGTTACTCCTTAGGTGCAGCATGCTCTGCAGTTACTCCACTGGTGCAGCATGCTCTGCAGTTACTCCTCTGGTGCAGCACACTCTGCAGTGACTCCTCTGGTGCAGCATGCTCTGCAGTTACTCCTCCAATGCAGCACACTCTGCAGTTACTCCTCCAACGCAGCATGCTCTGCAGTTACTCCTCCGATGCAGCACACTCTGCAGTGACTCCTCCGGTGCAGCATGCTCTGCAGTTACTCCTCCGGTGCAGCACACTCTGCAGTGACTCCTCCGGTGCAGCATGCTCTGCAGTTACTCCTCCAGTGCAGCATGCTCTGCAGTGACTCCTCCGGTGCAGCACACTCTGCAGTGACTCCTCCGATGCAGCACGCTCTGCAGTTACTCCTCTGATGCAGCACACTCTGCAGTTACTCCTCCGATGCAGCATGCTCTGCAGTTACATCTCTGATGCAGCATGCTCTGCAGTTACTCCTCTGGTGCAGCACACTCTGCAGTGACTTCTCCGATGCAGCACACTCTGCAGTTACTCCTCCGATGCAGCACACTCTGCAGTTACTCCTCCAATGCAGCATGCTCTGCAGTTACATCTCTGATGCAGCATGCTCTGCAGTTACTCCTTAGGTGCAGCATGCTCTGCAGTTACTCCACTGGTGCAGCATGCTCTGCAGTTACTCCTCTGGTGCAGCACACTCTGCAGTGACTCCTCTGGTGCAGCATGCTCTGCAGTTACTCCTCCAATGCAGCACACTCTGCAGTTACTCCTCCAACGCAGCATGCTCTGCAGTTACTCCTCCGATGCAGCACACTCTGCAGTGACTCCTCCGGTGCAGCATGCTCTGCAGTTACTCCTCCGGTGCAGCACACTCTGCAGTGACTCCTCCGGTGCAGCATGCTCTGCAGTTACTCCTCCAGTGCAGCATGCTCTGCAGTGACTCCTCCGGTGCAGCACACTCTGCAGTGACTCCTCCGATGCAGCACGCTCTGCAGTTACTCCTCCAGTGCAGCATGCTCTGCAGTGACTCCTCTGGTGCAGCACACTCTGCAGTGACTCCTCCGCTGCAGCACACTCTGCAGTGACTCCTCCGATGTATTTTCCCTACAGAGGAGCCTGTAGTGTTGAGAAGTTTACAGTGACCCATTTTCTCAACTACAAGGCAGGGGTAGAGGGTTTTTGATGACAACTAAATACTAGAACCAGCTCCAGTAGGGGGCGCAATTTCAATTCTTGCTCCTCATACATTTGACTTAATTCTTCCTTGTAAAAGATTGAGAGTTTTGCCAAATATAATTACAAAATAGGAAAAAATTCACAGCAAAACCCTGAATATTCCAATACAAGCTATCTCTATACATAATCGCCAGTTTAGCGCTTCCGGCCACTGTGCCGCTATGGAGCAAGGGCGCCTGCGCTAAACTGCCGATTATGGCTGCCTACCCCGGAAGCGCCGCCATATTACTACACCCATGCCGCTGCCTGCCGCTGGCTCCCCTCACCGCACACCCCCACACGCTGCTGCCTCCACCACCGCTCTGATGCCGCCGCCGCCGCACTCTGTTTCCAGGCCCGCCGCAGCCACGGTAAGCCACATTACATATGGGCCCGCCGCCACCATCTGCGGCCCCATTCAGGCCCGCCGCAGCCCTGGGGACCCCTATTACTGCAGGGGCCGCAGCCTCCATCAGCGGCCCCCTTCATCACACAAGCTCACCGCCGCTGCGGCCCTCACTCTCATGCCGCCGCCGCCAGCGCCGCACTGTCATTCCAGCCTGCAGGCCCGCCGCCCTGCAGTCTCTTACCACCACCCCCCCTCCTCAACTAACGTTACAGGGGCAACGGGGCTAACATCTGCAACACTGCCCCTCATTACCCCCCAATCACCCACACTGCCCCTGCTCACCCTCACTCACCCTCCATAGCCCTCCCAACTCACCTACACTGCCCCTGCTCACTCCTCTTCCCCCCCATGCCCTCACTCACTCCTCACACTGCCCCTGATTACCCCTTACTCACCCACACTGCCCCCACTCACCCACACTGCTCCAGCTTACCCCCCCCACTCACCCATACACCCTGCTTACCCCTCTCACCCCCCCTAATTACCACAATCACCCACACTGCCCCTCATTACCCCCCAATCAGTCACACTGCCCCTGCTCACTCCTCTTACCCCCCCTATCTCATCACTCCTTACCCATCTCACCCCCCCCAACTGCCCACAATCACCCACACTGCCCCTGATTACCCCACACTCACCCACACTGCCCCGGCTCACTCCTCTTACCCCCCGTATCTCATCACTCCTTACCCCTCTCACCCCCCCCACCCAACTGCCCACTATCACCCACACTGCCCCTGCTTTCCCCCACCCCAATCACCCACACTGCCCCTCCTCATGCCCCCACTCACCCCACACTGCCGCTGTTTATCCCTTTCACCTCCCCACAATGCCCCTGCTCACCCCTCTTACCCCCCCAAATGCCCTCACTCCCCACACTGCCCCTGCTAACACCCCACAGGGTCAACTCACAGCTAATAGCCCCAATGCCAAACAGCCCGCCCCCATCTTCATCTCACCCCACTCCCGATGCGAAAGCATCGAGCCTTTTTACTAGTAAGTAATAATAACCCCTGTCTGCGCCCAGAATCAGTCATCTGTCCCCAGGATTGGCGTTGCCTATACAATCTATAGGACGCGGCATTGTCTGAGCTCTGGGGGAAACATAAACCAATTAAGAGTGCGGCAAATCTGTAAAAGGTGTCAGCTCCTCTTCTCCTTGCAGCAGAAAACGTTTTTTCTTCCATGTGATGGGAGGGGGGAGTATTTATAGTCTGGAGTATTGAGCGAGCCGCGGTGTCACTCACATTGTAATATGTTTGAATGACAGCGATAAAATTAGTCAGCGACTCCCCTGCTCGGAAGATGGTGATTTGTTTTCATTAGGTTTGCTGTTTTGTGAGGATGTAGATGTGTCTGGATTGTGATATTAGCTGTTCTCCGTCTCTCCTCACTCAATGCGTCCTCTACTCATTTACCAGAAGGGAAGAAATGGAGAGGAAACCAATGAAAAATATATATAATCCTACGTAATAACACAAAGACTGGTAGTTATATTCTTGTACATAGGAGCAGTATTATAGTAGTTATATTCTTGTACATAGGGGGCAGTATTATAGTAGTTATATTCTTGTACATAGGAGCAGTATTATAGTAGTTATATTCTTGTACATAGGAGCAGTATTATAGTAGTTATATTCTTGTACAGAGGAGCAGTATTATAGTAATTATATTCCTGTATATAGGGGCATTATTATAGTAGTTATATTTTTGTACATGGGAGCAGTATTATAGTAGTTATATTCTTGTATATAGAGGCAGTATTATAGTAGTTATATTCTTGTACATAGGAGCAGTATTATAGTAGTTATATTCTTGTATATAGGAGCAGTATTATAGTAGTTATATTCTTGTACATAGGAGCAGTATTATAGTAGTTGTATTCTTGTACATAGGGGCAGTATTATAGTAGTTGTATTCTTGTACATAGAGGCAGTATTATAGTAGTTATATTCTTGTACATAGGAGCAGTATTATAGTAATTATATTCCTGTATATAGGGGCATTATTATAGTAGTTATATTCTTGTACATAGGGGCAGTATTATAGTAGTTATATTCTTGTACATAGGGAGCAGTATTATAGTAGTTATATTCTTGTACATAGGGACAGTATTATAGTAGTTATATTCTTGTACATAGGGGCAGTATTATAGTAGTTATAATCTTGTACATAGGGCAGTATTATAGTAGTTATATTCTTGTACATGGGAGCAGTATTATAGTAGTTATATTCTTGTATATAGGAGGCAGTATTATAGTAGTTATACTCTTGTACATAGGCGCAGTATTATAGTAGTTATATTCTTGTATATAGGAGGCAGTATTATAGTAGTTATACTCTTGTACATAGGAGCAGTATTATAGTAGTTATATTCTTGTATATAGAGGCAGTATTATATTATAGTAGTTATATTCTTGTACATATGAGCAGTATTATAGTAGTTATATTCTTGTACATAGGAGCAGTATTATAGTAGTTATATTCTTGTATATAGGGGCAGTATTATAGTAGTTATATTCTTGTACATAGGAGCAGTATTATAGTAATTATATTCCTGTATATAGGGGCATTATTATAGTAGTTATATTTTTGTACATGGGAGCAGTATTATAGTAGTTATATTCTTGTATATAGAGGCAGTATTATAGTAGTTATATTCTTGTACATAGGAGCAGTATTATAGTAGTTATATTCTTGTATATAGGAGCAGTATTATAGTAGTTATATTCTTGTACATAGGAGCAGTATTATAGTAGTTGTATTCTTGTACATAGGGGCAGTATTATAGTAGTTGTATTCTTGTACATAGAGGCAGTATTATAGTAGTTATATTCTTGTACATAGGAGCAGTATTATAGTAATTATATTCCTGTATATAGGGGCATTATTATAGTAGTTATATTCTTGTACATAGGGGCAGTATTATAGTAGTTATATTCTTGTACATAGGGGCAGTATTATAGTAGTTATATTCTTGTACATAGAGGCAGTATTATAATAGTTATATTGTACATAGCGGCAGTATTATAGTATATTCTTGTACATAGGGGCAGTATTATAGTTATATCCCTGTATCTAGGGGCAATATTACAGTAGTTATATTCTTGAAAGAAATTATATCCATGTATCTTTAAAGGTACCTTTACACGCTGCTACAGAAGGTAGAAAACAACCGGGTTATGGAGACAAATGTATCTTGCACCGTCAAATCAACCCGAGGTAGCGGCGTGTAAAGTAGCTTGTTTCCACCCGTCACTTTCGGCACCTGTTTCTGAGCAGAGCTCTAAAACAGGTTGATTTCAACCCGATGGTAGCGGCGTCTAAATAAGGTACGGTAAGGTTTATTCGCCACCTAGATAACTCCCTGGGGCGTGACACAGCCTCCGGGAAAACGCCCTCTTCAGCGATCATTGGTGGAAGCTCCTGCGTTACGATTGGGTGTCGCTGCATAGGGCGGCATATTTAAGGAGCTGACCAGTCACACTACACAATTGCAATAGCATCATGTATTAGTCAGCCTCCTGCGCTGGCTGGCCAATCATGATGCTATTGCATTGTCCAATCATCGTACGAGCGTCTCGTAATCCACAACTCTGGCATGCCTATGTGTTGTCCCTGCTGCCCCAGGTCCTCCCATATTACCTTGTTATAGCGGCGTGTAAATGAGGGAAGGCGCTCTACAGAAGGTAACTTGTGGCACCCGGCGGTGTATCCAGAGATAGATTAAACCTTGTGTAGAGCACCTTGTAGCGGCGTGTAAAGGTGGTATCGGGTACCGTTTGCAACCGTTCGAACGTGCTCGTGCACGTGAGACACCTGGTTGTTTTCTACCTTCTGTAGCGGCGTGTAAAGGTACCTTAAGGGAACCAACCAGAAAGATTCAGGGTTATAAAGTGAAGCCTTACAGGCACTGGAATACTGAATGCAATCATGCCTTTACTGGAATGATTCCATGTTTGATTGGAGAGAAAAGTGTCATAAAAGCCCTAGAAAACAGGGTAACAGATGATTGATGTGTGCAGCACCGTGTCACTATTTGGTGTTATTGTTTTTACTCCTCTGTGGGCATGACTTTCGGCTGCAGGCCAAACCCTCCATCCTTCTCATCTGTACTTTCAGTTTCAGTACTTTCAGATCAGAGGGCAGGGATGGTTTGACTTACAGCCAAAAGGCATGCCCACAGGGGAAGGAAAACAACAACCTCAAATAGTGACACAGTGCTGCACACATCAATCATCTGCTGTCCTGTTTTCCAGGAGTTTTATGACACTTTTCTCTGCAATCAAACATGGAATCATTCTACTAAAGGTATGATTGTATTCAGCATCCCAGTGCCTGAAAGGCACCGGCTTCACTTTATAGCTTTAAATCCTGCTGGTTTAATACAACCATGTTTCTATTCCATAAAGTTGGGCGCCATATTGATCTTGATGCTCCTCCTATTGTGAACATGAAATAATCAGCTTTATGCTGCAGTATGATGATAGTTACTGTAATAAAGTAGGCATTTCGTAAATCCTATGTGTTTGGAGCATCTTTACCATATTTACACCATTCATGTGAACAGCAATCATACAGGGAATTACTCTCTATAATTTGCAGCGATGTTTTTCTCTTTCGCTCAGCTTTTCTGCAGGTTTATAATGACAGATTGATGCTCGGTAACTGGCAGCGAGCGGGGAGTCCGGCATCTGCACTTGATCCTCAATACATTTGCCTTTTTGCCGTAGTGCCGCCTTGTAGCTGGTATTTTGCAGGTTATCTCCCGCCGTGTCCGTGCTCTGTGAATATTCAACCTAATTCCAATTTCTCCCTTCGGCTCCTTTGCTTACTTATTAAGCTGTGAGCCCTAAATAATGGTATTTTACACGCACCGCAGCCATGTATTCATGATTCACCCAAATCCCGAAACCCCAGTCACTAATGGATGTAAACTATGGATGATGTCTGTGTATGTGAATAACCGGGGTGCGGTCCTCAGCCCAGCGCTCTAATGAATCATAATGTATTATAAAGTTCACATTGATCAATACTTAATGAATGGGGATCTTCTATGAAAAAGGAACCAGGAAAGGTTAATCGTAGCCGCAGGCTACAAGCGTCCGATCGTTACACCTTGTAGCAACTCATCAATTAACCATGTTCGTGTATAGAAGTGAGGACTGGAAGCAAAGCACGAAAATGGAAATGTACATTGTTTCCAATTATTTGTTTAGTATAATGACCTTTGCTTGTTTGTGCGATGAGTAGCTAATGGAGAGGAGGAAAGTGACGCCCCGACGCACGTTTCATTGTCACTTCTTTAAAGGGAGGGATGTATATTGTTTATAATTATTTGTTTATTATAATAACCTTTGCTTGTTTGTGCAATGAGCGGCTAATGGAGAGAAGGAAAGTAATCTGCAGAATACAGGAAATCTAAATAACCATGCAATGTGAAAAAACTCACACTACTAGAGGATAAAGTGACCAATAATGAAAAAAAAATCATAAATTGTATTAGTAAATTTGGATAATACACTTAATATATAGATAAAGTAGGATAGTCTCATATACAGGGCGCAAAAATATCAATTCTAACTCAAAATACCCAGATAATATAGGATTATTAGTATTCAATCAATCAAAATATTTATATTTATAAACATACGTTGGATCAAAAAGTTCTATCATATCAATAGATACTAAGCAAAGTAACAAAATGGAGAACAGTATATAGGTAAATGAATTGGAATGAAATAGAAAATGGATATACATAAGGTATCAGATAGAAGGTCCTGTGTCGCAGCAGCCCCGACGCACGTTTCGTTGTCACTTCTTTAAAGGCAGGGATATATATTGTTTCCAATTATTTGTTTATTATAATAACCTTTGCTTGTTTGTGTAATGAGCGGCTAATGGAGAGGAGGAGAGTGATCCAAAGAATAAGGGTAATCTTAATAACCATCCAATGTGAAAACACTCTCACACTAGAGGATAAAGTGACCAATAATGAAAAAAAATCATAAATGTTATTAGTAAATCTCAAAATACACTTAAAAATAACAGGAATAGATAAAAACAGGATATAGGGCACAATAAGATTAATTCTAACTGAAAATACCCAGGTAATGTAGGATTATTAAGAATGAATTAATCTAATTACTGATATTTGTAAACATATGTTTGATAAAAGGTCTATAATGTCAATAGATAATAAGCATTGTGGCAAAATGGAGCACAGTATATAGATAAATTAATTGGAATAGACAATAGAAAACGTATATACCTAAGGTATTAGATAGAAGGTTCTACGTCTCAGCAACCCCCACGCACATTTCATTGTAATTTCTTTAGGGGGAGGGATGTATATTGTTTCCAATGATTTGTTTAGTATAAGAACCTTTGCTTGTTTGTGCGATGAGTAGCTAATGGAGAGGAGGAAAGTCACGCCCCGACGCACGTTTCATTGTCACTTCTTTAAAGGGAGGGATGTATATTGTTTATAATTATTTGTTTATTATAATAACCTTTGCTTGTTTGTGTAATGAGCGGCTAATGGAGAGAAGGAAAGTGATTCTCAGAGTACGTGTGCTGCAGTCTGAAGGCCTGGAATGGGGCAGATTTACCATTCTGGAAAAATTGTATCCAGTTTTAGACATTCATTGTCTGTTTAAGTCTCATTTGGAAGTAATGTGACCTTCTAGGAAGGGTCATGGCTTAGATTAAAGGGTGTGTGACTTAAAATGTGCCGCTGTGCTCTCTAGGCCCAAAATGTCTCACCGGCCGCTCTCCTCCCATCAGGACACTGTTACATTTTGCCCAATTCCCCATTATGGTTCTCGGACAGGATGACCGCCAAGTCCTTAAACACTCTGTGCTGCTGGTGAGGCAGTTCCTTTATCTTTCTTACATTTAGTCATTGACCTTCCTATTGACTCCATCGCTCTCCTCCCATCAGGACACTGTTACATTCTACCCAATTCTTCATTATTGTTCTTGGACAGGATGATCGCCATGTCCTTAAACACTCTGGCTGCTCCTTTATCTTTCTTCATTAAAACATTGACCATCCTATTAATTCCATCACATCAGGACTCTGTCACGTGCATTCAATTCTTCATTATGGTATCAGCATGCTCTTCTGAAATATTCTGTGCTGCTGTGGCCCCTTTGTATATCTAGTTCCTCTCTTCCAATTATGACACTGCCCCGTCATATAAAGCCCAGTCCTTATTATCATTATCGCATATGAAGAAGGTCACTTGCTGTACCCCCAAACAAGATCCGCATAACCTCTCCTTAAATACTCTGTGCCACACAACCTCAAAGCAGCGTTAAAATGTGTTGCGCTGAGCTGTGAGATGGTTAATGTTGGTGTCTTCTTATAACAGGAAATTCACTCCGGGGAGATTTAATGATGGATCAGCAGAGCACATATTGTATTGTAGCAATGAAAATATTGGCAGGACCTTCCTGTGACTCAATATTTACCTCCTGAGACAATAAATCTTTATGTCCTATTTTACTGTAACCAATAAGCGAAACGGCGCGGTATAAAGATCCTGCTCTCCGCTCCAGAAATCAATGGCGAAAAAAATCAAGTGTAATCGCTGTTAACAAACGTAGTGCTCACTCAGCCATGAGCCTACACCACCGGGTGGGGGACCAAGAGGACCTGTCACCACAAGGACCTCAATCTGATGAACACCCAGGAAGCTCCAACCAAGGTCCCTCCAGGGTCCCGTGCGCCTCTACAGACAGAGCCAGTCACCAAACTGGAGCCCAGAGCTTAAGCTCTCCGGGGAGAGAGTTATTGAGATTGGTCAAGAACCAGTGGGGAACAAGTGCAAGGCATCCAAATACAAGTAATCACGGACATCCATCCATCCATCATGGAGACATGGACATCGCCTTCTCCTGTTTTCTCCTTGAGACACTTTGAGGGCTTTTAACGCAGCCACTTGCAGTTGTTGATAGTTTGAGGGTTTATTTAGCTTTTAGTTTGCTGTTAGAAAGTAAAAATCTAAGAACTTGGCTTCTAATGATTGTTCTAGACAGTTGACTGGTTTTACCAATCATAAGATGTTTCTTGTGTAGTCCTTGGTAATGAGAGACATTGGCTTCTAAAGGTTGTTCTATTACTTTACTATGTTTACTTTTATGGTATCTTGTGCGTTATTATCCATCAGTAAGTGAAGATCTGTGTTACTCGTCTATCATGACTTACCTTCCTCTCAGGCGTACAGCTTTCTTTGTTCCTATGCAGGTTGGGTTATCATGGTAACCTGACAAACACCATTGAGCTGATTCCTCTAGGCTTCATAGGCCAGCACAGGTGGCAACACACAGCCTGAGTATTTAGTCACTGCTAAATATCTCCTCTACTCCATTCTGTATTCTCTCCTGACATACCCAATTGTTCTACATTGCCACATTACTGAGCCATCCAGCCTCTTCAGTCGCAGCTACTCAACCGCCATCCAGCCACCTTAGCCTCAGTTCCTCCAGCTGTCATTTAGCCTCTTCAGCCTCAGCTCCTTCAGCTTCTATCCAGCCTTTTCAGTCTCAGTTCTTCC
Organism: Allobates femoralis; assembly: GCA_033576535.1. Taxonomy (NCBI): domain Eukaryota; kingdom Metazoa; phylum Chordata; class Amphibia; order Anura; family Aromobatidae; genus Allobates; species Allobates femoralis. The sequence continues at coordinate 118,280,227 of JARQOC010000010.1, forward strand.
AGTTGCAATCCAACCTCTTTAGCATCAGTTCCTCCAGCTGCAATCCAGCCTCTACAGCCTAATTTTCACCATCCACCATCCAGCCTCTACAGACTCAGTTCCTTCAGCTGCCATCTAGCCTCATCAGCCTCAGTTAATCTTCAGCTACCATCCAGCTTCAGTTCCACCAGCTGCTACCTAGCCTTTTGTGCCTCAGTTCCTTCATCTACCATCCAGCCTCAGTTCCTTGAGCTGCCATCTAGTCTCTTCAGCCTCAGTTAATCGTTAGATGCCATCCAGTCTCACTTCCTCAGCTGCAATCCAACCTCTTTAGCCTCAGTTTCTCCAGCTACCATCCAGCCTCTGCAGCCTCAGTTCCTGCATCTACCATCCAGCCTTATAGCCTCAGTTCCTACAGCTGCCACCAGCCTCTTCAGGAGATTTATATTAACAGAGTTTGGGAGCGACGGAACAGCAAACTATTTAGAAAGGAGTTTGAAGGTTACAAACCTCTTTATTAAAATTATGTGAAGGCACCTTCACATACAGGTGTACCAGTCAATCTCTACTTTTAATATCAGAAGCATAGGGCTAGGGTGGTGGCCTGGACTTCCTCACCTTCAGAGGTAATTCCAGGAACAGGATGAGACAGGGAGACCCTCTCAGGGTCAGACCAGTTTTCCCCAGTTCGCCTTCAGGATCATACCATCCTGCCTCCTGATTCCCTATCTGCTACACCACCTCGCGACAGAGATCCCTTACCTTTTTAACTTGTCATGAAATATTGAGTTTACCAGCCACACTGGGCAATGATACGACTATCAGGCTATTATTAGCCCATGAAAATGGGTCAACTATCCAACGGGTTTCAAAGACATTGATTCCAAAATCCTGACGGCCCAATGTCCTCCCACCATTACCATTATCTATACCTTTTCTTATTGCTACTTCTGCCGTCTTTCCATATTCCCAGGTGTGCACGTAAAGAAGTTCCTCTCTTCAGAAACAAAGTTCACAAGGGAAAAAAGGACCCAGAAATAACACAGCTTCTGTGGTAAGTGCTTGAGAAGAACGAGGTTTAACACGTAACGTTATTATCTGGTTAAAAGTGCTCATTTTCTCAGCGCTCCCACAGTGTGAACATCAGGCCCATACCCACATCAGCGCTGCATTAAACAATAAGCCATTTAGAGCGCATTGCATCGTGTCCTCAGTCCTCTCGAGGTGGCTTTCTTAATGAGACATGAGAATTGAGGGCTCAGCTAGACCTCACCTTGATTGCATCATTAGGGAGAAGGCTTCTTGATATGCAAATCAACCAGCACAACAGGCTACTTGTTGAGCTCTGAATCGTTTAATGTGTTTATAGGCAGAGACATCCATGCCACCCCTGGGAGATAACGGGAAGTGGGGGGGGATGCACTTAGTTTACAGGGGATCCTCACTGTCTATACACTGTCAACCAAGTGATATACATATACATTGAAAATACTTGCTGAAATGTATTTAATACTTCGTACAAAAGCCTTTGTTGGTGATGAAGCTGCAGACGCCTCCTGTATGGAGACACTAGTCCCTGCATTTGTCGAGCCCCAGGCTTTGGGGTACTTGGGTATCAGGCTCCAAGGGGTTAACTGTGTCACAGGGAGTGGTGGCCATGCCTCATCCCGTGTCCTGGGGGACTTCTTTGAAAAGGAGATTAATATTTACAGGGGATTATATACAAAGTTTGTCGTGACGCCACCTGTAGTATCTGGTGAGATGTCACCAACGCCGCCACAGTCCGCCAGAGGTAGATGGTATCACGGCTGAGTTGGTAAAGTCCTCCACAGGTAGGGCTGGACCTCCGGGGCAGCGTAATGAGAAGGGGCAGCTTGTAGTGGAGCTGTGGCTGGAATAGGGAGTGCTGGAACAGTCTATGAGGGGCACCGGGAACGGAGAGGAATGACAAACACACACTGCAAAGTCTCTTTTACCTTTTACTGATGTTTGGCAGGTAAAGACGTCCAGGGCAATGATAGGTGGACAGGTTGTACAGTGGATCCCCACAGCAAGTGGGTATAAGCCTCCTCTGCTCTGTAGTGATGATTGAAGCATAGCCTGCTTGCAGCCAGACTTGCCTCCTCTCTCTTCCTGACTCTGATGTCTGTCTCTCCTCCTGTGCGGTCTCCAGGTTACCCTTGCTGATCACTGCAGTGTTGCACTGCTATGTCTGGCTCTCTCTCTTGACCGACAGGGGAAAACCGGGTGGCCGAGGCCTCCATGGTGTGACGTTGTTTTCTATGGTCCTAGAGTATCCCACAGGTGCGGATCCCCGATATCTGGTACTTCTTTGGGTGAACCTTCTCCAAGTTCCTCACTCCCTCTTGGCTAACTGCTCCTTGCCTTCTGTCCCCACTTAGGCTTGCGGGACATAGAAGGGCCACTCCAGGTCATTGGTTCGGGCCTAACCACGGCACCGACCACCAGGACGTCTTCGCAGCTCTCCTAGTGTCTGCACACTCTGACTAACTCCTCCCCCAGCAGCAGTATTTATAGGGGATCTTGCCCCAGCTGTGCATTAGAGAAGTCTGTGGCTCCCTGTGTGAGCAGGGTGCCACATACCCCCCTAGGTAACATCAGTACTCCTGGACTGAGCATTTTTGTTTCAACAAAAGAATAACAATATCAACAATGAAACAAGTAACATATTTACAAAGTCTTACAATATAAAAATTCAGAAAAAGCACTGAAAAATATTGAAAAATAGAAAACAGGTAAGTCCGTACGGTGCTAGTCCATTCACCGCAGGCTATCAAAAGTTTGTGGCTGCATTAGTCCAATATCTGTAGTCCGTTTAAATTTTAAAAGTTCAAAGGGGAAAAAGTTCAAAGAGTCTTTTACAGTCCATTTCTGTGCGCTCCAGGTAAGAAAATGGGAAAGTCTTTTAAAAGTCCACATTTTTAACAAACACTTGTCCCTACGGGTGTCTCGGCTTAGGAGACCTGGTATCTCCCTACTCCAGGCACTTTCTGTCCCTAACTTAATGTGCTTGGGGCTAGGCCCAGTTCCTCCACCCTTCTGTACACTACTATTTACATTCTTATTGTACAGTTTACTATTTACAGGTTACCTTAGTGTGCTCTACCTTACATTTTATTGTGCCCACTCTCCAAACTAGACAGGGGTTGACCTTGTGTGCTTCTGTGTGATTTCTGCACTACAGGTGTCACTGTCTCATGTGAGGTGTCTAGTGAAGGGCTTGGTGCAGGCATGCCAGGTAAGCTTCTGCGTTACCTTAGTCTCACTACAGGGCTAGCAGGTGTACCGATTGTAGCATCCTCAGATTCTCTAGCAATGGGTATTTCTTCCTGATTTCTCTGTACCACTTCATTGGGCTGGTAGAAATTCAATATTGGCACTATGATGACTCCATCTTGTTGAGGCCAATCTTCTGGGAATTCTCCTAAGATGGTAGGGATGACCTTCTTCTTTGGTTCTTGATATGGACTTACAGTTAGGGACAGAAATATTTGGACAGTGACACAAGTTTTGTTATTTTAGCTGTTTACAAAAACATGTTCAGAAATACAATTATATATATAATATGGGCTGAAAGTGCACACTCCCAGCTGCAATATGAGAGTTTCCACATCCAAATCGGAGAAAGGGTTTAGGAATCATAGCTCTGTAATGCATAGCCTCCTCTTTTTCAAGGGACCAAAAGTAATTGGACAATGGACTCTAAGGGCTGCAATTAACTCTGAAGGCGTCTCCCTCGTTAACCTGTAATCAATGAAGTAGTTAAAAGGTCAGGGGTGGATTCCAGGTGAGTGGTTTTGCATTTGGAAGCTGTTGCTGTGACCAGACAACATGCGGTCAAAGGAACTCTCAATTGAGGTGAAGCAGAACATCCTGAGGCTGAAAAAAAAGAAAAAATCCATCAGAGAGATAGCAGACATGCTTGGAGTAGCAAAATCAACAGTTGGGTACATTCTGAGAAAAAAGGAATTGACTGGTGAGCTTGGGAACTCTAAAAGGCCTGGGCGTCCACGGATGACAACAGTGGTGGATGATCGCCGCATACTTTATTTGGTGAAGAAGAACTCGTTCACAACATCAACTGAAGTCCAGAACACTCTCAGTGAAGTAGGTGTATCTGTCTCTAAGTCAACAGTAAAGAGAAGACTCCATGACAGTAAATACAAAGGGTTCACATCTAGATGCAAACCATTCATCAATTCCAAAAATAGACAGGCCAGAGTTAAATTTGCTGAAAAAACACCTCAAGAAGCCAGCTCAGTTCTGGAAAAGTATTCTATGGACAGATGAGACAAAGATCAACCTGTACCAGAATGATGGGAAGAAAAAAGTTTGGAGAAGAAAGGGAACGGCACATGATCCAAGGCACACCACATCCTCTGTAAAACATGGTGGAGGCAACGTGATGGCATGGGCATGCATGGCTTTCAATGGCACTGGGTCACTTGTGTTTATTGATGACATAACAGCAGACAAGAGTAGCCGGATGAATTCTGAAGTGTACCGGGATATACTTTCAGCCCAGGTTCAGCCAAATGCTGCAAAGTTGATTGGACGGCGCTTCATAGTACAGGTGGACAATGACCCCAAGCATACAGCCAAAGCTACCCAGGAGTTCATGAGTGCAAAAAAGTGGAACATTCTGCAATGGCCAAGTCAATCACCAGATCTTAACCCAATTGAGCATGCATTTCACTTGCTCAAATCCAGACTTAAGACGGAAAGACCCACAAACAAGCAAGACCTGAAGGCTGCGGCTGTAAAGGCCTGGCAAAGCATTAAGAAGGAGGAAACCCAGCGTTTGGTGATGTCCATGGGTTCCAGACTTAAGGCAGTGATTGCCTCCAAAGGATTCGCAACAAAATATTGAAAATAAAAATATTTTGTTTGGGTTATGTTTCTTTATCCAATTACTTTTGACCTCCCAAAATGTGGAGTGTTTGTAAAGAAATGTGTACAATCCCTACATTTTCTATCAGATATTTTTGTTCAACCCTTCAAATTAAACGTTACAATCTGCACTTGAATTCTGTTGTAGAGGTTTCATTTCAAATCCAATGTGGTGGCATGCAGAGCCCAACTCGCGAAAATTGTGTCACTGTCCAAATATTTCTGGCCCTAACTGTAGTTCTTGTACTGGTTCAGACTCTTGAATAGGTTGATTGGAGGGATCTTGGTCTTTCCAATCTGTTGGACACTTTTTGATGTGATCTCTGGATACAGTCTGTGTGGTTTTTCCACCGTCCTTTCTGATAAGGCAGACTTTGCTGATGTCATTTCCAGAATCCAATAGGATGTAGAGTTCTTGTTCCCACCGATCATCTAACTTATGTCGAGTTCTTTTTCTCTTAAGGACAATACTTTCAGGTGTTATGGGTTCTGCTGGAGCATGTTTGTTGTAGTACCTTTCCTGTTTTTCACAGGATTTCTCCAGGTGATCTACTACGCTGGATTGAACCTTTTTGTATTGTTCTAGGCGCTGGGTTTTCCAATTTGAAATGGTATGATCTGCTTCAGGATCTACTACTCCGAGTTCCAAGTCGACAGGTAACTTTCCTGTACGGGCTCTCATCAGGTAAGCTGGTGTACAGTTTGTAGAGCTTACTGGAATGTGGTTGTACATGTCAACCAAGTCAGGTAGCTTCTCGGGCCATTGGTTTCTCTCCTCTAATGGTAGGATCTTCAGCATGTCAATGATGAGATGATTCATTTTCTCACAGAGTCCGTTGGTTTGTGGATGATACGGGGTTGTTCTGATCTTTTTGCACCTATGCATCTGGCAGAACTCTTGGAAGATCTCCGCTTCGAAGGCTGATCCTTGATCTGTTAAGACCTGTTCTAGGTATCCCAATGGTCTACAGAATCAAAAAGCACTCACTGATCTCAGGGAGACCAGTCAAGGAAACCACTGCGGGCAGCCGGCTAAAGCGCTCAAACACAGTGAAATCCATGATGCATTGCCCCCTGGAAATTTGAATATGCAAATGGAGTCCGTGGAGCCTCGATTAAGAGTCTCAAACACGAGACTATCCAGATATTCCTCCAGGGAAGGACCTAGCCCTGGGGTGGAATCCTTGCGGAGACCACCATAACCACCATATTAAGTGGCCCTTTTAGTCAATATCCCACTCAGTTACGAGTTAAAGATATGACAAGGGAATTAACAGAGCCAGGTATCCATCCACAGACAGCTGTTTCGGGGTATTGCTCCTCATCAGTGTGGAGTAGGATTCTGGTTAGGTGGGAGCAATTTCTGGTAGACCAACATCACAAAGCACTCACTGATCTCAGGGAGACCAGTCAAGGAAACCACTGCGGGCAGCCAATTAAAGCGCTCAAACACAGTGAAATCCATGATGCATTGCCCCTGGAAATTTGAATACGCAAATGGAGTCTGTGGAGCCTCGAGGCTCCACGGACTCCATTTGAATGGTCTACACAAGACATTTTGAAAAGTTCTGGCAGCTGTTGCAGCTGTTAAGTCTTTTACAGGGGCAACCATTAAGAATCTCGAGTAATGGTCTACCATGGTCAACGCGTAGGTGTAGCCGAATCTACTTGGAGTCAGTTTTACATTGTCCAAGGTTACGATTTCCAGAGGCTGCTCAGTTACAATGAGATGAAGCTGGGCTTTCTGGCTCTGTAAGTCCTTTCTTCTTAGACTGCAGGATTTACAATTCTTACACCATTTTTCAATAGATGTCCGCATGCCGACCCAAAAGAACCTATTCTTCAGTAGCATCTCTAGCTTCTTCCATCCGAAGTGACCGGTCTGGTTTTGTGATAGGTGTTCAAGACCACATGGATTTCTGATTTTTGCATGATGATCTGCCAGGCCATCTCGTGTGTTCTTAGATTGATGTACCTCCGACAAAGCTTAACTTGGTATATGAACAGCTTACTTCGTTCGTTCCACAGATGTTTAATTTTAGATTGGGGATTTTCAAGCAACTTCGCTGACTCCTGGGTTATCAGGTGTTTTATTAGACTGACAGCCGGGTCATTGTCTTGCACCTCTCTTCAACCGAAGTGGGGTAACGGGTTTACTGTCCTTACCGAAGGGTCTTGACAGGTTTGCTGACATTGGGTTACTCTTACTTTTAGTTGATGGAAAGCAGTTAACTCCACTTCTTCCAGCTCATCTTCATCTACACCCTCTTCTGATAGGTGAGGCATTCTGGATAATGCGTCCGCGTTTCCATTCTGGTGCGCAGCCCAGTACTTGATGGTGAACTGGTAATTGGAGAGTCTGGCCATCCATCTCTGCTCAATGGCTCCCAACTTCGCAGTTTCCAGGTGGGTCAGCGGGTTGTTATCCGTGTAGGCTGTAAATTTGCTAGAGGCCAGGTAGTGTTTGAACCTCTCTGTGATGGCCCAGACCAAGGCCAGAAATTCCAGCTTGAAGGGACTGTAGTTCTCTGGGTTCTTCTCTGTGGGGCGCAGCTTTCTGCTGGCATAGGCGTTTACCTTCTCCTTGCCGTCTTGCTTTTGGGAAAGGATGGCTCCAAGTCCCACATTGCTGGCATCTGTGTACAGCAGAGCTGCCAGCCACACAGCCTTACAAGGTGAGATTTTCCTGACAGAGCTGCCAGCCACACAGCCTTACAAGGTGAGATTTTCCTGTGCTCTCCCGTGCCCTGCCCAGAGGTATGTACACACAGGCAGGTTTTTAACGTAGCATCTAGGGACAGAGTTAGGACTGTCTCTACCAGTGCCCACCGTGAAGTTGGTGAGGCAGCTTACTGTACGTTTTTTGTGAAAACGTATAAACCAAAAGGCCCTGTTTTTTGTCATGGCACTGGCTATTTATAATTTTTACAGCAGAGCGCCTTTTGTGTGACACTTATACGGTTTTTGCATTGGTTTTTCAGGAATGGCAGGTTGTAGTCCGGGTAAACAAGGATTTCTTCTCCTGTCAGGGCTTCTTTCATCGTCTAGAACACTTCCTCTTGTTCCTTACCCCCTTTCCACTGAGAATCCTTAGACTTGCCCTTCATGGGTTGGCCTACTAGGAGGTCTTGCAGGGGAGCAGCCTTCTTGGTGTACTCCTTGATGAACCTCCGATAGCAGCCCACCAAATCCAGGAATTGACATACTTCCTTTAAGGTCTTGGGTTCTGGCCACTCTTTGATTGCTGTCACCTTGCTTGGATCAGGGGCCACGCCTTCGGCACTGACTATGTGTCCCAGGTACTGCACTCTTGGCTTTAACAGGTGGCATTTCGATGGTTTTAGCTTCATCCCGTATTTGGTCAGAGCTTCAAACACCTCTCCTAGATGAGTGACGTGTACCCCATAGGTCTTAGAGTACACGATCACGTCATCCAGGTAGAGCAGTACCGTTTCAAAGTTTTTATGTCCCAGGCAACTCTCATTAATCCTGGAAGGTTCCAGGTGCATTACTTAGTCCGAAGGGCATGCTGTTGAATTCACATAGGCCCATAGGTGCTGCGAATGCCGTCTTCTCTCTGTCCTCGGCTACGGACACCTGCCAATACCCACTAATGAGATCTAAGGTAGAGAAGTAGCTGGCAGACTTCAATGCAGCTAGAGATTCTCTATACGAGGTAATGGGTAAGCATCTTTGTGTGTTATGCGGTTTATTTGCCTATATTCTACACACATTCTCATACTGCCATCCTTTTTCCTGACTAGGACTAATGGAGCTGCCCAGGGGCTACAGCTATCTCGTATAACCCCTGCGTCCTTCATGTCCTGTAACATTTCCTTGGCTTTTTGATGATGTGCAGGTGGAATAGACCTGTACAGCTCTTTGATTGGTGGATGTGCACCTGTGGGGATGTGATGTTTTACCCCTTTTGTCCTACTAAAGTCAAGTGGATGCTTACTAAAGACTCGTTCGAATTCTTGAACTACCCGTACACACCTGCTTTTCATACACAGGGTGGTGTCAGTTCCGACATGGAGCTGCTGGCACCAGTCCTCCAGTGGCCCAGTGGTTTGATCAGGTGTTGCCCCTTTTGTATAGGGTTCGGGTTGCACTGTTTGGATCTCATTGTTGCTGACTTTGTACAATTTAGCAACGGTGGTATACTGGGTAATTTAACCTCCTCACTGCCACAATTTAAGATGCGAACAGGTACTCTCCCATTGTGTACGTCAACCACCCCCCTGGCTGTCAACAGTGTAGGTCTCTGCTCTGTGCTGACGGGCTCCACTAATGCTTGATAGTCCTGCCCTCTCAGACCTACAGCTGCTGAGACCAAATCATCATTTCAGTCATTGTGGGAATCACAATAGGTAACGGGTCTGTCACCCGTGCTGTACCAATTTCGCCACCTGTAATTGTTACCTATTGATGATGCAGGATGACTCTGATCTCACGCTGGAGGACTTTCCTTTGACCAGGTCTGGCAGTGTCCACAATCTGTTGAAGCAAAGACAATACTTCCTTCATGCAATTGCTAACAACATTAGTACCTAGTATGACATAGGGATCATGAGCATTACTGGCTTCTGCTACAGCTAAGACCCCTTGGCTCTGCAACTCTACCCTCCCCACCTTTATTGGTACTTTCTTAACTCCCATTACGGTAAGTGGTTCACCATTGGATGCATTAAGGGTAAGGTCTATTTCAGTTCTGCATCAGCCCAATACTTCTTATAAAGGATATAGGGCAGTGATGGCGAACCTTTCAGAGGCCGAGTGCCCAAACCGCAACCCAAAACTAAATTATTTATGGCGAAGTGCCAATATGGTAATATAACCTAAATTACAGCAGGAGTGGTAATCACAAGCGCTGCACAGGGGGGAGAGCCAGCAGATGTAACTCTCTCCCTGTACAGGGCTTGTAGTCCTGAAACACTGATTATCAATTCAATTATTTTAACAATGAATTGATTTTAAACTTACCTTTGCAGTCTTCACTTCTCTTCAGCAGTGGTCAACAGCTCATGTGTACTGCACATTGAAGCTGAGTCGCCGCCACTGCCCTTTCTAGAAACAGCAGGTGGATTGATCTGTATGGAAAAAATGCAGAATATTAGACAGAAGATAGATTTTATCATGGAATGCAAGCATATTTCATACTGAAATCCTGGTCCCTTTCCTTGCAGTAATGTGCTCCATCCTGACCCTCTCCTTTTAGCTATGTGCTCCATCCTGACCCTCTCCTTGCAGTAATGTGCTCCATCCTGACCCTCTCCTTGTAGCTATGTGCTCCATCCTGACTCTCTCCTTGTAGTTATGTGCTCCATCCTGACCCTCTCCTAGCAGTAATGTGCTCCATCCTGATCCTCTCCTTGTAGCTATGTGCTCCATCCTGACCCTCTCCTTGTAGCTATGTGCTCCATCCTGACCCTCTCCTTGCAGTAATGTGCTCCATCCTGACCCTCTCCTTGTAGCTATGTGCTCCATCCTGACCTTCTCCTTCTACGGTAGCTATGTTCTCCATCCTAATCCTCTCCTTCTAGCTATGTGCTCCATTCTGATCCTCTCCTTTTAGCTATGTGCTCCATTCTGATCCTCTCCTAGCTATATGATCCATCCTGACCATCTTCATGCATTTATGGCCCCATCCTGACCCTCTCCTTGCAGTTGTGCTCCATCCTGACCCTCTCCTGGCAGTAATGTTCCTATCCTGACCCCCTTCTTGTAGTAATGTCTTTATCCTTATCCCCTTGTAGTATGCCCCATCTTTGTCCCCTTCGGTAATGTCCCTTCCTTGTCCCTTGTGGTAATGTCCCCATCCTGCCCCTATAATGTAGTAATGCCCCATCCTGCTGTAATGCCCTATCCTTGTCCCCTTGCAGCAATATGCCCCATCCTGCAGTAATATGCCACATTCTTGTCCCCTTGCAGTAATATGCCCCATCCTGCAGTAATATGCTCCATCCTGCAGTAATACTCTATCCTTCTCCCCTTGCAGTAATATGCCCCATCCGTGTCCCCTTGAAGTAATATGCCCCATCCTGCAGTAATGTATCTCATCCTTGTCCACTTGCCATTAATATGCCCCAGCCTTATTCATTTGCAGTAATATGCCCGATCCTGCACTAATATGCCTCATCCTTGGCCCTATGCAGTAATATGCCCCATCCTGCACCAATATGTCCCATCCTTGTCCTGTTGCAGTAATGTGCCCCATCCAGCAGTAATGTTCCCCATCCTTGTCCCCATCACATAGTAATATGCCCCATCCTCGTCCCCATCACATATTAATCTGCCACATCCTGCACCCATCACATAATAATATGCCCCATCACATATAATATGCCCCATCCTCCCCCTGTTACTATTGCCCCAATAGCCCCATCACAGAATAATATGCCCCATCCTGCCCCCTCTTAGTAATGCCACATCAGCCCCATCACAGAATATTATGCCCCATCCTGCCCCCTCTTAGTAATGCCCCATCACAGATTATGCCCCATCCTGCCCCTCTTAGTAATGCCCCATCAGCCCCATCACAGATTATGCCCCATCCTGGCAGTCTTAGTAATGCCCCATCAGCCCCATCACAGATTATGCCCCATCCTGCCCCTCTTAGTAATGCCCCATCAGCCCCATCATCAAGATTATGCCCCATCCTGCCCCTCATAGTAATGCCCCATCAGCCCCTCATAGTAATGCCCCATCCAGCCCCTCATAGTAATGCCCCATCCAGCCCCTCATAGTAATACCCCATCAGCCCCTCATAATAATGCCCCATCAGCCCCTATAGTAATGCCCCCATCCAGCCCCTCATAGTAATGCCCCATCCAGCCCTCATAGTAATGCCCCATCCAGGCCCTCATAGTAATGCCCGATCCCATCAGGCCCCTCATAATAATGCCCATCCAGGCCCTCATAGTAATGCCCCATCAGCCCCTCATAGTAATGCCCCATCCAGCCCCTCATAGTAATGCCCCATCAGCCCCTCATAGTAATGCCCCATCAGCCCCTCATAGTAATGCCAATCCAGCCCCTCATAGTAATGCCCATCAGCCCCTCATAGTAATGCCCCATCAGCCCCTCATAGTAATGCCCCATCCAGCCCCTCATAGTAATGCCCCATCCAGGCCCTCATAGTAATGCCCCATCCAGCTCCTCATAGTAATGCCCCCATCCAGCTCCTCATAGTAATGCCCCATCCAGCCCCTCATAGTAATGCCCCCATCCAGGGGCCTCATAGTAATGCCCCATCCAGCCCTCATAGTAATGCCCCATCCAGCCCTCATAGTAATGCCATCAGCCCTCATAGTAATGCCCATCAGCCCTCATAGTAATGCCCCATCAGCCCCTCATAGTAATGCCCCCCCATCAGGCTCCCCTCATAGTAATGCCCCATCCAGCCCCTCATAGTAATGCCCCATCCAGCCCTCATAGTAATGCCCCATCCAGCCCCTCATAGTAATGCCCATCAGCCCTCATAGTAATGCCCCATCCAGCCCCTCATAGTAATGCCCCATCAGCCCCTCATAGTAATGCCCCATCAGCCCTCATAGTAAT